>JARQOC010000003.1:591562236-592162236 GCA_033576535.1 Allobates femoralis | reverse complement strand
CCAGCCCAATCATCCTCATCCGACTCAAATCCCAGATCCCTCTCCCAGCTTACCATGTATGGCAGTTTTGTTGGGAGATTAGAAGTTGTAAATGATTGAAAGGCCTTTGGGCCTGAGTAACTCCGTGAATAGGAACTGCTGAAATGGGGGCGGAGCAGATTTTTGTAGATCTAGGTGGCCTCCCGTGGAGTTGAGAAAATGCCGAACTTAAGAGAATTGGAGAAAGGAGTGTTTGAGAGCTGGGAAGTCATTGCAGAAGTCCTCAAAGGACTTCATTCTACCATTTTTCAGTAGAGCATCTAAGTTCTCAAGCTCATGTCGACGCCAGATCGAGGTATTCAAGGAGGGAATGTGGGTTTGTAATGCAGAGAGTGGGATTCTTTCTGCAGGAAGCCTGGTCCACGCCCTCGGTGCCTTTTTCCAGACAGAAAGGAGGGCCCGTACAGGGTTCAGCTGAGGTCCTGCGAGGATCGGACCCAGTGAAGAGCCCGCAAAAAGGCGACGAGGTGACCCCCGCGGCGACAACTCCGTCTCAATCTGAGCCCAGCCCAGAGAGGAGGGATGCCTCCAGAGCTCCCTGGTTGCTTCTAGTACAGCTGCCCTATAATATGAAGTCACATCTGGGACACCCATTCCACCCCCCTTGAGATTCAAAAACATAACCCGTCTACTGACTCTTGCTCTTTTAAGTCCCCGAACGAATTTATTTATGAGAACCTGAATACGTTCGAAAAGTTTAGCAGAGTACTGGTGCACATCGGAAGAGGTACAAGATCTTAGGCATCCACAGCATTTTAAAGGCCTGCACCCTAGCCATCCAGGATAAAAGGGGAGGTGCATGAGTCTCCAGAGCCTTCCGAAGGACCGTCAATAGAGAGGCTATGTTGTGGGAAGCCACTTTGTGGGAAGCGCAAAGGGTGATCCCCAAATAGGGGATCCCCTCCGGGGACCACTTGAAGGCAAATGTTCGTGAGAGGCTCTCAGACTCAGATTTGCCGATGTTCAGTTTGTAGTAAGAGACTTTCGAGAAGTCTCTGAGGGAGTCAAGGATAGCCGGGAGGGACTGGGAAGGGCCGGTACAAGAAATGATAACATCGTCGGCATACAAGCCGATTACATGGTCCCTCCCTCCCACCCGTATACCCGAGATTAAGGGGCTGGATCTCACCGAGGCGGCCAAAGGTTCCATCACCAGGGCAAAGATTAGGGGCAAGAATGGACAGCTCTGACGGGTACCGTTGGTGATGCCAAAAGAACGAGAAAGGAACCCAGACGAAAACACTCTGGCTCTAGGATTGGAGTAGAGGCTGAGAACGGCCGAAAGTATAGGGCCCGAAAAGCCAAATTTTAGTAAGACCTCTCATAGGTAGCCCTAGTGCACCCTGTCGAACGCCTTTTCCGTGTCTAGAGACAGGAATACACTGGGACACCCTCTTCGCTCTGCCACCTCTATTAAATCGAGCATTCGTCTGGTTCCGTCCCTTGCTTGTCTTCCCGCCACAAATCCTACCTGATCCTGGTCTACCAACATTGGGATGATGTCCGTTAGTCGAGTAGCCAACAATTTGGCATAAATTTTCACGTCCGTGTTTAACAAGGAAATGGGACGGTAGCTTTCAGGGGTCTCTGGGGACTTCCCTGGTTTGAGGATGGTAGTAATTGTGGCTTCCAGGTTCTCAGCTGGAATATGTCCCTTGGACTGCCAGCCCAGAATAGCCTGAGTAGATAAGGAGATAAGTGGCGGGAGAACACTTTATAATAGTCATTGGCAAACCCATTGGGGCCCGGAGCTGAGTTGGAGTTTAAAGAATTCACCACTTTTTCTACCTCTGCGAGGGTGAACGGCTGATTAAGACTCTAATTTATCTGGAGGGACTGAGGGGAGCTTCTGCCGTGCCAGATATTGCTGGATAGCTGCTGTTGAGGGCTGGGGCGTCTCGGGGTCACATTTTAAATTGTATAAGTTAAAATAAAAGTCAGCTAAAACCTCCACAATTTTACCCGGGTCCCGCACCAACTCTCGTTCCACCAATTTCATCAATGTCACCATAGACTGGACGACGCGACGTTTGAGTCTCTTGGCAAGTAGTTTGCTGGCTCTATCTCCAGCAGCATAATACTGAGTTTTAAGTTTCCTTAAACCCACTTCATGTTGGTGTAGCAGTAGGGATCTGAGTTTAGTACGAAGGTCCAGGATTTGGGAGGTCAGCTGAGGGGTTGGTTTAGCCTTATTCACAATTTCTAGTTTTTGAATTTGGTCCGTCCACTCCTGTCTACGCACGTCACGTAGTCTTTTTTGTCGGGAAGCTTTTTGAATAAGAAGGCCACGGAGTACCGCCTTGTGGGAATCCTACAACACGTCGTCTAGAACCTCGCCATTGTCGTTGAATTTGAAAAATTCTGCTATTTTGTTGTCAAAGAGAGAGCATTCTGGTCTGAGAGTAGGCCAACGTTAAGCCTCCATCGACGGGGGGGCCCCCTCTATGCGTTCCAATCTGATCCTCAGCGATACAGGGGCATGGTCGGACCATGAAACCAGGCCTATATCTGCAGATGAACAGCGAGATAGGGCTTCATCCCCCACCAGGAAAAAATCTATCATGGAGTAGGATCTGTGACTGTTGAAGAAGAAGGAATAATCTCCGCATGGAGGTAACGCCAAATGTCATGGAGGCGGAACTCCCTACTCAAACGTATCAAGTCTCTCCCCCTCCTTTCCAAAGGGGCCGAGGAGTCAAGTCTCGCCTCCATTACCGAGTTAAAGTCCCCACAGACAATAAGAATGCCTTCGGCAATTTCCCGTACCCTCTTAAATAATGAATTGAGAAACCTAATTTGACCAACATTCGGGGCGTAAATAGTCACTATGGTATATTTTTCACCTGATAGTATGCATTTGAGGATGAGGTATCTCCCCATGGGATCTGGCGTCGAGGTCAAGAGCTGAAACTGAACTTTATTGCTGACTAGTATGCATAAACCCGCCTTTTTTTGAATATGGTTTGCAAAGAAAATGTGAGGGTAGCCAGGATGCTGCAGCCTAAAGTTATCACCAGCCACCAGGTGCGATTCTTGAATGCATAGAATATCTGCTTTTAGCTGCCTAGCCTCCCTCCACAGGAACGATCGCTTCGCTGGAGAATTAAGACCCTTTACATTCAGAGACACAATGTTAAGAAGCGATTCCTGAACTGGCATTGTTATTTCGCAGAGTGACCCAGTAGAGGTTTTGATAAGTGAGGGTAGAGGGTGTAGTTGAGGAAGAGAAATGACAGGTAAAGAGGGAGAAAGAAAGGGGAGAGTGGCAGAGGGAGAGGAAGGACAAGGATAGGAACACAGGAAACTTTTACACTAATGTAAACCACAATTTGACCAGACAGACGGTAATGACTGGTCTCACAGGGGGGGTATTCAACCAACAGATCAGTCCAAAGGGGACAAACCCACTGGCTGGGTAGTGGAGACTCACACACTGGAGCCTCCTATGAGGCAGCCCTCGAGCGTGAAAAGGCTCCGCACAATGGGAAAAAATCCAGAGGTCAACACGGCCAGGCCAGCCCATAGTAAAATCAGGCAATCAACACGGACGAACATCTTTCTTGAGAGGCTCTCCGTCTCCTGGGGTGCCAGGGAACGGGGGGAAGCTTGTCCTGAGGATAATAAGTTCCAAGCTCTCAGTGTTCTGCGTAGTTGAGAGGGGAGGAAAAAGAGTGTCTAGTACCCTTATATCGAAAATTTAGAGATAAAGGAGAACCCCAGCTGTACTGGATCCCCTTCTCTCTCAGAAGCTGGCAGCTAGGTACAAATTCCCTACACCTTGAGAGGGTGCCTGGGGAGAGGTCAGGGTACACTGAGACCTCCTTGAATGGTGTTGGCAGAGACGGACCAGCTCGCATAGCTTGCAGGAGGAGATCTCTGGTCCCGGGGCGAACAAAGCTAATCAGAATGTCTCTAGGGACTTCTTTAGGAAGCTTAGCCGGTTTACGGAGTCTATATACTTTTTCAAACTCCAGAGCCTCCAAGGAAGCCCCTGGAAGAGCCGATGATAAGAAGGAGGCAACGGTCGCAGAAAGATCCTCAATGTCCTGGGGCTCCACTACCCCCCGCAGTTTCACATTGTTCTTCCGGATCTTATCCTCCAGATGACAAAGGGTGGATTGTACAGACCCCATCTCCTTATCCAGAGCTGAGTAGCTGTCCGCCAAGTTGTTATGAGCAGACGCATACTCAGCCGTTTTATCTTCAATGTTTGTTGTCCTTTCACTAAGTGTAGCCATGTCAGCCCTTAAATCCCCTATAAGGCTCCTCATTTCACCCATCATAGAGTCCTTCAGAGACCCCAGCATATCTTCCAGGCATCTTTTAGTGATAGGGGAATCCTCCCTTCTCATCATGTCCTGCTCCTCAGAGCTGCGGGGAGAGCGTGCAGAGGGGTGGGGGGACGTAGCAGGGTTTACTGCAGTCGGCGCCATCTTATCAAGAGGCGCACGCTGACCCCCTGCAGAGAAAAAGTCTGTCACCTTACTGTCGGTGTCTCGGCACCAGGAGGAAGCCAACGGCATGTCCGGGAGGTAAGGATGATAAGTGCCTGTCACAGAAGTCCGGGTGAGAGCTGTTAGAAGCCGCGGTGCTGGCCTGCACATCGGAGCCTCCTCAGAAAGCGTTCGGCGCCATCAGTAGCAGGACACGCCCCCCCCTCAATTGAAGTTTAATGTAAATAAATGTAAGGTCATTCATTGGGGCAGAGGATATAATATTTATAACTGTGCTAAATTGTGCTAAAAGTCTTTAGTTCAGCCACACTTAGAATATTGTGTATAATTATAGTCTCAGTTATATAAAAAGGGCATAGCTGAACATGAGTGGGCACAGAGAAGAGCATCAAAGGGTTTTAAGGGAATGGTAATAAAAAAAAGACATGGAACATCCTAATGGTGTAGTTTGTAAAAATAGCTTATGTAGAAAGGTGTCCCATAACTACTTATAAACATAACAAGGAGAAGTACTGCTGCATACAGCCATGGCCAAAAGTGTTGGCAACCTTAAAATTGATACAGAAAATTAAGTATTTCTTTCAGAAAATTTGCAATCAAACGTTTGTTATACACATGTTTATTTATTTTGCAATATTGGAACTATACAAAAAAAAAATACAGAGAAAGAATGCCAATTGGACGTAATTTCACCCAAAAATGGTCCGGACAAAATTTTTGACACCTTCAACTTTGAGATTGTTGATATTTTACAACAAAATGGTTTTCAAGCCCTTTGGAAATTGGCATGTCACGCAACAGAAACAGATAGTGGATAATCACTTACTTTGTTTTGCTGTTCCAGTACTTCTTGGCCACTGGTCTGTTTCCACTGTGTGATTCCTTGTTGAACATCACTAAGAAGTAGTTCACCACAGTTTAAAACTTGTATTTTACTAGCAATAAAGTCAACAATGCACATATTTATTCTTCTGACTTTATATTTTCCCAGTGACCTGAACTGCAGGTTAGATCTAAAAGCTCTATGAGGAAAGGCAGGGTTGTCGCCGCTCTGTCTCTGCCTATCCCTGCACATGGGTCACTGTCTTATGTTATAATGTTATATGTTTTATGTTACAATAGGAGTTGATATACCCAGCCAAGTTTGATGGGGTCCGTGGTTCCACCCTTCAAGCTGTTTCTGGCTATCCTTATTAAAAAAGCTACCACACCACCATCTACACATTCTCTTATTTACTTGCTGGATGTAGAGATGAGAGAACCTTTTAAAGTTTGGATTTGGTTCAGTTCACCTAATGGGCATATGTTTGCTGAACAGTTTGCCAAACTTCCAAACCCCATTTAAAAGCGTCTAGAAAGTACCTTCAAAGGGGCACAAAAGCTGCCTAAAACAGCATTTAGAGTGGAGCCCCACTTTTTGTGCACAAACATTACCTTCCTACACTATACTTAAAAGCTTCAGCACCGCTGTCAAACTCACCATGATTTTGGCCCGCTTATTACCATCAGACATACTCATGACTTCCCTGAGGTTGTCTAAGGATACACAGAGGATATCATGCAGCAGGAAATCCCTCTGTGCCCACAGTATGTTTTATGGTGCTTTTTTTGAAGCAGATTTTGAGAATCTGTATCAAAATCTGCATGTCTGTCCTAAAGCCAGAAAAATCTCTGAGAGTTCAGAAGTGCTGTGCCAATGTGTTTTTTTTTCTTTGCAGATTTTGGGGCAGAAAAAAATCTGAACCTCATGTACAGGAAAAAAAGCAACGTGGCACAGCACTTCTTGTCTGTTAGGCTAGGGTCAGACTTGGGATCTTGCATCCGTTGGAAGGATGCATTGAATTATCCTTTTTTTCCACTTGCGATTTTCATTTCATGTATGTTCATTTTTAGCGCATGGTACGGATATACATCACAAAAAAGACAGTATAAAAAAAGTCCAAAATTACACTGCTATATAAGTAAAGGTATAAAGCAAGTGCAAAAAAGTGTCAACAACAGGGTACTTAGTTAATATGTTTTTTTGCAAAAAAGGTCCAAAAGCCGTTCTACCACGTCACGGTGACCCTTTATCAGAACAGTCCCTAAAACTAACATATTTAAAACCTGATCTAGTGTGAACATACCTCAAAGATACAGGATGCAGCAGGGCCAGATTCATTATGGGCACAAGGTAGAAGCAGCGCTACCAGCAGAAAGAAGCTATCATGCACGGTCTCAGGCAGGGGGACGATGCATCGTACCTTTCAAAAGACCTACAAATCTTGCCTGACCTTTCACAACTTACACTACTGAAAAGGAGAGCTTTGAGACCCATCCTAGACGTCTTGAGAGTTGCAGAGATACCATACACATGGGGATTCCCTTTCCGCCACCAGGTTAGGAGGGAAGGGAAAATGTTTATATTTTGCTCCCCGTAGGATGTTGACCTCTTCTTGGCGGACTTGAACCTCCCTCATGTGACTATAGATGACTGGCCCATTGTTCCACCTGCGCCGATGTTTGGCCTTTCCTGGCGCCCTACTAGGAGATTTTCCGGAATAGATAGGAGACCATGGAGGGGGAGATTTTCCCCTCTCTAAAAGTCCTTATAATAGTTAAGGTCCCTGTTATTTACGCGGGCATATAGGTGATTGTGAGTTCCCCCCTTTGCAATGTATAGTCTTGCACATATTTTCACCCTGACCCCTCCCCCCTTTTTTTGTTTTTCTCCTCCCCTTTACCTTTGGGGATGGGCAGAGGGAGGTGGGTCTATTAATTAATGGGTAACGTGGTAGCTTTAGGTGACAAAGTTCCGGCCTCCTTTCCTACGACAGGGTTTTTTGCCTGGTCTTATTATGACAGTTTTGGTTTATTATTGATACACAGTAACATAGTAACATAGTAACATAGTTTCTAAGGTTGAAGGAAGACTTTAAGTCCATCTAGTTCAACCCATAGCCTAACATGTTGATCCAGAGGAAGGCAAAAAAAACCCCCATGTGGCAAAACTAAGCTCCACATTGGGGGAAAAAATTCCTTCCTGACTCCAGATACGGCAATCAGACTAATTCCCTGGATCAACGCCCTATCAAAGAATCTAGTATGTATAACTGGTGATATTATAGTTTTCAAGAAAGGCATCCAGGCCCTTCTTAAATGTTAGTAGTGACTCACTCATTACAACAGCATGTGGCAGAGAGTTCCATAGTCTCACTGCTCTTACAGTAAAGAATCCGCGTCTGTGATTATGATTAAACCTTCTTTCCTCCAGACGTAGAGGATGCCCCCTTGTCCCAGTCTCAGGCCTAAGAGTAAAGAGATCATTAGAAAGGTCTAATGTGCCGGGGTAGGGTGAGATGACCACTACCAAATAGCCTTCCCCCTCAAGGGATAGCCGCCTCGTATAGAGACGGAAAAGAAATTTATTTCCCAACTTGTAGGGGATTGAGTAGTTTTTTCTTCATCTCATTTGACTTTTAACTCCTATTCCTTTCTAAATCCCTCCTTTAACCTCTCCACCGATTACGGAGCTCCTTCTCCCTTACTGAAGTCCTTCCCAAACTCTTCTATTGTCTCCTTTCCTCTATCAATCTACCTCCTTCAGCTTTCCCACCCTCCCTCTTCCTTTCCCCTTACTGGGTGTTCCCCTGTTGGGATGGAGCAGCTAAATGTCGGGTCCCTCAATGTCAGGATTATTAATGTTCCCCACAAGAGATCCCAGATCTCGTACAGCATGCATAAAAAAAGAATCCATATACTCCTTGTACAGGAAACACATTTCAAAACAGGCCATGTCCCCACACTGAGAGACAGATACTACACCACCTGGACACATAGTTCAACCCCTGAATCAAAATCCAAGGGAGTCTGATTAGCCATCAACAAATAATTGAACCACACGGTTCTTGACTTTGTTATAGATGAGGAAGGAAGATACATATTTCTGAAATTGAGTGTTAATTCCCATGTATTTACTATTGTCAACTGGTATCTCCCTGGTATCTCCTGGAGACCCCACGGGATACTCTGCGAACATTCTGTCATCCCTAACAGAATTTGCGGAGGAGACGGTGGTGGTGGGAGGGGACTTCAATTTCACACTAGACCGTAGAATTGACACATCCTCAGGCCATAGTTTTCTATCCTATAAGAAGATAAAAGCATTCAAGAGAGCCATCCAGGGACACTGCCTGGTAGACGCGTGGCGAGCGCTACATCCCTCAGAGATCTAGAAAAGTGAGACAAATGCGAATAGGGTCTTATCTCCAAGAAATAGAGAGCTATATGTATGGCGGAAAAAGCCTGCTCACCTGATCTGGTTGTGTAAATCCACAACCAGTATGAACGTTTAGTAGGTAGCTGCTGCTGGATCTACACATCCAGGGGTCACCGCGGTCAGAAAACAGCATACAAGGATGAAGTGTCGTTTGATCCGCGCTGCTACCAAAGGAAGACCAGGACAAGGGATAGTCTGGTTGAAGTTAACTCTTTAATCCGACTCGTTTCGGAGCTATTTCCCAGATCCTTCCTCAGGGACAATACAAAGTATTACATACAGATTGCTTTTAGACACTTGAGAAGGCGCCAAACAATAGTTGCTGATTCATAGTGACATCACTGACCAGGGAGGGACATTGTGACGTGAATAGAGCGTGTCATCAGTGACGTGAACAGAGTGTGTCAGCAGTGTACAAAAAATGTATACATCTATATATGTATAACAAGTAATAAAATCAAGGAAATACATCAGAACCTTTTATATTTGTGATAAATGTGGTTCAAAATCAAATAAAAGGAACAAAATAAATAAAAATGTGGTAGTGATATCCACAGAATTGGTATGGACCGAACGTACAAAAAATAGCTCAAAAGAAGGGGAACCATCATATGACAAACTCATTATACTATCAGTGCTGACGATCTAATCAATTAATACTAAGTAAGAAAGTCTGTACCAGTCTTCACTGAGGACCTATATCTCTATTTATATAGATATTTTTATATAGGTATTTTTTTTTTATATATATATCCAAATAGTTACAGTTGTGGCCAAAAGTATTGACACCCCTGCAATTCTGTCAGATAATACTCAGTTTCTTTCTGAAAATGATTGCATTCACAAATTCTTTGGTATTATTATCTTCATTTAATTTGTCTTCAATGAAAAAACACAAAAAGAATTGTCCTAAAGCCAAATTGGATATAATTCCACACCAAACATAAAAATGGGGGTTGACAAAAGTATTGGCACCCTTAGAAAAATCATGTGATGCTTCTCTAATTTGTGTAATTAACAGCACCTGTAACTTACCTGTGGCACCTAACAGGTGTTGGTAATAACTAAATCACACTTGCAGCCAGTTGACATGGATTAAAGTTGACTCAACCGCTGTCCTGTGTCCTTGTGTGTACCACATTGAGCATGGAGAAAAGAAAGAAGACCAAAGAACTGTCTGAGGACTTGAGAAACCAAATTGTGAGGAAGCATGAGCAATCTCAAGGCTACAAGTCCATCTCCAAAGACCTGAATGTTCCTGTGTCTACCGTGCGCAGTGTCATCAAGAAGTTTAAAGCCCATGGCACTGTGGCTAACCTCCCTAGATGTGGACGTAAAAGAAAAATTGACAAGAGATTTCAACGCAAGATTGTGCGGATGGTGGATAAAGAACCTTGACTAACATCCGAACAAGTTCAAGTTGCCCTGCAGTCTGAGGGTACAACAGTGTCAACCCGTACTATCCGTTGGCGTCTGAATGAAAAGGGACTGTATGGTAGGAGACCCAGGATGACCCGACTTCTTACCCCGAGACATAAAAAAGCCAGGCTGGAGTTTACCAAAACTTACCTGAGAAAGCCTAAAACGTTTTGGAAGAATATTCTCTCTTTTTGGGCAAAGGCATCAACATAGAATTTACAGGAGAAAAAAAAGAGGCATTCAAAGAAAAGAACACGGTCCCTACAGTCAAACATGGCGGAGGTTCCCTGATGTTTTGGGGCTCCTTTGCTGCCTCTGGCACTGGACTGCTTGACAGTGTGCATGGCATTATGAAGTCTGAAGACTACCAACAAATTTTGCAGCATAATGTAGGGCCCAGTGTGAGAAAGCTGGGTCTCCCTCAGAGGTCATGGGTCTTCCAGCAGGACAATTACCCAAAACACACTTCAAAAAGCACTAGAAAATGGTTTGACAGAAAGCACTGGAGACTTTTAAGGAGGCCGGCAATGAGTCCAGACCTGAATCTCATAGAACACCTGTGGAGAGATCTAAAAATAGAAGTTTGGAGAAGGCACCCTTCAAATATCAGGGACCTGGAGCAGTTTGCCAAAGAAGAATGGTCTAAAATTCCAGCAGAGCATTGTAAGAAACTCATTGATGGTTACCGGAAGTGGTTGATTGCAGTTCTTTTGGCTAAAGGTTGTGTAACCAAGTATTAGGCTGAGGGTGCCAATGCTTTTGTCTGGCCCATTTTTGGAGTTTTGTATGAAATGATCAATGTTTTGCTTTTTGCTTCATTCTCTTTTGTGTTTTTTCATTGAAGACAAATTAAATGAAGATAATAATACCAAAGAATTTGTGATTTCCATCAACTTCAGGAAGAAACTGAGTATTATCTGACAGAATTGCAGGGGTGTCAATACTTTTGGCCACAACTGTATATATGTATATACTTATATTCATATATATATATATATATATATATATATATATATATATATATATATGTATATTTACATTTTAATATAGTTAATTTTTCTATTTGTTTGTGCTTAGTGTATACAGTCATGGCCAAAAGTATTGACGCCCCTGCAATTCTGTCAGATAATACTCAGTTTCTTTCTGAAAATGATTGCAATCACAAATTCCTTGGTATTATTATCTTCATTTAATTTGTCTTCAATGAAAAAACACAAAAAGAATTGCCATAAAGCCAAATTGGATATAATTCCACACCAAACATAAAAAAGGGGGTGGACAAAAGTATTGGCACCCTTAGAAAAATCATGTGATGCTTCTCTAATTTGTGTAATTAACAGCACCTGTAACTTACCTGTGGCACCTAACAGGTGTTGGCAATAACTAAATCACACTTGCAGCCAGTTGACATGAATTAAAGTTGACTCAACTCATTGATGGTTACTGGAAGCTGTTTATCGCAGTTCTTTTGGCTAAAGGTTGTGCAGCCAAGTATTAGGCTGAGGGTGCCAATACTTTTGTCTGGCCCATTTTTGGAGTTTTGTGTGAAATGATCAATGTTTTGCTTTTTGCTTCATTCTCTTTTGTGTTTTTTCATTGAAGACAAATTAAATGAAGATAATAATACCAAAGAATTTGTGATTGCAATCATTTTCAGGAAGAAACTGAGTATTATCTGACAGAATTGAAGGGGTGTCAATACTTTTGGCCATGACTGTATACCAAGAAATATATAACTTTTTCCTATAATGTGCCTTATGTTACTTCATAATAAGTGTAGTTTTTTGTATTTTACCTACATTTTTGTTTACTATGTTCACTAGAGTGACCGGATCTCATATGGGGGGGGGAAATGTCGGAATCTTGTTAGTCTGGACCCCACAAAACGATTCCCTTTCCAGATATTGAGATAGCCAAAATTTGAGCTCGATCAAACGACGTTAACCCGTGCCGCTCGTCGCTCAAAGTTTGAAAAAATCCAAATTTGTGGCCAAAAAGCTGACATATGGAGCCATAACTCCAGAATGGTAAATAATAAAAACACGCTTAATATCTCAAAAGAAAGCTAATGTTGTTCTTCAAAATTTATAAACAGGAAATCTGTTTTTATATTAAATCTGTCAAAGAATGTAAACGTTTCTTTGGTAAGTAAATTTACTTAAGACAAAATCCAAACACCTGGCCTCAAAATAATAACTTCCAAGAAGGATTGAAAATTGTCAAAACATTAAAAGTAGTTAATGATATGGCTGAGCGTGGTGTTAAATTAATAACCGACTTTAACGACCTTCTGAAAAAAGATGAAGAACAAAAGCAATATGTCCTGCAAGTTGTAAGCAAATGCCGAGCATTATATTCTGACGTTTCAAAAACTACTTTAACAAAAGCTCTAGAATAGATTAGATAACTATGTAAAATTATCAACTCATGTAGGTACTACGTCTGTAGCTTTTCTGTGTCTGTTTTGTATGTAATATATACCTCATTTTTATATTTTAAAATAAAAAATGTCATTAGACTTATCAGTATTACTTGTTTTTTTTATTATATTTCTACTTTAAACTCAAAAATATACCAAAAGAAACCCAAATTTTATCACTTAATAACAAAATATACGAAGTATGCTCCAAGTGGTACCAGGTCACGTTCTTGGGGCTAAAAGCTGTTGTAACTCAGTTTGACTTAAAATAACAATTATGTATAAAATATAAATTTTGAAGAACAACATTAGCTTTCTTTTGAGATATTAAGCGTGTTTTTATTATTTACCGTTCTGGAGTTATGGCTCCATATGTCAGCTTTTTGGCCAAAAATTTGGATTTTTTCAAACTTTGAGCGACGAGCAGCACGGATTAACGTCATTTGATCGAAGCTCAAATTTTGGCTATCTCAATATCTGGAAAGGGGAGTCGTTTTGTGGGGTCCAGACGGACAAAATTCCGACATCGATTTTTTGTGGTCACCCTAATGTTCACTATACAATCGTCCGCACTATAGCCTTTTGCTATACTATTATTGGGGAACAAGATTTTGTTATACTATTTTTAGGGGTTATGGTTATCACTTTTTAATATTATTTATTATTACTTAACCCCATTTGTACCTTTGTGTATACATATATTTCTTGTAATGATTGTATATTTATTGGATATTTTTGTACTGCATTATACAGTATGTTTGTTGCTTACATTCCTTACCTACTTTTATATCTTTAACATTGTTAAATTTGTGTTGAATAAAAATCCAATTTTTTAAAATAGGTGTTGTCACCAGGGGCGTAACTACAATAGGTGCAGGGGCTGCGATCGCACCCGGGCCCTGCAGCCTAGGGGGGCCCCAAAAGTCTCTTGGCCCATAGAAAAAGACTAATATTATTAAAGAGTTGTAATAATTGGGGGCCCCGTTGGAGCTTTCGCATCGGGGCCCCTGGGTCTGAAGTTACGCCACTGGTTGTCACATTCATCTGTTGGAAGTTTAGGCTAATATTTGGCCTCTCGTATACTGTATATATTTATTAGTTTTCACTTTTCTGGCCCACGGTTAGCCACTATTCTTATAGGTTTATAAAACTTTACAAAAGTAAAAGAAAAGACAGAAACTAGCACAGGAAGCATATGAGATATGAAATACTTTCCATTAACACAAGAACTTGACTGGGACAAAGTAAATTTGACACAGTTCTGACAGAAGTAGAGTTCGGTCTGTACTGATCATTACCTAGCAAAGTCACATCTGTCTCCACCTTGTCTTTGTGAAGTGCTTCCTCTTTATATCAGAGAAACAGAAAAGAGTGCTCACACCTGAAAGATGCTTTGCATGAAGTTGATCTTTTGGTTTTGGGCTACAATTGCCACCGCTTTGTCAGGTAATTTTACTACCAGGGAGACTGTGACTTATCTTTCTTTAGAAATATTTATCAATTCATTTCCATTATTTTTTCATTCTCTACAGCGGACACAGTAACACAACCAAACCCAGAAGTAACTGTAGAAGCTACACAGTTCATCAACCTGGACTGTGAATATAGCACCACCGATAGTTCTCCATATCTGTTCTGGCATGTCCAGTATCCAAGCAGGAGCCTAAAGTACATTCTTAAAAGTCTTGGAAAATCAGAAGAAGTAAAAGCTGCTTTAAAATTTTCAGCCAAGCATGACATAAAGAAAAAAGTAATTCCTTTGATGATTTCTGATGCCACAGAATCAGACAGTGGGGTGTACTTTTGTGCTCTGAGTGACACAGTGTTTGAGATCAATGGTTTTCCTTTACTCAAAACACTGCTTAAAGGGAACCTGTCACCTGGATCTAAGCACCTACACTATCACTACCTGTCCCTGCACCTTCATAGCTGCTCCCTATCTATCCCTCTCTGAGCTAAATCCACCCTATAAAACAGCAGAAAAATAACCTATAACTTACAGAAGTCCATGAGGCTAGTCTTAGGCTGTGGTCACACATGCCAGCCGTTTTCGCTTTGGGAACGTTTTGGGGAAAAATATGTATTTTTTTCTAAGTCCAAAAATGGATCCGTTAACGGATGGGGCACTTTCTGTGTCATTCTGTTTTTCAACACTTCTTCTAAGGGTCCAAAAACGTTACTAGTAACGTTTTTGGCTGCAGGAAAAAAAGGCATGTGTTTTTTTTAACATGGGCCCCTATGGGAAACGCATGGTACGTATAGGCACCATGCGTTTTTGCATGCATTTTTTGGAAAAAAATTACTAAGTCCAAAAAACTTTCAGGGACACAGGAGGCTCAAAATACAGCCTAGGAAAAACGGATTGGTCATGGAAAACACTTCCAAAAATGGATTGGCATGTGTGACCACAGCCTTAGAGGAGCAGAAAACTAACTGAAATAAATGAAAAGTAAATATAACAATTATACCACCTACTGGTAGTAAAGAGAGGTCAAGGCAATCCACGGTCAGGTCCAGGAAATGGATCAGTACAGCAAAGGGTTAAAAAGAAGCAAAATCCAATTCAAGCCAAAGTCAGGAAGCCGGAGAGACAGAAACAGAGTACATAGGTACAAAACAGAAAGAGAAGTCAGATCATTAGCAGAAAGTGAAGTCCAGGTAAGAAACAAAGTAAGGCACGGTCTGATTCAGAACACAAAGAGATCAAGTCCTACATAGTCAAAAGCAAATGTACAATTGAACCAGAGCAGAGCTGCAAGCTAGTTTAAATAGGCTCTTAATTAAGTGAGCTGAATTCAGGTGATTGAGGCACAGAGCCAGCACAGCCTGACAGTCTCCACAAACCTAGAACAACACAGGTAGTGTGGAGATCATGACACACTGCTTCTATGTTGCGCCAGTGCAGATCCAGTTGCCACAGAGGTACTGCACCCCTGTTATGGTGTAGTATCTTACTCACTCGTAAGGGGTGTACAGACCGGTACCAGGACACCCAGATAACACTAGGAACGATTGTAGTGGGGTTGGATGGTGAAGGAAATAGTTATAGGGAGCACCTAGGAGGAATGAGGTCAGGAAGAACACACGTAAATGACATGGGACACGTGACAAGGGGTATAAAAAGAGGGAGAAACATCTAGAGTGTAGGAGATGACAGTTGAACAGCTAAGGAAAAAGACAGTTGCACAGAGGAGAAGAGGTGGTAGAATAGCTGAGGAAAGACCATTGAACACCAAGGTTGAGTTGGAGGGAAGCTAGAGAAAATAGAAGTGTCCAGAAGACTGGAGCAAGTAGCAGCTCGTCCTACAGTCGAGCATTAGAGCACAACATCACCCAAGTGGCTCCAGAAGGAAGAGGGTGTCTCAGAGGTACGAGAAGTGAGCAATCCACCCATGGGTCACATATCCATTTTCAGGCGCAGACAAGAGGATGGACTAGACCACAAGGGACATCAGGAACCCAAAAGACTAGTGGAAAAGACCAGGCTCAGCTAGCAACCCGGAGGCTGTGGCTCTTTCATGGTGACACGGTCGACAACCACACACATCTGCTGAAAAGGTGATAACCATCGGTCTAAGGGGAGACACTGCAGGGGAACCCCTAAAGAAAGCCCACAGTCACTGGCTTAGAGCTCTGTGTGATGAGGCACGAGGCAAGCAATGTGTAAGATTAGCTGTAAAGGACAGAGAAGGGGTGCCGGTTATGTACCATCTTACTAACAGTGAGTAGCTGGATCCCTGCCTCTGAGAGCCCAGTGCTCAGTGGGCTGCTGCACAAAGACTGTAAGTAAAGAACTAAAGACTGCATCCAACTGTGTCTGTGAACTTTCTTAACGCGTCTAGAGCACCAGAAACACAACTACCAACTCACTCAGGTATCTTTGGCCACCTTAGGGGTCAACCCTACCCGTAGAGGACTTAAGAACGTTGCTGCCTCCCGACCATCAGCCCCTAGGAAGACTGTCGAGCAGCGGCGGCCATCTATAGCCGCAACCTGTGGGTGGCGTCACATATAAATTAACAAGTATCCCCAGGTCCAGTCATCCCTGCCCAGAATGAAATCTCCAAGCCAGAACCCTATGCTAGAAGAGTGAGCCACCCACATCAAACTTTTAATGACACCACCAGGGTCACGGAGCGATGTCTCAGTCCCTGTGATCCTCTAAAGCCTCAAGAAACCCCGGTTCCGAGTATCCTAAGGCCCTGGAGGGGCATGTCATCTATTTACTTTGTGAAATGTAAAACGTTCTCTTAAAAGTGGGGTACCACAGTGGTCAGTATTGGGTCTTCTGCATAATAAATTTACTAATAACCATCTCCAGGACTTAGAGATTAAACTTTTGATATTTGCACATAATGCTAAATTCTTTAAGGTAAAATGTAATGGTAAGGTAATGCATTTGGGCCGAAGAAATATAGTGACCCTAGTCCAGATTATGTCTGTCTCTTTAAGTACCCCTGGACCGTAAGTAGCCCTGTACACTGCAGTTCATTCCCCAGCTAAATCTTTACAGTTATTATTGTGTTTTAGATTCATTTAAATCATATCTCATACCTTTCTCAGGTATGTTTCATTTGTTCTATTAAATGCACATTTCATTTGATGTATTACAGCACCATCTGGTGGTGAAATGTATAGTTTATAGTACTTTATATTGTATGAATTTGACATGTGAATTGAGTGTTGTCCCATTAGCCAGTGATTCTCTCACAAGGCTCAATGGGTGGAGTTACTCCAGTCTTTTGTTTATACGTACAAGAGCTGGAAATTCCCCAGTTTAGTACAGGATGTGACACAGACTATAGCTCATGTGAGGGCTCTCCTTACCACTTCAAGGGCCCAGGCCTGAAAGTTCATCCTTCCCTTCACTACAAGATTTGCAGCCAGGCCAAATACCTAGCATTCTTTCTCTGACTTCTATAGCTCCTAAAAATTAAAATTAACATTTTTTTTCTTTATTAGTATTTTATAAATCCATCTTTGGCTTTCAACACTGACTGAATCTTTCTGGTCATGGTCTTGATCAGATTCAATTTACACAAAAACTGAGTAAGAATAGACATTAGTGAACTTGCCTGTAAGAGCATGTTCACACTGACCACCAGACAGACTAAACTTTAAGGAAAAAAGTACAGTATATATACAAAATATGTGAAAATACCAAGCAATAAATTAATAAAAAACAAGTCCTCTAAAAACACAGGCTACTTAGTACATACGTTTTTTTACAAAAAGGTACAAAGCCATCCCACCACGTCAAGGTGTACCCACTTTGGGACGGTCCCTTATCTAACTTTTTAAAACTTCCCTTGTGTCTCGTGCCCTCAGTGAAAGCAGGATGAGGAGTCCAGACCCATTACACTCATCAGAACCTAGTCTATTGATATCCATCTTATACTGTCTACCGTTTGTAATTTTTTGCACCTCAAGCTGACACTTCATATGATAATATTAAAGTTGAGGCTTTGTCACCTTTTTTTGGGTCACAATTCCACATCTGTAACAGGCATTGTACAATGCTTGCATGAATGCCTGTGATTTCACATTTATAAAGCATACCTTTATTACTATGTTTGTCACCCTTGTGATAAGCCAACTTTCTGATTCAAATATTTTGCCTGGATGTACACCTCTTATCTATTGAATGAATAGATGGACTTCATTTTGTATTCTTACAACTGTCATGGCATTCATATGATACAGTTTGTAATTTTCTTGGCTGAGAACTCACTATTGATAAGCTGGAAGATGCTATTTCGCTTTTCTTGTGAATCTTTCTTTATGTCTGCTCCTCGATTCGGACCAGTGCCCTTCTGCTTTGAAATCAAGCTAATAACACAGTGTTACTAAGTGCAAGTAAAATTTATGTATGAGACAGCCAAGATGATTGTCTATAAAATGAATATTAATATGAATTGAATGTGCATCAATTATTTAAGAATTCACTGAACCAGGTAAAATATAGTAATTTGGGACTCATTTTTTGTCAATCATTTAAATAATTGCATCTGTCAAAGAAAATTATATGATCAAGAGATTGGGCCAGGCAGGCTTCTCCACAATGTGTAGCCTCACATAGTTAAACATAGGCTAGGGTCACACTCAGTGCTGACCCTGCTGCTGCCGCATTGCGGGTACAGCAGAGCTCAGCCTGCGGTCACCGCCAGCGGGTACCGTCGGGTACTTCGGGCGAACGCAGCCCTTAGTTTACCCGATGTGTACCATAGTTACTGGCCACACACAAAGCTGCCTGGACTGCGGTAATCCTAACCGCAGAGAAAAATGTTCAGGCAACGTTTTTCCCTGCGGTTAGGATTACCGCAGTCCGGCCAGCTTTGTGTGTGGCCAGTAACTGTGGTACACATCGGGTAAACTAAGGGCTGCGTTCGCTCGAAGTACCCGACGGTACCGCTGGCGGTTACCGCAGGCTGAGCTCTGCCTGTACTGCAATGCGGCTGCCGCAGGCCAGCACTGAGTGTGACCTTAGCTATAGACAATTATGGGGGACTATTACAGCCTGTATAAAAGCAGAGACAGTACATAAAACAACCATTTTATGGTGAACCTGGATGAGAAAAGAGAGAGAAAGCCCTAAAATTTTGCAGAAATAATACGCAGTGTTTAATAGCAGTGAAGAAGATTAGTGTGTGAGGCATAGAGAATATGGTGATGCATGTGTTTTCACAGTAACTTGGAGGTTTTAGAGAACATTTAGCGCTCAACTAATTGAATTTACTGGGAAAAGTTAGCAATACTGGTGAATTCAAATTTCCAATTGCTAATCTCTGCAAATTACCTTTAATTGTATCGTTCCTAGTTTATAAAAGGAAACAATTTAAAAAATTTCATAAAAATCGCTATTCTCTGGTTTTACACCTAAAATATCCAGAAAAGCACTCATACGCTTCCATCTATAGCATTCTTTATTTTACATAAGGTGCCTATTACTTGTCATCTACCCTTTGCCTTTAGGAGACAAAGATTTTGCAAATATACCCAGTAATATATACAGTGGGAATGTGTATTATCAATTATAATTAGATTTGAAGGGGTTATTTTTACATTTTATACAAAGAGTTCCAAGGGAATTCTTTATCACAAAACACCAGAAGAAATGATATAAATATTAGATTGGAATCAGAATAAAACACTATGCTATTAACCACTGACTCACACAAGTCATCTTCTTGTAAGTATAGAGCAGTGTAATAAAGAGTAACAGTAGTGTCATATAAAGGTAGATGAGTGTCATATACCTGCTCTGCACAGAGGTTGTTAAGATTTATAGTATGAACACATGAGCACATGAACCCTGGTTCTTATTTACTAGAATACATGTTCATGTTCTAATGTCTTGTCCTATTCTGTTGAAAGTAGGCCTCAAAGGAACACAAGATGGTACTTTGGAATCAAAGTTCAGTGACAGAGTTCACCCTTAGTGGTCTCTCCCACTCTCATGAATCCCATGTTATTTTCTTTGTTGCTTTCCTGGTCCTATATTTAATGACCTTATCGGGGAACCTGGCCATTATGGCAGCAGTTCATATAGACTCACATCTGCATTCTCCAATGTACTTTTTGCTTAGTAACTTGTCTTTTCTGGACATATGTTACTCTTCTGTCACCATACCAAAAATGCTTATTAACGTGTTTTCAGAAAGAAGGACAATCTCTTTTAACCAATGCATATCTCAGCTCTTCTTCCTCCATTTATTTGGTGGCACTGAGTGCTTCCTACTTACTGTCATGGCATATGACCGTTATGTGGCCATTTGTAACCCACTACGGTATCACATAGTCATGAATCACAGATTTTGCTTCTGGTTGGTGGCATTTAGCTGGTGTGCAGGCTTTCTACACTCGTTCACTCAGGCATTTCTCACATATCAGCTTCCATTCTGTGGTCCAAACAACATCAACCATTTCTTCTGTGATGTTCATCCACTGGCTGTTCTTGCATGCGCTGACACATTTGTTATAGATATGTTCATCATTGCCAACAGTCGGAATGATTTCTCTTGTATGTTTTGTTGTTTTACTGTTTTCTTACCTTGGCATTATTACAACAATCCTAAAGATCCATTCATCAGAAGGGAGGCGCAAGGCTTTTTCTACCTGTGCCTCACATCTTTTGGTTGTTACATTCTTTTTTGGACCATGTGTATTTATCTATTTAAGACCTCCTGTGAACTATTCAGCAGATAAGTTAATATCTGTGCTGTACACAGTGCTGACTCCTTTATTAAACCCAATTATCTACACTTTACGAAACCAAGACGTCAAAAATGCAATTAGGAATAAACTTTTTCCACATCTTGTCACCAAGATACACATCAAAGATTAGTATCAATAATTCTGTTGTTTATGAGAAAAGTGTTCTAATTTTTTGTATGGTTTGTCATTACCAATAATTCATTTACTGTTATAGTGTCCAAATGCTGTATAAAAATGTCATTGTTAGGCCATGGTCACATGTTGAATTTGTATTAAAAATGTTCCAGTTCCAGCAAAGTTCAATGCATGTTTCAAATCATGTAAAGTTCTCTTAAGGGTACGTTGAGTATTATGTGCGGATTTTCCCTATAGAATATTATTATAAGCAGATTAACCACAGATAAAAATCAGTATGCGTTGTTAGCGCATTTCTGACGTGGAAATGCACTAAACATATGTACTCAGCTCATAACGGCATCAATAAAGTTTTATCAAATACCAGAAAGTATCAACGATAGAGCACCTTTATTTAAAACATTACATACCAAAAGGAAACAAAATAGTTCCAAATACACAATAAAAATGCATGTAAAAAAAGAAAACTTCAACTAAGTTAATAGATGCAGAAAATCTTCAACATCAAAAGCTCACCAATAGATTATTGTAAGAACATAGCTGAACACTAATGCTATATATTTGATCTACACATATCTAAAGCAAGCCTATGTTGAAAATTTTGCAAAAAAAAATGACATATTGTGGATTTCTAGCACGAATGGGTCAGTTTACGCTGAGTAAGAAACGTGCAGTGAACGTAAGACTTTCATAAATTTACTTTTCTATAATTATAAGACACTGAAACGATAGCCTGGTGACCACTGAGGTGCAGAGTGAATTACGGTACACAAGATGAGGTGCAAATAACAAAGGGTGTCTATATTAAAAAGGCAGGGAATGGTGTGGTTAAGGCAAGTTCAATCAGGGGTATGCAGTGGCAAAAGATAATTTACAAGATTTTGAATTCTCCAGCTGTGCCACTCAATAACATGATGCTCCAACTATTACAGGATCAATATATTACACATGTAAATCCAAATGATAACAAAGTATGATGCTAGTCTTCATATAACCTCACTGGCCTCCGATAAAAGGCCACATGGCTGCTGTGTTCTGGCTATTGAAATCTACACTAGGCCCTGACATGTGCACAACCAGAAACAAACCCACGGTGATGTTGGGGACACGGATCCATTCCCGGGGGCCCCCAACAGTCCTGTACGGTGGTGCTCATGTTTTCCTGCTAGATTGGTGAAACGTGGTCTTCTCCTTGCTTCAGGCTCCTTGAGATGCAAAAAAAATAAATAAATCTAGAATACTGGCTATAGCAATGAATGGCCAAGCAATTGTGAAAAGCTAAGAGTGCTTTCACACGCTGTGTATTTTTACGTGCAAGCTCATCACAAACCAGAAGTGGAACAATCAAAGGAAAAGTATAATAGAAAGAAGTGCTCCACTTCTGAATTTAATCACCCACTGCTGATTTGTGATGAGCTTGCGCGTAAAAAAATGCAGCAAGTATGCAGCAAATGTGCAGCGTGTGAATGAACCATAAAACAAATACATATGGGGAAACAGACATGGTAAAAAATGATTCAGAATACAGAAAAATGGAGAAAATTAGGCACAAGATTAAGGACCTGATAAGATGAGAACACCTTGACATTGGTTATCCGGCTCTAATGCAATGGCCAGTGCATCAGCTAAGTTTCTCAATTTTTCTGTATTTGGAAGAATTTTTTGCTATGTCTGTTTCCCCATACACATTTGATTTAGCTTTTCACAACTGCCTTGTTATTCATTACTATAGCCAGTATGCTAAATTCATTTTTTTCATAGTGTGCAGCAGTTGACCTTATTGTTTAATGTTTTTTCCTGCTAGCACCTTTACACACAGGTGTTGCCAGTTGATCTCTACTATTGGTGTATTTTATGTGATGCGCCAATTCTGGGGCAGTAGGCTGATATTTTTAGGTTGGAAAGGTCCAATTAACCATGGGCTTTCCAAGCCTGATTAAATCATCCCCCAGCTGTCTGTTTTACCTGTTCTACATCCCAGTGTTCAGCCTGGTTTAAGTTAACAAATAAATAAATAATATGGCATGGCGTCTCCCCTATTTTTGATCAGCATCCAAGGTAAAGCAGACAGCTACAGGCTAGTATTCTCAGGCAAGGTTTTGAAAAATACAAGGAGAGGGGAGCGCACATAGGGCGGTAAAAGTGGGACATCAGATGTGATGACTAATCAGGTCCACTCACCTTAAGGGGTTGTGTGAGTTAGAACCACCTATGAAAGCCTAGCCGCTGCAGATTACCGTGGATATGAATCAAGAAAGATGAAGGAAGAAAACAGGATTTTTCCGCGCTGACCACAAAGGGGGAAGACTATATAGAGAAAAGTCTTTATTCAATCAAACAGCACACACCTTTCCAACGCGTTTCATAGCCACTTGGCTACTTCATCAGGTCACCATGCCCTGATGAAGTAGCCAGGTGGCTATGAAAGGTGTTGGCAAGGTGTGTGCTGTTTGATTGAATAAATAGTTTTCTCTACATAGTCTTCCTCCCTTTCTGGTCAGGTCAGCACGGAACAATCCCGTTTTCTTCTTTCATCTTCTTTCAGGCAAGGTTTTGACAGAACTTTGTGCAAACTTTTTTTTATAAAAATAAGTGAATGAGGAATAGTGTGGGAGAATATTTAATAAAAAAAAAACAGTTTTTTCCTACGTATGTGTTTTTTTCACTTTACACTTACTGGGTAGGCAATGGTGTGTCTGATAGACATTGCTAACCCTTAGGCTTGATGCCAGATGATAATTAACAGTTTACATCAACCCCCAAATATATTACCCCAATTGACACTGCACAAAACTTATTACTCCAGTTGACATTGCACCAGGGAAATTGGGTATTGCTGTGGCATCAAATGGATGTGCCAATTCTGCGGCGGCTCTGGGCTGGTATGTTTAGGCTACGCAAGGTCAAATAATTATGGGCCTTTCCAGCCTGATAATACCAGCCCATAACTGTCAGCTTTGCCTTGGCTGGTTTATTTACTTCCCAGTCACGACCTGTGAGTGAGAGATGCATTCTGTTTATTCCCCCATGCTGTTCCTATTCCATTTCAGCACTCCTTCAGTGCTACTTAAATGATTTTCCCGCCACCCATGGGCTACCATTATGCTCATTACTTCTTGATTAAGCACTTGAGCAGTTTAGTGATTTACACCACCATAACTAAAACCATGTATCAGGATAAGGAACCATTTAAGAGACATCATAAACTAAAACTTATGAAACCTTTTAACAAGAGTATTCCAGGTACCAGGGTGATGGCAAGTCCTGAAGAAGCCTAGCTGTGACAAAAATTACATTATTCTGGACGTTTGTGATACTTTTGTAAAACAGGATGGAAATGTTAGAAAAAACAAGAGATAATGTGTCAGTCGCAAGGCACAGGTTACTGGGCCAAAATTCAGTTCACGGTAGCCGTGCCCAGAGGCCTTGGTCCTAACTACACATAGGCTGGGGTCACACATAAGCCCTCAGTCAGTTTTTGGCTTCAGTTTTGTCATTTTTTTTTTCTAAGTCCAAAAACTGACAGAAAAACGCATTGGGTGTAATAAACACCCTGTGCGTTTTTCTCTGGAGCTCAAAACATTGCCCTGTCCGTTTTTGAGCCAAAAACGCAGTAAACAGCGTTTTTGGCATCAGTTAAAAAACGCATGCGTTTTTATGCGTTTTTTTTTAACATGGGGCCCTATGGGAAACGCATGCGCAAACGCATGGCATATATACGCACTTGCGTTTGCGCATGCGTTTGCGCGCATGCGTTTTTTCTGAAAAAAATTACTAAGTCCAAAAACGTACAGGAGTGCAGGAGACACAAAAAGCACCCTATAAAAAACGGATTGGTGATGAAAATGACTTCCAAAAATGGATTTCTATGTGTAACCCCAGCCATATAAAGGAACTAGTTGTAGGGGTAAAGTTTTATGCGTGACACCAGTTGGGATAATTAGCCTGATGTAACTGGCACTGCAGATGATCCTTGGGAATAGGCGGTATAGCAATGCAGATGGAAATCCCTTCCCAATTAGGGCTGGTTCTAGGGAGATAATTAGGGTAATGATGTAGTTGGAATAAAGCAGCAGAAGACAAGCCACTTTACCATTTGCTGAGCAGTCCAACAGGTTAACAGGAGACAGTACTTCCTGCCTTGGCAGGTCTGATGGGAGTTCCACTTCTCTGCTCAGTGGTAATGCAGGGTTTCTTTCTATACAGTGGGTACAGAAAGTATTCAGACCCCTTTACATTTTTTACTCTTTGTTTCATTGCAGCTATTTGGTAAATTCAAAAAAGTTAATTTCTTTTCTCCTTAACTAGATGGCGGCCCGATTCTAAAGAATCGGGTAGTCTAGAATACATATATAGTCTATTTACTAATAGTTAGGGGAGTGCGATGAAATGAATTGTGTGTATACAGGTGGCTCAGTGGTTAGCAGTGAGTGCGGTGGCTCAGTGGTTAGGAGTGAGTGCGGTGGCTCAGTGGTTAGCAGTGAGTATGGTGGCTCAGTGGTTAGCAGTGAGTGCGGTGGCTAAGTGGTTAGCAGTGAGTACGGTGGCTCAGTGGTTAGCAGTGAGTGCGGTGGCTCAGTGGTTAGCAGTGAGTGCGGTGACTCAGTGGTTAGCAGTGATTGTGGTGGCTCAGTGGTTAGCAGTGAGTGCGGTGGCTCAGTGGTTAGCAGTGAGTGCGGTGGCTCAGTGGTTAGCAGTGAGTGCGGTGGCTGAGTGGTTAGCAGTGAGTGCGGTGGCTGAGTGGTTAGCAGTGAGTGCGGGGGCTCAGTGGTTAGCAGTGAGTACGGTGGCTCAGTGGTTAGCAGTGAGGGCGGTGGCTCAGTGGTTAGCAGTGAGTGCAGTGACTCATTGGTTAGCAGTGATTGCGGTGGCTCAGTGGTTAGCAGTGAGTGCGGTGGCTCAGTGGTTAGCAGTGAGTGCGGTGGTTCAGTGGTTAGCAGTGAGTGCGGTGGCTCAGTGGTTAGCAGTGAGTGCGGTGGCTCAGTGGGTAGCAGTGAGTTGGGTGGCTCAGTGGTTAGCAGTGAGTGCGCTGAGATTGGTCAGCACAGTGGCGTGGGCAGAGTGGCCAGCGCAGCGGCGTGGGCAGAGTGGTGAGCGCAGCGGCGTGGGCAGAGTGGTGAGCACACACATACATACATACACACACACACTCCGCTATAGTTAGCACTGACCCTGCATCTTCCTCGCCGCCTGGATCCTGAGTCAACATGTCGCCACCCGCGGACGACTGGATACAATATGGCGTCCGGGAAGTTTGGCGACTCTTCTTGGACGCTATATTGGATCCAGTAGTTGGGGGGTGGCGACATGTCGACTGAGGATCCAGGCGGCTGATGCAGGGCCGGTGCTAACTATAGCGGAATGTGTGTTGTGCGTGTGTGTATGTGTGCGGACAAAGTGAGGGAAGTGCGGACAAAGTGAGGGAAGTGCGGACAAAGTGACGGAAGTGAGTACATACACACATATATAGACATACTGTACATTGCATATGGAGGGGTGAGGAGAGCGGAGGCTGGAGGGGTGAGGAGAGGTGAGGAGAGCGGAGGCTGGAGGGGTGAGGAGGCAGAGGAGAGGGGAGGCTGGAGGGCAGAGAGAGGGAGGCTGGAGGGCAGAGGACAGGGGAGGCTGGAGGGGACAGAGGGAGGGCAGGGAAGGGAGCTGGAGGTAGAGACGGGGAGGCTGAGGGAAAGGGACAGGGGAGGCTGGAGGGCAAGGCTGGAGGCAGAGGCTGAGGCAGAGGGAGGCTGAGGGCGAGCTAGGTGGAGGGCAGAGCGGAGGGGAGGCAGAGGACAGGGGAGGCTGGAGGGCAGAAAGAGGCTGGAGGGCAGGACAGGGAGGCTGGAGGCAGAGCGAGGCTGGAGGGCAGAGGACAGGGAGGCTGGAGGGCAGAGCGGAGGCTGGAGGGCAGAGCAGAGGCTGGAGGCAGAGCGGAGGCTGGAGGGCAGAGCGGAGGCTGGAGGGGAGGCTGGAGGGCAGAGGACAGGGGAGGCTGGAGGGCAGAGGACAGGGGAGGCTGGAGGGGAGAGCGGAGGCTGGAGGGGAGAGCGGAGGTTGGAGGGCAGAGGCTGGAGGGTGGAGGCTGGAGGGGAGAGCGGAGGCTGGAGGGGAGAGCGGAGGCTGGAGGGGAGGCTGGAGGGCAGAGAGGGGAGGCTGGAGGGCAGAGGACAGGGGAGGCTGGAGGGGAGAGGGTAGGCAGGAGGGGAGAGCGGAGGCTGGAGGGGAGAGCGGAGGCTGGAGATGGGAGAGGGTAGGTGGAGAGGGGAGAGGGTAGGCTGGAGGGCAGAGCGGAGGCTGGAGGGCAGAGCGGAGGCTGGAGGGAGAGGTGGAGGGCAGAGGTGAGAGGGGAGGCTGGAGGGGCAGAGGACAGGGGAGGCTGGAGGGGAGTGAGCGGAGGCTGGAAGGGAGAGGGTAGGCGGTAGGGGAGAGGTACAGGGGAGGCGGGAGGGGAGAGCGGAGGCTGGAAGGGAGGAGGGTAGGCGGGAGGGGAGTAGCGGAGGCTGGAGGGGGCAGAGAGGCTGGAGGGGGCAGAGGCTGGAGGGTAGAGGCTGGAGGGGAGGACTGGGAGGGCAGAGGAGAGGGCAGAGGCTGGAGGGCAGAGGACAGGGGAGGGCTGGAGGGGAGAGCGGAGGCTGGAAGGGAGAGGGTTGGCGGGAGGGGAGAGCGGAGGCTGGAGGGGAGAGCGGAGGCTGGAGGGGAGAGCGGGAGCTGGAGGGGAGAGGCTGGAGGGGCAGAGGCTGGAGGGGCAAAGGCTGGAGGGGAGAGCGGAGGCAGGAGGGGCAGAGGCTGGAGGGGAAGAGGCTGGAGGGGCAGAGGGGAAGCAGGAGAAATGTGCTGTGAAGAAAAAAATTCAAATTTCGCGCCTGAAACAGTATTTGCCCCAACCAAGATGGCGGGCGCGACCTGAGGGGGCGTAATTGTGGGCGGGAACTGGGCGGGGACTGTGGGCGGGAACTAAAGAATGATTGCGGCCGCCATCTTGGTTGAGGCATTTAGCGGGGAAGATGCCGGCGAAGAGGAAGCAGGACATGGAGCTCCCGGCCGGAGTAAGAAGAGGTCGGGATCGGAGGGAAGACGTCTGGATGACCCGGAGGACGGGACGATCGAGGAAGACGGGGTGGTATGTATGAACTACGGGTGAACGCTGACAGTGTGTGTGTGTGTGTGTGAGTGTGTATGTGTATGTGGATGGTTGGGATGGTATGTGTGTGTTTGGGAGGACTGTAGTGAGAGGCTGTGTGTGTGTGTTTGATGAGACAGTAGTGAAGGGGGCGAGCTGAACGTTGAAACGCCGGTGCCTGTAGCTGCACGGAAAGTTCCGCGCGGCTACCCCACACTGTGACGTCAGCAGCATGGTCGAAGGCCATCACGGAAGTAAACCTTCGGGTTCTCCGGAAGTGGCCTTCGGCTTTTATATAATAGATGTATACTCTGCACCCCATTTTGACTGAAAAAAACAAAATGTAGATATTTTTCCAAATGTATTAAAAAGAAAAACTGAAATATATGTCATAAGTATTCAGACATTTTGCTCAGACACTCATATTTAAGTCACATGCTGTCCATTTCCTTGTGATCCTCCTTGAGATGGTTCTACTACTTCATTGGAGTCCAGCTGTGTTTAACTAAACTAATAGGACTTGATTGGAAAGGCACACACCTGTTTATATAAGACCTCACAGCTCACAGTGCATGTCAGACCAAATGAGATTCATGAGGTCAAAGGAACAACCCAAGGAGCTCAAAGACAATATTGTATCAAGACACAGATCTGGCCAAGGTTACAAAACAATTTCTGCAGTACGTAAGGTTCCTAAGGGCACAGTGACCTCCATAATCCTTAAATGGAAGAAGGTTGGGACCACCAGAGCCCTTTTTAGACCTGGCCGTCGAGCCAAACTGAGCAATCGTGGGTGAAGAGCCTTGATGAGAGAGGTAAAGAAGAACCCCAAGATCACTGTGGCTGAGCTCCAGAAATGCAGTAGAGAGATGGAAGAAAGTTCTGCAAAGTCAACTATCACTGCAGCCCTCCACCAGTTGGGCCTTTAAGGCAGAGTGGCCTGACAGAAGCCTCTCAGTGCAAGACATATGAAAGCTCGCATAGAGTTTGCTAAAAAAAACACATGAAGAACTCCTCCCAGACTATGAGAAATAAGATTCTCTGGTCTGATGAGACAAATATAGAACTTTTTGGTGATAATTCTAAGCGATATATGTGGAGAAACCCAGGCACTGCTCATCACCTGCCCAAAACAATCCCAACAGTGATACATGGTGGTGGCAGCATTATGCTATGGGGGTGTTTTTCAGCTGCAGGGACAGCATGACTTGTGGCAAATGTGTGCTTTTACTCAATACTGAGCAAAGGGCAATACTCATGCCATGTGATATTTCAGTTTTTCTTTTTTAATAAATTTGCAAAAATTTCTACATTTCTGTTTTTTTAAGTAATAATGGGGTGCAGAGTGTACATTAATGAGATAAAAAATTAACTTTTTTGGATTCACCAAATGGCTGCAATGGAACAAAGAAAGAAAAATTGAAATGGGTCTGAATACTTTCCATACCCTCTGTATAAAATCCCTATCCTGGGACACAGGCTTCTTGAAGTATGAAACTTTCAATACTGCCTAAGATTCACTCTGTACACTCTCCAATACTCTGACACTGCAGATCCTGTGAAGACACATGTTTGGCTGCAATAATTATCTTTTGACCTTTCTAAGCTGCTGAAGATGTGGAATCAGTGTTTCACAGTTTATTGTTCAAATCACAAAGTTTTCAGTTTGCCACTGGACCCTTCAATCCTGGGTGGCCTAGGAGCTGAGATTCTGGTTCCTTTAGCTGTGCCTGCAAAAAGGGCACATCTACTTTGCCCTCAGGCATCCTCCATTATTCCCTATGTTCTCCACTACACACTGGGCCTAAGCACCTCCTCCCTGTCAGGGACTGTATCACAACCCAAAACAGGCAAAAGTGCACTGCCTCCAGTGAAGGGGCGGGAATAAAGGAGTGGATGCTTGTTATACAGAAGTGAAATAGAAAGTTCCATCAAACCTGAGATTACACATATAAACATGTATGAAGCCATTTTGTGGCAGCCAGATGCAGGGGAGACACATTCAAATTTATAGTAAAATGTCTTTTTGAAAATATGTTCTTTTGGCAGGGGGTAAAGAATATTTATCGATTTGTGATTATTAAACACCTTTTTCTGGGATGTGATTCTGACCACAGATTTGTACACATACAGTAGTTGAAACCAGAAGTTTACATACACTATATAAATATATGCGGCACCCCTGCGGGGGATTGCCACAGGATCCACCAGTGCAAGGAGGGAATTACACCTTGGTTCACACAGCACATCACACCTTCCACCCCAGACCTGAAGGGGGAGCTCTACTGGCTGCCTTAAGCCAGTTCCCCTTTAAAACATCCAGGCCTGAGGGGAGGAGTTAGTCAGTCCCAAGAGTCAGTCTCAGGAGAGAGTCTGCAGTGAGCAGTGGAGAGAGCTGGGGGAAAGTGAGGAGCTGGTCGCTGGGAAGGATCCAGGCCCAGGACCAGGGACCACTGACCGCAGTGTTGCACCCTAGGGAAAGGGTCAGAGGCCAGTAGAAGAGCAGGGAATCAAGAAAGGGAACCAGTTAAGGTCTCCCGATAGTAAACCCGGACACCGGAGTCCGACGCTGCCAGCAGTTACTGTAACATCAAAAGCCCGGAGGAACCAGGAGGTGTTAACCCCTGAAGCAAGTCAAGTAAGAGACACTCAAACTGACCATGTACAGGGCCAGGGGCCATAGGAGAAACAGGGACCCCGCAGAAAGACCTCATAGTCAGTTTGGAGCAAAGGTAGAAAAAGTGGTGTGCTCGAGCACAGGCAGGACTCATCACAGAGCACAAAGACAGAGGAGGCCTCATAACTTTCTAAGGTGGAAGTCCCAAGTAGCACCAGGGACCTGGTTATTTCTCTGAAATGTACCTGTTACCCTGTCACCAGTAAAAGGTACCGAAACAACAATTCCTCTGTGTCTGTGTGCCTGTCTAACCGCCGCAGTTCACTGACTTGTCTGTAAAGATGCAACTACTACTCCCTCATTCGTCCCCGCTGCCCTGAGGTAAAGCTCCACCTGGGGAGCTGTACCCCAGTCTGCTGCACCCACCATCATCTCAGCGGCCGGCTGCAGCGCTGGTATACCTGTTACCAGGTACCATAGATGGCGTCACGTTACCAATTCCCTATCCCCCACCATTCCCCATCAAGCCGCCATCAGCCCGGGTACCCGTCTACCTGCTACTCTGCCGACCGCCTTAATCCTGGTATCACCAACAGGATCCCATGTATGGTAAAACCGGGTACTGTGTGCCAAGAACTGAACTTTATTAACTGTTTCTGAACTGTACAACCGGGTCGCCATTACAGAAATTGAGCTGCGCCACAGCGCCGGTAGAAAATAGCAGGAATATAAGCCCCATCCCTTCACTCTGCCGGAGATCAACGAAGCGCAGTCCACAGTTCCGGAAATACCCGAGGTGCTCCGGTCCCTCTGCAGAGCCGCCGACGATCGGGAAAGTTTGTTTTCATCTCACCGGTTAGCAGGATTAACTAGGGGGGCCCCATCATGAGTGACTCGGACGATGTACAAGTCCCTGATGGGGGAGATGCCCAGAATGCAGCACCCAGAGCAGCGGCCCAAATAATACAGATGACCTTGCCGTATATACCGGGTGCCACATGGTTACCAACATATGAAGGCAAACCTGGTACCTTAGCAGCCTTTAAGCAAAAGATGTGTGCAATGCTGGACATGTATACGATGACAGAGAAGCAGCGGGCCACCGTTGTGCTGGGACAATTAACAGGAGCTGGAGGTTGAGTCCTGGAGTGATGCTGACAGGGACTCTGCTGCTAAAGTGTTTGATAAGGTAAAAACTGTCTTTGAAAAACGCACACAGTCTCCGTCCTTAAAACAGGTAGACCCGGCAAGTGTATTGGAAGAGGATAAAATGCTTGCAGAACAGTTTACAGAGGGATTGAGGTCAGACAACCACCACCAGCAGGTACACATGTGGGTCTTGGATCATCCAACTGTGAACTTTAATAGAGCCGCAGGTACGGAAGGACCTGCACTGTACCCCAGGAGGGGTGGCTTAACCCCCCCGGGGCTAGGACCGCTCGATTGGCAGTTCAAAAGTGAAAGTGCCAATCGGAGTGAGTGTAATATCTCACCAATGAAACATGGTGAGATATTACAATCCATCCAAGGCCTGATGCTGGATAGCATCAGGCATTGGCTGGAGAAGGGGTCCTTTCACCCCCCCACAGATTTGATTGGAGAGAGCATCTCCCTCCAATCAGATGTGGGGGCAGCATGACCGGCAGGTCCCCTCCCTCCAAAGCCGACACAATTGTGCCGCTGATCCCGGGCCCTCTGCTCTCTCTCCCCTGGCTGCCAAAGTGCCCCCCCTGCCCTCCGATCTCCCCCCGCCCTCCGGATCTCCCCACCTGCCCTCCGATCTCCCCCCTGCCCTCCGGTCCCCCCCCCCCCGCTCTCCGGTGATCACCGCTGCTCCTTCAGTTCTCCCCTACCCGCTCCAGGCCTCTCACCTGTCTTCTTTCTTCTCCCTCGGTCTTCTCCTTCTGTCCTTTCGGTCTTCCCCCGCTCTGCTCCGGGTCTTCTCTGCGCTGTCCTCTACCTGCCGCCATCCTGCTGCTTCTGTCGGCTCCTCTGCACACTCATCTCCCAGCATGGAGATGAGGGTGCAGAGGAGCAGTGTCACAGCCAGGGCACAGCATCTGTGTGATTGATGTGCTCTGGCTCTGTGTTAACCCCCTAAATGCTGTGATCTCATGGATCACAGCACTTAGTTTCCATGGTGATTGGATCCACTATCACCAGAGACTATAACAAGAGAGCACTTGATCCCTTGTTGTAATCTCTGGGATCAGTGTCATGGTGCACTGTATGGCAATGATGTGCCATACCGTGCACCATGACGCTGATCCCAGAGACTACAACAAGGGAGCACTTGATCCCTTGTTGTAGTCTCTGGGATCAGCGTCATGGTGCACAGTATGGCAGATCATTGCCATACAGTGCACTATGACACTGATCCCAGAGACTACAATAAGGGATCAACTGTCCTCTTGTTGTAGTCTCTGGGATCAGCGTCATGGTGCATGGTATGGCAATGATGACGGAGGGGTACTGCACCCGTAAAAGTGTGTATAATATTCCTGTGGGTGAGAAATTGGGATTCTGCATTAGGGACCCTCATTACACGTATCCAGACACAACCTAGGTAGGGGACCGTGGGTGGACGCATTATAGGGAGAACCCAGTCCCATTGGAGGAGTGACAGGGTAAAAAAGTGGGTGGGTGGGAGGAGTGTTAGTGAGTGGAAGAGCTCCATTGGGGAGCGAGGAGTAGACGGCGAAGGGAGCCATCAGGTCTGAAGGGGACCCTAGGGCACGAGGTGTTGCGGTGCACACGAATCCGGACACGATACGACTACCAGCCGGAGGGGTTCAGTCCCGGAATGGAGGACTGGCTCCAAGAGCGGTGCAGGTGTTCACCCCTGAGCTGCCAAACTGGAGACCTGAGCTTCTTCAGGGAGTTGAGGCCGACACCTGGCGCACCCAGGAAAAAGCACCATATAGGATCCCGAGGGCTCGAAGAGAAGTCACTCAGTTAGAGAGGATCCAAGGGAGCTGGCTCCAGGCTCTGTGCGCGGAGGCGCTGACGAAGACAGGAGAGAGCACAGGAAGGGACCGGAGAGGAACAGTAGGTATTCTACCGAGGGACCCAAGTGCGGCATCCTAACTTCCAGCAACTGCCCAGGCCAGGCAGTAAAGACTGTGTTTAAAGAACTGCCAGTAAACCCATTGCAAGTTATAAACTGTGTGGTGTATTTCATTTACCTGCACCAGAGGAGTCACCCACCTGTTCCACAACTCCATCATTCACGACTGCCCCGGGGATCTCGCTTCACCTACACGGAGTGAAACCACCTTGCTGCTTTACCATCACCCCGGAGGTCTGTCCTGCAGCGCTGGTAACCTTACCGGAGCCGTAGGTGGCGTCACGCAACACTATTTTCAATGACTGTTCCCCTTTTCAACGACCGCCAGGGCCACGGAACCAGGCAACAGGCCCTGTGACATCCCCAACTAAATCAACACCTGGAACCGGGTACCCCATGGCTCTGGGGCGGGTCACATGCATCAATAATCACTGCACCTAACCACAACCCAGTTATGTTACCTTTTGGCGTGAGAGATTGGATTTGTGAGAGTGATTTTACTTTTGCAGCCCAACATTAATGACTGGAGCTAGGCAACAAGATAGTGCAAACTTTAATATCCTAATAGTGATTGCTTGTGTCTGAATCCTGGCAGTCAAAGAGGTGGTCCTTAGGAAAAGTAATTAAGCAAACAGGCATCATCATCATCGTGGAGTTCAAAATTTCACTGCCATCTTTGTAGTACAGTACAATGCAGGTACACTCTGCAAAACTGTGCTACAGTTGCAATTTGGTACTGTGTGCTGGCATCATGCAGCAATTTTGCAGTGGTTCTCAAGACTTTGTAAGTCCTCCAGAATACAGCAACCCAACCTAAATTCTTCCAAAATGTTAATTTATGCAACTTGTCTTAAAGGGAACCTGACCCCTCCAAATTACCCCCAACCCTATTAATACCTGTCCCTGCACCCTAACATGTCAGTATTAGTGCTCCTTTTCTATAAAAAAAAAAGTGTTAAGTAACATTGGAATAATCAACAATATACACTTACAAATCTGAGACTTCTTGTCCCTGAATAAGTCTCACAGGGCGTCCCCTGTGAGACTCTAAGCCCTCCCTATGTGCTCATTATCACGCCCCGAATGATCCACCCTTCTCTCTGTCTATGCTGCTGTGATGTGGAGCTGAAGGCAGGACTAATGATTTGCATTCTGTGAGTGATAGAGAGGGGGGAGGGTGAAGCCTGCACAAGCAGAGCATACAGACAGAGAGAGGGTGGATCCTGGAGCCTGCAAAACAACACGCCCTAAGGGCTAAAGAATATAGCCCCTACTATTTATAATCACTAATGAGTGGGTATTAAAATGTTTTTATGCACTTACACAGGATGTTTTTTGGAGACAAAAGAAGTGTGAGATTAGTGATAATATGCTGCAGAGACATGTTTTGGTAGCTTAGGAGGCGTTCTGGAGGTGACAGGATCCCTTTAACGTCCATCCCTTCCCATACAAACTCGTTTTGTTCTTCCTAAATTAAAATCTGACTCATGTCCATACACTGCACACTGCATCAAATTAGTTTACGTGGCTGTTGTCCCAGAAGGAATCCTTTTCTACAGATGATGAACAAGAAAGCCTGCTAAGAGTTTTCTGCAGTCAAGCAAACTAAGGTTATAGATCACTGGAACCATATCCAATGGCCTGATGACACCAAGTCAATAACTTATTTGATTTAAATGGTGTCAAGCATGTGTAGCAGCTATCAGATGAGAAGTACAAAGACAAGTGTGTCTTGCCTACAGTCAAGCATGGTGGTGGGAGTGTAATGATTTGGGGCTGAATGAGAGCTGTCCTCTGTGGAGAATTTCCCTTCATTGAGGGAACCATGAATGTCAACATGTATTTTGACACACTGAAGCAGTGAAAAAAGAAAAAGACAAAAAAGGTATGTATGGATACAAGGGATACAATATGATTTAGTATGCAAAAAAAAGAAAATGTTTATTATAATACTTGGCAATAGAGTTCAAGTCCTCTTTAAAGAGGCAATTTGCATATAGAGTTATTTGGAGGGCACACCGAATTCCACTGTTATACAAGCTGTACATTGAATACTTTACAATTGTATCAAAGTGTCATCATATCTTCAGTGTTGCCCATAAAAAAAATAATAAAATATTTACAAAAATGTGAGGGATGTACTAACTTTTGCTATATACTGTAGTTAAACCTTTTTTGCTTTAAAAACTAATTATAATGGCATTCAAGAGCCAACTTCCGCTTGAAGCGATTTAGATATATGCACAACCGCCCTATAATTATGGCACTTGGCCAATATTTGTCAGACTATTAATTATGCAGATATCATGAACATAAGACATTTCTACATAGCACTAAATCAGTAACTGAGAGCACCCGAGATCAATATCAAAAGACCACAATATGAATCGCTGAATAAGTGCCATAAGGATAAAGAATTAAGGTTACCCAAGTTAGCCATGACCTATTCCGATAACCAATCCCTCATATTTAAGAACAAATACCAGAAAGATTGCTGGGTTTACCAGGTTTATAGGTAACTAACTCAGTCATAGAGGGGGAGAGAGATCCCCCATTCAGAAAAGCTGTGTACTAGGGCTCTAGCCCCCTTGTACCCGAAAAGACACTTTGCAAACTTTACAACTAAGAGGTCCCGTGGGTTGGATCTGAATAAGAGGTCCTCGCTGCTGGCACAATCCTCCCTGCCTTCTGCTTGTGTGTTCCACTCCCTCTATGTGTCTACCGCCTCCTCCTCTTCTTCTGGGTCTGCCCTCCTCTTCTGCTCCTGACGTCACACAGAGCAGGAGGAGGGCAGTTAGTGAGTGGCCAGCAGCGAGGACCTCTTATTCAGATCCAACCCATGGGACCTCTTAACTGTAAAGTTTGCAAAGTGTTTTTTTCGGGGTATAGGGGGGCTAAGCATTAGTGCACAGCTTCCCTGAATGTCAGCAACACGCTGCATCATGGGGCTGAAAGCACCAGTGAGTGACAGTCCTCTTAAAAATGCAGGACTGGCCAAGCATGTCTCCAGCCCTAAACCTTATTATAGATCTTGGGAATCCCCAGATTTAAGGTGGAGAAGCAGAGGTCTACCAATACATACCATGTAATGTCGTCATGGAGGAGTGAAGAGAATATCCAGTCGGCTCCTATAAAACTAGTTACTCTATGCAAGAGAGTTAAGGCAACATTGAAAATAATGGTGGCCACATAAAATATTGACACTTTGGGCACAGTTTGGTCATATTCACTTAGGTTTGGTCATATTCATGTTTGTTGCCTGCAGTTTACACATTATTGGCTGTCAAGTTATTTGGATAAGACCTGTTAAAGCGTCAATATTGACTTTTACGATTGCTGCTGCCATTAGGTGGTGATAGAGTTCAAGTCCTCTTTAAAGAGGCAATTTGCATATAGAGTTATTTGGAGGGCACACCGAATTCCACTGTTATACAAGCTGTACATTGAATACTTTACATTGTATCAAAGTGTCATCATATCTTCAGTGTTGCCCCATAAAAAAAATAATAAAATATTTACAAAAATGTGAGGGATGTACTAACTTTTGCTATATACTGTAGTTAAACCTTTTTTTGCTTTAAAAACTAATTATAATGGCATTCAAGAGCCAACTTCCGCTTGAAGCGATTTAGATATATGCACAACCGCCCTATAATTATGGCACTTGGCCAATATTTGTCAGACTATTAATTATGCAGATATTTTACAGTATATTAATGAGTACAGTATACAAAAGCTCCTATTCCTGGAGACGCTAAAGTCCCTAGATATTGCATAGTATACTCTTGGGATTCTATTCTAACAATACCCATGAGAATTGATGTTGTTCATTACTATCTAGCTCCTAATATAAATGTAAAGCTATGGTTTATTCTATGTGATCATTTTACGCACATATTACTTTAACAAGGTATCTAAGCCTCTTATCATTTTGTTGCAATGTATAATTTGGAGGAGAATACTTTCCTGTGGATTGTTAGCCGTGAAGATGTCCAGAGTCTTAAGATCAATTGTTATATTGAAGATTAGATTTCTGTACCTTGGTCATAAAATGAATAACACTGTGCTAACGGAGTTCATTTTAAGAGGAATTCCTCATACAAAAGATTTGCGCCTGCCCCTTGTTGTCCTTTTTGCTCATATTTACATAGTCACATTTTTGGGGAATGCTCTCTTAATTGTAGCAGTTAACACGAATCCAGCTTTAAAAACGCCTATGTATTTCTTCCTTACAAACCTTTCTTTTTTGGACATCTTTCTTTCTTCTGTTACTTTACCAAAAGTACTTCAAACTTTTCTATCAAATAACACCATTTCATTTAGTGGATGTGTATGTCAGTTGTACTTTTTCCATTTTCTTGCAAGCTGTGAGTGTTTCTTGTACACCGTCATGGCATATGATCGGTATGTGGCTATATGTCAGCCTTTACACTATTCACGTTTCATGAGTTGGAGGCTATGTGTGTCTTTTGCCTGTGGATGTTGGCTGACTGGATCCCTTCACTCAATGACTCACACAATGTTAACTTTTTTCCTACCTTATTGTGGTTCCAATGAAATTGACTATTTTTTCTGTGACATTATCCCTGTTTTAAAGCTGACTTGTGCTGATACTACAGTCAACAAGACAGTGACTCTCGCCAATATTGGAGCTATTGCCTTACTCTGCTTTATTTTAATACTGACTTCCTATGCTCATATTCTCATTGCAATTCTGAAAATAAAAACTCTGGATGGAAGAAAGAAAACATTTTCTACATGTGCTTCTCATATGATTGTAGTATTGTTGTTTTATGTTCCGTGTGTATTTATTTACATGCAACCATTTTCCAGCTCCACATTCGACAGCATCATAGCTATCTTCTATACCCTCATCACACCACTCTTAAACCCAGTCATCTACAGTCTAAGAAACAAGGAGGTGAGAGTAGCTCTAAAGAAGATCATAAGAGAAATATGTCTTTAAAATTACAGATATTGTGGAAGATATATACAGCGGAAACCAGAAGTTTACATGCACTGTATAAAAAGACTCATATGCATGTTTTTCTCACTATCTGACATGGAATTAGAAAAAAACTTCCCGTTTTGGTCACTTAGAATTACTATTATTAATAATATTTGTCAAATGCCAGAATAATGAGAGAGATAGAATGTTTTAAGACATTTCTTATTAATTTCTGCAAAGTCACAAGTTTACATACATTTTATTAGTATTTGGTACCATTTCCCTTAAACTGTATGACTTGGCACAAATCCTAAATCATATTAAAAGGCTTGTTAAAGAGTCGATTAGGACTTTTAGGATGGCTACACTTATTAAGTGACATTAGAGTTTCTCACTTCCTCACTGAAGGGACATTTGACTTGGGTCAAACATTTTGGATCTGCTTCCACAAGCTTCTTACAATAGTTGGTAGGAATTTGGGCCCATTCCCCCTAACAGAACTAGTGTAACTGAGCCATGTTTGTAGGTCTCCTTGCTCACAACTAAGTTTTCAGCTTTGCCCATAAATTTTCAATAGTATTGCTATCAGGGTTTTGTGATGGCTACTCCAGAACATTGACTTTGTTATCCTTAAGCCACTTTGTAACCAGTTTAACAGTATACTTCGGGTCATTGTCCATTTGGTAGACCTATTTCCTCCCACACTTTAACTTCCTGGCTGATGTCTTGAGGTGTTGCATCAGTATTGCCACATAATCTTCTTTCCTTATGATGCCGTCTATTTTGTGAAGTGCACAAGTCCCTCCTGCAGCAAAACAACCTGACAACATGATGCGGCCACCCTCACAGTTGGAATGGTGTTCTTAGGCTTCCAAGCTTCTCCCTTTTTCCTCCAAATTTAACAATGATCATTATGGCCAAACAGTTAAATTTTAGTTTCATCAGACCACAGGACATGTCTCCAGGAATGTAGGTCTTTGTTCCTGTGTGCATTTGAAAGAACTAATCTGGCTTTTTTCTGTTTCATTAGGAATAATGGTTTTTACCTGGCAGAGTGGACTTTCAGTCCATGTTGATACAGTACTTGTTTCACTATGGATACTTGACACAATCTTAGCATCTTCCGCCATCATCTTCACAATGTCTTTTGTTTTGTTCTTGGGTTGATATACACATGTCGGGCCAAACAACATTCATCTGTGGGGCACAGAACCTGTCTTCTTCCTGATCGGTATGATGGTTGGACATTCCTATCTAGTTTGTAATTGAGTATAATTGTTTAGATGAACAAGGCACCTTCAGGTATCTGGAAATTGCACACAAGGATGAACCAGACTTTTGCATGTCCACAATTCTCTTCCCGTTATCTTGTCTGATTTCTTTAGACTTTCAAATGATTATACACAAAGAAGCAGTGTCTCTCAGGTGTGCCCTAAAATACGTTCACAGGTGTGTCTCTAGCTCAAATGTTGCCAATATACCAATCAGAAGGTTCTTAATACATGACATCATCATATGGGCTGTCCTAAATTGTTTAATGGCATAGTAATCTTAGTTTATGTACACTTTTGACTTTGCAGAAAGTAATAAAAATTCCTTAAACATTATTTCTCTCTCTTCTGACATTTGGCAAATAATAATTATGGTAATCCTAAATGACCTAACATGGAAAAATGTATTATGATTTCATGTCCGATAGTGAGACAAACATGTATATGTGTCTTTTTATTTAGTGTATGTAAATTTCTGGTTTCAACTTTATATATACAAAGAGAGACAGAGAAAGAGAGTCATTAACACCCTTGAAAACGTTCCACAAAATGAAGGATTTTTCCCAGAAAATAATTGCAATTACACCCTTTTGTTATATGGGCCAAACAAAACTTGTTGGCAGCCTCAACTTTTTTGGTTCTAAACTATATAGAATAAATAACTGAAATCATTCGCTTTCTATAGCCATCAACTCAACTCAACTGGAATTTTGGACCACTCTTGTTTTGCAAACTGCTCCAAGTCTCTCATATTTGAAGGGTGCCTTCTCATAACTGCAAATTTAAGATCTCTCCATAGTTGATCAATGAGATTTAGATATGGAATAATTTCTGGTCACTTCAGAACTCTCCAGCACATTGTTTCCATTCATATCTTGGGGCTTCTTGAAGTATGTTTGGGATCATTGTTCTGCTGGAAGACCAATGACCTAGCACGCTAACCCAGCTTTCTAACACTGTGCACAACATTGTGACCCAATATCCTTTGGTAATCTTCACATATCATGATGCATTGAAACAGTGGCAGGGACAGCAAAACAACCCAAAAGCATGTTTGAACCTCTACCATATTTGATTGTAGGTTCTTAATCCTTTATTTTTGTAGGCTTCATTCCATTTTTGGTAAACAGAAGAATGATGTGCTACACCAAACAGCTCTATCATGGCCTCATATCTGGCTACAAGATGCTTTCCCAGAAGGATTTTGGCTTTCTCACAAACCTTTTGGAAAGCTGCAGTCATGACTCTCTATCAGCAGTGAAGCCCTCCTGGGTCTCCTGACATAAAGCTTCATTCCATTCCAATGTTGATGGATAGTCTGCACTGATACTAATGCACCCTAAGCCTACAGGACAGCTTGAATTTCTTTGGAACATGATTGGGGCTGCTTAGTCACAATGTGGACTATGATGCATTTCAACTTGTCAACAATTTTTCTCTGCTGTCCATTTCCAGGAAGATAAATTACAGTGCCAAGGGTTATAACTTTTTTGATTATTTTGTGCACTGTGGACAAAGAAACATCAAAATCTCTGCAAATGGACTTGTAATTTCGAAATTGATATTTTCAGACAATTCCTTTCTCCTCTTTCTGTTCTCCATACTTAGTGTGGCACACACTACACAATGCAAAGATTGAGTCAACTTCTCCCCTTTTTATCTAGTTGCAGGTATGATTTTTATATTGCCCACATCTGTTAATTGCCACAGGTGAGTTTTAATGAGCATCATATGCTTGAAATAAAAACGCTTTCTCACAATTTTGGGAACATGCCAACAATTTTTTCCAGCCCATTTTAGGGTTTTGCGTGAATTTTTGTTCAATTTGCCTTTTCTTAAGTTTTTTGTGTTGTTCCAATACATGCAAAGGAAAAAACGTGCATGACAAAACATGTACTTGCAATAATTTTCTGAGAGAAATACTTCATTTTCTGGAATAATTTTAAGGAAGCCAACTTTTTTTGGCCATGACTGTAAATGTATATATTGTAGTTTATTTATCACCATTGTACAGTTACCTGTGACTTTATAATGATTTGTAGTCTTTTGATATGGTAATTTTGTATGATGCTAAATCCATTAAAAGTGCTTCTACACTTTAATGAATATTAAAGTCAGAATAATCTTTTCGATACTGCTGCTCTTTCCCTTTAGATCAGTGGCAGAAGCTCAGATGTGATGCATAGCTGTAGTACTGCCATAAACAGAGTTAAATTTGACCCCAACAGTTTTAAATCTTAGATGTACTCTCACTCCCAGGACCTTCAACATTTTCTTCTCTAGCTGGTGCAGGAGCTTGCAGCTGACTTAAGCTTACCCACCACATCACATTACGCCACTACCATATGCCGTGTGTGGCAGGCTCACCGATGTCAGCTGCAACTAATTGGCTGACAGCATGTATTGCAGTGCAGTGAGTCAGTGGATATCCACACTGCAACACACTACAACTAATTCTTCATCCTCAGATGCACATCCAGTGAAGTAGGCACTGGCGTCGGTGGGTCCCGCTACTGTACAGGCCCAATCACAGTCACAACCTCTGCAACTGTGATCGTTAAGGCCCGTGCCTCAAAGTTTTAGTTTGTATGTTCTACAAAGTATTTAAATGTTGTATTTACTTTATTTAATTATAATCTGTATTATCTTAGTGTTTCATGCTTAAATTTTGTTATTACTCAATTTATTTATTAAATATAAATAATTCCCATCAATGTTTTTCATTTTCGAGATGGAAATAGTTGAATACGCGGAAACATTTAGCAAAGCTTCTCTATGCTGTTTTCCTAACTCATCTTATGTTCTATGGGAGTTGCACAAAAGCATAGAGCAATTGTGTCAGTCTATTTTCATAACCCTGCCTTATAAACATTTCATGATGGTAATAACCCTTTAAAATTAACCACTTCCTGCCTCTCCTCATTCACCCTGCATCTCTATTTTGGTTTTCAGGAATTAGAAGGGTGGACAGATAATGTTGAGGAATTTTATCAATTATGCATAGTCCAAAAATATGCTGAAGTCATATTACAAGCATCAGCATAGGGAGAACATCTCAGACCTTCTACTTACTCTAAATTATTACACTATGATTACCCCTGAAATTCATGATGAGGTGTCAGGGCAACATATGGTGTCAGTCATCATCTGTACAATCTGTATGAAGTCACACCCCTGAACTACACCAATCAAAGATAACTGATATTTGTTGGTGAAAAAGATGGAAACCTTAGGCATACCAACAACCCAAGGCATTGAAAATACCAGTGGATATGTTGCAATTATTCAAATTGCAAAGTCAACAGATACTCAACAAGTGGCCCCATAAACAAATACAGATAAGGGTGCCCTAAAAAATATAGTTCCCTGATTTAAGGCCAAGATCTATCCCATCTTATAATTGCTAAAACTTACTGTAGATATGGCTCTAACATGACTGGCATCATCTGTAGCTATTGTTTTTGGCACAGAACAAGATAGTTGAAATTAGGAGAGGTGGTTATACAGCCAGGATGTAGGGCACCAGTGTAATGCATTTTTTTTATTAGATGTAAGTATTTAATGGTAGTTCTCTATGTTCCACAATGTGCCTCTAAATACATTAGTATCATTATTTTATTATTATAGCACCATTTATTCCATGGTGCTTTGCATGTGAGTAGGGGCATACATAGACAAGTAGGGATATCAGGGATAGTGGTCACTTGTGACCCGGTGTCCAATAAAGCAGGTGTCAAGATGCCATCGAGTATGATGGACAGAAATGGTCGCTGTCCGATGTAGGTATCATACCAGTTGGCTGGGCCCTGTTGAGCTACTTCTGAGGTTCGACCCCGGCCCCCAGGGTCTGCTAGTTTAAAGGACAGTATCGTTTGATGTGGCCGGTCTTGCTGCAGCGTCGGCAGATGTGTTCTCCTATGGCGCTGTAATGGTCGGTGGTCCTCAATCTAGGCGACATGGTCTTCCTCCCTCTCATCCATGGGATGTCCTCCGGGCTGTCAGCAAACTGGATTAGAGGTTGGGGTTTAGGCAGTGGCTTTGGCTTTGGCCCCTGCTGAAGCTGTAGGGCTTCCATGACTGTGGCTAGGTTCTTACCCAGCTGGCGCACCTTGGAATACAAAGAGTCAATTCTATCAGCGTTAGTAGACTGAACACGGCTTTCAGCTGCAGGCACGAGTACTGGTGTTGTTGTAGCCAGAGCCTTGCCACTGCACCACCGCCGGATGACAGCTTCAGGAGTCTCCACTGGCTGTAACCCCTTTATGGCCATGTCCTTTAAAGTATTGAAATCAGCATCCAGGTGGCTTAGGGACCACCAGCGCAGGGTTTGTTGTCCTCTGGTGATAGTACACCCCGGGTAAACTGCTCAATCAATAGTTTATTTGCATCAGGGACACTAGCAGGGCTGACTTGCTTCAGGACTTGCAGCGCCTCCTGTAGGTGCCAGACATAGGTCCAGATAACATTCTCCGGCTTGTGATAGCAATGATAGAAGCGCATTCTTATGTCAGCCTCATTACAGTCCTCAAAAGCAACTTTTAATTTATTGAAGATCGTAGCTACTGATCCCTGTTCAGCGGTGGACCAGGATTCAGCCTCTCTTTCTGCTGCACCAGTTAACTGTCCCAATACAACATCTGCGCGCTGTTGACCTGTCATTGCATGCATGTCCAACACGTTGCAGATCTTTCTTTTGAAGGTGGACAAAGTATCAGGGCGGCCATCATACTGGGGTAACCAGTTAGCACCCGGGATATACAGTAACGAGATCGGCATGCCGGTGGGTTGGCGGCTCTACTGGTTGCATCCATGGTCGCTTCGGGGTGATTCACGTGGTCTGCGAAGGTGCTTTCATCATTGCTGGACTTAGCGGACATTTTTGGGGCCCCCTAGTGAATCACGACCAGTCTTCAATCAGTTAAACAGTTCGTGAGTTTCCGGATTAGGCCGCTGCGCTTCGGAAATATTCAGCAATGTGAGGGGCGGGTTTTGTTTTCGCGCTCTGCAAGCTGTCACGCCCCCTTTCTTCCCGCTCTGTGGTGCAGTAATGGCAGCTTAATTTAACAGTCACAAATTAAGCACTTAAACACGGCACCCAGTACCAGGTAGCATCGGGTACGGGATCCTGTTTGTGACGCCAGATGTTGACTAGCCCAGGGTATGGGGACTCGGATATCTGGGCCCTCTGCTGCTGTTGGGTTGTCACTGGTGGCCTGCCCAGACCCGTGGACCTGGTGGTCAATCAAAAAGGGGTAGTTGGAATGGGAATAAAAGTTTATAAGTTTATCGTGATACCACTTGTGATATCTGGTAACTGCACCAGTGCTGCGTGGGGCCTTCAGGGATGATGGATGAGCAGTTAGGTGTTGAGGCTTTTCACAGGCGGAGCGGGATCCCTGGAGCGTTTGGTGATGATGATGACGGGTGGAGCAGGGATTTGGCTGTTGAGTAACAGGACAGTCTCTGGAGACGGGTAAGAAACCGACACACACAGCTGGTTGTTTCTTTCCCTTTTACTGGTGTAGTTGAAGGTAAACGAATAGGGCACTGCCTGGTGTTCAGGATGCACTTCTGGGTCTCCACAGCGAGTGGGTATAAGGCTTCCTTGTCTCTTTCCCGTGTCTGTGAAGCCCCTGCTGTGTGTGAAACTTGGCTGGCCTCCTCAGCTCTCTGATCACCTGTGCTGTCGTCGGGATACCCTCAGTGGACTACCACTGTTTCTCTCTCCGCGGTGCCTGGCTCACTGGTTTGTGACTGCACAGATGCCCGGGAGACTGAAGTCTCCACGGTTGACCAGTGTTCTCTACTGGGCCTGGTGCTCTCCAGTAGACTCGGACTCCGGTGTCCGGTGTGCTGCTTGGGAGTGAACCTAATGCTGGCTCCTCAATCCCCACTGCTCTCTCTTCTCCTTGCCTTCTGACCCCACTCTTGTGCCCCGCAGGACTGCTTGAGAGGCTGTGCAGGTTAAATGGCTCGGGCCTAGCACGGCACCGACCACAAGCACGTCTTCACAGCTCTTGTAGCGTCTGCACACTCTAACTAACTCCGCCCCCAGCACCAGTATTTATAGGGGATCCTACCTAAGAGCAGCAGGTTGAGCTCCCCCTACTGTGCTGGGGTGGAAGGTGTTGCTTGTGTCTGTGTACCCACTGTGGAAATCCATCCGTGCTGCAGGTGAGTCTGTGGTTACTTGAGTATGCAGGGCCCCACACATACATAGACAAGTACAGTAATTTTCAACAATACAATGCACAGACAGGTAAAGGAGAGAGGAACCTGCATGCCAAGGCTCATAGTCTACAGGGGATTCCCAGTATGGCCAGCCACCCCCAGGACATTACAGGCCCGCCCCCTCCCCACTCTCACTATGCCCAGCCATCCCAGCCCCTAATGTCACCACCCACCCCCATTGTCCCCACTGCACTCACACACTGTACCGAATCGTCAGCTGTGAATGAGATTCGGTACAGTGTAACAGTGCGGGAGGGACCGCTGCCAGAATGTGCTGCTCACCCTGTCTGTGGGCTCTGTGCCTGGAGCTGGGTCCGCACTGTGCAGTTCCGGTGTCTGTGCCTGCAGCCCGGTGTCTGTGCCTGGAGCCCGGGACTCTGGGCTGCAGCCCGGCATCTGTGCATGAGCCCGGGTCTCTGGGCTGCAGCCCGGTCTCTGTGCCCAGAGGCCGGAACTGCAGAGTGGGGACCCGGCTCCAGGCACAGAGCCCACAGACAGGGTGAGCAGCACACTCTGGCAGCGGTCCCTCCCGCACTGTTACACTGTACCGAATCTCATTCACAGCTGACGATTCGGTACAGTGTGTGAGTGCAGTGGGGACAATGGGGGTGGGTGGTTACATTAGGGGCTGGGATGGCCGGGCATAGTGAGAGTGGGGAGGGGGCGGGCCTGTAATGTCCTGGGGTTGGCTGGCCATACTGGGAATAGGGGAGGGGGTGTGATTGTAGGAGACTGGGAGGAAACGACCAGTTCTCCATTTACATGCACAATCACACCCCCTAGACGTTCCCTGCCAGCCACAAATATGTGTTATCTAGACAACCCTGCAAAATGTTGACAGCAAGTATATTGCAAACTGTCAACAATTTGCAGCCTAGATACACATATTAATTATTGCAAAAGCCCGGACAACCCCTTTAACACTGATATTCTGATATTTAGCTATGTATATAGTACCCAAAACTGGAAGAAGATTCAAAAAGGTCCTGACTGTACCAGAATATATAAAGGTAAAAATTTAAATATGAACATACAAATCTAATCAAGAAGTTTGGATCTGAAAATAAAACCTTTGCTATGATGCAATATACATATTTTAAAATAATTATCTTCTATTAACCTATTAAGGCCTTGGTGATTTTCTGTTTTTCATTTTCGTTTTTCCCTCCTCTTCTTCAAGAGCCATAACTTTTTTATTTCTACATCAATATATTCATAGAAGGGCTTGTTTTTGTGGCACAAGTTTTACTTTTGAATGACATACTTCATTTTACTATATACAGTGTGGGTATAGTGGGTACAGAAAGTATTCAGACCGCTTTAAATTTTTCACTCTTTGTTTCATTGCAGCCATTTGTAACTTCCAAAAAGTATTTTTTTTTCTCATTAATGTACAGTCTGCACCTATCTTGACTGAAAAAAAAACCCAGAAATGTAGAAATTTTTGCAAATGTACAGTATTAAAAAAGAAAAACTGAAATATCACATTGTCATAATATTCAGACCCTTTGCTCAGTATTGAGTAGAAGCACCCTTTTGAGCTAATACAGCCATGAGTCTTTTAGGGAATGATACAACAAATTTTTCATGCCTGAATTTGTGGATCCTCTGCCATTCTTCCATGCAGATCATCTCCAGAAGAGGTTTTAATCAAGGATATCTCTGTGCTTGACTGCAATCATGTTTCCTTCAATTATAACCAGTCGTCCTGTCTCTGCAGCTGTAAAACAACTCCATAGCATGATGCTGCCACCACCATGTTTCACTGTTGGGATTGTATTGGGCAGGTGATGAGCAGTGCCTGGTTATCTCCACATATACTGCTTAGAATTATCACCAAAAAGTTCTATCTTCACCTCATCAGACCAGAGAATCTTATTTCTCAAAGTCTGAGAGTCCTTCATATGTTTTTTGCAAACTGTATGCAGGCTTTCATATGTCTTACAATGAAGAGAGGTTTCCATCTGTGCAATCTGACATAAAGGCCCAACTGGTGGAGGGCTGCAGTGATAGGCCTTGTTCACACATACCAATCCGTTTTTTTGAGCTGTTAGAAAAACGGATCCGTTTTTCTAAGGGTGCCAACTAGTGTCCCCTGATGTCCTGAACATTTTTGGAAAGTTTTTGGACTTAGTCATTTTTTCATGAAAAATGCATATGCGTTAACGCAGGTGCCTATATGCGCCAAGCGTTAACACATGTGTTTCCCATAGGGCCCCATGTTAAAAAAACGCATACGTTTTTTAAAAACCGCATGCGTTTTTTTAAAGCACCCAAAAAATGCTGCATGCAGTGTTTTTTGGAATGGTGAGAAAAAATGCATGTGTTGTTAAAAAACGCAGCTACACTTAAGTGCACCATGCGTTAAGGCATGTGCGTTTTTTATTAACTGTTAAAAATGCAGAGAATGCAAAAAATGATGGTATGTGTGAACATGGCCATAGTTGACTTTGTGGAACTTTCTCCCATCTCCCTACTGCATGTCTGGAGCTCAGCCACAGTGATCTTGGGGTTCTTCTTTACCTCTATCATTGTAAATAAACACCTGTATTTTGTGTCACCCCCACCTGATTGTTAGATTGAAAGCTCTTATGAGCAGGGTTGTCATTATTTTGCTCTAATTATTGTATTGTATTATGCTTTCTATTATATTGAATTGTTTTTTTGTATTGCATTGTATTGTATTTTCTGATAACTGTTTCTTATGATTATATGAAGAAAGAGGCAGCACTCACCAGTATTGTGCAGCAGTGGTCTCTTTACTCCAGCATGTTCAAGGATTCATGACAGGGTGCAGGGAGGTGACCACGGAGGGCGGACGACGACGCCGTTTCGCAAAGAAATTTGCTTCTACGGGTCCGATGTCGCCCTCCACCCTCCATGGTCACCTCCCTGCACCCTGTCATGAATCCTTGAACATGCTGGATTAAAGAGACCACTGCTGCACAATACTGGTGAGTGCTGCCTCTTTCTTCATACAGTGTTGGCCAAAAGTATTGACACCGCTGCAATTCGGTCAGATAATACTCAGTTTCTTCCTGAAAATGATTGCAATCACAAATTCTTTGGTATTATTATCTTCATTTAATTTGTCTTCAATGAAAAAACACAAAAGAGAATGAAGCAAAAAGCAAAACATTGATCACTTCACACAAAACTCCAAAAATGGGTCGGACAAAAGTATTGGCACCCTCAGCCTAATACTTGGTTGCACAGCCTTTAGCCAAAATAACTGCGATCAACCGCTTCTGGTAACCATCAATGAGTTTCTTACAATGCTCTGCTGGAATATTAGACCATTCTTCTTTGGCAAACTGCTCCAGGTCCCTGATATGTGAAGGGTGCCTTCTCCAAACTGCCATTTTTAGATCTCTCCACAGGTGTTCTATGGGATTCAGGTCTGGACTCATTGCTGGCCACCTTAGAAGTCACCAGTGCTTTCTCTCAAACCATTTTGTAGTGCTTTTTGAAGTGTGTTTTGGGTCATTGTCCTGCTGGAAGACCCATGACCTCTGAGGGAGACCCAACTTTCTCACACTGGGCCCTACATTATGCTGCAAAATTTGTTGGTAGTCTTCAAACTTCATAATGCCATGCACATGGTCAAGCAGTCCAGTGCCAGAGGCAGCAAAGCAACCCCAAAACATCAGGGAACCTCCGCCATGTTTGACTGTAGGGACCGTGTTCTTTTCTTTGAATGCCTCTTTTTTCTCCTGTAAACTATATGTTGATGCCTTTGCCCAAAAAGAGAGAACATTCTTCCAAAATGTTTTAGGTTTTCTCATGTAAGTTTTGGCAAACTCCAGCCTGGCTTTTTTATGTCTCGGGGTAAGAAGTGGGGTCTTCCTGGGTCTCCTACCATATAGTCCCTTTTCATTCAGACGGCGACGGATAGTACAGGTTGACACTGTTGTATCGTCGGACTGCAGGGCAGTTTGAACTTATTTGGATGTTAGTCGAGGTTCTTTATCCACCATCCGCACAATCTTGCGTTGAAATCTCTTGTCAATTTTTTTTTTCCGTCCACATCTAGGGAAGTTAGCCACAGTGCCATGGGCTTTAAACTTCTTGATGACACTGTGCATGGTAGACACAGGAACATTCAGGTCTTTGGAGATGGACTTGTAGCCTTGAGATTGCTCATGCTTCCTCACAATTTGGTTTCTCAAGTCCTCAGACAGTTCTTTGGTCTTTTTTCTTTTCTCCATGCTCAGTGTGGTACACACAAGGACACAGGACAGAGGTTGAGTCAACTTTAATCCATGTCAACTGGCTGCAAGTGTGATTTAGTTATTGCCAACATCTGTTAGGTGCCACAGGTAAATTACAGGTCCTGTTAATTACACAAATTAGAGAAGCATCACATGATTTTTCTAACAGTGCCAATACTTTTGTCAACCCCCTTTTTTATGTTTGGTGTGGAATTATATCCAATTTGGTTTTAGGACAATTCTTTTTGTGTTTTTTTCATTGAAGACAAATTAAATGAAGATGATAATACCAAAGAATTTGTGATTGCAATCATTTTCAGGAAGAAACTGAGTATTATCTGACAGAATTGCAGGGGTGTCAATACTTTTGGCCAACACTGTATATGTACTATTACTTGTGCTGTGGATTAGCACCACCAGGGGAAGGACCTGCCTATAGGGAAATTTGCCCGGAGCATGACGGTTGATATTTCCACTTAGTGCCCAGAAGTTCTACTACTTGATAGACTGTTTCTTATGATTGTTTAAATATGAACCTCTGAATTGTGATGCGCTGTGGAATATGTTGGTGCTATATAAATAAAGATTATTATTATTATTATCTCTCTCACCAAGGCTCTTCTCCCATGACTGCTCAGTTTGGCTGGACGGCCAGGTCTAGGAAGACGTCTAGCGGTCCCAAACGTCTTCCATTTAAGGATTATGGAGGCCACTGTGCTTTTAGGAACCTTGAGTACAGCAGAAATTATTTCAGATCTGTGCCTTGCCACAATTTTTTCTATGAGTTCCTTGGGCAGTTACTTTGACCTCATGATTCTCATTTGGTCTGATATGTACTGTGAGCTGTGAGGTTTTATATAGACAGGTGTGTGCCTTTCCAAATCAAGTCCTATTAGTTTAATTAAATACAGCTGGACTCCAATAAAGCAGTAGAACCATCTCAAGGAGGATCACAAGGATATGGACAGCATGTGACTTAAATATGAGTGTCTGAGCAAAGGTTTTTTTTCAGTCAAACTTGAGGTGCAGAGTGTACATTAATGAGAAAAAAATAAACTTTTTCAAATTTACCAAATGGCTGCAATGAAACACAGTGAAAAATGTAAAGGGGTCTGCATACTTTTTGTACTCACTGCAGTTTACTAGAAAACAGAAAAAAAATATATAACTGAGGTGAAATTAAAAACAAAAGTGAAATTTTGCGATTTATTTTTCTTTTTTTTTCAATGTTCTTTTTATTGTAAAAGAATGATGCAGAATACAAACATTTAAGTAAGAGACTATGCAATAAGAATTAGTGAACAAGAAAATTAGACGGCATAAATGAGAACAGAATTCTATAAAGGCATAACAATAGTCTGTAAGAAAAGTCCAGGGTCAATGACTCTCCAGTTGGTCGCTTGATAAGGGAAATGGAGTGATCAATAAATCTGTTTTAAACAGAAGTTCCTTCCAGGTCAGCAATAGGCATTGAGAAGTAGAAGGAGATCTGTATGATCATATGTCCGGTATAATAGGAAGAATCATTCCCTATTCCAGATAGTGGACTCAGAGAAGAAAGTGCAGAGAGATAAGTGGGGGAGATAGGGGGGTGAGGAGAGCACATTGGGTGAACTTATAAGGACAAGTTTAAGAGGCAATATATGTGTGAAATAGAGGAAGAGATCAATATTTAGTCCAAGGTATCCAGGAGTCACAGAAAGATAGTAAGGAGTGATTAACTGCGGCTACAAGTTCAGATGTGTGGTAGAGAAGGTCTATTTTATGGAGTAATTGTGATTTATTGGGGAGTGTGGGACAGTTCCAGAATGTGGGATCATTGACTTCCCTGCTGCTAGAATGAAGCTCGCCAGCCTAGTTACTTTTTTGTTCTCCGGCCAAATTGGGACATGTAGAAATACTACCTCCGGAGTAATCAATATACCATATATACTCGTGTATAAGCCGACTTATTCAGCCCTTTTTTTGGGCTGAAAAAATCCCCCTCGGCTTATACACGAGTCACTAACTTAACTGACTTCTGCCTTTCAATTGCTCCTCACCCTAGCTGTCCCCTAAACACCCACACAACCCCCCTACAAGCACCCTCGCCCCCGCTGCTGCCCTTCAGTCAATGCGATACCTCAGCCCAGGGACTGATCCCTCCGCATCATCGCGCCGGCTGGGGCTGGCTGGGACTGTGATGTGGAGGCCTAGATCCCTCCACCCTGCTATTGAGATGTGCGGTTGGATCCTTCTGCCGCATCGCTCCTTCCTCCTGCTCTTGCGATGTGCGGTTGGATCCTTCCGCCGCATCGCTCCGTCCTGCTCGAGCGATGCGCGGCTTGGATCCCTCCGCCGCATCGCTCAGTTCTATTGTAGCGATGTGGCAGCCGGATCCCTCCGCTGAATCGCTCTGTCCCCCACAGCACTGCACACACAAAAGAAGTCCCCTGCGGCCAGACATTCACCTAATGCACAGTGCGGCCGCAGGGGACTTTAATTACGGTGCCATACTGTCCCAGTCTAAGGAAGGAGGTGAGGCACCATTAGAGTATAGGATTTTAAGTTTAGCATACAGTAATAGAGCAGGGAAAACAATAGTGAGGGAAAGAAGAGCAGAGCAGGGGAAAGATATATACTCAGGGAAATTACAGTAGTAATAGAGCAGGGGAAAGAAGACTAGTGAGGGAAAGGAGAAAGCAGGGTATAGAATTAGCAGGATACTTACCGTAGACTGGTTTCACACTGGCGTTCCCCTCCGCAGCATTCTGTGGCTGGGGAATCACCATGTGAGCGCAGCCAGTGCAAGCCCCTATGTTTAGAATGGGGACGCACGGTGCTGCGCTTGACAGCTCATGACCGTGCGCTCCTATTCATTGCAATATGTGATCTGTACGCAGGCGGACGCCTGCGCACAAATCACACACTCTAGTCCGCACCAGGAACGCGACATGTTGCATTCCTGGTGCGGACGAGAGCGAGTGATTTCAGTACCGGTAGCTGCTGCATTGTCCACCCTAGGCTTATACGCGAGTCAATAGGTTTTCCCAGTTTTGGGGGGCAAAAGTGGGGGAGTCGGCTTATACACGGGTCGGCTTATACACGAGTATATACGGTAATCAATATAATCACTCCAGAGTAAGGGAGACTTGTTTATTTAGAACTGCCAGAATCATCTCTTCCACAATTCCCCAAAAGGGTTGATTGGCAGGGCAGGTCCACCAAACGTGAAAGTAAGTGCCTTTTTCTTTCAGGCAACACCATCATTGGGCAGAAGAGGGACGATACCCACTTTGTACTTGCTCCTGGGTAGTATACCACCTCGTGATTATTTTATATCAGTTTTCTTGAATGCGGACGCATGAAGATGGGCCGTGGGAATGCATATATATATATATATACTTTATTTGCTCTTCAGCGAGCATGATATTTAAATCTCTCTCCCAATAAGCAAGATACACACGCTTCAATGAGGCGTCAGCTCTGATTAAGATTTGATAAGTTACTAAGAGTACTTTCCTCGGTGGTCGCATAGAGGCACAGAAGGTTTCATAAGGAGTGAGGGGTCTAACTAGATCAAGATTTGGAAAATGCATTTGTAATCCGTTGGTGAGAGTTTCATAATGTAAAACCGTCAGTTTGGAGAGGCCTGGTAATTTGTGCATTTCTTGCAGAGGTAAAAGTACACCATCTGAGAAGAGGTTATCAAGTGTTATTTTTGCAGATTTGAGGGGTAATGAGTCCATGAAATCAGCTAAGGTGGCAAGTGGGGATAGTGGGGGGGCTAGGGATGTAGAAGTCTTTTTCCATATGTCCAACGTGATTTTAGTATGAAAATTAACAGCATGGGAAACGGGGAGAAGGAAGTCCTGTCGTAATAGGAGAGAGTGTAAGGAGACAGGTGACATAGCTTGTTCTATCCTGACCCATTGTTTTTCATCTGGGTCTCTAAACCAATGAATAGTTTGGGCTATCTGTGTTTTTTTTTTTCAGTTACCATATTCACTGTATGGTACAACGGACATGTCTGTATGATGCCTCGGGTTGGTAAGAGTTCATATCATCTTTTTCAAAAACTAAAACAGTACCTTATATTATTTCTTTGTCTGAAAAAAGGACTAGGGCTTATTTTTGCAGTACGGCTTATTTTTTTCCCATGAACAACAATCACACATTTATGCTTGAACATTGTAAGACATACTGGCCCTTTCAAAACAGTGGTACTCTTCTTCTCTACTATTTGGTACAGAGGGGGGGTAAGAAGCGGAAGCCTGGAGCTGGACTTGGGTGCTTGTGATGTCACACGCCACACGTGGCTGCTTCTGCGTGAGCAAGCAGGGCTGCTTGGGAAGCAGGACCAAGGAGGTAGAGCACAGGAGGTGGGACACTGGAGCAGCAGCCAAGCCAATATTATGTGGTATCACATTAGAGGCTGGTAAGGCGGGACCAAGGAGGCGGAACTTAGGAGGCGGGATCCAGGAGGCAGAGTTTCTGAGACTTGGGAGCAAGTGAGCACATTTTATCCTGCAATGTCAGGAGGATGAAGTGGAAGGACAATTTGGAAACCTATTCTAGTGCCTTCAGCATTATGTTAGTGACATAACCTAGCGCTGGAGGCACTGACTAACTAGGGCTTATTTTTGGCTTAGGGCTTATATTTAAAGCCTACACCAAAAACTCCAAGGTAGGGCTTATTTTTGGTGGAGGGATTAATTGAGGAAAAACATGATATATACCAAGCAAGTATACTTTTACTTTTATGTGGTGAAAAAAAATTAAAAAGTTTGTTAAAAAAAATAAAAGAATTGCGCTTTTGTTGCCATTTTCCAAGACCCATAGTGTTCTCATTTTTCATGATCTGGGGCTGTTTGATGGCTTATTTTTGGTGTCTTGTGCTGATGTTTTTAATTATACAATTTTTGGGTATATATGATGTTTTGATGGCCTGTTATTGCATGTTTTTGCAATATTGCATTGACCAAAATACCAGTAATTTTGACATTTTACTTTTTTCTATTATGCAGTTTACAGATCTGATTGCTTGAATTTATATTTTGATAGATTGGATATTTCTGAATGCGGCAATACAAAATATGTAGTTTTGTTTAATACGGTACTTTTATTTCCAATGGTGCAAAAGGGGGGTGATTTAAATTTTGTTTGTTTTTATTTATTTAATATTTTCAAACAACTTTTTTCTTTTCTTCTTTATTTAACTTGGCAACTTAGGGAGCCTCTCAACACTGCAGTGTCAAATCACATGTGCTGTACAGAGCATCCATAGGAAGTACATCATGACAGGGTCAGGGATCCTTAAAAGACTCCCCCTTTCCCCCTGTCATGCAAACACATGACCACATTTCTACTTTAGATTGAGCTGTCAGTGATAGACAGCACAATCTAATGTGTTAACAGCAGCAGGCGGATCAACCTGCATCTGTTAGCTGCACATGTCTGATGATCAGAGAGATAATGAAAATAGAAGACACTATATATTGAGGTAAACCATGGGAAGCATGTATGATGTAACCCATCACAAAACCTACAAAACATCTCATGGCCTGTGGCATGAAGCATCAGGTGCTTTGGGAGCTATGCACTCTAAGCTCCCAGGGGTTATTGTTGTTCTCCCATTGATAGAACATATCCTCATGCTTAGGGGAAAAAGTATATTGTATATATATGCCAGGAAGAGATCCAGGATGGAGGATCTGTACACTAAGATAGTGAGGGGCATATTTACCAGTAGGGGGTCCAGGATGGGGGCCCTATATACCGGGATGGAGGACATATATACCATGATGGGGGACATATATGCCATGATAACGAACATATGTACCAGGATGGGGCTTGGAGTTAGGGACATATAATGGATGGTGAGCATATATACACCATAATGGAGAACATATTTACTAGGGAGGGGCCAAGGATGGTGGACCTATATATTAGGAATATGTACTAGGATGGGGGACATATAAACTAAGATGGGCCCAGGATAGGAAACACATATACCAGGATGGAGGACTTAAATACCAGGATGGGGTCCTGGATTGAGACATATATATCACAATGGAGCTTAGGAGAGAGGGCATATATATCAGAAAGGGGCAATTTTTACCAGGATGGGGGAAATATATACCAGGATGGGAGCTTATATACCATGATGAGGCTTAGAACAGGGGACATATGTTTAAGGATACAGGAAATATTTACCAGCAAGGGACCCAGAATGAGGAACATATATACTAGGATGGAGGACATATTTACTGGGATTGGGGACATATACACCAGGATGGAAGACATATTTACCAGGATGAGGGACATACTAGCAGAACAGGTGACATATTTGTCAGGAAGGGAGGAAATTTTTACTTGGATGTAGGACATATTAACCAGGAATGGGCCCAGAATGGGTCACATTAGTACAGGGGGGACAATGCTGCATAATGAAGGGGGAAGGGGCAACACTTAAATCGTTATAGGATTTAGAGTGCTAGAAGGGTCCATATATCTAAAAAACATGCAGGGGTGGAAGGGCAGGTCCAAATATTGAACTGGAGCCCAATGGACTCTAGTTACGCCACTGCCTGTGGGGTATGTTTATTTATTAAATGGGACACATTAGAGACAATAGATTGTGCTATATTATGGCACAGCTCAATTCTACGTGGATGAGCTTTTTGAACAAACTATGTTTGTTTGAAATATACTTCTAGTTACATATATTTTAGTTCTTTTTAACATGTAATATGTAGGTCTCAAATGTGAAAAGCTGTGCTTGTTGGTTTAATTTACTCAGTTTAGCTCACTTAAAGGCGTGGTATCAGTAATGAGATGTTACCAGTGCTTTAGTCTGGTTCTGTGGCATTCATCTACAGGAAGGTGACAGGCTTTCAAGATCACAGCTGTTCAGACTCCTCAATCACAGAAATGAAACTTGAGTTGTGCACATTTTTGAATTTTCCTTTCATCTTTTATTTTTTATTGACAATTGTGAAAGGCGATGATGCACCACAAAGTTATACAGAAAAGACAGTAAGAGAAGGGGACACCTTAACCATTGATTGTAGCTACACTTCCAGCAAGCATGTATTGATTTGGTATGTCCAGAAACCTGGCGGATCTATCATATTCCTTCTTCATGATCAATCCAAGAAAGAAGATTTGGATAAGGAGTTCAAGCAGCGAATCTCAGCCACTCATTACTCGGAGAACAAAACCTTTCCACTGACAATCCTAAGCATTCAACGCTCAGACACTGGGATGTATTACTGCGCTCTAGAGAATCGCACTATGTGTACTACACACATCCGAGACATACTAAAACTCAACCAGTTGATGCAGACTTCCCTACAGAAGATATTACACTTTAGGGGCTGTATCTAGAAATGTATGTCAGCTTAATGGCCATGTTCACACACATGCGTTTTTTTTGCCCATCTCTGCGTTTTTGCACTGTTAAAAAAAACGCAGGTGCGTTAACGCAGGGTACATTTGAGTGTACATGCGTTTTTGAGCCAAACTTGCGTTTTTTTCCCACAGCCCAAAAAATGCTGCATGCAGCGTTTTTGGGTGCTGTTAAAACACGCATGTCCGTTTTTTAACATGGGACCCAATAGGAAACGCAAGCGTCAAAGCTTGGCACATACAGACACATGCGTTAACGCTAGCGTATTTTGGAAACGGCCCAGCAGCTAGAGGAAACATTTTTTTTTTCATCAGCCCCCCCCCCCTATATTAGCATGAAAATGAAATAAAATTTTTTATGATAGCTAGATGTGGAACCAGCAACAGCTGAATCTGACATCAAGAGAATGCCAAGAGTGTGCAAAGCAGTAATCAAAGCAAAAGGTGGCTACTTTGAAGAACCTAGAATATAAGACATATTTTCAGTTGTTTCACACTTTTATGTTAAGTATATAATTCCACATGTGTTAATTCATAGTTTTGATGCCTTCAGTGTGAATCTACAATTTTCATAGTCATGAAAATACAGAAAACTCTTTGGCCATGTTCACACTCAATTTGCGTTTTTTTTAGCAGGAAAAAAAACCACCTGCGTTTTTCTAAAAGTGCCAAAAAGTGTCCCTTTTGTGTCTGAAAAGATTTGACACTTTTTTGGACTTTGTCATTTTTTGGCCAAAAACGCAGGCAAAAACGCTAGCGTTAACGCAGGGTGCTTAAGGGCCCTTTCACATCAGCGTTTTTTTAAATTTGCGGCAGATGCGGTGAAAAAACCCCATCTGCCGCAATTACCGCATACCGGCTCCACTTGCGGCGCGGTTGCGGTAAACGCAATGCAAAGTATAGGCGTACTTGCGGCAGATGCGGCAAGTGTGGTTTTGCACTTGCGGCAGGTGCAGCAGCGAATAAAAACGCGGTCAGCCGCGTTTTTTTTCGCTGCCGCACCTGCCGCAAGTGCAAAACCGCACTTGCCGCACCTGCCGCAAGTACGCCTATACTTTGCATTGCATTTACCGCAACCGCGCCTCAAGTGGAGCCGGTATGCGGTAATTGCGGCAGATGCGGTTTTTTCACCGCATCTGCCGCAAATTTCAAAAAACGCTGATGTGAAAGGGCCCTAACTGAGCTTTTTAAAAACGCCAGCGTTAACCCATGCGTTACCGCAGGTGCCTATAGGTGTCCTGCGTTAACGCATGCGTTTCCCATAGGGCCCCATGTTTTTTGGACTGGGGGAAAAACGCAAATGAAGCTGAAAAACGCAGCTACACTCAATAGCACCCTGCGTTAAGGCACCTGGGTTTTTGAAAAACTGCAGAAAAACGCCGAGAGTGCCAAAAACGCAGGTGAGTGTGAACATGGCCTTTGAATGAGAAGGTGTGTCCAAACATTTGGTCTGTACTGTATAATATAATCTTACAAGTTATGAATGTGTACAGGATTAGAACTAATAACAGCACTGGAATACATCACCAGACCCACAAGAGGTACAGAACTACATAATTAGAACCCCCTTCAATACAGAAACACAGCATCAAAACCACCAACAGTACAGAAATGCATCATCAGCAGTACAGAAATTCCTCAAAAGAACCCCTAACTACATACATTCATCATTAGAATCACCATCAGTAAAGAACTTCATCAACAGAACCAACAGTAGTACAAAAATACACCCATATACCCTCAAAAGTACAGGAATACATCACCGAAACTACTATCAATAAATGGTACATATATTGTAATGTCAGGTTAGATCCATATACATTTGTGTTGCAGGAACCTACAACTTCCACTAACTTTTTAACAATGGTAAGGAGGTACTTGGAGTGACTAAGTCATCAACAGATTGCTGGACATACTGGAACCACAGTACTGATAAGAATTGGTCAGTATCACAAATAATAATTTACATGCAGGTATCTTATAGATGACTTTGTCTCTGATCAGTCATCCATTTCTTTTCTTCATCTTGTCTAGATGCCATGATGACTTTTCCCATCCACATCTTCTTGTCTCTGCAGACTTCCATCTTCTCTGGTATTCTGCAGCACATCCTGGCATAATACCCTTAAAAAAAAGAATGATCATATTAGTCCTATATAAAAATATTTCCCCTTAAAAAATAATTGCCCCTCACTGTGTTCTCTGCACAAAATATGACTCACACAATCTCCCTGTAATGGTACATGCCCACCACGCTGCTTTCTGCTTTCCATACTGAGCCCCCAATACTGCCCAGGGTGTATACTATGCCCCCTCATTACACACCCCTCCTTGCTATGGTCTTACACTGTCCCCCCATGCACCACCCTCCCCAGTCTCTATTCCGTGCCCCATCACAATTTTCTCAACCCATACTGTGTCCTCATTCCCTCCGAACTCATCCCTCTTATTCACCATACTGTGTATATATCCCCTCTTACCCTCTTTACATTTACTGTGTCCGTATATACATTCCCCCTCTCCCATTGTTGTGTCCACATACATCCCCCCTCAACCGCTCTCCATATAGTGTGTCCATTACATCCCCATCAACCTCTCTCTGTATAGTGTGTCCATATACATCCCTCAAAACAAAGTATTCACTGATCTCAGGGAGACCAGTTCAAGAAAACACTGCGGGCAGCCGGCTAAAGCGCTCAACACAGTGAATTCCTAGGCCCATTGCCCCCTGGGAATTTTAAATATGCAAATAGAGTCTGTGGAGCCTCGTTTAGGAGTCTCAACACAGGACTAGCCAGATCTTCCTCTAGTGAAGGACCTAGCCATGATAACCACCATATTAAGTGGCCCTATGAGTCAATATCCAGCTCTTTATAAGCTTAAAGATATGACAAGGGAATACCAAGGCCAGGTATCCATTCACAGACAGCTGTTTCGGGGTGTTGCCCCCATCAGTGTAGAGTAGGATTCTGGCTAGGTGGGAGCAACTCCTAGTAGACCAACAAAACAAAGTATTCACTGATCTCAGGGAGACCAGTTCAAGAAAACACTGCGGGCAACCGGTTAAAGCGCTCAACACAGTGAATTCCTAGGCCCATTGCCCCCTGGGAATTTTAAATATGCAAATAGAGTCTGTGGAGCCTTGTTTAGGAGTCTCAACACAGGACTAGTCAGATCTTCCTCTAGTGAAGGACCTAGCCATGATAACCACCATATTAAGTGGCCCTATGAGTCAATATCCAGCTCTTTATAAGCTTAAAGATATGACAAGGGAATACCAAGGCCAGGTATCCATTCACAGACAGCTGTTTCGGGGTTTGCCCCTCATCAGTGTGGAGTAGGATTCTGGCTAGGTGGGAGCAACGCCTAGTAGACCAACATCGCAAAGCATTCACTGATCTCAGAGAGAGAAAACACTGCGGGCAGCCGGCTAAAGCGCTCAACACAGTGAATTCCTAGGAACATTGCCCCCTAGGAATTATGAATAAGCAAATAGAGTCTGTGGAGCCTCGGTTAGGAGTCTCAAACACAGGACTAGCCATATATCCCTCTTTTCTTCATCTTGTCTAGATGCCATGATGACTTTTCCCATCCACATCTTGTCTCTGCAGACTTCCATCTTCTCTGGTATTCTGCAGCACATCCTGGCATAATACCCTTAAAAAAAAGAATGATCATATTAGTCCTATCTATTATATAATCGCGAATCGGAAAAGCGCCCCTCCGCGCGCTACTTCTGGCGTGGTCATGTGGATACGAATTTAACATTGGGCACGAAGCGCCCAATGCTGCGCGAGCAATGGCCTCGAGGCCATTGCGAGTCACTGGCTGAGTGCATCGCTGGATGTCCGCACAGCCCCCCCATGTCCGCACAGCCCCCCCCATGTCCGCACAGCCCCCCCCATGTACGCACAGCAACCCCCATGTCCGCACAGCCCCCCCCCCATGTCCGCACAGCCCCCCCCATTTCCGCACAGCCCCCCACATCTCCGCACAGCCACCCCCATGTCCGCACAGCCACCCCCATGTCCGCACAGCCCCCCCATGTACGCACAGCCCCCCCCATGTCCGCAAAGACCCCCCATGTACGCACAGCCCCCCCCCATGTCCGCACAGCCCCCCCATGTCCGCACAGCCCCCCCCATGTCCGCACAGCCCCCCCCATCTCCGCACAGCCACCCCCATGTCCGCACAGCCACCCCCATGTCCGCACAGCCACCCCCATGTCGTCCACACAGCCCCCCCATGTCCGCACAGCCACCCCATGTCCGCACACCCACCCCGCAATGTCCGCACAGCCACCCCGCACCTAAGCTCCTACCCCCTAACTCCGCCGCCCCTAAGTCCCTACCCTCTAAGCCCCGACCCGCCTCACCTAAGCCCCTACACCCTAAGCCCCGCCGCACCAAGCCCCGACCAGACGCACCTAATCCCCTACCCCCTAAGCCCCGCCGCACCTAAAAGCCCCGCGGCACCTAAGCCCCTACCCCATAAGCCCCGCCGCACCTAACCCCCTACCCCCTAAGCCCCGCCGCACCTAAGCCCCTACCCCCTAAGCCCCGCCGCACCTAAAAGCCCCGCCGCACTTAAGCCCCTACCACCTAAGCCCCGCCGCACCTAAAAGCCCCGCCGCACCTAAGCCCCTACCCCCTAAGCCCCGCCGCACCTAAGCCCCTACCGTCCGCCGCCAAGCCCCGACCCGCCGCACCTAAGCCCCTACCCCCTAAGCCCCGCCGCACCTAAGCCCCTACCCCCTAAAACCACCGCACCTAAGCCCTACCCCTAAGCCCCGCACCTAAGCCCTACCTCACGCACAAAGCCTACCCCTAAGCCCCGCCGCACCTAAGCCCGACCCCGCACTAACCCCATCCCTAAGCCGCCGCACCCCTACACCCTAAGCCCGACCGCCGCACCTATGCCCTACCCCTAGCCCCGCCGCACCTAAGCCCCTACCCCTAAGCCCGCCGCACCTAAGCCCTACCCCTAAGCCGCCGACCTAAGCCCCGACCCGACGCACCTAAGCCCCTACCCCCTAAGACCCGCCGCACCTAAGCCCCTACCTCCACCGCCAAGTAGCCCCCCCACCCCCCCACCTAAGCCCCTACCCCCCTAAGTCTGCCGCACCCCTACACCCTAACCCGACCGCCGCCCACGCACAAATCCCCTTACCCACCCCTAAGCCCCCGCCGCACCTAAGCCCCTACCCTCTAAGCCCCCGCCGCACCTAAGCCCCTACCCCCCCTAAGACCCGCCGCACCTAAGCCCCGACCCGACGCACCTAAGCCCCTACCCCCTAAGACCCGCCGCACCTAAGCCCCGACCCGCTGCACCTAATCCCCTACCCCCTAAGCCGCGCCGCACCTAAAATCCCCGCCGCACCTAAGCCCCTACCCCCTAAGCCCCGCCGCACCTAAGCCCCGACCCGCCGCACCTAAGCCCCTACCCCCTAAGCCCCGCCGCACCTAAAAGCCCCGCCGCACCTAAGCCCCTACCCCCTAAGCCCCGCCGCACCTAAGCCCCTAACGTCCGCCGCCGCCCTGCCGCACCTAAGCCCCTACCCCCTAAGCCCCGCCGCCTCCTAAGCTCCCGCCGCTTTCCCCCGACGCTTTCCCCCGCCGCTTTCCCCCGGCGCTGTCGCTAACACCTAAAGCCCTACACCCGAAGCCCCCGCCGTCCCCTAATCTAACGTCCCCGTCGATTACTTACATGCCTTCTTAGTCATCTGATCGTCCGTCCGATCCACAAGTCCTCCGTCCGGCCAGGCGTCCTCTTCCTCCGGCCCCGGGGGTCTTCTCTCTTCTTTCCGCCATCTCCGCCTCTTCGTCCGGCCCCGCGGATCTTCTGTCTTCTTTCCGCCAACTTCCAGCTCCGACGTCCTCTTCACTTATCATTAAGATAGAATGGACGACAAATCCACCATTCTACCTCAATGAGATGTGAGGGGCTCTTCTGATTGGTCGCTGTCTACTGCTCTCAGCCAATCAGAAGAGCCCCTCATTTCCCATTGAAATACATTAGCGGTGTGTCGGCGATTATATGGCCGCCCTCCTGGTTCTATTTGTCGGCCCTAAAATCGCGGACACACCGCTAATGCATGTCTATGGGCAGTGAGCTCGAATTCTGATTGGTCGGCGTCACCAAAGAGCGACCAATCAGAAATCAGGATGACTGCCCATAGACATGCATTAGCGGTGTGTCCGCGATTTTAGGGCCGACAAATAGAACCTGGTGGCCGGCCATAAAATCGCCGACACACCGCTAATGTATGTCAATGGGAAATGACGGGCTCTTCTGATTGGCTGAGGGCAGTAGACAGCGACCAATCAGAAGAGTGCAGCAACAAATAAATTTAATAATAAAAAAAATAATTAAAAAATAATTAAAAAATAATAAAAAAATAAATAAAAAATAATAAATAATTAAAAAAAAAAAAAATAATAATAAAAAAAATATATATATGCTAATAATATCAGCCCTTTCAGCGGACCTGAAAGAGAACTGGGTCTCTGCCTCAGGCTCACTTTAAATAAATAATAAATTTAATAATAAAAAAAATAATTAAAAAATAATAAAAAAATAATAAAATAATAAATAAAAAATAATTAATAATTAAATAAAAATAATAATAAAAAAATAAATATATGCTAATAATATCAGCCCTTTCAGCGGACCTGAAAGAGAACTGGGTCTCTGCCTCAGGCTCACTTTAAATAAATAATAAATTTAATAATAAAAAAAATAATTAAAAAATAATTAAAAATTAATAAAAAAATAAATAAAAGATGATAAATAATTAAATAAAAATAATAATAAAAAAATTAAATATATGCTAATAATATCAGCCCTTTCAGCGGACCTGAAGGAGAACTGGGTCTCAGCCTCAGGCTCACTTTAAATAAATAATAAATTTAATAATAAAAAAAATAATTAAAAAATAATTAAAAAATAATAAAAAAATAAATAAAAAATTATAAATAATTAAATAAAAAATAATAATAAAAAAAATAAATAAATGCTATTAATTGTATTATTAATTTTATTAATGCTATTAATAATGCTATTACTGCTAATAATAATGCTATTAATGCTAATAATTATGCTATTAATGCTAATATTTATGTTATTATTGCTAATAATTATGCTATTAATGCTAATAATTATGGTATTAATGGTAATAATAATGCTATTAATGCAAATAATATTGCTATTAATTCTATTATTAATGCTATTAATGGTAATTATTATGCTATTAATGCTAATAATTAGGCTATTAATTGTAATAAGAATGCTATTAATGCAAATAATATTGCTATTAATGCTATTATTAATGCTATTAATGCTAATAATTATGCTATTAATGCTAATAATTATGCTATTAATCGTAATAATAATGCTATTAATGCAAATAATATTGCTATTAATGCTATTATTAATGCTATTAATGCTAATAATTATGCTATTAATGCTAATAATTATGCTATTAATGGTAATATTAATGCTATTAATGCAAATAATATTGCTATTAATGCTATTATTAATGCTATTAATGCTAATAATATTGCTATTAATGCTAATAATTATGCTAATAATGGTAATAATAATGCTATTAATGCAAATAATATTGCTATTAATGCTATTATTAATGCTATTAATGCTAATAATTATGCTATTAATGCTAATATTTATGCTATTAATGCTAATAATTATGCTATTAATGGTAATAATTATGCTATTAATGCAAATAATATTGCTATTAATGCTATTATTAATGCTATTAATGCTAATAATTATGCCATTAATGCTAATAATTATGTTATTAATGGTAATAATAATGGTATTAATGCAAATAATATTGCTATCAATGCTATTATTAATGCTATTAATACTAATAATTATGCTATTAATGCTAATAATTATGCTATTAATCGTAATAATAATGCTATTAATGCAAATAATATTGCTATTAATGCTATTATTAATGCTATTAATGCTAATAATTATGCTATTAATGCTAATATTAATGCTAATTATGCTAATAATAATCATAATTAACGCTATTAATAATGCTATTAAGGCTAATAATCATGCTATTTATGCTATTCAAAATGCTATTAATGCTAATAATATTGCTATTAATGCTCTTTATGCTAATAGTAATGCACTTAATGCAATTATTTATGCTATTAATTCTATTATTTATGCTATTAATGCTATTAATAATGCTATTAATGCTATTAATAATGTTATTCATGCTATTAATAATACTATTAATGCTATTAATGCTAATATTAATGCTATTAATTGTATTATTAATGCTATTAATGCTATTAATAATGCTATTAATGCTAATAATAATGCTATTACTGCTAATAATAATGCTATTAATGCTAATAATTATGCTATTAATGCTACTATTAATGCTAATAATGCTAATAATAATCATATTAACGCTATTAATAATGCTATTAAGGCTAATAATCATGCTATTTATGCTATTCAAAATGCTATTAATGCTAATAATATTGCTATTAATGCTCTTTATGCTAATAGTAATGCTATTAATGCGATTAGTTATGCTATTAATTCTATTGTTTATGCTATTAATGCTATTAATAATGCTATTAATGCTATTAATGCTATTAATAATGTTATTCATGCTATTAATAATACTATTAATGCTATTAATGCTAATATTAATGCTATTAATTGTATTATTAATGCTATTAATGCTAATAATAATGCTATTAATGCTAATAATTATGCTATTAATGCTAATATTAATGCTAATAATGCTAATAATAATCATATTAACGCTATTAATAATGCTATTAAGGCTAATAATCATGCTATTTATGCTATTCAAAATTCTATTAATGCTAATAATATTGCTATTAATGCTCTTTATGCTAATACTCATGCTATTAATGCGATTATTTATGCTATTAATTCTATTATTTAGGCTATTAATGCTATAATAATGGTATTAATGTTATTAATAATGCTATTAATGCTATTCATGCTAATATTAATGCTATTAATTCTAATAATCATGCTATTAATCCTATTAATAATGCTATTAATGCTATTTTTAATTCTATTAATGCTATTAATAATTTTATTAATGCTAATAATGCTATTACTCCTCATAATAATGCTATTAACGCTATTATCAATGCTATTTATGGTAATAATGCTATTAATACTAATAACAATACTATTAATAGTACTATTATTGCTGTTAATAATGCTATTAATGCTAATAATAATGCTGTTAATGCTAATAATTATGCTATTAATGGTAATAATAATGCTATTAATGCAAATAATATTGCCACGTTCTAGAATCCCGATGCATTTGCATCGAGCTCACAGCTAGTATAAAAATATTTCCCCTTAAAAAATAATTGCCCCTCACTGTGTTCTCTGCACAAAATATGACTCACACAATCTCCCTCTAATGGTACATGCCCACCACGCTGCTTTCTGCTTTCCATACTGAGCCCCCAATACTGCCCAGTGTGTATACTATGCCCCCTCATTACACACCCCTCCTTGCTATGGTCTTACACTGTCCCCCCATGCACCACCCTCCCCAGTCTCTATTCCGTGCCCCATCACAATTTTCTCAACCCATACTGTGTCCTCATTCCCTCCGAACTCATCCCTCTTATTCACCATACTGTGTATATATCCCCTCTTACCCTCTTTACATTTACTGTGTCCGTATATACATTCCCCCTCTCCCATTGTTGTGTCCACATACATCCCCCCTCAACCGCTCTCCATATAGTGTGTCCATTACATCCCCATCAACCTCTCTCTGTGTAGTGTGTCCATATACATCCCTCCACACCCTCTTTCTGTATAGTGTGTCCCCATTCAAGCCTACTCCATATTTTGTGTCCATATACATTCTTCCATACCCTCTCTCCATATTGTGTCCATATACATCCCTCCACAACCTCTCTTTGTATGGTGTGTCCACATACATCCCTTTTCACCCTCTCTGTATAGTGTGCCCATACTCTACACATCTCCCCTCAGCCCATGTTGTCTCTATAGACGCACTCCCCTCTCAGCCCTTATTTTTTCCATAGATGCACTCCCCCCTTACGCCATGCTGTCTCCATTGATGCACTACCCCCCTTTACCTCATGCTATCTCCATAGATGAACTTCCCCCTCACATGTTCCCTTTTGTCTTCGATGTCTTCAGGACCAATGCTGTTTGCCGCCTTTGTGGCACTGAGGAGTGCCGTCAGCTGTGTGATCAGCTGACCTCAACACACAGCCGATGTCGCCCTGACCCGTAAGTGGTCAGGGCTTCAATCATACTCGTGTCTGAATAAGACACGAATACAATTGATCACAGGGAGCCGATACACGGTACTCTCTCTGAGCCATTGTCAGCTGACAGCGGCTCAGGGGATGGTTGGCTCACACTATGGGGGGCGACAAAACTCAGCCGCCAGGGTGAGAATCGTACTGCTGCATCAGAAGGCCTGACAGCACTCCCATGATGACTGCGCCCAGGGCGCATGCCCCTAGAGCCCAACCACTAGATACGCTGCTGTAATAAGACAAGCATAGCTGACCCATATTTGTGTATTTCCACCTACCTGTAAAGAATAAACTCTGTAAAATATAAATCAGCGAATAACACTAAACAGAGTTATTACAGGAACAATTAAGTGTTCTAAAATCATTAAGAATACATCATTGTTTTCTTTGGATCCTGAATAAAATTATTTTGTTTTATCTATGATTTTATAAGTTGCTCTTAAAAACTAGCAATTATTTGAAAATAAGCTCAAGAGGGATGTGCTGATATATAGATTGTGAGTACAGCACTACCACAGTAGAATAAACCATTAACTGATCTACAAGTCCCCTAAGAATAGTATTAAATATAATAATTCCATACAATCTGTAAGGGGGACTTATGCAATATACAATCACCAATTCCCACAGTTTGTGGGACTGGGTGATTGTATATCCCCTAAGAATAGTGTATTAGGCCCTGTGCACACAGTGTTTTTATTGCATTTTTTATGTGTTTTTTTTAGTGTAGTATTGTTACAAAACTGCATGCAAATCTTTATGCCAGCAAAGTCAATGAGAACCCTGATGTTTTGCACACATGTTGCTTTTTTCCCTTGCAGATTTGGTGCAGAAATAGATATGCAGTAGGCCAATGCTTGCTGCGATTTTCCACCTCAAATGAATGAAAATTGTTTGGGAAAAACATGCATAAAAAACAAGACAAAAATAATGTAAAAACATGTTGTGTTTTTGATGCTTTTTTTCTGCAGGAGATGCAGACTGGGTGCAGAATTTTCTGCAACCAAATGCTTAACATGTGCACATAGGCTTATACTTTTTCACAGGTTCCTGTGTCTCCAGATGAGTATAAATATGTCAATACTTGAGATAAGTGGATCATTGGCGAATGTGAATTTGCAGGCTGTGCTGAATTTTCCCCAAAATGTGATTAATAGTGAATATATTTGCATGGATTTCAACACTAAGAGGAAGGGGAGGTCAAAGAGAGTAAGACTAGGTTCACTTTAAGGCTGAAGGCACACTGTCATGCATCAAACACGGAGCGTAGACAACATCCGTTAACGGTCCGTTTTTTTAGAGCATTGTTTAGACACTAAGTCCCAAAAACGTTTTGGAGCATGAAGGTCAAATTGCAGCAAAACAAAAACAGTTTGGAACATAGAAACACTCTGAAAAATGGATTGGCATGTGTGGCCACAGCCTAATGGCTTCTCCTTGGCAGAGTGGCCTTTCAGCCCATGTTGATACAGTACTTGTTTCACTGTGGATAATGACACAAGCTTATTATCTTCTGCCATCATCTTCACAAGGTCTTTTGCTTTTGTTCTTGGGTTAATATTCACGTATTGGACCAAAGCAAGTTCATCTCTGGGACGCAGAACCCATCTCTTTTCTGAGTGGTCTTGTGTATAATTGTTTGTACAGATGAATGAGGCACCTTCAGGTATATGGAAATTGCACTCAATAATTAACCAGACTTGTGCAAGTCCACAATTCTCTTCCTGATATCTTGGCTGATTTCTTTAAACTTCCCCATGATGCTACACAAAGAAGCATAGTGTTTCAGGTGTGTATTAAATTACATCCACATGTGTGTCTCTAACTAAGGTTATGAATAAACCTATCAGATGCTTCCAAACACATGACATCATCATATGGGCTGTCCCAAATTGAATAAAGGCATAGTAATCTTAGTATATGCAAATTTGTGACTTTGACTGCTAATATTCTGTAAATATATAAAAAAAAGATTGAAGGCAAGATAGATTGTGGACTGCTACTTATGGTCTATCCCTTACAAAATGGTATGTTCACACTGGGTGCACATACAGCAGATTTCCCATCTGAATTTTCACTGTATGTGCACCCAGTGTGAACATACTCTTTTGTAAGGTATAGACCATAAGTAGCAGTTCACAATCTATCTTGCCTTCAATCTTTTTTAATACGTTTTACAGAATATTAACAGATATGTTGTTTTTTTCTCTATAGACAATTTTTTTTAACATATATTAACTATTTAGAGCTTCTTCAGTTTTACACTACAAGATTAATATTTTACAAAGCCATGATTCACTGTGTGTGTTGGTGGGAGATCGTTAGCATTTCAGCAAGGTACCAGACTGATAGTGGAGCCAGGTGAGCACGTGTGAATAGCAAATATTCTTTTACTATTGTAAAAGACACATTGGGTTACAGCGCTTTTTTGCTTCTGCAGTCATTCTAGATTTACTCAAAACCATACAATGAACTATATTAATAGCTGGGGGGTATGGATGTTATAGTAATGCACATACACAACAGAACTTTATATTTTACTGCCCTCATGCTGGCCAAAGCTAGATCGCATTCATATCAGGCATTGCAGATTTATAAAATATAAAATATTTATTTAAATGATTAAATAAAAAACAGAAAAACAAGAATCAAAACAGAAATTCTGCTGAATTATTAGTTCACTTTATGTAGATGAGCATATCAGTAGAAGAGGACAGTTGCTGAACATCATGTAAGATTCCAGAAAGGGTCTAAACAGGTTATATACCATATATATATGTATATATATATATATATATATATATATATATATATATATAAAGACAAAACCTTTCAAGCAGCAAACGTTTTCAGGGTGCAGAGCAGCTCAGCTTACTTCACAGCCTTTATGCATACGTATCCAACAAAGTTCCACTGCAGCACTCCTTAATATAAAGTTCAGTAGTCCTTTATTTCTGGCTTCAGATAGACCAACAGACAGGAGATGGCCACGTATTGGGCACACACGCCCTTTGTCAAGTTTGACAAAGGGCGTGTGTGCCCGATACGTGGCCATCTCCTGTCTGTTGGTCTATCTGAAGCCAGAAATAAAGGACTACTGAACTTTATATTAAGGAGTGCTGCAGTGGAACTTTGTTGTATATGTATATATATATATATATATATATATATATATATATATATATATGTATGGTATATACAGTATATATATATATATATATATATATATTACAGTAAATATCTATATATATATTAGCTAATTATTATCACTTAATGTATACATATACATGCACACATATATAGTAATTAATGTATACATATATACATACACATATGTATAATGTATATACATGTATGTATTATACAAATACATGTGTGTATGTATATATGTATGTATACATTAACTAATAATAAATTATGTATGTTTCATATCATATATGATACCCAGTGATTTTGGAAGGCAAGTAATAGAGGCACATATAGTGCTGTGGGTAGTATTCTGTCCCTTAGGCTAGGTTTACACTGCATGTATGCTATCTGTCTGGACGGATGCGTTTTTCAGCAGCATTAACGCATAGTAACGTGTGTGTTTCCTTGCGTTGACGCTGCCATAGCAATGCATTAGTGAACGGATCAAAAAAGGTATCCAAACTCAGTGTGAACCTAGCCTTACAGAAAGTGGCCTTGGCTAAGGGTCATTTTTGCCAACAGATAATTCTTAGGCTAGGGTCACATTTACGTTTTGACCCTGTCTACTGGATTGCGTTTTTATCTTAGTACTTTTCCCAGCACCGCATAGCATTACCGCTATGCGGTGCTGGATAACGCTGCCCCTAGTTACCCGATATTTGCCTTCCCAACCAGGCACACAGGCAGCTTCTGGGAGTGCGCTTTACAGCGCCGCAAGGAAACACTGCAGACAGTAAATAACGGGTAACTAGGGGCAGCGTTTTCCAGCACCGCATAGCATTACCGCTATGTGGTTCTGGGAAAAGTACTAAGATAAAAGCGCAATGCGGTAGGCTAGGGTCAAAACGTAAATGTGACCCAAGCCTAAAACTAAAGGTATATGCAAAGAAGGTGGATATTTATTTGCAAAGGGTTGTTTTGATGGCAAATTCATGAATTTCTGGTTGTTCCATTCAGATGAATATAACAATCGCAGAACATGCGCACCTAATCTATAATATGTGAATATACACAAGCTCCATTTGCATGTCCGTTTTTGTCACGTGTGTGCTCTCAGCATTTTACATTGACCGAATACTGATACATTATATTTCACAAGACTATTCACATCTCGGGGAATTCGAGAAATACAGATGACACATGGGTAATAAAAATGGAGAAACAGATCAAAAATAATTAAGAGCCAGCAATTAAAATCATACTGTTTATTGTAAATGTGTGAATTTGGTTTTGTATAGAGTTTATTTAAGCTTAAGGTATTGTTCTCCTCCAACCAGGTGACAACAGAATCACTTCACCCTCTGTGTTTGTGTTGAAGTCTAAAAAGGAAAACCCCCTTGTGGCTTGTTTGGCGAAAGATTTCTATCCAAAATCTCTTGAAATGTATATGAATTCTACAAAGAGCAGTCTTAGTTCTGACAAGGTCACTACAAAACTGTCACTGCAGGGAAAATACAGCACCGCAATTGTGGCCAACTTGGGAACAAATGATGTAGAGTGTCAGGCCAAGCACCAAGACAAATGGGTGACAAACAAGGAGACCACTTCAACACTGAAAGGTACTGCAGTAGGTTTATTTTATAAGTATAGATGTATTCTGGCACTTTTAACAGACGCATACTGCCATTGGGTTGGATTTCTATTTAATACATTTGACCAATAATTTTGTTCCATTTTCTATGAAAAATGTTTGAATGAAGTCAAAACTAATAAAAATGACCCATACAAAAGTGGGGTATGGTTAGCGCAAGTCCCATGAAGGCAATGTATGACTTATTCATTGCGGCGGCAGTATATGACACTGGGTTTTAGTTTATTCTTGGTAAAACCTTAGTTTTAGCACCGATTCATTATTTGTTGGGGTATTTGAGTTACTTTTATTTTTCGTCTTATTGTATTAATTGTCATTATTGGCACCAAATTCTTCAAAATGACACATATATTTCATGATTTTGGCGCAAACTTAAAAAAAGTTCTATATTCTGTCTTAAACTGTTTTTTAATAATAATAATCTGTATTTATATAGCGCTAACATATTCCGCAGCACTTTACAATTCAGTGGTTCATATACAGACGATAGGTAACAATTATATATATAAAAAAATACAATACAGTAATTAAAGTAGAGAATCAATGTAAAAAATACAATACAATATTTAAAGCAGAGAAACAAAGTAAGAAATACAATACAATAATTCATGCAAAAATAAAGGTGACCCTGTTTAAAAGAGCTTACACTCTACAACAAGATGGGGGTTACACAAAGTACAGGGGCTTATTACAATGATGATCCAGGCATCTTGAGGAAGAGGGGATAGAAACAATTACATGAATGGTCACCAGCCAATCTGTGTAGAGCTTTTGGGTTTGGTAGAGTTTGAAGGAGAGTTAAGTTCAGAGAAATAGTGAATGGGCTACATACAGTACAAAGGACTTTTATTTCGGAGCATGATAGGTCGCCTTAAGAAGATGTGTTTTTAGGCCGGAAGCTATGTAATAGCGCCAGAAGCTATGTAAGTTGTGGATAGTCCTAATTTCTTGGGGTAGAGCATTCCAGAGAATTGGTGCAGCTCAGGAGACGTCTTGGAGCCGGGAGTGGGAGAATCGGATTAATACAGATGTTAGTTGAAGGTCATTTGTAGAACGGAGAGAACGGATGGGGTGATAGACAGAGATGAGGGTGGAGATGTAGGGAGGTGCTGCACCGTGAAGAGCTTTGTGGGTGAGAACAAGCAATTTGAATTGGATCCTGTATTGTTTGGGCAGCCAGTGCAGTGACTGGCACAGAGCACAGGAATCTGACTAACGATTGGCCAGATAGGTGATCCTGGTTGTTGTATTAAGGATTGACTGGAGAGGCGAAATTCTAGTGAGCGAGAGGCTGATTAATAGAGAATTGCAGTAATCAAGGCGGGAATGGATTAGAGCCACGGTGTGGGTTTTGTGGTTTCCATAGTGAGAAAGGGGCAGACTCTAAAGATGTTGTTCAGGTGCAGGCGACAGGAGCAGATGAGAGATTGTATATAGGAGATGAAGGAGAGATCGGTCTCAAACATAACACCCTGACACTTTGCTACACTTTGGCACCAAAAGTCACAAAATGGTGCAAAAATTGCACCAAAATACTAATATAGTGAAAAATACATCAGGGAAGGATTGGAGTGGAGTTGCTCCAAATTTTGTGACTTTTTCAGGTGAGATCAGGTGAAAACTAAACTCCACCCACAAACCGGAATAAAAAACAGGCGATTAAATATTAAACAGACTTAAAACAATGAGGAGATAGGATAATGAATCAGGTAAAACAAAGACACAAAATGTAACAAATCCAGACAAAAATCTGGAACAAATATAATGTTGAATCAGTTTTGTTTGGATTTCTCTTTCGATTGTCCTTTCTAAATGAAAAAACAATATAATAGATGAAGACTTACTTACCGTAATTGAATTGTATTTCACAAAAAAAATCATAAAAAGAAATAATGATAAAGATCTAAATAAGGGAGGTAAGTATATTAGTATAGTATATAGTATATGTAGAAACTTTGTCCCCTTGTTCTACAATTACAAATACAGTCTAAATGTAGTAATGAGAATGGAGAAAATAATAATAATAATAATAATAATCTTTATTTATATAGCGCCAACATATTCGGCACCGCTTCACAATTCAAAGTTCATGTTTAAGCAATCATAAGAAACAGTTTTTAGAAAGTACAATACAATACAATAAAATACAAAAAACAATACAATATAATACAAAGAATAATACAATACAATAATTAGAGCAAAATAATGACAGCCCTACTCATAAGAGCTTACAATCTAACAATGAGGTGGGGGTGACACAAAGAACAGGTGCTTATTTACAGTGATGGTATAGTCAACTTGAGGAGATAGGGAACAGTTAGGAGCAGTATAAGTGGCCACCAACCATTATTTTTGGTCCACTTGAGACTGGTGGAGCAGATAGGCTATGTCTAGATGACTTTGACTAGGGATCATGATAGACCACCCTAAAAAGATGTGTTTTTAGGGATCGCCTGAAACTATTTAAGTTGTGGACACACCTAATTTCTTGGGGTAGACCATTCCAGAGAATTGGTGCAGCTCAGGAGAAGGCTTGGAGCCGGGAGTGGGAAGTTCGGATTAATGCAGAAGTGAGTGTAAAGTCACTTCTAGAGCAAAGAGAATGGGTGGGGTGATAGACAGAGATGAGGGAGGAGATGTAGGGAGGTGATGCAATGTGAAGGGCTTTGTGGGTGAGAACAAGCAGTTTGAATTGGATCCTATAGTGTTATAGGCAGCCAGTGCAATGACTGGCATAGAGCAGAAGCGTCCAAGTAACAGTTAGCTATATGGGTGATCCTGGCTGCTGCATTAAGGATGGACTGGAGAGGGGAAAGTCTAGTGCGGGGGAATTACAATAGTCAAGGCAGGAGTGAATCAGGGTCACAGTGAGGGTTTTTGTGGTTTCCAAGGTGAGCAAGGTGCGAATTCTAAACATGTTTTTCAGGTGGAAGTGGCAAGAGCAGGCGAGAGATTGTATATGTGGGGTTAAGGAAAGATTAGAGTCAAACATTGTACCCAGACAGCGAGCCTGCTAACTAGGCGTTAATGTGGTGCCGCACACTGAGAGAGAGATGTCATATTTAGAGCGGTTAGTGGAGGACGGAAGCAGAAGAAGTTCAGTTTTGGAAAGGTTGAGTTTCAGATAGATATTGGAAACTGCGGTTAGACAGTCATTGGTGTTCTACTGTTCTTTATTAGAGCAGGAGTAAGGTCAGGGGAAGAAGTGTATAGTTGTGTGTCATCAGCATAAAGATGGTACTGAAAGCCAAATCTGCTGATGGTCTGTCCAATCGGGGCCGTGTAGCGAGAAAAGAGAAGAAGGCCAAAGACCGAACCCTGAGGGACCCCAATAGTGAGAGGAAGAGGGGAAGAAGTGGAGCCAGCAAATGATACACTGAAAGAACTGTCAGAAAGATAGGAAGAGAACCAGGAGAGAGCCGTGTCCTTGATGCCAATGGAGTGTAGCATGGAGAGTAGGAGATGGTAGTCAACAGTGTCAAAGGCTGCAGAGAGATCAAGAAGAGTAAGCAGAGAGTGTTCACCATTACGTTTTGCTGTCAGAAGGTCGTTGGTCACTTTGGTGAGAGCAGTTCCTGTAGAATGTAGGGGGTGGAAACCAGACTGTAATGGGTCTAGAAGTGAGTGAGTGGAAAGGTAATGAGTGAGGCGGGAGTAGACCAGGTGCTCCAGGAGTTTAGAGATGAAGGGGAGATTGGAGACTGGCCTGTAGTTGTTTGTGCAGAATGGGTCGAGAGACGTTTTCTTTAATAATGGAGTAATGATAGAGTGTTTGAAGGAGGAGGGGAAGATGCCAGAAGAGGGAGAGATTGAAGATTTTGGTTAAGTGAGTGGTGACCACAGGAGAGAGAGACTGTAGTAGGTGTGAAGGGATGGGGTCAGCAGATGGGAGATGGGAATTGTGCAAAACTATGAGGCTCAGTTTACAGTGACATTTTTCCATGAATTTGATGTTGGGTGTATACTAGTCCACAGCACAAATTATGTGGTCAAGTTGTCATGCATCTGTTAAGAAAGTAAGCAATAACTCTAATGTGAACAGATTTCTAATATATAAAGCTGAATGTGTATATGTGTGTGTGTGTATGTCCGGGATTGGCATCTACACCGTCACAACTACAGCCACAAAATTTTGCACAGTCACACGTCTGGACCCCAAGAGCATCATAAACTATGTTGTGAGGCGAAATTTTAACCCCGCGGGTTCCAGTTCACCAAACAATTTTAGCCCTATCTACATAATGGAGAGAAAGTTACAGTTACCTGTTGACAGTTGTGAATGAGAGAAGCTTAATGACAGCACCAAAGACTAACAGCACATACCAGCATATAGTCACTAAGGTGGGGCCCTGACATGGAATATTCACCACGCACGGAGACATGTATACACACCACATGCACACAAAGAGTAACAGCTAAGGTGGATCCCCAACATTGGATACTCACCACACACCCGAACACAAACACACACCATGAAGAGACACACACCACACAGACACCCCCCCACAGGGACGCACACACATACACACCCTATAGGGACACATGCACTCACCCCACAGACACACACACACCACAGGGACATACACACATACACACCCCACAGGGACACAGAGACACACACACCCCACAGGAACACACAGACCCCATAGGGATGGACACACACCACAGAGACACCCCTCCCCCCACAAGGACACAAACCACAGGGACACCCCTCCCCCTAAAAGGACACACACCACAGGGACCCCCCCACAGGGACACACGCACATCACTAGGACACACACACACCCCAGGGACACACACACCCCAGGGACACACGCACACCACTGGGACACACACACACCCCAGGGACACACACACCCCAGGGACACACACACCACATAGACAGACACAGATGTGCACAAATAGCCTCACACAACTCGCCCCATACATTTGGTATCTTTAATTTGCAAAAATAAACATCTGATTAAAAACAGCCAATGTGCAACACATGTGCTATATAAGGAATTAAGGCAGATGTCAGTCACATGAGCTGTCTTTTATGTATATGTGTGAGGTAATATATACTGCCCGGCCAGGGGGAGGGTTTACTGTTGGCTGGAGATTTATTAGGCTGCCTATAGCAACCAATCACAGCTCAGCTTCTATTTTCCTACAGGACATTAATATGACATATTCAAATTCTGTTTTGTTAAAGCTAACAGCAGTTATTTATTAACCCCGGCGTAGCCAGGTAGTACAGCTAGTAATGTATAAAAAACAAACATTTCATTTGGATTTTGGATTTTGGATTTTTTTTGTATTACAGATATAAAGAATCATAATAAAGAACGAGATGGACCAGACTCTCAGAAATGTCAGCAGACTTTTGGTTGGTAAATATACATCTACATGATTATATGCTGTCACTATGTTACTACTATAACATATTGTTTTATCTCAAGGCTTTTAACAATATTAGGGTGCACTCACATCTATGCAAATGCTCTGCGATTGCAATCCCATAAAACATCAGATTGTACTCTCAACAATGCTAAATAACAGTGCCATACATATCTGTGAGTTTTTTGTCCGCGAGAAACATGCAAGGGAAAAATTTGCAGCATGCTGTGTATGGCTGCGGATCTCGCCGAGATTCCCCCCAATGCAAGTATATGGGTGGGATAATAATACCATAAGTATAGAACACTGACAGAGAACATGAACATTTCCATGCTGTTAATAGTCAGAATAGATAGATAGATAGATAGATAGATAGATAGATAGATAGATAGATAGATAGATAGATAGATAAAGATTAGTATATTGGTGCAGCACAGCTCCCCTAGGTGCTCAGCAGTCACAGCTCCTCTCCTCCTTGCTGTATAAGTATACAAAATAAAGGACTGCAGCACTCTTCTTTGGTATTATTTTGTGTAGATAGATAGATAGATAGATAGATAGATAGATAGATAGATACAGAAAAAAAACTGCACAGCACTCAAAGACATAGTGTGAACTGGTGCCAGCAGGTACGCTGGATCAAACAACCAGAAAAAAATTTCTCTGCAGTACTCAGCTACTACCAATAATGCACACATGCTAACAAGCGGTATATGAGGAAAAAATTAAAAACTTATGTTTTTTTTCAAAAAACTCAATATTCTTTTTTTTTTTTTTCTGAGATTCTTGGTACATGCATTGGCCAATGTCTGTTTGCTCATCAACCATGACACGGTGACCCCAGGTCTGATGAGTTCTACGCTGACATCCCTGTCCTCCTTGTCCTCCCTGTCCTACTTCTAAGTGGGTGGACACCATCTCAACCTCAGACCACCTGTGGGAGATGAGGGTGCTAAGTGCAGACATGGAGTCAGCAACTCCAGAAGTGGGACAGGAAGGACAAGGAGGACAGTGATGTCAGCGTAGAACTCATCAGACCTGGGGTCACCATGTCATAGTTGATGAGCAAACAGACATTGGCCAATGTGTGTACCAAGAACCTCAGAAAATAAAAAAATAAGAATATTGAGTTTTTTGAAAAAAGCGTAAGTTTTTAATTTTTTTCCTCATATGCTTGTTAGCATGTGTGCATTATTGGTAGTAGCTGAGTGCTGCAGAGAATTTTTTTCTGGTTGTCTGATCCAGCGTACCTGCTGGCACCAGTTCACACTATGTCTTTGAGTGCTGTGCAGTTTTTTCAGTTTTTTGTCTAATATGTGGAGTTGCTGGCTCCATGTCTGCACTTAGCACCCTCATCGCCCACAGGTGGTCTGAGGTTGAGATGGTGTCCACCCACTTAGAAGTGGGACAGGGAGGACAAGGAGGACAGGGATAGGAATCATCAGACCTGGGGTCACCGTGTCATGGTTGATGAGCAAACAGACCACCTGTGGGCGATGAGGGTGCTAAGTGCAAACATGGAGCCAGCAACTCCAGAAGTGGGATAGGGAGGACAAGAAGGACAGTGATGTCAGCGTAGAACTCATCAGACCTGGGGTCACCATGTCATGGTTGATGAGCAAACAGACATTGGCCAATGTATGTACAAGAACCTCAGAAAATAAAAAAATAAGAATATTGAGTTTTTTTAAAAAAACGTAAGTTTTTAATTTTTTCCTCATATACCGCTTGTTAGCATGTGTGCATTATTGGTAGTAGCTGAGTACTGCAGAGAAATCTTTTCTGTTTTTTTGATCCAGCGTCCCTGCTGGCACCAGTTCACACTATGTCTTTGAGTGCTGTGCAGTTTTTTCTGTTTTTTAGATAGGTAGATAGATAGTATAGCTAGATAGGTAATAGGATAGGTGATCGAGGGTCTAGATGGTGTCTGCCCACTGGAAAGTGTGGGGGGGGGGGTGGACAAGGAAGACAGGGATGTCAGCGATTGGACTCATCAGACCTGAAGTCAATTTGTCGCAGTTGATGAGCAAACAGACATTGGCCAATGTATGTACTAAGAACTTCAGAAATAAAAAATTAGAATTTTTGAGTTTTTAAAAAAAAAACGTAAGTTTTTAAACTTTTTCCTCATATACATATAGCTTGTAGCATTTGTACATCATTGGTAGTAGCTGTGTGCTGCAAGAATTTTTTTCAAATTATTAGGTAATAGGATAGTTAGATCAAGCTTTCTTTCGGGGCTATCCATTAAGCTTCCTGTATATTCACTGCATTGATCGGCAAAAGCCAATCACAGACGCTCACGCTCTGTAAGAGCGTCTGTGATTTCCTGTTGCAATCATACTGCATTTCAACAATCTCAAAAGTGATTGTTCTTGGTTACCATACAAATTAGTGTATGCCAACTAACCTGCCATCATAGTGCATTAAATAAATAGACATTTAAAAAAAACACCTAGGACTTTGCAGTAGTTTTCAGTCTAGCACAGATATATTGGACAGCTGCGAGTTGCTTCACTCAGCTGCCTAATTTTACCTTGGCTGGCAAAAAAAATGCATAGGGCTCTGCCCTATTTTTAATTTCCAGCCAAGGTAAAACTAGGCTGCTGAGGGGCGGGGGCCAAACGGCAAGTTCTGGAAAAAAAAACAAAAACATCTGTTTAATGCTGGAGAAGAGGGAGAGAATGATTGGCAGTGGTGGGCAGATTACACAGGCAGGGGGTGTGAATCTGCCCTTGGCTGCAGCCCCTAGCCACCTCCTTAATGGCTGGAGCATGTAAGTTTTCTAAGTGTATTATCTCGGGGAACAGGGCTGCTCAAGTGCTGGGTGACCCCTTGTCTGCATGCTGCAGACATTCTGCATCCAGTGCTGTAATTAGATCACCATGCCTGGTTTGGTGACAGGTCCTCTTTAATGGGTGGCCCCGGAAGCAGCAGCGGGACACTGGTAAGCTCAATCTAGCTATCCTAGCATCTACCTATCTACATATTTTTCTGTCTGTCTATCTATCTATCTATCTTGCCCCATCCCACGTCCAGCCCATACCCCCCCACCCAAACGCACCCCCATGACTGAGGACCACCTCTCCTCCCTTCTATCACGCTCACACCTCACCACCTGCGCCCTTGACCCACTCCCCTCCCACCTCATCCCTAACCTTACAACAGTCCTCATCCCTGCCCTGACACACCTCTTCAACATATCACTCAAATCCGGCACATTCCCCTCACCCTTCAAGCATGCCCTAATCACGCCCATCCTAAAAAAAACCATCCCTCGACCCTACAACAGTCTCCAACTATCGCCCCATATCTCTTCTCCCGTTTGCCTCAAAACTTCTTGAACAACACGTCTATTCCGAACTGTCCTCCCACCTCTCTTCCTATGCTCTCTTTGATCGCCTTCAATCCGGCTTCCGACCGCACCACTCCACCGAAACAGCCCTAACCAAAGTCACTAATGACCTTCTGATCGCCAAGAGCAAACGACACTACTCCGTCCTCATCCTTCTCGACCTCTATGCTGCCTTCGACACTGTTGACCACTCTCTCTTACTCCAAATCCTTGAATCTCTTGGCATCACTGACCTTGCCCTCTCCTGGATCTCCTCCTACCTGACGGACAGGACCTTCAGCGTCACCCACTCCCACACCTCCTCCTCGCCCCACCCCCTTTCCGTAGGTGTCCCCCAAGGCTCGGTCCTGGGACCACTACTCTTCTCTATTTACACCCTCGGCCTAGGCAACCTCATCGAGTCGCACGGCCTCCAATGCCACCTCTACGCCGACGACACTCAGCTCTACCTGTCTGGCCCCGACATCTCCTCTCTTCTATTCAAAATTCCTCACTGCCTATCCGCCATTGCATCCTTCTTTTCCGCCCGCTTCCTCAAACTCAACATGGACAAGACAGAATTCATCGTCTTTCCCCCTCACAACCCTCCCCCCCTTCCTGACCTATCCATCACCGTCAACGACTGCACCCTCTCACCCGTCCCCCATGCCAAATGTCTCGGGGTAACCCTCGACTCCTCCCTCTCCTTCAAGCCCCATATCCAAGCCCTCGCCACTGCCTGCCGACTCCAACTAAAAAACATTGCCCGCATTCGCTCCTTCCTTGACCACTACACAGCTAAGACACTTGTCCATGCCCTCATCATCTCCTGCCTGGACTACTGCAACCTCCTATTCACCGGCCTCCCTGCCTCCTCCCTTGCACCTCTCCAGACCATCCTCAACTCTGCTGCCCAACTCATCCACCTATCTTCCCGCTACTCCCCCGCCTCCCCTCTCCGCCAAGCCCTCCACTGGCTCCCCATCTCCCAGCGATCTCGCTTCAAAACCCTAACCCTGACATACAAGGCCATACACAACCTGTCCCCTCCCTACATCACCGACCTGGTCTCCCGCTACCTCCCGTCGCGGAACTTGCGCTCCTCCCAAGAACTCCTCCCAACCCCCCGCATCTCCACCTCCCATAACCACACGCAAGACTTCTCTCGTGCTTCTGCCAGACTCTGGAACTCCCTCCCCCACCACATTAGACACTCCCCGACCCTGGGAACCTTCAAGAAAAACTTGAAGACCCACCTCTTCCTACAAGCCTACAACACACACTTAGACCCAATCCACTGCACCATCTCACCTCTCCCCCTCCTACTGTCTCCCTCCCCACCCCCTCTAGACTGTGAGCCCTTGCGGACAGGATCCCCGACCCTGTTGTACCCGTATGACTAATTGTGATATGTCATCGTTTGTCATCGTTTGTGGTCGTCTTCGACCTCCTGTTTCTGTCTACCCTCTAAATTGTAAAGTGCCATGTATCCTAATGGCGCTATATAAATACCTAATAATAATAATAATATCTATCTATTTTAACTTTCCTACAGGCAAAACCATGTTAAAAAAGCATGTTATATGCATGTCATTAATCTACATAGAGGCAACTTAGAAGGTTGATCATACTGAGAGGACCTTTAAAAGAGAGGACAATTAAAGAGGACCTGTCACCCCCCTTGTGCTTTCAAAAGTGACAGCACCACTAAATGCAGTGTGTCTGCTGAATTCAGGGAAGCTGTGTACTAAGGCTCTAGCTCCACTGTAGCCCCCCAAAAAAAACACTTTGGAAACTTTACATTTAAGAGGTCCCTTGCGTCGGGTCTGATTAAGAGGTCCTCGCTGCTGGACCTCTTCACTGTAAAGTTTGCAAAGTGTTTTTTTCAGGGTACAGGGGGATAGAGCCTTAGTACATATCTTCCTTGAATGCAGCAGACACACTGCATTTAGTGGTGCTGTCACTTTTGAAAGCACCAGGGGAGTGACAGGTCCTCTTTAACTTAATCAGAGACATCTATGCTGTTACATTGAAAAAACACTAACAATTGCCATGTTCCAGTTAATTATTTCCGAATTGCTAATATAAATTACATTAAACTTTTTAATTAATACAGCTGTGACATTCTTTATCACTGCTTTATTCTCAGTGTATATTGAGATATGTGATGTGACAAGTTTACATGATTTTACAATACTTTGCCATAAGCTCACTATACTGTAATATTCTATATGTGGCCACCCAGTGGTCGTGATATGTTGTGCAAGTGACTGTAATCTGTCATATTATCATATTATCATATTATTGCATTGGAGTTCTTAGAGGGTTTGGTCACCTTATCTTTGTATTACCAAATGTATTTGGGATATGATTTTATTGCATTTTGCTGCTATTTCTATAGATCTATTGCAAAATTTTCAGCAGGTGTGTAATTAATTGCTGCAAAGTTAAAATGTTTTCAAAAATAGAATAATGAGTTAATTTTTTTTTATTTATTGACAAAGTGCTGCTCTCTTTATCTACTCTATCGATCTATCGATCTATCTATCTATTTTAGCTTTGTGGGAAAAGCGGATCTGAACAATGGCAGACAAATTGACAGACCCTTTTCTAAAACGGAGTCCTCCAAAAGTGAAAACATGGACCACTTTACAAGTGCCCTGTGTGAATGGCAAAGTTGATGACCCATAGACTTTGCTGGATGTCATTTGAGTAATCCTGAATCTGAATGTAGCCTTAATGAGACAATGAGTTTTGTCTCTTTTCTCTGATTGCTTAAAGGGAACCTGTCAGGTCGTTTTTGCCCCCCCCCCAGCTATCAATATCTGTACCTGTAGTTTCATAATCCTATTCTAATCATCCCTGTCTGAGCTCATAGTGTAATGTGAAAGATGAAAAAAAGCATTTATACACTTACATTTCAGTCTACACCTTGGAGGAGGGAGACTGTCTGGCAGGATAATAGTTAACTCACTTTTAACTTGGATAGCTAAAGGACCTGTGTGATGTAATGATCATGTGACCAAAGGGGGTGGAGCTAAGCAAGCAAACTTATTATGTCCTAAGGGGACTTAGCTCCTTCTATTGTAGTCACATGGTTATGATATCACATCAGGTCTCCCAATATGTTCTAACATAAGGCTGAAATGTTAACTATTAACCTGCCAAACAGCCCCTGTCCTCCAAGCTGGGGACTGACTGCCTCATTACATAAGGAAATGTAAGTGTATAAATGCTTTTCTTTCACCTTTCACATTACACTATGAGCTCAGACAGGGATGATTAGACTGGTATTATAAAGCTACAGGCACAGACAGTGATAGCTGGGGAGGCATAAACTAGCTGACAGGTTCCCTTTAACCCCATCAGGTTATTCCATTTTTCTTTGAGCTTATTTTTCCCTTACTTTTAGATTACATTTTTATTTTGTTCTCTATATGTTCTTCTATTGTCATCCATAGCCCATAGATATGAAGATCTATTAGATTCCTGTTGGCTTTAATGTAGGCACTATTAAAATATTGCCATTTGTTGGCATGTATCTTCTAGTAATTTTATACTTTTATTTTATCTATATCTCATCATACATACACATGTATTTTTGTATTATTTGTAATTACTGTATGTCATTGTTTTCACTTTATGTCACTAAGGCTAGGGTCACATTAAGAAGGCAAATTGCGGTTACCGCATCCAGATCTGGATGCGGTAATCACAAGTGCCTTCAGACACATTTTTTAAAAAAATTGTGTTTTTATCTCCGCATGCGGTAACCGGATTGCTCAGGATGTGTAATCCGGAGCAATCCGGTTACCGTATGCTTTGTTCATCCCTGCTGCCGCAGGGATGAACAAAGGGTTAATCTTAATAATAGATGTGGGCAACAGGTCTCTAGGGGGTGCTCACCATCCCTAGAGACATGCTGTCCACACAGGTCGGCATGTGAGGGGTTAATATGCACAATTATAGTATTGACGGCTATTGCCGGCATTTACAATTTTATGAATGAAACACGGCGGCTCCTCACTGTGGAGGAGATACAGTACGTAATCTTTGTACTGTATCAGCCGCTATCCATGGTCCTGAAAGCTTTAACATTAGGTCTATGGCTGTGCGCTGCCCATAGAACTAATGTTAAAGCTTTCAGGACCATGGATAGTGGCTCAAACAGTACGAAGATTACGTACTGTACCTCCTCCACAGTGAGGAGCTGCCGGGTTTCATTCATAAAATTGTAAATGCTGACAATAGCCGGCAAGGCTATAATTGTGCATATTAACAGCTCCGAAAACTGCAGCCTGCTTGATTTTTAACGCAAGCTGCAAATCCGGAAGCGGTAACCGGATTGCATGTAGTGCAATCCAGTTTACATAATGGGCTTCTATGGGCTGTTGTTCCTGATCTGGTTTTGTGCTTTTTAACAGCTCAAACCCGGATGAGAATTTTAATTTCTTAACGCAAATGTGACCCCAGCCTAAATGTGCTTTTTCAATCATTTAATTATTATTAATTATTTCCTTATTTATTAATTTATAGTGCACCATTGATTCCATGTTGCTGTTCATAAGAAGGGGTTAGGCTAGGGTCAGATTCGTGCCATGCATCCACTAAAAGCATGCTTTATTTTCATGTGCACATGTGTAAAAACACATGTGTTAATGCACCCATAGACTCCAATGCAAAAAACGCATTGCTAAAGTGCAATGCATTTGGCGCTATGCGTTTTTTGTAGCGCACATAAAAACGTTGGCTGCAGCGTTTTTGGGCCTGTTATGGAAAACGCATGCGTTCTGTTAACATGGGAGTCTATGGGACATGCATGCATTTACGCAAGCGTTAAAAATGAACACACATGTCATGGGAATGGCAAGGGAAAAAAGCATCCTTTAATGTATTCCTCAAACGGATGCAACATCCCAAATGTGACCCCAGCCTTAGTTACAAAACTTCTAAATACAAACATAAATGGCAGTGTACAAATTAAAAAAAGCATACTAGAACAGAGAGGAGTGAGCCCTGCCCTTGCGGACTTAAAGCGTAACCGTCGTTTAAATTTTTATTTAACTATAATGTACAGCAAGTGATTTTAATAAATTATCTAATATATTTCATTAGAACATTCTGGTTGCAAACCATTCCTAAACCTTCTACAAAGTGTCCCCACTGTACTGTGTGGGAAGCAGACACATGTTCATTATCAGTCACATCTTCAGGGAATACAGACATGTAATATTGTATCAGATTACGCTCCCTAATACCAAGGCCAAATATCCATCCACAGACAGCAGTTTTGGGGTATTGCCCCTCATCAGTGTGGAGAAGGATTCTGGCTAGGTGGGAGCAAGGCCTAGTAGACCCCTTGTCATATCTCTAAACTTGTAAAAGAGTTGGATATTGACTAAAAGGGCCACTTAATATGGTGGTCATGGTGTTCTCTGCAAGGAGCCACCCCTTGGCTGGGTCCTTCCCTGGAGGGATATATGGCTAGTCCTGTGTTTGAGACTCCTAACCGAGGCTCCACAGACTCTATTTACATAGTCATAATTCCTAGGGGGCAATGTGCCTAGGAATTCACTGTGTTGAGCGCTTTAGCCGGCTGCCCGCAGTGTTTTCTCTCTCTGAGATCAGTGAATGCTTTGCGATGTTGGTCTACTAGGCCTTGCTCCCACCTAGCCAGAATCCTACTCCACATTGATGAGGGGCAACACCCCGAAACAGCTGTCTGTGGATGGATATTTGGCCTTGGTATTCCCTTGTCATATGTCTAAACTTGTAAAAGAGCTGGATATTGACTAAAAGGCCACTTAATATGGTGGTTATGGTGTTCTCTGCAAGGAGCCACCCCTTGGCTGGGTCCATCCCTGGAGGGATATATGGCTAGTCCTGTGTTTGAGACTCCTAACCGAGGCTCCACAGACTCTATTTGCATATTCATACCAGGGACATGGTCTGATCATACCACATCTCCTGTGCTGAGATAATCTTATATATGTGCCCCTGCTATGTACTGTGTAATAGCTGTGTCTGACTGTACAGGGACATGGTCTGATCATACCACATCTCCAGTGCTGAGATAATCTTATATATGTGTCCCTGCTATGTACTGTGTAATGGATGTGTGGAAAAACAAAAACGCAAAAACTAAAATTGTCGCAAAGCTGTTAAAAATGTTTTACTACACAGAAAGCAGCATCTGTGATCCCTGCTGTAATGTCTGTAAACTTTCTTGCTTTCTTCCCTCCCCAGATATGGTATGATCAGACCATGTTTCTGCACAATCAGATCCACTGTAATGTCCTCATTTATTACATTGTCCACACTTGTATAAATCCTCATGGGACATATTACCCTTTATATAGTAAATCATTTTTTCCTATTTGCGTAGATCCCACTATTGAGGCATCTTTTCTTCCATGTTCTATCTGTATTTTAATATTTGGAAAATTATATATTGTATGCTATTTTTTACTTTTCAGAAAGAAGAAACACTCTTTCTTTGAACGTACTTGGGATTAGAGTGCTGTTCTCGAAGGCAATAACCTTCAACATTATTATCACAGCTAAGTTCCTCGCGATATAAGGTAATATCTTGTTTGCAATTCAAAACTATTAAACATGGGTGGGCAAAGTGTGGTGCTCGGGCTACATCCAGCCAACTAGCTGCTCCTGTCCAGCTCATGAACTGGAACAGTCAAAGGGCTGAAACCAGTGGTCCCAGGGCCACACCGTACCATACGGTGCACATGCCCTGATATTGACGCTATCTGCATCCCGAGAATGCAGATAGTGGCATATAGGTTGATGGACAATGGAGCTGTCAGCTTTGTATTCCACTAATCACCGTGTGCGACTGAGGCAGCTGATGCAATGACGTCATGGGATCACATCTGCAATGTCAGTGCACTGGAGACCGGAGCAGAGGTCATCCCTGGAGGAACAAGAGGGAGGTGACTATGTGCTGGTTTGTTCTATGTGAAATGTGTGACTATACATATAAGGGCTGTGTGGAGGCTCATACTATATATAGGGGTTGTGTGAGGGTCCACACTGTTTACAAGGAGGCCCATACTGTATATAAGGAGACTTTTGTGGGGATTATTGTATATAAATAAACTATTTGGGAGCTAATACTGTGTATAAGGAATCTATATGAGGGATCATACTGTATATACAGGGACAATGTGCAGATCCTACTCTGTATGAAGAGGCTATATGAGGCCTCTTACTGTATATAGGAGGATTGTGTAGGGGCTCAAATGTTATATATAGGGTCTGTGTGTGGGCTCATTGTATATTAGAAGCTATGTGTGGCTGCTCATACTGTTTATAGGAAGTTATGTGTGACTCATACTGTAATTAAGGGGCTAATAATACTGTTTTATAGTGTCTACTGAGGAATTAAATTGTATATTGGGGCTATCTTGGTGCTCATACTCGATTTAGAGGGGGGTCATACTGTGTATAAGAAAACTTTGTGGAAACTCATACTATGAATAAAAGGGCTGTGAGATGACTTGGAGTGAATATAGGGGGCCTGTGTGGACTCATACTGTCTATAGGAAGGCAGTGTGTGGGCTAATACAGTATATAGAGGTGTCCATATTTTATATAGGGGGCTGTAGGGGACTGATGCTAACATAAGGGGGTTCATGCTAAATATAGTAGGGCTGTGTGTGGGCTCATACATTATATAGGGGGATGTCAGCATACCTAATGCTGCTCAATATTAAGTGATATAATTAATATCAATATAAAATAAAAATATAATTAATTTGTTAATGTTTTTGTTGAGCAAAATTAATTTCAGCCTGTGGGTTCCAGCCCTCAACAACAGTCAGGGGCTCTCGTGTGGCCCCTCAGGAAAATTAATTGCCCACCCTGGCACTAATACACAGAAGTGAATTCTACTTATAATCATATATATCTGTTTAATGCAGAGCTGATTATTTTCCAGAAACATCGTTCCCCTTGCCCATAGGCAGTCACATATTGTGAGTCCGCATCTTTTACTTGAAGATTTGTGTATGTGCCCTGTGTTTAGAACTAAGTAATTAGACCAATATCATAAAAATCGATTAGGAAAGGGTTTGTTTTACTTGTATTCTTTGTATACAGTAGTGCTAGCATATTATGCAGAAAAGTACAGAGATTGTTACCATTCACATCAGTGTCCATATCAAATTTAGCACACAAACTACTTTTTCCTATGTAAGACACATAAAGGTACCTTTACACGCCGCCACTATCCCTGGCAACCGGTATCAACCGTACGTGCACGCGCATGTTTTTAACAGTCACACGCCGCAATCAGTAGGGGAATGTGGGCGTACATGTTCTGCGGCGCTAACACATAGGCGTGACGAAGATGTGTATTCCGTGGCGCTAACACACTGATTGGACAACGCAATAGCGTCATGATTGGCCAGCCTGCACAGGAAGGCTGGCTAATAAATGACGCCATTGCAATTGTGTAGTGTGAATGGTCAGCTTTTTAAATATGGCGCCCTGTGAAGAGATAGCCAATGGAAACACAGTAGCCCCCACCAATGATTGCTGATGGGGCGTGGTATCCATGACGCTGTGGCACGCCCTGGGGAAATCACTAGGCGACGCAGATTCCATCCCTGTCCCCTGTTTACACGCCACTACCATGGCAATTGTCCCTTTGTGTTGCCTTGCATTTTAGAACACGGCTCGGAAACAGCTACCCGAAGCAACTGCGAGAAACCCGATCACTTTCCCAAATTACACGCCGCCACTTCATAGCAATTTCAAGGAAACAGGCACAAAAATCCCCATTGCCAGGCAGTTGCTACCACGCAGTGGCGGCGTGTAAAGGGACCCTAAGAGGATCAACGCCTTAAGAAGCCTACTAACCTAAAGAAAATAAATCCACCTAAAAATGAAAAAAAAAGTCATTATATAAAGTTCTAGTTTTCATAATTTATTTAGGAATATGCTGCAAATTTAAAGAATATGTCCAGGACTTAAAAAAAAAAAAAAGTTGTGCCGAAGTACTAAGAGGCAAGAATCTGCTTCCTACCTGCATGTTGTGCCAGCACCATTCACGGCCAACACGGAGCAGTCATAGACCACTCCTGTGTCAATAGAGTGGTGGCTTCCTTTCCACTCTGTTCTCTAGAGAGGGCGTGACTGCTGACATCATGCTGATTTAAAGCCAACTCCCCATTGCCTAATTGAGGGAGTCAGCTGTCAGTCAGCATGACATCAACAGTCCCGCCCCCTCTACAGAACAGAGTGGAAAAGAAGCCACCGCTCTGCTGACATGACATCAATGGAAGCTTCAAAATCATTGAAAGGAGTGGTCTAAGACCAGTTCGTATTGGCACTTTTTTTTTTAAATCCCACCTTTATGGATCAAATGAGCTCTTTAGTGGATAAACTTTAAAGTGAATTAATTGAAGGTTTCTTATCTTTATCTCTTTTCAGATTGGATAGCAATGGAGATCTACGCCTGAGACGAACTACTATACTCTGTTTTTTCTGAATTAATCAGAATTTATGTTTTGTTTTTAATATCTGATCTACTGTATATGCAACAATTATCTATCTATCTATCTATCTATCTATCTATCTATCTATCTATCTATCTATCTATCTATCTATCTATCTCTCTTTATCCATCTCTCTATCCATCCTTCCCTCCATACATCCATCTACATTTTTTTATTGATTTGTAAGCTTTTATATATATTTTATATCCTTTTACATAATCAATTAAATATATCTTCACCTAATGATTAAGAACTGATTTTTCAATGTGCAGTAGCAAATTCAACAGAGAAACTATCAAAATAGATTTTGTTTATGGCTGAATTGCTGATAGGGGGCCGTTACACGCTACGATATCTGTAAATATTTCGCTGAAACGTCACTGATTTTCAGTCGCTCCAACAACGTGTTAACGACGACGTTGCGTGTGACAGGTCGATCTGACTAGCGATAAGTGGTCAGATCGTTAATCGCAGATATGAGACCCAGACCCCACATCAGACAATGTTGATCATGCAATCTGCTTGCATCGTTCATTGTGACACCGCAATAATGATCTCCTTAACGATTTCGCCTATTCCTGACACTGGCTGGCCTCGATCGCTGGGTTGTGCGCTGGATTGCTGGCGCGCTGCCAATTGAAAAATTGTTAACGAGATCTATGCTTGTGACACCACACAAGCGATATCAATAAATTGTTGTAGCAATCTCCATCACGTGACTTTCCAGCCCACATCGTTTAATATATAGTAGCGGGGTAACGGCCCCCTTATTTGCACCAAATTTATCAAAGTGTTGCATGATATTTGATCAATTATGCACATATTAGGCTGGTTTCACACTGCAGTTTTCTCCCTGATCAGGTTCAATCAGGTTTGTGTGTCAAAACCAGGAGAGGAACCAGGAGAGGAACTTGCAGAGAAAAACTATCATTGAAAGATGGTCTGTTCTGAGTTTTGGAGACACTCCTGGTTTTGACACACAAACCTGATCGAACCTGATCAGGTAAAAAAATGCAGTGTGAAACCAGCCTTAGGCCGGCTTCACACCATGGTTTAATCCGATCCGGGGCTGCCCGGTGTAAACCAGACAGCCCCGGGCCGGATATTGGCCCCATAGTATCCTATGGGGATGGATGGAGCCAGATGGCAGCTCTCTGCCATCCAGTTTGTATGTGTCCGGGAGCAAGCACCATTTTTGTGTCCGGGGAAAAAAAGCTGATCCTCCGGAATTCTCCCGGATCCTCCCGGTCCGGTGCGATCCGGCGCCCACTAACATGGGGGTCTATGGCGCGGGATCGCACCGGAGCCACATTTGGGAGCTGGACGCCGGGTGCTGAACTTCAGCACTAAGGAGCTGTCCCCTGCTGACAGTTCAGGAGCCGCGGCTCGCTCCCTGCGAGCCGTGGTTCTGAATTGTCAGCAGCTACGGCTGCAATTTATCCATCCGGCTGCACACCGGACTGGAGGGCATATCTGGCCCTCTGGTTCTGTGTCCAAATCCGGTCCAGAGCTGTCAGGGTCACCCTGACAGCCCCAGATCGGATCTGGCTGTGGTGTGAAGCCTGCCTTAGACATAATGGCACCGTTACACGGTACGATATCGCTGATCGCTATCGTTGATACGTCACGCTTTTGAGATCGTTCAAACGATATCGTTTGTGCATCATTGCGTGTAAACATACGATGTAGAAACGATAAATCGTTTGATCGCTCATCAGAAATTTGAGATCCTGACCTCAAATCTGTCGTTCGTCGTCCAATTAACGCTCTGTGAACCAACAACATCGTTCAGTGTGACACCTTTTTGAATGATGTCGTTCACAATTCTCCTATTCCTGCAGTTTTGTTAAATTGTCCACTAGTTCTTTTCGAAGTAGATGGCGCGTTGCCAAATTTTAGATCGTTAACGATATCCATGCATGTGACAATGCACTAACGATGTCGGAACGATCACGGTCACGTGACATCACTAACGGTATTATTCAGTGATATCGTACCGTGTAACTTCTGTCTAGAGCTGATTTTCCACTTAAGATTTTCTTGCATACCTAATCATGCTCAGGTTACACCAACTCTTATAAGGCTGGCTTCACACTGAAGTTTTCCCTGATCAGGTTCCATCTGGTTTGTGTGCCAAAACCAAAAGTGTCTCCAAAACTCAGAACAGGAGTCAATCTTTTATTTATACTCTTTATACTTTTGGTACACAAACCTGATGGAATCTGATCAGGAAAAAAACTGCAGTGTGAAACCTGCCTAAAGGGTCCGTTTCAAGCTACATTGTCATTAACGATATCGTTGAAACGTCATGGGTTTTAAGTTGTTCAAACAACGTCGTAACGGCACCGTTCAGTGTGATATGTACATCCGATCAACGATAATTGGGCAGATTGTTCATCGGAGGTTTTTGAACCGGACCTAAAACCAAACGATGATCGTTCATCCAACCTGCAGCATCGGTGTGTGTGACACCTCGATAACGATGTCGTTAACAACCTCCCCTATTGAGAAGTTAAGAATGTAGGCGATCAAACGACCGCAAGTATTGTTTGCTTGTCGCTGAATCGTTGCTGTGTCGTTAACGATATCTGTACGTGTGACATTTCATTAGCAAACATTGAACGTCATTCAAGCGATCTAGGTCAAGTTGGATCGTTGATCAGTTTGTTCAACCACTGAAGCGTGAAACGGGCTCTTAAGGCCGGCTTCACACCACACTTTCAGGGATCCGGGGCTGTTCAGTATGAACAACCCTAACTCTGATTTTAGTTCCATAGTATTCCTATGGGGCCGGATGGGGCCGGATGGCAGTGATTTGCCATCCGGTTCCCTGCTGTCAGGGAGGATCCGGCAGAATTAGTTTCTTTCCCCCCGACACAAAATCGCAGCTTGCAGTGTTTTTGTGTCCGGGGCCAAAATCTGACAAAATCGGATCCTCGGCTGAACTTCAGCACCCGGAGAGCTCCCATCAGAAATGTCAGAACCGCAGCTAGCTCCCCGCTAGACGTGATTTTGAAATTTCAGCACTGGACAAAGGCAGCAGCCACACAGTGCCGAATCCAGGAGAAAACGGGACCGGAGGGCATATTTACCCTCCGGTTCTGTTCTGCCCGGAGCTGTTAGGCTGTGTCCGGTGTATCCAGAAAAACACCGGACACAATCTGGCAACAAAAATCCGTGGTGTGAAGCCAGCCTAACAAGGCAAGAGCAAGTGAAATAGTCACAATTTCTTTGTGAAAAAATAGCATGTAATAATATTCTCCAGTGTTTTTTTATTTTCAGTGGCACTTCAAGGCTATGTGGCCATGCTGCAGATTTGGTGCAGAAATTATCTGCATCCTCTGGCAGAAAAATGCACTAAAATTTGCAATGTGTTTTTGCACATTTATTGTGAGAGAGAGAGACTTTTTCACTTTTGGACAACATAATTAATTTCAATACATTTATTAAGACATGCATTTTTATAAGAAAACATACCAAATCTGCACCAAAAAATCCACTATGTGAACACCCATTAATTTTTGCAGCTTTTTCCATATCATTGAGGTCAATGGGTGAAAAATACCCCAAGAACTGACTTAGGCTGGCTTCACACCATGGCACAATCAGGTCCGGGGCTGTCCGGGGTGAACTTGACAGCCCTGGACCCGATTTGCAAACAGAACTAGAGGGCAAATATGCCCTTTGGTCATGTTTGTAGCCGGATTCACTCGCGCGCAGCTGAGGTAGCTGTCCCCTGCTGAAATGGTGCTGAACCACTTCACAGGGGACAGCTCCCTGGTGCTGAAGATCAGCGTAGCTCACGCTGAACTTCAGCCGCCGGTGTCCAGATCCTGGATCTGGGCAATCCGGCACCATAGACTCCCGTGTTAGGGAGTGCCAGATTGCCCCAGATTCTGGAGGATCCAATTTGGGCAGATTTTTCACCCCGGACACAAAAACGTTGCAAGCGATCTTTTTGTGTCCGGGAGAAAAATTCGAATTGTCCCGCATCCTCCCGCACAGATGGAAACTGGATGGCAGATAACTGCCATCCGGCTCCATCCGGCACCATAGGGCTGCATTAGGACAAAATCGGGTCCGGGGCTGTCAGGTCCACCCCAGACAGCCCCGGACCTGATTGTGCCGTTGTGTGAAGCCAGCCTTAGGCTAGGGTCACACTAGGAAGGTTGCATCCGTTTACAAGATGCATTAATGGATTCAACTTTTGCTTTGACATTGTTATAGCATGTTTTTTTATTTTTAGCGCAAGCATTAACGCATGGTACATATATGTATCATGCATCAACACATGCATTTTCCATAGTCTCCCATGTTAAGAAAAGCATGCGTTTTTGAAAAATCACCAAAAAACGTTGCAGACCATGTTTTTAGCGCATCTAGCAAAAACGCATTGCGTCAAACGCAATACACTTTTGCAATGCGTTTTTTACATTGGAGTCTATGGGTGTGTTAATGCTTGCGTTTTTACACATTTGCACATGTTAAAGACGCATCTGTTTAGCAGATGCATGACGCAAGTGTGACACTTGCCTTACTGCTGTTTTTTCTGCACTTAATCTGCAAGGAAAACATAAGCAACATGTACAAACTTCAGAATTTTCATTTACTTTGCTGTCTTTAGGATACCTATGAAGATTTTGGTGCAGTTTTAAAAAAAACAAAACGCATAATAAAATGCACTATGGGCCCTTACCCCACATGTAAGCCCCCTGCTCTGTGTTGTATTCACCTTACAGTGCCTTCACCTTTTACCAACTGCAGCTCCATTATTTGACTGTAAGGGTACCGTTACAAGTCGCAACATTGCATGCAATTTCACTTGCAACTTACTGGTTGCAGTGAAATCATGGACACATTGCTCCATTTTGTGGCTGTGTACAAATGGAACAATGTGTCCATGATTTCACTGCAACCAGTAAGATGCAAGTGAAATTGCATGCAATGTTGCGACGTGTAAACGTACCCTAAGTGCCTGTAAAAATAATTTACAATATGCACGCTGAAATAATTTTTCTAATATAAGTGGACACCTTGTTTTACAATGGGAGCTGATGTACACAGCCATATATATGCTTACAACTGCAAATCTATGGGGCACATAACACATGTGTGAGATTCAGTTGTTGTGTTTGTTCTACTTTATTACCTAAATTGTCTTCCTATGAAGGGGTGTGCATAAAATGCAGGCAAAATTGTTGACTAATCACATGCAATCATTACATTGGAAAGTAGGCCACGTGTGTACATCAATAGGAGTTCTTCTAGATGCATCAGATGTAGAATTTCCCATATCACCAGTTCTGCAAAATGAGAATATTCTGAACATGGATCCTCCATTCTAGGTAAGTAGTTGAATTTCTGCAGAAAGTCTTGACTAACCAGACATTTTAATTCACATTCTGCATCACATATAAAAAATACGGAAATAGTGTATCCAATTGTTCATTCTATTAGATCTCTATTTGTCTGTATGGAAAGTATTTATTCCAATTTCTTTATGAATACTTTTAATATTTTGTCTGGATAATGGGATAATCTTTTACACTGGTGTATACATGACATGATATTTTTCATCAATTCTGCTCTGGAGCTCTGGTGGGGTCAGAGGTTTTTAGAATTGAGTTAGTTACTGTGTTATATTGGAGCCAGCAACAGACTGATATTTGGCAGAGGAACCATTCTGTCTATTACTCCAAGTAAGTGATAACATTTTTTCAATGGATTTCAAATGTGTGTTCAGGGTTACCTTGGCGTAGGTGAAGCAGCTTAACATACTTTTTTGCAAAAACGTATCAACCAAAAGCCCTGTTTTTTTGACTGCACTTGCTGCTGATTTATAATTTTTTACTATAGCAGAGTTTTTGTGTGCGTTATTTGGACCTCTTTTTCGTAATTTACTGCTACTAGGTGTACTTTTTTTTTTTTACTGAAGTCCAACACACAGCATAAAGGGTAATTGCCATAATCTGCTATGTTGATAAAAGCTCCAGCATTATTTTGAAGTTATACTTATATACCATTCTGTGTCGGGTAATTTGTGTTCATGAAACAAATGGAAGTAATTACATATTGTAAAGCTAGAACTCATTGTGTAATAGCAATATAGGCAAGTTTACCTTTGGTGCAGGAACCAAACTTCATGTTTTTAGTAAGTATTTTCTAATTAGTTTACAAGGAGATTGCAAATAATGATCTGAGATTCAACAGTGTTCTAGATCAGATTTTCATTAGTTTTTTTTGGCTTGTGGGTTAGATTTGGCCATCAGTTTCATCAGTTTTCTATATGCAAAAAAAACTGCTAGAGGTTTCTTAAACGTCTCCTTAGGCTGGGTTCACACTGCGGCAGCGTCCGGTCCGGGGCTGTCAGGAGTGAGAGCCCGGGACCGGAGTTTTGCTGCATAGGATAGTATCAGGCTGCACGGAGCTGGATGGCAATTATCTGCCATCCGGCTGCTAGCTCGCCGGATGAATCCTGCAGAAGTGGGGATTTGTCTGCCGATTCCAAAAACGGTGCATGCAATGTTTTTGGAGTCGGCAGACAAATCCCCACTTCTGCAGGATTCATCCGGCGAGCTAGCAGCCGGATGGCAGATAATTGCCATCCAGCTCTGTGCAGCCCGATACTATCCTATGCAGCAAAACTCCGGTCCCGGGCTCTCACTCCTGACAGCCCCGGACCGGACGCTGCCGCAGTGTGAACCCAGCCTTAGGCTAACTTCACACCTTGGTTTTGTCTGTCCGGGTTGATCCTCTTTTCTGCAGGATCACCCGGACAGAAATGGACAGGACAGGATGTGCACAAAGTGTGGCCAAATATGGTCTTGGATCCTATTTTTTGCAGGATTCGTTTTCTGCCGCTATCCATGATGCTGAAGTCTGCCTGTGTGTGGCTTGCTGCTGTCCTTGGTGCTGGATTCACAGACTGTGTATGAAATACTGCTTTCCATGATGCTGAACTGCGGATGGCAGGATTTCTGAGATCCGATTTATTCACGGATCCGGTGCTCATAGACTCCCATGTTATAGGCGCCGGATCCGGGACTGTCCGATTTTGTCCTCTCTTTTCACCGAAGCACAAAACCGAAGCTGTCTCCAATTTTGTGCATGGTGACAAACCGGACAAAATCGGATCAGGCACAGAAAACACAAAATCGGATGGCTTAATAGGACCAATCTGGCACCATAGAGAAACATGGGAGGCAAAACCGGATCAGGTTCTGTGCAGTGCAAACCAGACAGAACCTGATGCACAAAACCGTGGTGTAAAACCGGCCTTACAAACAGCCAGTGAAAAACAGAGAGCACATCAATGGCTTTCAATTATTTCACACACCCATAGACTTGCATTAATGAGTTTGATTCGGACAAGTGGCGTCATTTTGTGTGGGCCACTTAGTGTGCAAGAATACATGGACATTAGAACAGCTCCATGAATTATAATAGGCTCAAGCTCTATCAAGTTCTATCCATAAAAAACTCAGACAAATATAATGTAAGAAAAACTGGTGCCAGAATGAGCCTTGATATGGATATTATAATAGTTTCTATGCACTTGATTGCTTACACGGGGGCACGATATATATATATGTATATATATATATATATATGAAAACTGAGAGAGGCTGCCGGGCACCTACTGGAGAGGTTAGAGTTCTTCAGTGACTACAGTACGATCAGGAAAATTCCTCGGTGCACTGTGTTGCACGCCCTCAATTAAGCAGTAACCTCAGTCTATACAAATAGAAAAAGCAGGGCGGCACTCACCATGTTGCAAAGATCCTTTATTCATCACTTGAGGATCATGACAAATTCTGTGGGGGGAGGGAGTGGGGAGCAAAGACAAAAAGTCTCCCTCTCCCCGCAGAATATGTCATGATCCTCAAGTGACGAATAAAGGATCTTTGCAACCTGGTGAGTGCCGCCCTGCTTTTGCTATATGAATATATATATATATATATATATATATATATATATATATATATATATATATTGTGTGTGTGTGTGTGTGTGTGTGTGTGTCTACAAATGTATTTTTAGATTGCAATGGATCATTTACATTTAACAACATATTAGTGGCCTGTGCTCTAAAATTGTGATGGGTGGTTCTTTTACTGGTAAGATCCCCAAGATCCCGAGAGGACATCTTTTTCTTTTCACTGTACTATGTAACTATGCATTCCACTTTGATATGAGATCTAGATCTTTAGATTTTTCTGCAGAGATCAGTGTGTGTTCATGTTGAGTACAAGGTTTTTGTTATGGTGCCTTCTACTGTGACAATAATAATTACAAGTACATATTTGGTTCCGGGACGCAAATGACTGTGCTACCAAGTGAGTATTGATCAAGATATAACTTTAGTCGATACTATATTTTCATATGTAGGTGCTGCATTGTGCATTTGGACGACCCCATGTGAATAACATAACTAATGTAAGTGATCTAAATTGAAATGTAATACCTATATGTAGTATAGAAAGTGAGTGGCAATATGGAACAGATTTTATTCTCAGTAGCGCTTTACCGATAATAAGCAATTGATGCCACCATGGGATTTTTGGTCTTCGGGCAGTAAACCTACCTACTAGCATTGGATACAACATTTCTACACAACAGTATTTCGGTCGCAATTTTAGTTTTTGTAACTCCAAAGAGATGTGAATCTTTGTATTATACCTTTTACGTATGTTGGATTCTTGGTTCTGGCTTTCAAATGCTCAGGCAAAGTAATGACAAGACACAAAAGTGTGAAAAATGGCAACATGAGGAGTTGTTCATGCTGACTTCATCTAGAAGAGCTGCTTCATATTTCCCAGTGACACAATGGTAGAGGTAGCTACTTGTCTATGGCTGATTATAACCCATGTTTCTACAGTACATTCTCCTTTGAGTATTATTTATTTTTCAGCATAAATACTAACACTACATCAGCTATATTATTGTTGAGGCATATATCAATGTGACCTAGTGGGACAGCATTGAAGGTCATCTTGGGAGCTGGAACCAGACTTCTTGTCACACCTAGTAAGATAGTGTTTGCTTGTCACTTCTGTCACCCTGTCACTGCTTGTTCTTACTATTATTTGCCATTATTGCTTTATTGCCTAAGAATAAATATCTTTGAAATATCTTGCATATTGGCAGATCCGGATGACTTTACAAAATAAGATACTATTTGGGACATCTTGCCATATTCATGAATACCACCTAGTGTACCATCAGTAAATATTGTATTTTGATCTTTCAGATAAGGACATGGTCACTTAGTGAATCGTCACTTGTTATATATAGGGGCCCTGAATCACTTTCCTCTATGCCGTTATTACCTGCTTTTAACAACCATATTGGCCACTTTACACGCGGCAACAGGAAGATAGAAACCGGCAGGTGTCGGAGACAATTGTACCTTTTACCTTCAAAACACCTTGCAGATACCTGAATTACACGCAGCCACTTCAAGGTGTTTTGAAGGTAAAAGGTACAATTGTCTCCAACACCTGCCGGTTTCTATCTTCCTGTTGCCGCGTGTAAAGTGGCCATTTGGGTTAACTAATTGAAAGATATATGCTACAATGTGTAAATCTGGTTATGTAATCCATTTAGTCACTTAACAAATTACTGTACTGATATCCTATAACTTTTTTCATTGCTCTTCTTGAGATGTGCAAAATAACAGTATTTGTAATATGATTAATCATTGTGTGATGGAGGATCTTATAAATTACTATTTGGGAAAGGATCTGTGCTGAGTGTGCAGCCTAGTAAGTACAATATTCGAGTCTTATTTATAGTAGGTTGGTGTACTTCAGTTTTACAAGATGGCTTAAGTGCATCGAAAGTTAAGAAAACTCATGGTTATTATAGCATCCATGAGTATCTCAATGGGGAATTTTTTCTATAGCCTTTCAGGTCAACCTTTCAGCGCGTAATGTATCAACTGTATGTGCCAATGTTATTACTTGGCTTTTGATCACAGTAGATAGTAAACATCTACTCATTTGCGAATAAATCTGGGAAACATTTTTGTCTAATTCAAGTTTCCATCTATATACCTATTCATCTACAGTGCCTACAAGTAGTATTCAACCCCCTGCAGATTTAGCTGGTTGACACATGCGGAATTAACTTGGCATTGTGACATTTGGACTGTAGATCAGCCTGGAAGTGGGAAATGCACTTTTTTTTTTTAAGCGTTAAAAGTTAATTCAGAGGGTCATTTATTATTCAACCCCTCAACCACCAGCATTCTGTTTGGTCCCCCTAAAGTATTAAGAAGTAGTTCAGGCACAAAGAACAATGAGCTTCACATGTGTGGATTAATTATCTCTTTTCTGACTATTTAAGACCCTCCCCAAACTTGTGAACAGCACTCATACATGGTCAACATGGGAAAGACAAAGGAGCATTCCAAGGCCATCAGAGACAAGATCATGGAGGGTCACAAGGCTGGCAAGGGGTACAAAACCCTTTCCAAGGAGTTTGGCCTACCTATCTCCATTGTTGGGAGCATCATCCGGAAGTGGAAGGCTTATGGAACTACTGTTATCCTTCCACGGCCTGGACAGCCTTTGAAAGTTTCCTCCCGTGCCGAGGCCAGGCTTGTCCGAAGAGTCAAGGATAACCCAAGGACAACAAGGAAGGAGCTCCGGGAAGATCTCTTGGCAGTGGGGACATTGGTTTCAGTCAATACCATAAGTAACGTACTCCACCGCAATGGTCTCCGTTCCAGACGAGCCCGTAAGGTACCTTTACTTTCAAAGCGTCATGTCAAGGCTCGACTACAGTTTGCTCATGATCACTTGGAGGACTCTGAGACAGACTGGTTCAAGGTTCTATGGTCTGATGAGACCAAGATCGAGATCTTTGGTGCCAACCACACACGTGATGTTTGGAGACTGGATGGCACTGCATACGACCCCAAGAATACCATCCCTACAGTCAAGCATGGTGGTGGCAGCATCATGCTGTGGGGCTGTTTCTCAGCCAAGGGGCCTGGCCATCTCGTCCGCATCCATGGGAAGATGGATAGCACGGCCTACCTGGAGATTTTGGCCAAGAACCTCCGCTCCTCCATCAAGGATCTTAAGATGGGTCGTAATTTCATCTTTCAACAAGACAACGACCCAAAGCACACAGCCAAGAAAACCAAGGCATGGTTCAAGAGGGAAAAAATCAAGGTGATGGAGTGGCCTAGCCAGTCTCCTGACCTTAACCCAATTGAAAACTTGTGGAAGGAGCTCAAGATTAAAGTCCACATGAGACACCCAAAGAACCTAGATAGCTTGGAGAAGATCTGCATGGAGGAGTGGGCCAAGATAACTCCAGAGACCTGTGCCGGCCTGATCAGGTCTTATAAAAGACGATTATTAGCTGTAATTGCAAACAAGGGTTATTCCACAAAATATTAAACCTAGGGTTTGAATAATAATTGACCCACACTTTTATGTTTAAAATTTATTAAAATTCAACTGAGCAACATAACTTTTTGGTTTGTAAGATTTATGCTCCTGTTAATAAATCCTACTCTCGTTTGCAGTTTGAAGGCTCTAACTTATTTGCATCTTATCAAACCACCTAAATCTGCGGGGGGTTGAATACTACTTGTAGGCACTGTATATCAAACATGAAAGTATCTTGTCACCCCAGACAAAAAAACGTCATATCAGTTATTAAGCATGCAATAATTGTAACATCCCAATATGTAATGGAGTCACTGGCACACACCAATAAAAGAGGAACCCTGTGCAAGAAAAATATTGGCCCTTTGGACTCCAAGAGCTTATCAAAATGCACAATTCCACCTGCTTTGGTGGTAGAAATAGGCTTCTTCATCTCTTGGGCTCCTATGTAGCTGAATATGTATCACCCATGATATCTCTACTCCTACTGGAGTGTTTCTAGATTGTTACTGTAGAGAGGTTTATGGTTCTGTGAATAATGCCGCCTGGAAACTTATATTTGGATCAGCACCTGGGTCAGTGTGCTGCCCCATAAGGGTGCATACTTACAATCAGGATATCAAGCGTTTTGGATGCAACGTATTTCCGCTGTGCCAAAATGCTACATTGTACAGTACCAGCATGGTGAATGGGATTTGTAGAAATACCATGCCCACTATGCTTCTCCTGACTGCTGCGGTGCAGGTTGCTGTGCTTCCACATCTCCGCATGTTATTTTCATGCTGGGAAGTCAGGAGTGATCTCCTGGGAGTTAAGGCAGGGCAAAGCTGCCCTGCACAAAATGCACATCATGGGCACAGGGTGGCTGTGGTCTCCTTGTGCTCACCTGCAGGTTCCCTCAGGTCCAGAGGCACTGCGGCCAAGATGCAGCACCTCCGGATAGTGAGCACATACCCTAAGTAAAACTGTCAGCAAATCAGTCACATTCCAATACTTGTAATGATATTTATAATGATAAAGGACTTTTAATATTTTTTAGATTCCCATTTCGAGCGAAGTATAAAAATCTAACGCGATTACTGATGTTCTCATAAGTAACTAAGAAATTACAACTAATATTTTGCTTAGATACAATATGCATGTAGGTAAAACGTTAGAAATTCCGAATGCAGTGTGTTGAGCTGAATGGCGTTCATTGTTCATAAACCTCTGCTAAATTTTCTGTGTTCTGATTTGTGAGGAATCTAAACATTCTAATCCAATGTACATCAATTCTGATATTATCTTAACATTGTGCTAATATTGTACCATGTATATCATCACTGAATACAATACAATTGCTACCTCAATAAACAATGGGCTAATAATATAGCATAAACTACAATAAAAGCATTAATTAAAAGTTACAAAATGGCAAAAAAAAATTGTGACTAAGTAATAAAGATAATCTCAATTTATTGTCCATTTTAGGAACAGACCGTACAATCCCTTCTGTATATCAGCTGAAGCCTGTCCATCCAGAATCAGATCTCCCGGCCACGGTTTGTCTGGTCACTGATTTCCCAACACCATTTACAACATTGACTGTGGATGGGAAGCTGATAAATCTGAATGATAAATCTGCGCTGGATACGTCCAGCAGTGATAAGTGGAGATACAGTGCTGTCATATGGGATAAAGACCATTCTTCCAAGAACCAGTCCTGTAAAGTGACATATGGTGGTCAAAATGTTTCGCAGGAAAACAAGATGATAGGTAAATTAAATATGATTAATTATGGGCGAATCCTAAACTACTCGGAATCGCTAGACTCCGACGAGTCTGAGTCCAGGACTCGCTACTCGTTGCGAGTCTAGCGATTCCAATGTTAATTAATGGGGAGGCGAGTATTGCAGCGATTCCTCTGCTGCCGGACCCTATAAGGGGTCTGGCAGCAGAGGAAAAACCTGCAAATCCCCATGTTATTCTTTTAAAGCCAGCGGCAAAAAGCCGCTGGCTTTTAAAGAATAGTAAAAAAAAAAAATAAAGGATTGAACCGGGGGAGGGGTAAGGGGGGGGTGTTAGGGGTGTGAGGATGAGGGGGGGTGAGGGGGAGGGTGGAGAGGGTGAGGGGGGTGAGGGGGAGGGTGGAGAGGGTGGGGGGTGCACCGGACCGGCCGGCTACTTACCGCTGCCTCCGCCGGCGCCGGCTGCAGACTCGCTCCCCGAGTCTCTGCTGCTTTTTTCCGGAGATTCCCGAAAGCTGACAGAAGCAGTGAATAAATTAACTTCCGTCACTGCTCATGAATCTCCGGAGCAGAGCGAGTCTGGCTGACAGCAGAGTTCAGCTCAGGTCATAATGACCTGAGCTGAACCCTGACTGTTTAGTCAGTTCTCAGCTCTGCTACATCCCTGTCTGTCTAAGCACAGACAGGGATGTAGCAGAGCTGAGATTGTGTTTTGGACTACGTCGGACGGAAGAGGATTTTTTTAATTAAAGATGGAGTCCCTCGGGGCGTGGCTAAGCACTGATGTGAGAGGACGCACGGCCGGGAACCTCCGCCAACACAGCGGCGATTTATCCTGCTCAGAGCCCGAACAACGATTTCTACTTACCGGCAATCGATGTCGGAAGGTCCCTGGAGGCAGGGGAGAACATCAGGACGCCTGAGAGAAGCCGAGATGGTCCGCAAGCGGCAGAAGGAGTTTGGAGGCGGGAGCGGTGCGGCCGGGCAAGATGGCGCTGAGAGAGAGGAGGAGGCGGGACGGAGAAACGCTGCCTATGCCAGGAACCTTGAAGTAGCAGAGAGATTGCAGAGGTATGCAAGAGACACTGATTCCCCCCATATACAAGCTCAGCAGGAGGATATGGATGAGGAGGAAGATGAGAGGGCCACATTGCAGGGAACTGCAGGGCTGGCAGAGGATGAGTTAACCCCTCAGATGAGTAAGGAGACGGAAGCAGTCCAGCAGCCTGAGCAAACAATAGAGGGAGAGCCCACATTGAAGGACGTGTTCCAGATAGTATCTTACTGCAAAACAACCCTAACTGCACTTACACAGCAAGTGCACTCAGTGAGAGAGGAGGTGGGAGGAATCAAAGCTGCAATGCACAAAGCTAATACACGGCTGGCAGAAGTGGAGAGGAGAGTAGGTGACTCAGAAGACCAAGTAGTGAAAATACAAAAAGTGCAGCAACAACAGGGGCAGAAGATAGTAGTGGTGGCTAATAAATCCGATGACCTTGAAAACCGGTCACGACGTAACAACCTTCGGCTAGTGGGGTTCCCTGAAAGGGCGGAGGGGAATGATCCCACAGCATTTGTGGAAAAATGGCTCCTGGAGAAATTTGGAGCTGACCAACTATCAAGGGTTTTTGCAGTGGAAAGAGCTCATAGAGTTCCCATGAGACCTCCGGTTCCTGGTGCTGATCCCCGTACGATGCTAGCTAGAATTTTGAATTGCAGAGATCGGGACAGTATTCTCCGTAGAGCTAGCAGAATGGCTGATATCTCTTTTGAGGGGAAACGTATAGAGATCTATCCGGATTACTCAGCAGAGGTCCAAAGACTGCGTATGAGATACAGTGATGTGAAAAGGCAGCTCAGACTACTAAAAATCAAATACTCAACAATATATCCGGCAAAGCTGCGAGTGGAGGCACTGGGCAGAGTACAGTTCTTCCCAACCCGGAGGAGGCAACTACCTGGATAGAGCGCAACCGGCGAAACTGGAAGGAGAAGGAGGACAAGGTGGCGACACATGACTGTAATAGTACGAGCTGCCTACGACAAGCTTTCTGACACCTGGGAGAGTAACGGTCCTACGAACTAAAGAACCTGATCTTGACCAACAGTGGAATCCTTATTTTTCCTATTTTTTGATTGCTATCTCTGACTATATTTGTTACTTACTTTTATCTTGTTTTTGCCTACACGGCTATATGATGCATAGGCTAACTGGTGGATATCGGGACTCTGAAATGTTTGAGCCCTACGTTTCGTGGGCATATAATCTGGCGGATGGAGTGCCGAGAAACTCTATCACATGACCAATGATGGTGGTGGAGTCGGCTACACGACGGCGGGATTCGCTATATCCCCACTCTCGCTATTCACAGCGGGGGTCCTCAAGAGGAGAGAAGGGAGAGAAAAGGGAGGAGGGGAGGGGGGAAAGGGGGGAGAGGGTGGGAATGGGGCAAGGTACGCTCAGGTCTACTCTACATAAAAATGTTAAAGTTGTTGGGACACTAAAGAAACATTATTGGTCAGGATGCCTGTATAAAGAGCTCCTTTGCATAGATTATGAGTAATACCTTGATAAGATTACTGAGTTGGAATGTCAGAGGTATATCAGACAAAACTAAACGATCTGCAGTTTTACAGTATGTTAAGATGAGTGAAGCTATGATTATTTGTTTACAGGAGACCCATCTTACCAGCGATACGACAAATTGGCTCTCAAGGCCGTGGATCACAAAAGCTTACCATTCTACTTATTCCACTTATTCTAGAGGGGTGTCACTGTTGATAAGGAATAATGCCCACTATGAGGAATTGGAGGTACACATTGATAAGGAAGGCCAGTTTGTGTGGGTACTATGCAAACTATTTGGACAAAAGATGACGTTGGTAGCTATGTACATCCCACCGCCGTACTCCAAAACAAAGTTACAAGAAGTGATAGAGTTGACTAGAGTGAAAGGAGAACAATCGATTCTCATACTTGGAGACATGAACAATGTGATGAATGAATGCTGGGATAAACTGAAAACTGGAGTGCAAAATGAACAGATTGATAGATTATCGGCGTTCGGGAATTATATATCGGAACTGGGTCTGATTGACATATGGAGAGTGAGGAATGAGGGAAGGAAGTGTTTTTCATGTCACTCGGCCACTCACGGTACTATGTCACGGATTGATCTTGCATTGGGGGATGCTGGCATGAATGGGTTGGTAAGGAATGTTGAATACCTGCAGAGAGCACTGTCTGATCATAGCCCATTACAGGTCACACTACAGCTGGATGTCAAAAAGGGTAGACAGGGGGGCTGGTCCCTACATCCGACGTGGCTTAAAACCCTAGACTTGAATATAATAGAGGATGAGCTGGTCCAGTTCTTTCAGGATAATGAGGGGAGTGCGGAGGTAACAATAGTGTGGGATGCCATGAAGGCCTTTCTAAGGGGGATCTTTATTAGAGATATTGCTCAACGTAAAACTCTCAATAGACTAGATGACCAAGCAAAAGAAGAAGCTCTAAATAGGGCAGAAATGGACATGACATTGACTCCTACCAGAGAAAACCATGACAGACTCAAAGACGCACAGACAGCGGTGAATGTGATGCATATGGAAAGGAGTGAAAGGAAAAGGGCTTTTCAACAAGCAATGTTCTTTGAAGAAGGGGAGAGAGTGGGACATCTTTTAGCAGTAATTTCGTCTTCTCAAAGAGAGTGTAACCGGATTTACAAATTGAAGAATGGAGAGGGAAATTTAGTTACAGAAACTCCAGATATATTAGATATTTTCCGAGAATACTACACCGACCTATACTCCTCTGTTTCAAACACCGGTGATGGGGAGGTGGAGGAATTTTTGAAGGGAGTAACACTTCCGGTATTAACTGAAAATGATAGACGGAGATTAGATGAACCAATAGAGGTAGAGGAGGTGGAAAAGGCTATATCATCCATGTCAGCGAGTAAGGCGCCTGGGGCTGATGGGCTTCCGGGAGAGGTATACAAAATATTTTCAGAGATTCTGGCACCTAAACTGAAACAGGTATTTGAAGGAGCAAGAGATAGAGGGGCACTGGCAAGATCTATGGAGGAGGCAGTTATAGTGGTACTACCTAAGGAGGGGAAAGATCCGGAGTGTGCGGAATCGTATAGGCCAATATCCTTGTTAACATCTGACGTCAAGATACTGGCCAAAATCCTTGCCAACCGCCTGTCAGGTGTGATACAGAATCTTATCCATACTGATCAATCAGGTTTTGTCCCTGGCAGGTCGACTGCAATTAATTTGAGGCGCTTGTTCCTCAATCTCCAAATACCGGCAGATAACGGTGGCCGGAGAGTGGTGGTATCACTTGACGCCAGAAAGGCCTTTGATAGTGTGGAGTGGAGGTACCTGTGGAAAATAATGGGCCTAATGGGATTCGGAGATGGATTTATGTCCTGGGTGAAACTACTGTACTCTCTCCCCACGAGCGATGGTTAGAGTGAATGGGGCAAGATCTGAGATGTTCAATCTGTATAGGGGGACCAGACAGGGGTGTCCATTGTCTCCGCTATTGTTTGCGGTGGCGATGGAACCCCTGGCCGCCAAAATCAGAATGACTGGGGAGGTGGCTGGATTCCAATTTGGAGACATTACTGAGAAAATAGCGTTATATGCAGACGATATTTTACTGTTCTTAGAAAATGCGGGAGAGGCACTGGGAAGGGTAATGGAGATTATAAAGGAGTTCGGCATTATCTCAGGTCTACAGATCAATTGGAATAAATCATGTATTATGGCAGTAGATGGGGAACTTATAAGGGAAGATATAGCTGTCCAGGGGAGACAATTGCAGGTTGTGTCCAAGTTTAAATATTTGGGAGTGTGGGTAACTCTTCCGGTGGGGAAATATTGGGAGCTGAATATTGTTCCACTTCTGGAGACCTTTAAAAGGAAAATTAGTGCCTGGTGTAAGTTACCTTTGTCGGTGACGGGCAGGGTCAACTTGCTCAAGATGGTGTTGATGCCTCAATTAATGTACTTGTTACATAATTCCCCAGTTTGGGTAGCAAAGAAAAAGTTTCATGGAGTTAGCACCATCTTCAGGTCATTGATTTGGGGCAAAAGATCTGCTAGGATCAAACTTGAAAACCTGCAGAGGGCAAAGGACGAGGGGGGATTGGCAGTCCCGAATGCTTGGGTGTACTTCTTGGGCGGGGCAGGGCCAACACATACGGGGATGGAGAGAACTTGGTATAGGAGGGTCAACTGGTCGACTTCTTGGGCATGTTTCTGGCAGAGACCCGCTGGTTCAGGGGTTGGAGGATGGTACTTTTGATAAGCTGAGCTCGCAATACCCTACGATACATCTCATCCAAAAGAGTTGGAATGCTATTAAAAAAGTGCGTGGTGTGGAGGGATTGACAGTATACTCACCGGTTTGGGGGAACGTGAACTTAAAGGAATTTTATAAAATGGGAGAGATGACACATTGGCAGAAGAAGGGAATAAGGAATCTGGAGCATCTAATTAGGGAAGGAAGGCTGCAGTCTTTTTCGGAGCTGAAGAATACCTACAACATACCGTGTGCATGGGAGTTTCAATACTCCGGTATAAAACATGCTTGGAAGGCGCAGCGGAAATTAAAAGATATGACTGTTCAAAAAGATATCACACTAGATTATGTATGCATGGCAGGTGATTCTAAGGGAGTGATTTCGAGTGTTTATGATGACTTACTACACGCCTATCTGGGACGATTCACAATCAAAGCCAAAAGCAAATGGGAAGAAGATGTGGGGGAATTGTCGGGGGAACAATGGGAGACTATATTAGAAACGGTACCAGACCTATCACTCAGTGAACAGGCTAGACTCTCCCAGCTGTATATAATACACAGGGTTTATAAAACTCCGGAGATGTTATACAAGGCTGGACTAAGGGGTGATTCTGAATGTCCCAGGTGTGGTTCGGAGGGGGCTGGACTGCTACATATGTTGTGGTCTTGCCCTCGTCTTGCCGCGTTCTGGATAACAGTGATCTCCAAAATAGAAAGAGCATATGAATGCAAAATTGAAAGGAATCCAATAGTATGTATACTGGGTGAGGTGTCTGAAATCTTGACTACGGAGACCAGTAAAACAGCCATAGCCAGGCTTCTATACATGGCACGAAAACTGATAGCCAGTAGATGGATTGACACAACCCCTCCAACTAGAAGAGAATTCATAAACCGAGCACGACACGTCATCAGACTAGAAGGGAAAATCTATAGAAAAAGAAATTCAGAACACCTCTTTGACAAAATATGGGCACCCTGGCTGGAAACTGCTGAATAAGATACATTGAAGTACCCATTCTAAGATAAATGGTCAAAAGGAGTTGACTGAGCGTACCGAGGGGGGGGAGGGGGGGAATGGTTGAAGGAATATGACACTTTATATGTTTATTGGATAAGTTGTATAAATACAAAGTACAATGTATTATATGATATTGTTATGTAACATGGAAACAATAAAAATAACTGGTTTAAAAAAAAAAAGATGGAGTCCCTAATGGCTTTTTTTTTTAATTTCTAATAAAAAAAATTTTCTCTGTGTTGTGTTTTTTTTAAAACAATTTAATAGAAATTCATGGCGGTCATGTCTAATATTGGTGTGACCGCCATAAATTTCGGGCTTAGGGCCAGCTGATAATACAAAGCTGGCCCCAACCTCTTTATTACCCAGCGAACCACCGCACCAGGGCCACTGGAAGAGCGGGGTTCAGCGCCAGAGGATGGCGCTTCAATGAATGCGCCATCTTCTGGGGCGGCTGCGGGCTGCAATTTGCAGCGGGGGGTGCCCAGAAAGCTTGGGCCTACCTGCGCTGCGGATTCCAGCCCCCAGCTGCCTAGCTGTACCTAACTAGACATAGAAATTGCGCGGAGCCCCACGCATTTTTTTTTTATTATTTCATGAAATTCATGAAATAATAAAAAAAGGGGGCTCCCCTATATTCTTGTGTCCGGCCAGGTACAAATAGGCACCTGGGGGTTGGGGGCAGCCCGTCGCTGCCTGCTGGATCCGGCTGGTTACAGAAATACGGTGAAGCCCACATCATTTTTTTTTCTGAAAAATCAATAAAACAATCCTAAAAAAGGGACTGCATCTTTATTAACCCCTCGACCATGGTCCAGGGGTTAATAAAGATGCAGTCCCTTTTATTTATATTGTTTTATGGATTTTTCAGAAAAAAAAAATGACTATCGCATCGGGAGCGCAGTGACATCACAATGGAGCGGGGTTGGGGGCAGCCCGTTGCTGCCTGCTGGATTCAGCTGTTTACAGAAATATGGCGAAGCCCACGTCAAATTTTTTTCTGACAAATCCATAAAACAATATAAATAAAAGGGACTGCATCTTTATTAACCCCTGGACCATGGGCGAGGGGTTAATAAAGATGCAGTCCCTTTTTTAGGATTGTTTTATTGAATCTGCAGCGCAGGGAGGCCCAAGCCTTCTGGGCATCCCCCGCTGCGAATGACAGCCCGCAGCCGCCCCAGAAGATGGCGCGTTCATTGAAGCGCCATCCTCTGGTGCTGAACCCCGCTTTTCCAGTGGCCCTGGTGCGGTGGCTCACAGGGAAATAAAGAGGTTAGGGCCAGCTTTGTATTATCAGCTGGTCCTAAGCCCGAAATTTATGGCGGTCACGCCAGTATTAGACATGACCGCCATGAATTTCTATTAAATTGTTTTAAAAAAAAAACACAACACAGAGAAAATTTTTTTTATTAGAAATAAAAAAAAGCCATTAGGGACTCCATCTTTAATTAAAAAAATCCTCTTCTATCCGACGTAGTCCAAAACGCGATGTCCACTCTGCTACATCCCTGTGCATAGATATACATGTCTATGCACAGGGAGTGAGCAGACTGAGAACAATCTCAGCTCTACTACATCTCTGTGTACAGACATAGATGTCTGTACACAGGGAGAGCAGGCGGGCTCTAGGACCCCGGAGCTGCCGCAGCCCGCAGGACCTGGAGCCCAGCAGAGAGCAGACAGCCGGAAGACGGAAGAGAGGTAAGGAGAATTTTCTCCCCCTCCCTTCGCTCTCTGCTCGCTTCCCCCAGCCCAGTCCTAACTTAGGAGGGGGGGGGACCGGACTCGTTACTGTGTGAGTAATCCCTGCGATTACTCGCACAGTAACGAGTCGGGCGAATCCCTTACTACTCGGCGAGTACCGAGTAGTAACGAGTAGATTCGCCCATCCCTAAATATGGTCTACAAAAAAAAAAAATTTCTGGCATGGGCTTTAAGAACAGTTTTAGACTTATTTCAGGGTGCTGAATTCAAATTAGATCTTATAATTTCTATATCACATCAGTTTTTTGTGCTATAGGTATATAGCCCATTTTCATGAATTCCATGTAAAATATAAGTAGTGTATGAAAAGTGCCAGTTTATACTGTTCACTAAGGTAAATTTAGTTTTCATTCAGTCTCCCAATAAATGGGAGATTATCTTTGCTTTCTTTGAACATGCATAATTCCCATTGTTATAATAAGAAAGTAAACAAACAGTGTTCAACGTACACAACAGTCGTGTGCAGGTATTGTTTTATTTTAAATTTTTAAATGAATTTTGATATCTATTTTTTTTTATCCTGCTGTTTTTCTGTTTTTTGTTTGTGAATCAATACCTAAGGTGTGGGGGACATTGGGTGGTTAATTTGTGTTGATTTGAAAATGGTTAACTTTCTTTTGAGTGTGCAAGGAGGGTACACAAAACACCCTTGTTTCCTGTCCTACTGGGACAGTAGAGCTACAGCAGAGCATTGGGTGAAAGCTGAATGGCCTCAGCGACAGAGTTTGTTATCTGGAGATGAGAATGTCATCCATGATCCTCTAGTGGATAGGAAGAACATTGTCTTTCCTCCCTTGCACATAAAACTTGGATTGATGAAGCAGTTCGTTAAAGCTCTCAATCACAGTGGAGAATGCTTTAACTATATAAGTTCAACTTTTCCTGGTCTTAGTGAAGAGAAGAAAAAGGCTGGAATATTTGATGGACCTCAATAAGAACACTTATGAGAGACCCAAATTTTATCACATCAATGAATCAGACAGAAGAAAGAGCTTGGAAAGCATTTTGTAATGTGGTGCAGAATTTTCTAGGGAATAAGAAAGCAGACAACTATGAAGAGATTGTGGAAGAGCTACTGATGAGTCTGCGAAATCTTGGATGTAGAATGAGTATCAAGATTCACTATTTACACAGCCATTTGGACCTTTTTCCAGAGAACCTTGGGGATGTGAGCGAGGAACAAGGGGAGCGTTTTCATCAGGACATTAAAACAATGGAAGAACGGTATCAAGGCTGGTGGGACTCACATGTGATGGCTGATTATTGCTGGAGCTTGATGAGAGACAACCCAGAAGCTGTACATCACAGATCAGCCAAGAAAAGAAAGTTCAAATAACTGCCATTTGCCATTCATCTGTGCCATATATATGTGTTTTTATATTTTGTAGTTTCATTCTGTAAGTATATTTGATTTGCTGTACATAGACTTTGTAATCTTTGTTATTCCTTGATTAAAAATATACAAAATGTAGTCCCGAAAATCATGTGTTTTTATCAAAAAACATTCAATAGGAGTATTTTTCATCAAAAATTGAAAATATCTCGAAATCCTGATGTGATAGCTAAAAACGGAGTTCATATTCGTAATCAGAAGCCAAAATTGACTTAAAATATGTTTTAAAACCCATTATACTTTTCCTCTGATTGTTCCCACGTTTACAGACAGCGCAAATACCGGACAGCGTTAACAGCATGAGCTGCCTGGAAATGGAGGCCCATAGCAACCCATTGCTTACCTTAGTAGCAGCTGCACACAGAGCGGCAGGAGGTGCGCTTTTCCTCATTGCACATGAAACACTGCCTGCAGCATTTTCCTGTGCGCTGAAGAAAAGCAGTCGTCGTGCAGCTCTGTGTGCAGCTGTCACCAAGGTAAACATCGGGTCTCTATGGGGCTCCATTTCCAGGCTGCGCATGCTGTTAACGCTGTCTGGTTTCAGCGCTGGCTGGAAACATGGGTCCATATCCAAGTCTGACCCGAGCCAGATTTGGTTTGTAAATACTGTTGTAAAATACTAAATACGTTCTCAACGTGTGAACGTGGCTTAGTAGAAAGACGTCACTACTTCTGTATTTTTCATCCACTCCTGGTTTTGGCTTACAAAAAATTATGGGAAAAACTGAACATGTGAATGTAGTCATAAAGTTATTGCTTACCGGTTGCATACGCTATGCACTTATTTGTTGGTGGTGGCCCAATCTCGAGTGTCCTACTCAAGTAGTTGGTCGGGAGTGCCACAGTACAAGGAATTATTTTAAGAGGGCATAAAGTTGCATCAGCCCTGTATCACTTTCATTCTAAGAATTTGTCGAGGTCCAAAATGTCAGTCCTTCGCTGATCATGATATGATGTTATACCATTGTGATAGTAAACAGTGCCATCTGTTTATTAATTGGAATAATCCCTTTATGAAGTGTGCCACTTATTTTATAAAAACATAATGATTTTACAGCATTTTCAAGAAAATAGCAGAAAAGAACTCATCAAATGCAATGTGTGAACATGGCCTACAAGTTTGTAGACCCCCAGTCGTTTCAGGTTTTTTAGAGTTAATATTGCTCTCAAATGAAACCAGCTGTTTATATTTTTTATTTAATTCCATCAATCAGTCTCTCTCGATTTATTGACCAGATGCATTCTACACATTACACCCAAAAGGTGCTAAAAACAAGGAGTCCCATCCTGAATGTAGGACCAAGGACACAATTCACATGATCAAATTTCACATTTTTTACTCCTCTTTTTATTAGATTTTATTTATTTGTCATATAAGTTAATAATTGCACTTTGACAACTTTAATTTCATTAATCAACCTATATTCAGATTAGTTCATGCTTTTATTTTCTTTTATCAGTGTGTGAATAAATGTAATTCTGATGTGTTGTTCATTGTTTTTTAGCTGACGCTCCTCAGACGTGTGTAACAAGAAGGATAAGTCAAAATTTCAAAACAGGTAAAACCTAACAAAAAAATGGCTATAAAATGACATTCACTACGGTTACATAGATGGCAATAAGCACGATTTTTCATGTTACTCTCCTAAACGTAGCAGTGTTTCAGAGAAAACACACTGTAAAGAGGGGGCCTGAAAGATGATGACTAGTCATGAGGTGCCTCCGCTGACTTCTCCCTGTCTGGCTCTGTCAACTATCTTCTTATGTGTTTCATTCCCATGAAGGGTTAGGCCTGGGTCACACTTGCATCATGCATCCGCCAAAAGGATGCGTTTTTGTCATGTGCAAATGTCTATAAACAGATGCATTAACGCACCCATAGACTACAATGCAATGGCGCTATGCGTTTTTTGCAGCACACAACGTAACGTGGGCCGTAGCGTTTTTGTGGATGTTTTGGGACATTTAATTAACATTGGAGTCAAAGATGAACACACATGTCATGTGAATGCCAAGGAATAAAAATGCATCCTTTAACGCATCCGACAAATGGATGCAGCATCCCAAATGTGATCCTAGCCTTAGAAGCCAATAAATCCAAGGAACCAGGGTATGCTACGATCCGCGCTGCTGGATGTAGGTAAGGATCACAAAACTTGGTATATAAGATTGTGCTCTATTATGTCTATACACATTTCAGGGCTGTCCCAGCCCCTTCCACAGAAGTACACAATAAAAAAATAAAAATAAAGCACCAATCTTATATACCAAGTTTTGTGATCCTTCCCTACATCCAGCAGCGCAGATCGTAGCACACCCTGGCCCTTTGGATTTATTTGCATGGTGTTCCTGATGGATCGGTGGATCCTGCGGCAGCTGTTCTTGAGCGTTTAATCCGGTTGTGGGACTCACAACCACACCAGGTGAGCAGTACCTCATCTTTTGAAACATCTGGTATCTAAGAGATAAGACCCTATTGCGCCCTTGTCTACCCTTTGCAGGTTTTAGCCTTAGTAGCCAGCTGGGACTTATCTTCCCTGACTAGTCCTCCTAGCCACTTTGTTCCTAGCCCTCTACTTAAGCAGAGGAACATCGCTGTTTGTAAGAAATGAGCATGTCTCTATTTAATGCTGCACATAGCTTGGGCAGCAAAAATCAAACCATAAAACTACAATGAAAGAGGATTGCATATTTTCCACACTGTTTTGTTATTGGTATAAATAAAATCTAAACTTTTTCATCTTTTCCGGGCAACTCCCACTCTTAGGGGCCCGTCACACCAGGTGACGTCACTGAAGATGTCGGCGGCGACGGGCCGGAGCGCGCACGTTTTTGGCGCCCCGCTAGCATCTTACAGGCGGTGACGACGCTGGGGTGTCTAAAAACCCCAGTGGCGATGCAGAAACATGGAAGCCTATGGTTCCCATCGCCTGTGAGATCGCCGTCCCCCGTTTACATGGGGCGATGTGTGAAACCAGGTGACCACTCAAATGCGTCGCCCTCGCCTATTTACATTAGGTGATGCATCGGCGATGTTGGCGGCAATAGGCCACGCCCCAGCATCGCCTATAAAATCGCCGCCGACATCGCCAGGTGTGAAGGTACCATTACAGTGGTAGCAACAGTTATCATGACAATACATCATCTGATAACTCTTCACAGTTTTTTAATCCAATGGCCTGGACATGTTACAAACTCAAGCAATAAACACAACAATATTCACCTCCCCAGGTCCAGTGCTGCTTCACCTTCCCCCAACCACTCCAGTCTCAATTTCAGAACACTTCAGTGCTGCAGCCAATTACTGAGCTTGTTCCATCTACATCGCCAGAGCCACTGAGCTCAGTGATTGTTACAGTGGTGTTTGTTTGCTGAATTTATAATGCCATAGCCAGAAAACAAGGACCTGAGTAGCCGCAGAGGTGGAGCATCGGACTTGGGGTGAGTAGTTTTATTTTTTTCCAAATTTAAACAAAATTGCATTTCCAGGCACCCCCTTAAAATGTGTTAAATTAGTTTAAAAGTGACCTGTCATCAGCTAAAAAGTGGAAGGTTTTTGCTCTTATTGAATATTTACCACTCTCCTAAGGATTACAGTTTATTTTTGTGTTTTGTTATTCAAAATCTGCATAGATATGGGCTAATTTTATAGTAGTATAATTCACAGAGTAATAATACAGAACAGCCCAAAGACAATCAAGTCAGCCAAACCCCCTTGTAAAGATAATAACTATTAGTATATGGAACCATAGGGCAACAGGATAACAATAGGAGCAAAAATGGGCCACTTTTGACTGGATGACAGGACCCCTGTAACATTGAACAAACCATTCATGAACGTCAAATTATCTGTTAGATTACTCTTAATTCTGTAGTGATGTCCCATACTGTTACCTTAGTCGGGCTAACCTTTACTAAATCTGTTCCCTCTGACATGAAAGTAGACATTCTATGGCTATATTAGGCTTTGAGTCCTTCTTAGGGATGGGCGAATCTACTCGCTAGGACTCGTTACTCGGCGAGTAGTAAGGGACTCGCAGGACTCGGTACTCTGCGAGTTTCCCAGCGTTTACTCGCACGAGTCCAATGCAAATCATTGGCAAACGCTGACAAAACTAGGATTGCTATTGTTTGCATTAGACTCGGCTACTGTGCCAGTGATAGCAGGGAAACTCGCAAATAACTGCTGTTACATTGCGAGCCGAGTCCAATGCAAATCATTGGCAAACGCTGACAAAACTAGGATTGCCATTGTTTGCATTAGACTCGGCTACTGTGCCAGTGATAGCAGGGAAACTCGCAAATAACTGCTGTTACATTGCGAGCCCAGTCCAGCTGTCTTCTCTGTGCAGACTGCCAGCTCCAGGGTCCTAGAGCCCGCCTGCTCACAGAGATGATGTAGCAGTGCTGAGATTGTTCTCAGTCTGCTCATTCCCTGTGCATAGACATCTATATCTATGCACAGGGGATGTAGCAGAGAGGACATCGCGTTTTGGACTACGTCAGACGGAAGAGGATTTTTTTAATTAAAGATGGAGTCCCTAATGGCTTTTTTTTTATTTCAAATAAAAAATTTTCTCTGTGTTTTTTTAACCCTTTATTGGAGATTCTTAGTGGCTGGGTCAAACGTGGCCTGACATTAAGAATCTCGGGCTTAATACCAGCTTGTATAACAAAGCTGGTATTAACCCCTTTATTACCCAGCGTGCCACCGCCACCAGGGCCGCTGGAAGAGTGGGGTTCAGCGCCAGAGGATGGTGCTTCAATGAACGCGCCATCTTCTGGGGCGGCTGCGGGCTGCAATTTGCAGCGGGGGGTGCCCAGAAAGCTTGGGCATCCCTGCGCTGCGGATTCCAGCCCCAGCTGCTTAGCTGTACCTGGCTAGACATAGAAATTGCGCGGAGCCCCACGCATTTTTTTTTTATTATTTCATGAATTTCAGAGTCTCAGAGTCAGAGTCTCAGAGTCAGAGTCTCAGAGTCAGAGTCTCAGAGTCTCAGAGTCAGAATCTCAGAGAGTCAGAGTCAGAGCTTCAGAATCTCAGAGAGTCAGAGTCAGAGTCAGAATCTCAGAGAGTCAGAGTCAGAATCTCAGAGAGTCAGAGTCAGAGTCAGAAACTCAGAGTCTCAGAGTCAGAGTCAGAATCTCAGAGTCTCAGAGTCAGAGTCAGAATCTCAGAGAGTCAGAGTCAGAATCTCAGAATCTCAGAGTCTCAGAGAGTCAGAGTCAGAATCTCAGAGTCTCAGAGTCAGAGTCAGAATCTCAGAGAGTCAGAGTCACAGTCAGAATCTCAGAGTCTCAGAATCTCAGAGTCTCAGAGTCAGAGTCAGAATCTCAGAGAGTCAGAGTCAGAATCTCAGAGAGTCAGAGTCAGAATCTCAGAGAGTCAGAGTCAGAATCTCAGAATCTCAGAGTCTCAGAATCTCAGAGTCTCAGAGTCTCAGAGAGTCAGAGTCAGAATCTCAGAGTCTCAGAGAGTCAGAGTCAGAGTCAGAATCTCAGAGAGTCAGAGTCAGAATCTCAGAGTCTCAGAGAGTCAGAGTCAGAGTCAGAATCTCAGAGAGTCAGAGTCAGACTCAGAATCTCAGAGTCTCAGAGTCAGAATCTCAGAGAGTGAGAGTCAGAATCTCAGAGAGTGAGAGTCAGAATCTCAGAGAGTCAGAGTCAGAATCTCAGAGAGTCAGAGTCAGAATCTCAGAGAGTCAGAGTCAGAATCTCAGAGTCAGAGTCAGAATCTCTGAGAGTCAGAATCTCAGAGAGTCAGAGTCAGAATCTCAGAGAGTCAGTCAGAATCTCAGAGAGTCAGAGTCAGAATCTCAGAATCTCAGAGTCTCAGAATCTCAGAGTCTCAGAGTCTCAGAGAGTCAGAGTCAGAATCTCGGAGTCTCAGAGAGTCAGAGTCAGAGTCAGAATCTCAGAGAGTCAGAGTCAGAGTCAGAATCTCAGAGAGTCAGAGTCAGAGTCAGAATCTCAGAATCTCAGAGTCTCAGAATCTCAGAGTCTCAGAGTCAGAATTTCAGAGAGTCAGAATCTCAGAGAGTCAGAATCTCAGAGAGTCAGAGTCAGAATCTCAGAGAGTCAGAGTCAGAATCTCAGAGAGTCAGAGTCAGAATCTCAGAGAGTCAGAGTCAGAATCTCAGAATCTCAGAGTCTCAGAGTCTCAGAGAGTCAGAGTCAGAGTCAGAATCTCAGAGTCTCAGAGAGTCAGAGTCAGAGTCAGAATCTCAGAATCTCAGAGTCTCAGAATCTCAGAGAGTCAGAATCTCAGAGAGTCAGAGTCAGAATCTCAGAGAGTCAGTCAGAATCTCAGAGAGTCAGAGTCAGAATCTCAGAATCTCAGAGTCTCAGAATCTCAGAGTCTCAGAGAGTCAGAGTCAGAGTCAGAATCTCAGAGTCTCAGAGAGTCAGAGTCAGAATCTCAGAGAGTCAGAGTCAGAGTCAGAATCTCAGAGAGTCAGAGTCAGAATCTCAGAGAGTCAGACTCAGAGTCAGAATCTCAGAGAGTCAGAGTCAGAATCTCAGAGTCTCAGAGTCAGAGTCAGAGTCTCAGAGTCAAAATCTCGGAATTTCATGAAATAATTTTAAAAAAATGCGTGGGGCTCCGCGCAATTTCTATGTCTAGCCAGGTACAGCTAAGCAGCTGGGGGCTGGAATCCGCAGCGCAGGGATGCCCAAGCTTTCTGGGCACCCCCGCTGCAAATTGCAGCCCGCAGCCGCCCCAGAAGATGGCGCGTTCATTGAAGCGCCATCCTCTGGCGCTGAACCCCGCTCTTCCAGCGGCCCTGGTGGCGGTGGCACGCTGGGTAATAAAGAGGTTAGGGCCAGCTTTGTATTATCAGCTGGCCCTAAGCCCGAAATTTATGGCGGTCACGCCAATATTAGACATGACTGCCATGAATTTCTATTAAATTGTTTTAAAAAAAACACAACACAGAGAAAAAATGTTATTAGAAATAAAAAAAAAAGCCATTAGGGACTCCATCTTTAATTAAAAAAATCCTCTTCCGTCCGACGCAGTCCAAAACGCGATGTCCTCTCTGCTCATCCCTGTGCATAGATATAGATGTGTATGCACAGGGAATGAGCAGACTGAGAACAATCTCAGCACTGCTACATCAGGCAGCAGGCAGACTCTAGGACCCTGGAGCTGTGGCAGCCAGCACACTGAGCAGACAGGACTCTTATCTGTGCGAGTTTCCCAGCTATTACTGCAAAGTAAACGAGTCCAATGCAAATAAATGGCAAAACTAGGATTGCTTCAGGCTGAAGCTTCCGAGACACATCTGCGATTTGCAAATCTCACACTACTCGCTATTACTCGCTTCCCCATTCATTAACATTGGACTCACTAGACTCGCAACGAGTAGCGAGTCCCGGGCTCGGACTCGCTAGAGTCAAGCGATTCCGAGTAATTTAGGATTCGCCCATCACTAGTCCTTCTACATTGTCCATACATCAGCACAGGAGCAGGTTTTATCATGATTTTATCCTTTTTTTGTTTTATCACAGACATGAAGTTAAATAGATTGTCCTTCTCTGTCCATGGATTGAGGCTTTTAGTCATTAAAGGTTTAATATTTAACTTGGTATCAACAGCAAAACTGTGGTCCACTTAAGGTATGTTATTAAATTCTCAGATATATGTGGTTGTCTTTATGGAAAGAAGTAATAAACGGACCCTGTTACCTGATTAATGCTGCCCAAACCGCTCCGGCGAGGACTACACTTAAAGATATGACTAGTCCGGCTCTGCCACCAGCTGGCTTCTCCCAGTGCCGCTCTACGTGGTTGAAAGTTTCTTTGCCCCAAAGGGTTTCAAAGAAAAACATACTCAACTGCAATTGTGCTGCTCAGCTCTGATTTGTGCTGCCTACAGAATTGGTAGCATAATGTAGATGACAAGTTCCCTTTATTCACTCTCCTGGTTTTGAACATTACAGTGGCCAGATATGACACTGCAGTGATTGCAATCTGGGCTTAACACTTCAGGCCACTTTACACACAGAGGTATATGCGACCAACTTCTGAACAGATCTCTGGTTGCAGTGAAATCATGGACACATTGCTCCATTTTTACACAGCCACAAAATAGAACAATGTGTCCATGATTTCACTGCAACCAGAGATCTGTTCAGAAGTTGGTCGCAGATATCTGTGTGTGCAAAGTGGCCTTTCCAGTGCCAATATATCCAATTTGAACATTCACTCAGACTGATAATGGTTCATCAGAAAGGCATGACATTGTATGCACTATTGCTGTAATTGGTACAGGGGTCTTAAGTGGAAAAACTTTTGGAAAAATATTCCAATGTTCCTAAAACTGAGATATTGAAAATGCATTGCAATATTGCAATAAAAAAACCTTAGGTAATAGCTTCAATGTGGCTGCATCTTCCAAATTGAAGTCATAGAGGAAATAACATCTACCAGTACCCTAAATGCCAAATGTGCACTGGTTAACCACTCTAAATAAGTATGATTTATTAGCATGCTTCCATCCATGTAGCTGTATTATTACTCCTTATAGTGCAGAGACATAATAGTGAGTATACTTCTGCTGCAGGCTTATGCTGTAAAAAGAACTGTGCTGAACTGACAGCAGATGGCATTGTGTTAATGATTAGTTTGTTGTTAGGCTGGCTTCACACTGCGTTTTTGAGGCATCCGAGTGTATCCGTTTCAAAACGCAGCCGTCGGAAGGTAATGTATCCTCAGGGGGTAGGATGGGTGGAAGGATAGAGGAGAGGGAGAGCAGAAACAGAAGAGGGACAGATAGGGACAGACAGGGACAGATAGAGAAGAAGCAGGGATAGGCAGGGACAACAGGATCCACACGGATCCTGCATAGAATCGGATCTATTTGCCATCCGATTGCAGGGATCCGTGTAGATCCATGGCTGTCCATGGGGATCCTGACAACACACGGATCCCCATGGACAGCCCAAAGCCTAAGGCTGGCTACACATAGCGGGTCTCATCCGATCCGTGGCTGTCCGTGTAAACTGGACAGCCCCGGACCGGATCAGCACACAGAATCGGAGGGCTAATATGCCCTCTGGTTCGGTGCGCTGCCGCATGTGCTGCTGCTGCTGAATCAGGACAGCGGCTCACAGGGAGCTAGCCGCGGTCCTGAAACAGCCGCAGGTGTCCGGTTCCTGGATCCTCCCGGACCGGGGCAATCCGGTCCCATAGACTCCCAAGTTAGGGAGTGCCAGATTGTTCCGGGTCCAGGAGGATCCTGGCGAATCCGGGAGAAGGCAATAAGAGGAGATATCCTCCTCTCGGACACAAAAACGTTGCAAGCAATGTTTTTGTGTCCGTGAGAGAAATCTGATTTCTCCCGGAGAGATGGAAACCAGATGGCAGAGAGCTGCCATTCAGCTCCATAGGACACTGGGTCCAAAATCCGGTCCTAGGCTGTCAGGTTCACCCTGACAGCCACAGATCGGATGAGACCCGCTATGTGAAGCCAGCCTAACTCTGTGGTTTGTATCGGTTATTTTTCTGTTAACTTCCATGTGTAATGAAGAAGATAATCATTGCTGTTAGTCCCTGTTAATATAGTTAGTCCTCACATTGTGTATGAATTACTATTCTGCTGAAAGCTAAAATCTGCAATAAATAACACTGCCAATGAGGATACTGAGCTTCTTAATGTACTTTATTAGGTCTAAGGGCCCCGTTACACTTAGTGACGCTCCAGCGATCCCGACAACGATATGACCTGGTAGGGATCGCTGGAGCGTCACTGCATGGTCGCAGGTGAGAAGTCAAATAGTCAGATCTCACCAGCGACGCAGCGACAATATGGCGGTCATTGGGACCCTGTCATTCAGACCTGTAGTATTCAGGCCGTTGGTCATTGTCCCCATCAAACACACTGATGCATGCTGCCCAGCAGGAGCCCGACGATCAAAAAATGGTCCAGGACATTCCAACACGATCGGGAATCTCACAGCAGGGGCCTGGTTGCTGCTATTTGTCACACATAGCGAGATAGCTGGCGAGGTCGCTGTTGCATCACAAAACCTGTGATATATCAGCGATCTTGCTTAGTGTGAAGTACCCCTAATTAAAATATATATCAAGCTTCTTCAGGGGTTCCCTGTTAGGGATGGGCGAATCTACTCGCTAGGACTCGTTACTCGGCGAGTAGTAAGGGACTCGCAGGACTCGGTACTCTGCGAGTTTCCCAGCGTTTACTCGCACGAGTCCAATGCAAATCAATGGCAAACGCTGACAAAACTAGGATTGCCATTGTCTTGCATTAGACTCGGCTACTGTGCCAGTGATAGCAGGGAAACTCGCAAAGTTTGCGAGCCGAGTCCAGCTGTCTTCTCTGTGCAGGCTGCCGCAGCTCCAGGGTCCTAGAGCCTGCCTGCTCACAGAGATGATGTAGCAGTGCTGAGATTGTTCTCAGTCTTCTCATTCCCTGTGCATAGACATCTATATCTATGCACAGGGGATGTAGCAGAGAGGACATCGTGTTTTGGACTGCGTCGGACAGAAGAGGATTTTTTAAATTAAAGATGGAGTCCCTAATGGCTTTTTTTTTATTTCTAATAAAAATTTTTCTCTGTGTTGTGTTTTTTTTAAAACAATTTAATAGAAATTCATGGTGGTCATGTCTAATATTGGCGTGACCGCCATAAATTTTGGGCTTAGGGCCAGCTGATAATACAAAGCTGGCCCTAACCTCTTTATTACCCAGCGTGCCACCGCCACCAGGGCCGCTGGAAGAGCGGGGTTCAGCGCCAGAGGATGGCACTTCAATGAACGCGCCATCTTCTGGGGCGGCTGCGGGCTGCAATTTGCAGTGGGGGGTGCCCAGAAAGCTTGGGCATCCCTGCGCTGCGGATTCCAGCCCCCAGCTGCTTAGCTGTACCTGGCTAGACATAGAAATTGCGCGGAGCCCCACGCATTTTTTTTTTATTATTTCATGAATTTCATGAAATAATAAAACAAAAAAAATGCGTGGGGCTCCGCGCAATTTCTATGTCTAGCCAGGTACAGCTAAGCAGCTGGGGGCTGGAATCCGCAGCGCAGGGATGCCCAAGCTTTCTGGGCACCCCTCGCTGCAAATTGCAGCCCGCAGCCGCCCCAGAAGATGGCGCGTTCATTGAAGCGCCATCCTCTGGCGCTGAACCCCGCTCTTCCAGCGGCCCTGGTGGCGGTGGCACGCTGGGTAATAAAGAGGTTAGGGCCAGCTTTGTATTATCAGCTGGCCCTAAGCCCGAAATTTATGGCGGTCACGCCAATATTAGACATGACCGCCATGAATTTCTATTAAATTGTTTTAAAAAAAACACAACACAGAGAAAATTTTTTATTAGAAATAAAAAATAAAGCCATTAGGGACTCCATCTTTAATTAAAAAAATCCTCTTCCGTCCGACGCAGTCCAAAACGCGATGTCCTCTCTGCTCATCCCTGTGCATAGATATAGATGTCTATGCACAGGGAATGAGCAGATTGAGAACAATCTCAGCTCTGCTACATCAGGCAGCAGGCAGGCTCTAGGACCCTGGAGCTGCGGCAGCCAGCACACAGAGCAGACAGCCGACTCTTATCTGTGCGAGTTTCCCAGCGATTACTTGCAAAGTAAAGAGTCCAATGCAAATCAATGGCAAAACTAGGATTGCTTCAGGCTGAAGCTTCCGAGACACATCTGTGATTTGTAAATCGCACACTACTCGCTATTACTCGCTTCCCCATTCATTAACATCGGACTCGCTAGACTCGCAACGAGTAGCGAGTCCCGGGCTCGGACTCGCTAGAGTCAAGCGATTCCGAGTAATTTAGGATTCGCCCATCACTATTCCCTGTAGATCAGAATACAGATTGTCCATACTGCATACTCAGTGGTATCCACTAATGGAATCATTAGCTCTAGGGCAGAATATCTATGTACACACTGAGCTTGAACAGCAGTATTTATGGATTTTTACTAAGGAGCAAGCTAACTACGTTACAGTCCTGATTCAGTTTGGGTAAAAGAAGTGAGTTTTGATCTTGTCACCCATTGAATCATTACACCATTACTAGCATCAGATTAAGTCACATTATAAAATAGGGCTTTTTATAAATATTGTTTAAAGTAATGTTTAATTACTTTCACTGTTATTAAGAATTTGTCTCTTTCTTTCCACAGCACCTCTCAGACCCACAGATCTACGTTGCACCAATTTATCCTGACTTTCTAATGTAATATATACCTCAATGTAAATGATTTTCTTTTAAACACGTGTAAATCATAACCATTGCTTTAATCTTAATTTCATAAATCAATAGTACACATGAAAATAAGATACTTTCTAATATATCTTATCAGAAAAATGTGCTTCTTTCTCTGCCAGAATTGATCAGTCTTTATCAAAATTCTCAATTCTGAGGTCATATCTGTATTTAGTGAAGACTTTCCCGTTACTGAGATAGGAGATGGCGGGTGGTACTGATGAGATTCTATGAAGATAAAAGAAGAAGGAAGGGTGGAGCTCTCCATGCAGCTCCTCCCTCTGTTTCTAGCCCCTCCCTCCTTCCATCATCATACAATCTCATCAGTAACAGCTGCCATCTTCTATCTCAGTAATAGGAAAGTCTTCACTGAACACAGATTTTTACCTCAGATTTAAGAATTTTGATTATAACTGATCATTTCTGCTGGGAAAAGAAGCAAATTTGTCAGATAAGATATATTACAAAGTTAAATATGTTCATGTGTACTATTGATTTATGAAATTAAAATTAAAATGACAGTTACGCTTTAAACATCTGATGATATAATTTAAGCTTTTCTGACTTTATTTCTTAAAATAAAACAATAAAAGAACTCTATGATGAATCTTCAAATATCTACCAGTAATTCACTGAAACGAATGCATTTTAGGGCATAAACTACATAGTGTTGGATGGGTTAAGATGACATTTAAAAATCTTATATTTAAAGAATGTATCAGGGAAATCAAACAACAAAGACCGACAGTGGTGAATTAAAAGCTAGCGATAAGGCAGGCTGAGCGCACACGGAAACGTGGTTTGCAGCGTTTTCCTATGCACTCAGAAAATGTGCATATCCGGTCCTCCTTCGTCAAACGGGCGGCTGCGCTGGGAGACCGGTATAGGGATATATGGGCAGCCTGAACACAGTGTTACACCATGTTAACGCTATGCGCTCAGGCTGAAGAATTGTAAGTGTTAGATGAAAGCGTCAGACAAAGGGCTGACGCTAGTGTAACCCTAGCCTTATATATTGCATTGAACCTTGCTCTTCTCAAGCAGAAATGGTTTTCAGCTTCTGGATGTAAAGAAAGTTCTGATTCAGTGACAGCAAGGTGAGATCTGAAGAACTGTGGGAAATGGGTACTGTAGAGTACAAAGCTTCATTAACCTTTTAAACACCATACCTACCATATACATTTTTTCCATTGTTGTACACCGGAAGCCGCCAGTTAGTTAGTTTTCTTTTTCTTTCTTTCTTTCTTTCTTTCTTTCTTTCTTTCTTTCTTTCTTTCTTTCTTTCTTTCTTTCTTTCTTTCTTTCTTTCTTTCCTTCTTTCCTTCTTTCTTTCTGTCTTTCTGTCTTTCTTTCTTTCTTTCTTTCTCGTTACTATTGCTCTATGAGGACTTGCTATTTGTGGGATGAGTTGTATTTGTGACACCAATTTTAGAGTAGATAAAACTTATTAAAGAAATTTGTATTCATTCTTTATGCATTAAAGAAAATACTTTAAAATGTTTTAAGTTATCATTAGTTACATATGTTGCACAACTGAAGGATTTGCTATACTCTGTGGAACAGTAAGATTATGGGTTGACACATTCTTAATAATTTGCTTAATTTGTGTTCCAATGCTTTTGTACAAAAATACACAAAACCCCCACTTGTTTTTGTGATGCCATATTTTGAGAGTCAGAATTTTCACCACATTTTTTGTCAACAAATGAAGGCTTATTTTTAACGACACTTTTGGAAAGTTGTAATGAATAAAAAAGAATATCTGTTTTGGATTTTTTTAATTTTTTTTTACCATGATTTACTCAGTGTGATTGACGTTACATTTATTCAGTAAGTCAAGATGACGTGACAATAGTAAATGTACACATCTTTCTAATGTTTTAATGCTTTTTCACTAGCATTTTTTGTTAATCTCCATTACTTTTCAATGGAGAGCGCTATCTAGGGACTTGATTTTATGGGTCAAGATAAAACTTTTACTGGTACCAATTTGGGGTGCATCCTGTACAACTTTTTACAGTCAAAATACAGAGATCAGCACTAGTTCCATTTAATCAATTGTTGAAATCCAAAAGACATTCAGCACAAACCACGTTGCCATATGTCTATTGTATGTCCTGTTCTGTACCGCCTGGCTGAATGGATTTAGGATTTTAACTATGAATTCAATAAATCTATAATTTTTCTTTGCTGGAGCCAATGCTGACCTCCCTATTTTGACTATTTATCTCCGTAGAGTTTTTGACCGCACTCTCGAAAGGTGAACCTACACGGACTTTCTCTTTTCACTTTTACCTTTTTGGACACTTTTATAGTGAGGTTTTTATTTTTCAGATGTCCGTTATTCAGCACGGACCGTATTGCCGTGTGGAGCACAGTGAAATGTCTGTTTTTCCGCAGAAGCATTGACCCATTCAGGTCAATGGGTCAGTGGAAAAACGTCCCACACATGGACATCCGTGTGCATGGACCAGAACCAAAACTTGTAAGTTAAAAAACAAAGAATTTCATATTCACCTCCCTTCAGTGCTGCCTGCTTTTCTCACTTCTGAGGCCGCTCATTAATCTTATCTAATATTGACTGCTCTCAGAACTGCAGCGACCCTGGAAGAGAGAGGGACAAGCTGCGCTGGAGAGAGGCGAGTATAGAATGACAGGCTGTCTGTGTGCTAACTGGATAGCACACAGACAGCACATGTATGTCACACAATGTGTAAGGCTGGGGTCACAGTTGACATGCATTTTTTTAGTGCCTTTTAAAAACGCATGCTTTTTTACATGCGTTTTTGATGTCAGCATGAGTTTTTTAAGGTCTCTGATGGCTCCCTGCGTTTTTGGCTGCGTTTTGAATCTGCACATAAAAATAGTGCTTGTAGTATTTTTTTGAGCGTTTTGAAAAACGCATGCGTTTTTGTAGAAAACGCATGCGTTTTTATAACATGGGTTCCTATGGAAAACGCATGCAAAAACGCATGTACAGTTAGCACCTTTTAGTGCCATTCAAAAACGCATGCGTTTCCCATAGGAGCCCATGTTAAAAAAACGCATGCGTTTCCGGAAAAACGCATGCGTTTTTTTAACATGGGCTCCTATGGGAAACGCATGCGTTTTTGAATGGCACTAAAAGGTGCTAACTGTACATGCGTTTTTGCATGCGTTTTCCATAGGAACCCATGTTATAAAAACGCATGCGTTTTCTACAAAAACGCATGCGTTTTCTACAAAAACGCATGCGTTTTTGGATATGCTCCAAAAACGCATGGGACAGTCACACATGCTTTTTGGCTATTAGGGCATGCGTTTTTTAACATGGGGGCCTATGGGTGCGTTTTTTACATGCGTTTTTGAAAACGCAGGTCTCCAAAAATGCATGTGAAAAATGGTACTGTGACCCCAGCCTAAGGCTGTGGTCACAGTACCATTTTTCACATGCATTTTTGGAGACCTGCGTTTTCAAAAACGCATGTAAAAAACGCACCCATAGGCCCCCATGTTAAAAAACGCATGCCCTAATAGCCAAAAAGCATGTGTGACTGTCCCATGCGTTTTTGGAGCATATCCAAAAACGCATGCGTTTTTTAATAAGGGGCCTTATGGAAAACGCATGCAAAAACGCATGTACAATTAGTGCCATTCAAAAACGCATGCGTTTCCCATAGGAGCCCATGTTAAAAAAACGCATGCGTTTCCGGAAACGCATGCGTTTTTTTAACATGGGCTCCTATGGGAAACGCATGCGTTTTTGAATGGCACTAAAAGGTACTAATTGTACATGCGTTTTTGCATGCGTTTCCCATAGGAACCCATGTTATAAAAACGCATGCGTTTTCTACAAAAACGCATGCGTTTTCTACAAAAACGCATGCGTTTTTCAAAACGCTCAAAAAAATACTACAAGCACTATTTTTATGTGCAGATTCAAAAACGCAGCCAAAAACGCGGGGAGCCATCAGAGACCTTAAAAAACTCATGCTGACATGAAAAACACATGTAAAAAAGCATGCGTTTTTAAAAGGCACTAAAAAAACTGTGACCACAGCCTAACACATGGAAGCACCGTCCCTAAAAATGGCCTGTCTCACACGTGCCTGTTTTGCATGGATGTGGGAAACAGGCCTAAACCGTGAATGGACCGGAGTTATGCGTTATGCATTTTCCTGGTTACTGCACTCAGAGCTTCCGACTAGTGGATGTGGCCTTGCTTAATACAAGTATATGGAGCAAGGCTGCACCTGCTAGACAGCTGCACCCACTAGTCAAATGTGCCTGCTCCATACACTTGCATTGAGAGAGGCCATGCCTACTAGTAGGGGCTGTAATCACAGTGGCCGGGAGCATGCATACCTCATAACTGCGGTCTGTTGTCAGCTTAGACACGAGTGAATCTTTGCAGTGCACACAGTGTGAGAGCTGGGAGGATTGATAAATCTGCAGTCATAAAGAGTGACTGCAGTATTATTAGTTTTAGACTGGACAACCCATTTAAGTGGACTTGAATTCTACTGAAATTGTAAAAAGAATCTGCAGTTGCCAAAATGCAGGTTCTTTCTGATTCGCTTCCGCACGATTTCAGCAAAAATCAGCCATGCGACCTTTGCGGGAGCACATGCAGAATCCTTCTGAGCCTAGAAAACTTATGCTAGCTTCAAACCGCGCATTTTCACTGTCAGGTTGGGTCCGGTGTTTTGCAGGATGCACCGGACACAACCTGACAACCTTGGACGAGCAGAACCCTGCTTTTTGCTGGCTTCCTTTCTGCTGCAGTCCAGTGATGAAATTGCAGCACCGCAGGTGCAGGAGAGCTGGCTGCGGTGCTGAAATTTCAGCTGTGGAGCTCTCCAGGTGCTGAATGAAGGCGGCTTGAATTTCAGAGCCGCCTCTCGTTTACCATCAGGCATTCAGGAACCGGTTTGCTTCTTTTTCCAGATCCGGCACGATTCGGCGCCCATAGACTCCCATGTTATGGGTGCCGGTTTGCCCCAAATCCGGAAGGATACAGTTTTGTTTGTTTTTGCCACCAGACACAAAAAATGCTGCAAGCTCTGATTTTGTGTCCGAAGCAAAAAACGAACAAAGCCTGATCCAGCCGGAAAGTAAGAAAACCGGACACCAAATAAGCACAATCCGGTGCCATAGGGATACATGGGCGCAAAATTGGATCCGGGTCTGTCCGGTTCACACGGGACAGACACGGACCCGAAAAGTCGCGGTGTGAAGCCAGACTTAGAAGCCTCGGCCTAACGAATGAGGCCGAGGCTTCTAAGGTATTTTTGAGGTATTTCAGCATCGTCAATGCTGATTCACAGATGCAATGAAAACTATGGGTGAGGGTGAGGAGCAGAGTGCTTTAACAGGTGAACAGTGAGGTGAATATAAAGCCCCCGTTACACGGGGTGACATCGCCGCCTATTACATAGGCAATGTGGGGGCGTGGCCTATCACCGGCGTTATCACCCCTACGTCGCCTCATGTAAAGGGGCGATGTCGGCGGTGCCGGGCGGTCACCTGGCTTCAGAGCAGTGCTCTGAAACCAGGCGACCATTATGGGGCAATGTGCACACATCGCCCCATGTAACCGGGCGCCGGCGACCTGTCAGGCGATGGGAGCCATAGGCTCCCATTGTCCTGCATCGCCGCAGGGGTTTCTAGACACCCCGGCGGCGATGCCGCCTGACAGCTCGCCAGCGCGGGGCTGGAGGTGTCGCCCCGTGTAAACGGGGGATGGCGACGCTGGCGGGGCACCGAAAACGTGCACGCACCAGCCAGTCGCTGCCGACATCCCCAGCCCCGTTGCCAGGTGTGACGGGGGCTTAAGGATTTTTACTATATTTTATGTTGATTTTACTCTGTGATCTGAAGAGACCTCAGAGCATAAGTGACATTAAAGTTGACAATGAGAAGAAATATCATCAAGCTTCGTGAATAGTATTTATTTAGTTATGAGTAAAAAAAATTGTGCAGGAAATGTAACCTCTTTACCCAATGATTATCCGGTTTTGTTCTTTCGGTTTTTTTCTCCTTCTTTCCAGAGCCATTACTTTTCTATTGACCTATATATTGTTCTATACATTGTACATTGTTATAATAGTCATCAATATTGTCTTTTGCAAGACGAGTTGTACTTTTGAATGAAACCATTACCACACAGTGTACTGAAAACCGGGGAAAAAATTCCAAGTGCGGTGAAATTGCAAAAAAAAAGTGCAGTTCCACAGTTTTTGGGGGATTTGTCATTTACAGTGTTCACTATATGGTAAAACTGACCGGGCTACATAATTCTTCAGGTCAGTATGAGTACTTATATATGAAACATGTATAGTGTTCTTTCAATTTAAGTAGTGCTGGGAGGTCGTTGATCGTTGGTCTCCCGCTGTCATACACGCCAATGCTGGCCATCCAGCAGGAGACCAATGATTCAAAAATGGCCCTGGCCATTATACCAACAATCGCTGATCGTTGCAGGATGTCACACGTAGCAACACAAGTTGCAGCGACATCGTTAATGATGTCAGTAGGTGTAAACCCAGCTTTAGGCACACATTGGCTGATCAGACCAGCCAACATGTGCAGGTTTGTGCTGTTGGATGTATTTTTCTTTTCATTGTACTCTTGATCATTGAACACCTAATGCCTGAGATATGGATATTTTTCTAATTGCACATTAAATTAGCAATGAATAACGTCTCTGTGATTCAAATTTTTCATGAAGAACCACGTGAACATGCAAATTTAAGTTTTGCCTGATCTATTCATCTCTAATTGGCATCATCTACTTATATAATCCGCAGTTGGGATTTCGGGCGTTGTAGCCGAATCCCAACATGCTTTGCGCGGGACTGCGAGTGATGACGCGCAGCGTCATCACGAGCCGCAGACCCGCACTACTCTAAAAAAAAAAAAAAATCCTCACCTCTACCCGAGCCCGCGCTGTCTCCCGCCGTCTCCCGCCGTCTTCTGCCGTGTTCCGCTAGGCTCCGGGTGGCTGTGCAGGCTCCCGGTGCCTGCAGTGATCTTCTATCTACTGAGAGTGAAGGACCTGTGGTGATGTCAGAGTCACGTGACACCGGCTTACTCCAGGCAAATTGCGGGTCACGTGACTCTGACATCACCACAGGTCCTTCACTCTCAGTAGATAGAAGATCACTGCAGGCACCGGGAGCCTGCACAGCCACCGGGAGCCTAGCGGAACACGGCAGAAGACGGCGGAACACGGCAGAAGACGGCGGGGGCTCGGGGTGAGGTGAGCATAATCTTTTTTTATTTTTTTTAACCCCTGCCTTGCACGAGCGCACCACAGACACCTGTATACTCCACCACCACACACGCCTGTACACTCTGCCACCACCACAGACGCCTGTATACTCCACCACCACACACGCCTGTATACTCTGCCACCACACACGCCTGTACACTCTGCCACCACCACAGACGCCTGTATACTCCACCACCACACACGCCTGTATACTCTGCCACCACACACGCCTGTACACTCTGCCGCCACCACCACACACACCTGTACACTCTGCCGCCACCACCACACACGCCTGTACACTCTGCCGCCACCACCACACACGCCTGTACACTCTGCCGCCACCACCACACACGCCTGTACACTCTGCCGCCACCACCACACACGCCTGTACACTCTGCCGCCACCACCACACACGCCTGTACACTCTGCCGCCACCACCACACACGCCTGTACACTCTGCCGCCACCACCACACACGCCTGTACACTCTGCCGCCACCACCACCACACGCCTGTACACTCTGCCACCACCACACACGCCTGTACACTCTGCCACCACCACACACGCCTGTACACTCTGCCACCACCACACACGCCTGTACACTCTGCCACCACCACACACGCCTGTACACTCTGCCGCCACCACCACACACGCCTGTACACTCTGCCGCCACCACCACACACGCCTGTACACTCTGCCGCCACCACCACACACGCCTGTACACTCTGCCACCACCACACACGCCTGTACACTCTGCCACCACCACACACGCCTGTACACTCTGCCACCACCACACACGCCTGTACACTCTGCCACCACCACACACGCCTGTACACTCTGCCGCCACCACACACGCCTGTATACTCTGCCGCCACCACACACGCCTGTACACTCTGCCGCCACCACACACGCCTGTACACTCTGCCGCCACCACACACGCCTGTACACTCTGCCGCCACCACACACGCCTGTATACTCTGCCGCCACCACACACGCCTGTACACTCTGCCGCCACCACAGATGCCTGTATACTCTGCCACCACACACGCCTGTACACTCTGCCACCACCACAGACGCCTGTATACTCCACCACCACACACGCCTGTATACTCTGCCACCACACACGCCTGTACACTCTGCCGCCACCACCACACACGCCTGTACACTCTGCCGCCACCACCACACACGCCTGTACACTCTGCCGCCACCACCACACACGCCTGTACACTCTACCGCCACCACCACACACGCCTGTACACTCTGCCGCCACCACCACACCACCCTGTACACTCTGCCGCCCACCACCACACACACGCCTGTACACTCTGCCGCCCACCACCACACACGCCTGTACACTCTGCCACCACCACACACGCCTGTACACTCTGCCACCACCACACACGCCTGTACACTCTGCCACCACCACACACGCCTGTACACTCTGCCACCACCACACACACGCCTGTACACTCTGCCGCCACCACACACGCCTGTATACTCTGCCGCCACCACACGCCTGTACACTCTGCCGCCACCACACACGCCTGTACACTCTGCCGCCACCACACACGCCTGTACACTCTGCCGCACCAACCACACACGCCTGTATACTCTGCCGCCACCACACACGCCTGTACACTCTGCCGCCACCACAACACGCCTGTACACTCTGCCGCCACCACACACGCCTGTACACTCTGCCGCCACCACACACGCCTGTACACTCTGCCGCCACCACACACGCCTGTACACTCTGCCACCACCACACACGCCTGTACACTCTGCCACCACCACACACGCCTGTACACTCTGCCACCACCACACACGCCTGTACACTCTGCCACCACCACACACGCCTGTACACTCTGCCGCCACCACACACGCCTGTACACTCTGCCACCACCACACACGCCTGTACACTCTGCCACCACCACACACGCCTGTACACTCTGCCACCACCACACACGCCTGTACACTCTGCCACCACCACACACACCTGTACACTCTGCCACCACCACACACGCCTGTACACTCTGCCGCCACCACCACACACGCCTGTACACTCTGCCGCCACCACCACACACGCCTGTACACTCTGCCGCCACCACCACACCCGCCTGTATACTGTGCCGCCACCACCACACACGCCTGTATACTCTGCCGCCACCACCACACACGCCTGTATACTCTGCCGCCACCACCACACACGCCTGTATACTCTGCCACCACCACACACGCCTGTATACTCTGCCGCCACCAGCACAGACGCCTGTATACTCTGCCACCACCACACATGCCTGTATACTCTGCCACCACCACAGACGCCTGTATACTCTGCCGCCACCACCACACCCGCCTGTATACTGTGCCGCCACCACACACACACCGCCTGTATACTCTGCCGCCACCACCACACACGCCTGTATACTCTGCCGCCACCAGCACAGACGCCTGTATACTCTGCCACCACCACACATGCCTGTATACTCTGCCACCACCACAGACGCCTGTATACTCTGCCGCCACCACCACACCCGCCTGTATACTGTGCCGCCACCACCACACACGCCTGTATACTCTGCCGCCACCACCACACACGCCTGTATACTCTGCCACCACCACACACGCCTGTATACTCTGCCACCACCACACACGCCTGTATACTCTGCCACCACCACACACGCCTGTATACTCTCCCACCACCACACACACCTGTACACTCTGCCACCACCACACACACCTGTACACTCTGCCACCACCACAGACGCCTGTATACTCTGCCGCCACCACCACACCTGCCTGTATACTCTGCCGCCACCAGCACAGACGCCTGTATACTCTGCCGCCACCAGCACAGACGCCTGTATACTCTGCCGCCACCAGCACAGACGCCTGTATACTCTGCCACCACCACACATGCCTGTATACTCTGCCGCCACCAGCACAGACGCCTGTATACTCTGCCACCACCACACATGCCTGTATACTCTGCCGCCACCAGCACAGACGCCTGTACACTCTGCCGCCACCACCACACACGCCGGTATACTCTCCCACCACCACACACGCCTGTACACTCTGCCACCACCACACACACCTGTACACTCTGCCACCACCACACACGCCTGTACACTCTGCCACCACCACACACGCCTGTATACTCTGCCGCCACCAGCACAGACGCCTGTATACTCTGCCACCACCACACACGCCTGTATACTCTGCCACCACCACCACACACACCTGTATACTCTGCCACCACCACACACGCCTGTATACTCCACTACCCACAGACCCACCTGTATACTCTTCTACCCACAGAGCCGCCTGTATACTTTACTACCCACAGAGTCACCTGTATAATCTCCTACCCTCAGAGCCGTCTGTATACTCTGCTACCCACAGACCCGCCTGTATACTCTGCTACCCACAGAGCCCCCTGTATACTCTGCTACCCACTGGCCCGCCTGTATACACACAATTCATTTCACCCTGCTCCCGATGCAATTGCATCGGGCCTTTTTACTAGTTTTGAAATAAACTTAAGTTTTTGCTCATTTAGATACAATACATATGTTGTTGCTGGAATATTAAAAACTTGATCTTACCCTTACACTACGAAGCTTCTACTACTTTATGAAAGTTGATAAAGCTTTCTGGAACTAGCATAAAAAAGCCAAGAGCTGCAAAACTAATAGTAAAAAAAAATGTTACGACATTTGATATACTTTTACGTCAATATTCTGGAGAAAACTGTTCGATGAATCAGGGTCTAATAGTCTAAATCATTTTACCGATTTCTCACCTGCATCATATATCTCAACTGCATCAATGCATGTGTTTTTTTCTTCCGTTAGGTGGTTAACCTAGATCTGCTGACATACATCAAATGAAACTTTCTCAGACACATGGAAAATATTTTTAACCAAGACAAACTGCTTGTTTTCTCATTTCTGAGATATGCGGCTTTATGTGTCAAAGGGTACAACTATTTATGTGTCACACCTGGAATATATGACAAAAAGGGTTAACTCTAGTCAAGTTTGCCATCTATAGACAAGTAATAAAACTACATTGTTAGGAGCAAACCTTGGGTAATTATCTGAAATGAGCAAACTCATAGTTAAAAAAAATAATAGCTACTTAATTCCAAGCTTTCCACAATAGTTTCAATAACACTAGACAAACTCTCCACAATCACCATGTTTCCCTCCAGTAAAAACAACTATACTCACCTAATGTGCTAGCACCATTGTCCCAACAGGTAATTACAAAATATTTAAGGTTTTATTGCAATTCATTCTTTTTTCTTAGGCCAGCTTCACACTGCAGGTGTGATCCGATCCGTGGCTGTCAGGGTGAACCTGACAGCCCCGGACCGGATCAGCACACAGAAACGGAGGGCTAATATGCTCTCCGGTCCGGTGTGCAGCTGACGCTGCTGGTGATTCAGGACCGCGGCTCGTGGGGAACTAGCTGCAGTCCTGAAATAACAGCGGCATGAAGCCGCAGGTGTCCGGTTCCCGGATCGGGGCAATCCGGCCCCATAGGCTCCCATAGGCTCCCATGTTAGGGAGCGCCAGATTGCCCCGGATCCGGGCAAATCCGGAAGGATCCGGGCGAATCCGGGAGAAACCAGGAGCAGGCAATTAGGGGAGATTTTTCTCCTCGGACACAAAAACATGCAAGCAACGTTTTTGTGTCCATGAGAAAAATCTGAATTCTCCCGGATTCTCCCGGAGAGATGGAAACCGGATGGCAGAAAACTGGCATCCGGCCCCTTAGGATAATATGGGGCCAAAATCCGGTCCGGGGCTGTCTGGCTCAAGCTGACAGCCACAGATCGGATCACACCCGCAGTGTGAAGCCGGCCTTAGGCTGGTTTCACACCGCAGTTTTTTACCTGATCAGGTTCCATCTGGTTTGTGTGCCACAACCAGGAGTGTCTCCAAAACTCAGAACAGGTGTCAATCTTTCAATTATAGTTTTTCTCTGCAAGTTCCTCTCCTGGTTCCTCTCCTGGTTTTGACATACAAACCTGATAGAACCTGATCAGGGAAAAAATGGCAGTGTGAAACCAGCCTTAGAAAGAAAATTAGTTACTATGCACAAAAACACGTCTCTTGAAATATTCCAGTTTTCACAGTGACCTCTAGAGCACATTCACAGTTCTGTATTTTGTGCAGCTCACAAATTAGCATTGCTGTGTGGCCTAAGATGGAAAGAGCAGAACAATTATCATTAAATGGCCACAGGACCTTTTAAGAGGTTTATGTGCCCTAACAGGACATACAATATCAATAAATGATGTCTTAGTGAGGTGGTTTTAATTGATTGGTAAATTTTATTCTATTTAACATCTCAATATTATCTGGTTTTCATAAGCCGTGCAGGTTGTAAGCATCTGAAGACCAAGTTTATGTTCTACTCATCAACCACAAAACCATTTTTCCGCTGATATCGAGATGTGTTAGTGAAGCACTCAGCCCACATATTGGTGGTTTCCTGAATGCTGTGAACATGGCAGGAAGTCATGTAACTACTTACCAGCATTTGCAGATTTTACTGATGTATTCATTTTTTTGGGTTTAATAATGCCAAGTATAATGTTAACTAAAATCACACACATTAGTCAACCATATATAATTGACACCCAAGAAGGTAGTTTTATTCCTGGAACTTTCTATTTGCCTTTAATGCATATTTTGATTTAAACAAATTCCTAGTAGGCTGCAGTAGAAAAACATCAAAATATCTTTATTCACCCATGCAATTTTAGGTCTGCCAAAGGCATGGGTCTGAAGAGGAGGGGAGGTGCAAATCTTCTGATTGGACCCCTAATCAGGTAGCCATCTTTCAACTACAATGATGCACCCTAATTGTGAGTTTAGGGGAACTTCAGCAGATTACAATGCTGTTATTGAAAATCTCTATACAAAGACAAACATCATTGATATCCCCATACATACCAGTAATATTATGAAGTTAGTTATAATGTATATAGTGACTTACTTGTTCTATTTGATGGATTCATTCACTTCTACCACAGAGGGGCCCAACTTCTAGAATGTATGGACAGTTTCCAGATTACTTTAACAATCAATCGCAGACGCCCATTCTCTGTGACAGCATCTGTGATTGGCTTTTTGGGCCCCTCTGCAGTGAATATCCAGTAAGTTAATGAGCGGCCTGGAAGTACAAGCAGCCAGATGCCAGTAAGTATGATGCTGATGTTTAATACATATTTTCTTTATTTTTATACCTTCCCCACACTCGAACCAAACCAGAACTGTAACACAGACTTCCCAGGGAATTCCGGGTTTGGCATCTTTGCCGGAACAAAAGGTGTTCGGTACAGACCCCAAACTTTACAGTTTGGGTTCGACCATCACTATTTATCAGCAATTTCTAATTTTTCCAACAAAATTTACAAAGCCACTTTTTTAGTGATCACATCACATTTGAAGTAACTTTGAGGGGCCTATGACAGGAAAAACCCAAAAGTGACACCATTACAAAAACTGCACCCCTCAATCTACTAAAAACCACATTCAAGAAGTTTTTCATCTTTTCAGGTGCTTTACAGTAACTAAAGAAATGTGTAAGGAAAAATGAAAATGTTCCTTTTTCCAACAAAAATGCTACTTTAGCCTCAAACATTGCATTTTTACAAAGGTAACAGGAGAAAATGGACCCTAAAATTTCTTGTGCAATTTCTACTCAGTATGCCGATATTCCATATGTGGATGAAAACAACTATTTTGGCACACAGCAGGGCTCGGAAGGGAAAGATCACAATTTGACTTTTTGAATGGAAAATTAGTTAGAATCATTAGCTGACACCATGTCGTGTTTGCAGAGCCCCTGATGTACCTAAAAAGAGGAAACCCCCACACAAGTGACCACATTTTTCAAACTAGACCCCACCAAGGAATATCTTTAGATTAATTGGGCCCTTTGAACCCGAAGGTGTATCACAGAATTTTAGAACGTAGAAACATGAAATTGAAAAAAATTGATTTTTCACCCAAAATATTTTCATTTTCACAAGAATAACAGGAGAAATTGGATTCCAGTATTTGCTATGCAATTTCTCCTGAGTACGATGATACTCCATATGTTGTGGAAAACCACTGTTTGGGTACACGGCAGGGCATTGGGAGGAAAGAGCGCCATTTGAATTTTGTAGTACAGATTTTCCTATAATAGTTTGTGGACTCCATTTGCAAAGCCCCTAAGTGCCAGAACAGCAGAAACCTCCTCAAGTGACCACCTTTTGAATATTATACCCCTCTAGGAGTTCATCTATGGCTCTACTGATAATTTTATCTATGGAAAATACCCATTGATTCAAAGGCAGTACATTTTGCATGAATAAAATTGCAAATAAGCCCTTGTGACACGCCCCTCCAGGGCCTTAGGATACTCGGAGCCAGTATTTCTTGAGGCTTCATCAGGGGCATCACAGGGACCAAGACCCGGATCCGTGACCATGGCGGTGTCATCAATAGTTCGCTGTGGGTGTCTCTCACACTTATGGTACCTTTACACGCCGCTACAGGATGGTGGAAACAACCGGGTGCTTCACGTGCACGAGCACGCACAAACGGTTGAAAACGGTAATCGCACCACCTTTACACACCGCAACAAGGTGCGCTATGGTAGGTTACATCTATCTCTGGATACACCGCCGGGTGCCACAAGTTACCTTCTGTAGCTCACCTTACCTCATTTACACGCCGCTATAACAAGGTAATATGGGCAGAACAAAGGCAGCAGGGAAAACACATAGGCATGCCACAGTCCATCACGCCACACCCAAACGACAACCATTGGCCAACACAAGAGTGTTCTGATTGGGCATGACGCGAAGGGCGGATGGCGGAGACGTGACGTAGTAGTGTTTGGACTGTGGCACGGAATAAGTGCTTGTTACATGGCGGAGTGTGGCGTATTCAGCTAAGCAGAAGCGGTTTACAGTCACATACTCCGTGTGTATTAAAATATCAGTGCTGGGCTATGTGTGCGTAGTAGAAGTGTTTGCATTGTCACGCAGAATAAGCGCTTGTGACATAGCGGCGTGTGGCGATTGCGCTAAGTGGCGCTTGGGCGACACACAGTAGCGGCTTACAACACACAGTATGTGCGTTTTGTGTAAAAATTGTCCTATGTGTGGTGTGTCTGGATACCAAGGTGCGCATATGTGGTAACAGATGTCAATGCCCTTGAGCAGCTCGCATGCCACATATCCATGATGTGTGTGTCTACGTACGTAAACCCACCTGACAATATGATGTCCTGGCTCAATGTGCTGTGAGCAGGTGACCCTCTGCCTACACCAAACCACAAGGGTTATGTACACACATTTGTCACATAGACTGTTGACCAAAAACCTTCCCAAACATCATGCCCACCCACACATATTGTGTGTCCAACCCAGCCATAGGTGGCAATGTGTGTGACAGCACTGGCCACAACCCAAACCTTGATCACACTGCCCTCCATCCCCAAGTAATCAGGCTCACACAGAGTATTTAGGATCCATGGCAAATAATTTTATTTGAATTCAGCAATCCAGACCTTGGAAAAGGAAAAATTAACATACAGAAAGGAAAGACAATGGACATTCAAACAGCATGTGACATTGTTAACACATATAAATTTGGGATCCCAAAATAAACAAAAATTGGAACGTGTGCAGCACCAAGCCAACAGAAATCAAACCTGATCTAACTAACTAACTAAAACCTGTGCACACAATGAAAGAAAATAAAACGAAAACACATGGTGCAGCAACCCTGCTGTTACCACCATGGCAACCTTTTTACGATCATCCAGAACCACCCACACTAGATGTGCTGGTTCTGCCAGCTCACTGCACCAGAGCCATTGAAGTAGGAGCAGTAAGCATCTCTACTGTCCCTGGCCTCCTGCTGAGTGCGACCATGCCTCTGCGGCTGGAGTGGCGCCACACCATGGTCGTCATCACGCCAAGACCCTGGACGGACCTCCCCTGTTGTGGAGTCTGCATTATCTACAGAACCTCCTGGCGTGTATGATGCTCTATCCCTACGACGCAGAAAGTTATGCAGCACACAGCAGGCCAGCACTACCGCGTCAATAGACTCCAGTTTCATATGCATAGGCGTATGAAAAACCCGGAATCTATTCGGCATGATCCCAAACGCATTTTCAACTACACGGCGGGCCCGGGATAGCCGGTAATTGAAAATGCGTTTTTCAGAAGTAAGGGCCCTCTGGGGATATGGCCGCAGTAGGTGTTCCTGAAGTGGGAACGCTTCATCCGCCACAAATGCAAAGTTGAGATGATGGCTCTTCTCGTCATTTGAGGGTAAGTTCAGCCCACCGGTCCTTAGTAGTTGTGCCAAGGAGCAGTGTGCGAACACACCCCCATCTGAGTTGCGGCCGTTCATTCCATCGTCCACGTAGAGGAACTCATAGTTCGCATCCACTAGAGCCATGAGGATTATACTAAAATACCCTTTGTAATTGTAAAACAAAGAGCCCAAGTGGGGGGGTCTAGTAATCCTCACGTGCTTACTATCCAAGGCCCCGCAGCAGTTTGGGAAGTTCCACTGGGTTTCAAAGCCTCGGCCTACTTACATCCATTCTGCGGCTGTTTGTGGCATCTTCATGTAGGATGGCTGCAGAGCACTCCAGATGGCCTCACACGTCTCAGGGATCAGGCGGCTCAGCAGGGGCAGGGAGACACGTGACAAGTATGTGAGGGATGTCATTGACTGCTCTGTAGCCAGGAACCGCAAAGTTATAGCCAAACGCTCCTCAGCTGTTACCGATTGACGCATAATAGTGTCCTGACGGGCTATCAGTGGCCTCACACGCTCCAAAAGGAAGGTTAAACAGTCCTCGGCCATACGGAGGTAGTTTCGGTAATCATCGGGATTGTCAACCTCCAGCTCACGCAACAGCTGCATGTGGCCCCGGGTCTCCCGCCGGCGAAGCCAATCCCGGCTCCACAGCCGCCGTTGTCTGCGATGCATCAACCGGTCATACCGATCCTGAAGCCACATTTGCTCTTCCACCACCGCAAGAGCCACGATAACATGTCGGTCATGTATATTCTGCATCCTCGGTCTCAGCACCTGTAGATCACAAAAGATAACATCAGTACATACAACAATATGGGGACATGTCAGCATGTAAAGCAAGGCACACCTCTTTTGGATTACACACTATAGCCAAGCAGATGTGAGCCCTCGTGTGCCCACAACACACATCCTGAGAGCCATGCAAGGCCAGCAACCACTAGTGGGCGAAAAACAAGCGGAACATGCGCAATGATCCTGGCCTCCTATCCGTTAACACTTTGTTGAGTGGCCGAAAGTCGCACATCTGGACCTATGTGAGTTACAAAGGGACATGTGTCACCACAAATCTCGCCTATACATGTCACACAAACAGTTCAGTATACCATATGTAGGTTCACAAGCACAGTCAGTAATCCACTACGTACCAGGCCATGCCAGGGTGAGTAAGCATAGATGTCACAAACCAGATTACACATGACTCATCATGTTGGGAATTGGTTACACATGTGTTTGCACGGGTGATATCCACATCTGTTTAATCTCTGCTGTGTCACACCTCAAAGCCATGTCTGATCCTAGCCATGTTGGTCCCAGTCTCCGTTGACCCCAACCAGTATGATATATTCATTGCTGTGCACATCTGTACCCTATTACTATCTACATTCCAGCAGCCATTCTCCTGCATGGTGAATGGAAACAAAAACACAAATGTGTAACTGAGAATATGGGAACCTCTGTACAAAATGGCAATTAATAGGCAGCACACCACGCTAATGTAGTCCCAAAAAAAACATCACTCGGTTGTCCGCTACAGCAGTCTTTGGCGTTATCACAACAAATCATGCGCCTCTGCCCCCCACGCCGCAACTTCCATGTCTGCTCACAAATACTTACTTAATGACTCTGGCTAGCAAGCGTAACGTCTAGCGGCCTGAACAGCTTTTCAAGGAGCCGCAACTAATCACGATCTAGCGCTTTCTACCAATCAGCTGCCGCTAGGCCAGTTCACAGGTGTACGCTCATAATGTGCTGAATTGGTGTTCTCTGATTGGTGTTGCTGACTATAAATCTCTGCCAATGCCCACCAGACCCTGTCCAGACGTCCATGTGCATTGAGCTAGTGGTGTCCAGTGATCCGTGCTCTGTTGCTTTGACGGTAAGTTATCTCACGTGCTTGTTCCTTGGCATGCGTTATTACATAACGCAGATGCGTCACTCACATGGCACTTAGGCTGTGTGTGTATGGGCGTTGTGTTTTGTGCTTCAGGTCTGTCTTGTGTTTTTGCTATGTGCAAGGCTTATTCTGTGTAGCCCATAGGCATGTAGGGATTATTGGTCAAATATGGTTACGTATTACATACATTGTAGTCATCTTTGTGCGCCAAATATTATGGGCTGGTTGGCCCCAGTAATTTGCTTCCCCTTTTGTTCCCTGTAATGTGCGCATGTTTTGCCAGGGGATGGTTGTTGCATGGCCTACAGTAGGGTGTTCATGGGTGTAGTAAGGGCAAGATGATGATGTGGTTGCCCATAATCCGCACCATCTGCTGTGGTGTCAGACAGCCAGTCCTCCTTTAACACATGGCAAACCTTTCACATTGTGGCAAGGACGAAGATGATATGTGGCCCACCATGGCCAGGTGCAGATGTGCCCCGCCAGCATGTTCCCTCACTCCATGTTTAGCTATGTTTGAAGTGTGTCATTTTGGGTGTAATCCTTGTTGCCACCATGTGTCTTTGTCAACATATGTGTAGAGCTTAATCTGTCCAGACATGTGTAGCCGAGCTGATATCTTGCACATGGAGAAAGGTTCTCCCACATGCAAACATACATGTTGACGAAGAGCTTCATGGCCAGAAAAACAAGAACTTAGCCTGGCACTATCTTAATTTTTTCCTAAGCATGGGTTTAATGTTGTCTGCGTGGTGTAATAAATGTTTAAAGTTGTGTTTTTCTCCACACAGATGCCGAGGGGTAGCGTGGAATTCGAGACCCAGCTTCTCACCGCTTATTAAGGACATGAGTGCCTGTGGCACTCATCGCTGCCTGAGTATCGCAATCAGGCAGCGAGGGCCGAGGCCTACAGGCCTCTTGTCGAGCTGGCCAATAGGCTGGCCCCCAGGCAAGGCAAGAGGTGGGACCAGGCAAAGGTGGCCGAGAAGATCAAGTACATGCGGGCCTCGTTCACGCGGGCTCACATTGACTATACCAACCGTCGGTCAGGGGCTGGAGGTGAGGAGGTACCATTGCCAAAATTATGGTATTATCCCCTCCTCACCTTCACCCTTGGCCAAGGGAGCTCGCGTGGTACGAGGACCAACTGGCCCCTTCCTGCGTCCCATGTAGGCCCTGGCCAAGATCCATCTGCGCCACAGGAGGTGGGTAATTGTGTTACGGTGGTGGGCCACAATGCTTGCATCACATGTGTGCTTGTCTGCATGCTTCCCCACAACCCCATTTTGAATTTTGGGTCAGGTCCTGGCAAACCATTTCTTGATGTTTTATGTGTCCTCAGGGGCTTGGCTGGTTAAATCAGAAATATATCCACAAAGCCCTTCTCCAATTCAGTCAGTACACAGAAATATGGGTCTTTTGGGGCTAGTTTGCAATATTATCAATGATGGGTTTGTTTAGTATTTGATGACGGACACAGCAACATGTCGTAAATGCTGAACGCACACATGTCTGTGGCCTTTGGCCCCTGTAGTGTATGTTTAATGTAGGCGGGCCCTATTTTTCTTTGTTTGGGGCTCACAACGTCAAGCTGGGGCACATGGCCGTGCACGGGATTCCAGCCAGCATCAATCTCCTGTGGTCACATATCATTTTTTGGTTTAGGGCACTCTGAATGCCACATATGTATGTTTTACGCAGAGTACGTCGGATGCTACAGGTGAGTGTACAGGAGACGTGCAGGTGTTTGGCTCACTAGCCTTCTATCTTTCTGGTGTCTTGGTTTTTGGGTGCTGGTGTGTTGTGTGTGGTTTGGGATATTGTTGGCCTATGGCCAATTTACATAAATGATGGTGCTTTTAGTAATTGTGTTTTTTTTGTTTCTTTTCTTTTCTTTACACAGGCCCCTGAGCAGGCCGGCTCCATTTCTGATGATCCTGGTGCTGGTGATGCTCGGCCAAGCACATCTGTGGCTGAGCAGGAGAATGTAGCTAGTGATGTGGGTCCGGACCCAGGGCCCAGCTCGGCTGTCCGGCGAAGGTGACGACCTGCCCCACCGGAGACCGAGCTGGGCACCTGGGCCCGCCAGGTCCTTTTGGACGAACAGCGGACCCACATTTCTAGCTACGCCCTCCATATCAGCGACAGGAATGTCAAAGGTGGAGCCAGAACAACGACAGATAGCTCAGCAGGTCATGGACCGTGTCCTTGATGCGGCCGAAGATGGGGCCCTGCAATGGGGATGTCACATACCATCCCCAAGGAGGAACAACGTTTGGCCCCTTTCGGCCGCCTAACCACCACAGCGTGTGAGAAGACTGGCCCCGACACGCATCCCAACTCCTTTCCCCCCAAGACGTCGTCTTCGATCAGGACGCTCTCGGGCAGGGCGGGGCTGCCATGAGAGGGGGGGGGGAGGCATTGTCAGAGCAGACAGAGGAGGATGAGGAGCATGTGGGACACTACTAGCCAATGCACTTAATTGGCCGTCTGGACTATTGCTTCATTACCCCCGCAGATTAGCCACTTATATTTTGTTTTAGTTTTCGGTTGCCAAAATCGGCATGTGTATTTTCTTTATGTTGTTCATTGGTTATTTCTAATAAATTTTTTGGAAGCACACAATTCTGTCTTTATTTTGCCCAATAAATGTAAAAATGTGAGGGGCTGAATGTTTAGGGTCCAAATATAGTGGACACTATCCACACATTGTGGCCAATGGCCCCAGAGCAGGAGCACCATGTGGGCTGCTAACATGTAGTTGTACTTCAAAGAGGTGTGCTCATCTGGGTCACACAGTTAGGGAATTTACATGTTGGGGAACAATACATGTGTGTTGTGACATCAAGGGACACACATAAATAGTAGTCTGAAATTTTATTGCCAACAAACATGTGTGACAGACATTTCCCAGAATAGACACAATTGTGTTTTCGGCTGGTAGTAGCCAGTCCAGACTCCCCATGGTCCCAATGTGGGACGCTATAAGAAAAGAGGCCAACAGGGTAGCCAGGCCACACTCCCCATGGTCCCAATGTGGGACACTATAAGAAAAGAGGCCAACAGGGTAGCCAGTCCAGACTCCCCATGGTCCCAATGTGGGACACTATAAGAAAAAAGAGGCCAACAGGGTAGCCAGTCCACACTCCCCATGGTCCCAATGTGGGACACTATAAGAAAAGAGGCCAACAGGGTAGCCAGTCCACACTCCCCATGGTCCCAATTTAGGACACTATAAGAAAAGAGGCCAACGTGGCCTAAACATAAAAAACAAAATAAAAGCCAACAGGGCAACAGGGATGACATATGTCACAGTCCAACAGGGACTAAAGTTTGTGTGGCCATGTTTGGCCAGAAATCATGTTGGAGGCATGTTGTTCATGGCTGGGCAGCATTTTGGTGCTGTAGGGCCTAGATCAGGGTCACATGTCCAAATGTTCTACCTGCTAGGGTGTCCAACCTAAATAAGCACTGACAATATATTATACAGAACAGAAGTATAGAGCTGCTAAAACAAAGGCATGACAATCTAGGAAGGATTTTTGGTCGGTAAATTCCCTTGATTAAACAACACAACCAAAATCCCTTTGTGTAAGTTAGGGTACCGTCACACCTGGAGACATCGCCGGAGATTTTGCAGGCGCGTGTTTACACATGGCAATACCTCCGGCGACGCTTTGGCAATGTTACAGGCGACATCACTTTTGGGGTGTCTACAATCCCCAGTGGCGATCCTGTAACATGGGAGCCTATGTTTCCCATCGCCTGTAACATCGCCAATCGCCATGTTACATGGGGCGATGTGTACACATCGCCTGAGAGTGGTCGTCTGGTTTCAGAGCGAAACCAGGCGACCACTCTCAGCCAATTTTTCGGAGCAAAATCACCACGTTACACTGGGCAACTTGCCGGCATTGTCGCCGCCAATAGGCCACGCCCCTGCATCGCCTGCAAAATCGCCGGCGATGTCTCCAGGTGTGAGGGTACCCTTAGACACCAACACTGCTTGCAATTTGGTTACATTTGGCCATATCAGCCCTTTATTACCTATTATTTTCACACTAACACAGGGATGCCGCACAATAAACAATACAATTCTGTGTGTATTTCCTGATCAAGAAACTCAATTGGATAAATATGAATTTATAGAAGGTACTAAAGATGAGAGTTCATGATTTGAGGAGCGTGGTGTGTGGAAGAATGGACCAAAATCACACCTGAGCAATGCATGTGACTAGATTTTCCAGATAGAAGGCATCTTGAAGCTGTCATCATCTCAAAGGTTTTTGTACAAAATATTAAATATATTTCAGTAAGTGTACATTTTAACACATTTTCATACATTTTAACTGTGTCATTTATAATCATTGATAGACTAGATGTGGGTCCGATGTTATCGCATCGGGAGCGCAGTGACATCACAATGGAGACATCACAATGGAGCGGGTTTTGTGATGCTGGGGATTGTGGATGTCTCTTCCCACTGTCCGCTGTATGCGCCAGTGTCCTATCGCAATGTTTTTAAATATGTTTTTAGTTAAAAACCTGTTTCTGTGTTTTTTTAAATATGAAAGTGTTTAATTTTTTGGTAAAAATTATGTAGGGCTTCGCTACATTTTCTATTGCCAGCACAGGTAAACCAAGCAGCTACTAGCTGCCAATCCCCGCTGCCTGGTGTTATCTTCACTAGCAATGAAAAATACAGGGAAGACCTATTTTTTTTAGTTCTTTAAATAACTAAAAAAAAGTTGACGTGGGCTTCCCCGTATTTTCTATTGCCAGCTAAGGTAATCCAGGTGGCTGAAGGCTGGAATTCTCAGCCTTATAAGGCCCAAGCGTTCTGGGCCCCCCACGCTGAAAATTGCAGCCTGCAGCTGCAACAGAATAGGCGCCTCCGTGAGAGATGCCAAAACTGGTGGTTACCTTGCTCTTCCAGCTGCCCTGTGGCAGTGGCAGACTGGGTAATAAAGGGGTTGAGATCAGCTTTTTTTGGCAGCTGACGTCAAGCCGTATTGCTAATGTCAACCATCAGTATGACAACTGGCCATTAGCAATATTTTCAGTAAAGATAAAGAAAACACATAGAGAGAGAAATCCTTTATTACATACGAAGCAGACAGAGACACTTCGTTATCCACTTTATTAGCTTCCACCAAGTTCCCATCTGATGTAATTCTGTAATTACTGTAATCTTGTGGTGGGGTGGGGTGACGCGTTACTTGGCTGCCATCTTTGTATACCTGAGTGTCCAAAGATGGTGGCTGCATGTGTGTTTCTGAATGTGTCTGTATGTGTGTATATGTGTGTACCTGTGCATATGTGCATGTATGCACGTGTGTGTGCATGTATGTCTGTATGCATGTGCATGTATGCACGTGAGTGGGTGTATGTGCATGTATGTGTGTGCATGCATGTGTGTACATATATGTATGTGTATGTGCATGTGTGTATGTGCGTGTATATGTTTATGAGTGTGTGTACATATGTGTGTATGTACATGTGTGCATGTGCATGTATATCTGTGTACTTATATATGCATGTGTGTGCATGTATGCGCATGTGTGTCTGTGTGTGTATGTGTGTATGCATATATGTGTGCATGTGCATGTATGTGTGCATATATGTATGAATGTATGTATGCACATGTATGTGTATATATACACATGTGTGTATGTGTGTCTCTGTGTGTGCGCGTGTATGTATGTATATGCATGTGAGTGCATATATGTATGCGCATGTATGTGCAAGCTCATGAGTGTATGAGCATGTGTGTGCATGCATGCATGTGTATGTGCATGCATGTATGTATGTTTATGTGTGGGTAGGTATGTGTGTATATGTGTGTATGAGTATGTGTGTGCATGTGTATTGCTTGTATACATGTGTGTGTGTGCATGTATGTGGATGTATGCATGTGTGTATTCATGTGTGTCTTTGTGTATGTGCAAGTATGTGTGTCTGTGTGTATGCATGTGTATGTATGTACATGTATGTGTGTTTATGCTCATGTGCATGTGTATGCATGTGCATGTGTGTGTATGTGCATGTATAGATGTGTGTGCATGTGTATGTGCACATAAGTGTATGTATGCATGTGTATGCATGTATATGTGTGTATGTGTGTGCATGTGTGTGTCTGTATATGTGTATGAGTGTGTGTGTGCATGTGGATGTATGTATATGTGCATTTGTGTATGTATGTATGTATGTGCATGTGTATGTATGTGTATATGTATGTGTATTTGTGCATGTGTATGTGCATGTATGCATGTGTGTGCATTTATGTATATGTATTCATGTATATGTAAGTGTCTGTATGTGTGTATGCACATGTGTGCATATATGTATGTGTGTATGTATGCCTTCTCATTCAAAAAGTTTTCTTTATTTTCATGACTATGAAAATTGTAGATTCACACTGAAGGCATCAAAGCTATGAATTAACCCTTGTGGAATTATATACCGTATATACTCGTGTATAAGCCGACCCGTGTATAAGCCGACCCCCCTACTTTTGCCCCAAAAATCTGGAAAAACCTATTGACTCGTGTATAAGCCGAGGGTGGACCTCAGCACAGGTATACAGCCCCCAGCAGTGTGGTATACAGGCCCCCCCAGTGGTATACAGGCCTCCCCAGTGGTAGTATACAGCAGCCCCAGTGGTAGTATGTAGCATCCCCAGCAGCCCCAGTGGTAGTATACAGCAGCCCCAGTGGTAGTATATAGGAGCCCCAGCAGCCCCAGTGGTAGTATACAGCAGCCCCAGTGGTAGTATATAGGAGCCCCAGCAGCCCCAGTGGTAGTATACAGCAGCCCGAGTGGTAGTATATAGGAGCCCCAGCAGCCCCAGTGGTAGTATACAGCAGCCCCAGTGGTAGTATATAGGAGCCCCAGCAGCCCCAGTGGTAGTATACAGCAGCCCCAGTGGTAGTATATAGGAGCCCCAGCAGCCCCAGTGGTAGTATACAGCAGCCCCAGTTGTAGTATATAGGAGCCCCAGCAGCCCCAGTGGTAGTATACAGCAGCCCCAGTGGTAGTATATAGGAGCCCCAGCAGCCCCAGTGGTAGTATACAGCAGCAGCCCCAGTGGTATATACAGCCCCAGTGGTGTACACAGCCCCAGTGGTAGTATATTGCAGCCCCAGTGGTGTACACAGCCCCAGTGGTAGTATATTGCAGCCCCAGCGGTAGTATACAGCTGCCCCCGTAATCCAGGGCCCCCCCAGCCTGACTCCGGTCACCTGTAAAGGAAACTATACTTATCAGTGTCCCGCTGCCGTCCGCGCCCGCTCGCACCCGCTCGCAGCTGCCGTACGAGATCCTCCATCTTCATGCCTCTTCTTCCTGTTTCCTGTGCTCGTCGCAGGGAATGACGTCATTGCCTGCGACGAGCACAGAAACAGGAAGAAGACGAATGAAGATGGAGGATCGCGTACGGCAGCTGCGAGCGGGTGCGAGCGGGCGCGGACAGCGGCACTGTGATAAGTATAGTTTCCTTTACAGGTGACCGGAGTCAGGCTGGGGGGCCCTGGATTACGGGGGCTGCTGTATACCGATGTATACATCGGTATGTACCGATGTATACATCGGTATACAGCACTGACTCGCGTATAAGCCGAGGGGGGTACTTTTCAGCCCAATTTTTGGGCTGAAAAACTCGGCTTATACGCGAGTATATACGATACTTAACAAAGTAGCCACCTTTTTGCTATGATTACTGAGAGAATACCAAGAGAATGCCAAGAGTGTGCAAAGCAGTAATCATCGCAAAAAGCTGGCTACTTTGAAGAACCTAGAATATAAGACATATTTTCAGTTGTTTCACACGTTTTTGTTAAGTAAATAATTCCACATGTGTTAATTCATAGTTTTGATGCCTTCAGTGTGAATCTACAATTTTCATAGTCATGAAAATAAAGAAAACTCTGAATGAGAAGGTGTGTCCAAACTTTTGGTCTGTACTGTATGTGTGTGTATGTATGTGTTTGTGTATATATGTGTGTTTCTATGTGTGTGTCCCCCACTGCTTACCGCTGCTAGGAATGTCCGAGGCTGTATTTGCAGCTTGCATGCAGAAGGAGATGGGGTGCGGCACCCTTGTTAGCCACTAGAGGGCGTCCGCACGCTCCTCATCTTCTCCACAGGCTGCAAACACAGCCTCGGACTTTCCTTGTGGAGATAAGCGATGCGGCGGGGTTGTCAGGCGGTGGCAGTGATGTCGGTCAGGTGGTGGCGGGCGGCAGCGATGTTGGGCCAGTTATGGAGGTGGGTGTGCAGGCGGCGATGTTGAGCCAGTTGTGGAGGTGGGTGTGCGGGCAGTGGCAATGTAGGGCAGGTGTTGTTTTACGCTTTTAAAGTGGTTGTAACTCTCACAACCACACAAGGTGAAGCCTCTGATACCTAGGTAATATTTTATCTCTCAGACCCTTCATCCTTCCTACTTAGATTTTCTGAGATTATGGTCTTTGGGTTTTCATTGGCTGTAAGCCATAATCATCAACATTAACAGAAATAAACACTTGAAATAGATCACTCTGTTTGTAATGACTCTATATAATATATGCGTTTCACTAACTTTTAAAATATTGAAAAAATTTACTTTTTGATGATATTCTTATTCACTGAGATGCATCTGAGGTATATACGGTATATATTACTTGTATCCTAGAGATCTGTAGGAATGTGGACACTAGAGGGCAGTCATTCATCACTGGTTCATCTAAGTGCAGCAGACAAGTGTAGATAGATAAGGTGAGTGACATCAGTAAGTGCTCAGTGTCCTCCAGCAGATACAGCGTACTGAGGAGAAGCAATACTCTCATCATTGCTCTAGAATATACAGTCTGTACTGTACATCATACAATCTGGTATCCTTCCTGGAATTATATCATTACTCACTAATGGCGATTACATACAGGGCTCCTGTTATTAGATTATATGCACAGGTTTGGATCTTTTTGTGTAAGTATTAGATTCTAAATTATATGAACAGGTGAATAAACATATTTTATGATATATATATATATATATTATAAGAATGATGAAATATTAATAATAATAATTTGTATTTCTTCTACAGACTCAGTGTATGGGAACTCTATACATCCACAGACTTCTTACATTTCGATAGATGTTGGACAGACGGTGACGTTAACATGTAACTATTCCACCTCTAGTTACCAGCCGTATCTCTTCTGGTATCGCCAGTATCTCAGCCAATTACAATATATTCTGTACCGAGGAGCAAAAACCGCGTCTTCTCTGAAACATTATGGAACATTTCAGCCTGGAAAGTTTGATTCAGAGACCAGTGAATCAACCACCAAATTATCTATATATGAGACAAGTGTGGCAGACTCCGCTGTATATTTCTGTGCTCTGAGAGATGCACAGTGTAATATTGGCATAAGTACCAGTAATAAACCTGACTCTGCAGTGCCAGTCTTCAACCTTTAGATGGCAATAGATATTTGAAATCACATGAAACGTTTGCCATGTGAACACTAGATGGTACTATAGCTGGGAAAAATGCTAAGAAATAATAATAAAAAAGTACTCAAAGAAGTCCAAACGTAACATGCACAGGCAGACAGACGTGGGCGAGGTAATTGTCTTCTATACCCCAGCACGCTACAGAAATATAGGGGTCCTGGGTGTGTGTGGTGGTGCTGCAATTGAGAAGACCCATCTGTTCAGTTCGACCACGCTTTGTGTAGCGCCGGTTCCCTTGGATCCCATGATAAAGATCCTTTTTACTAATATCCCACTTATGTACAGGTGGGGATGTTTACAGTACAAAGGCACTTTCCCAACAATTACAGACAGTGAAATAGTTTTTGCATGAAAAATTACATGACAGCATGTCAACAGGGGGTGAGTCCATACTTTTGGGAACTAATGAAACGGTGCTCTTGATAGCTATCCCCCCTACTTAGGGCTGCCACTAGGAATTTCACCGCCTCTTACTGGCAAAATTTGGGGCCCCCCTGAGACTCTACCCCAGATCCACCCCCACCCCACGAACCTTCCACAGTTCCACCGCCTACTTTTGGTAAAATGCCACTTGTGCACATCAAATGAAAGCATTTATTGTCATGAAAACTGTCATGAAAAATCATAAAGCCCCAAGATATTTCTACGCCGTTAAGTCATAAATGTCTCTACACCTTTACCTGCACCTATTAATCATCTATTTCAGAGTGTCAACAAATGGTTCCAGTCATAAAGGAAGAGGTGAGGAAATCTATTTACAAATGACAAAAGAAAAATTAATTGAAGCTAAGGACCCCTACCGAGCTAAACAATTACTGACAAGAAAGGTCTGTTTCAGGTGATACACAACTCCTGCTCTATGTGGATTTAAGGGCAGCACACTGCAATTCCAAGGGATTATCTATAGACATCTCGGCACCTGTGGATAATTACAATTATTAAGGTGTGCGTAGCTCACATAAATATGGCAAGCATATTCTCAGCCTCAGGATTTCGGGACAGACAAAATACACATATTCGCTTAGCTGCTTTATACTTTCAGCCTCAAAATAACAATTAGTCACTGGATGACAAGTACACATATCATGTTTCCTATCTATGAATACGTAAATTTGTAATAGGAAATACATCAGGACTATCTTTCGCATGGGACACTCAGAGGTGAAGCTATGAGGAAAGCTGGGATTTCATAATTCTCTCCAGTTCTTAGCCCATCACAGAGACAGCCCCTACATGAGGTCAACAAGAGATGGGTGAAATAAGTGGTTAAAAGGTATCCACTATATTTCTTCATTATTCACTGCCAAGGAGGTAACATCATGTCACATTTTGTCCCCTTCATTGACTTCATCACAGGTCTTGTCAGCACAGGGTGCTATGGAGCATAAAGCCGGCTCACAATGCTGGAGGGGAGAGGGGTTTGGAGACCGCAGGTGCTGCAGCAGGAGTCTGCTGCGCCTGGGGGCAAATGCCCCGCCAGCACCCCCACCAGATACTCCAAGCCTGGTCGCAGCGTTGGAGGCCAGGACTATAGGAGAGGGAGCGGCATCTATACGGGGCTGCGCTACTACCCGGCGCCCCTGCGGATGCCGCCCCCTGTCTACTAGCAGGGCTCGCTGCCTGAGGCAGACACTTCATGTCGCCTCATGGATGCTGCGGCCCTGCCGATAATAGTGCAAGACTGCAAGTAAATGGGTGCGAGAAAAAAGTGGTCGGCACACAGAAAGGACACCATTTTTAGCATGGTCATTCCCATGCTGTAAAAAGTAGAATAGACAGGATAAATAGATGATAGGATGGCTAGATCATCTTACCAGTCTCCCGCTGCTTGCTTCCAGGGTCACCCATTAAGCTTCAAGAATATTCACTGCACTGACTGGCAATGGCCAATCACAGATGCTGACTTTCTGTAAGAGCCTCTGTGATTGGCTGTTGCAATTAGACTGTGCTCCTACAATCTCTATTGTTCTGTGCTTGGCTGCCATATATATTAGTGTATGAAAACCAACTTGCCATCATAGTGTGTAAAATAAATAAATAATGGAAAAAACTGCATAGGGCATTGCTGTATTTTTCATTCTCAGCACAGATAAAGCGGACAGCTGTGGGCTGCCACCCTCAGCTGCCTAGTTTTATCTTTGATGGCAAAAATAAGTGTGAGCTTTGCCCTATTTTTAATTGCCAGTCAAGGTTAAACTAGGCAGCTGAGAGCTGGTATTCTCAGCGTGGTGGGGTCCATAGTTATTGGGCCTCCCATGCTATAAATTTGTAGCCCGCTGAAAACAAAGCATTCATTAAAAGCGCCAATTCCCAACACGTTACCTGGCTATTCCTGATGCCCTGGTGCGGTGGCATCAGGGTGATAGAAGGGGTTAATGACAGCTGATGATTGACAGCTTGTCATTAAGCCCTGGATTGGTAGTGTCAGGTGTCTTCTGATACCTGCCCTTTACCAGTCCATTCAGTGAAGAGTTGATAAACACACACACAGAAAACTTTTATTAGAAAGAAAACACAGAGAAAAAAACTTTATTAAAAACAATACACACTGACAACCCTCATTCTCTAATTTATTAAACGTTCCTCTGACAATAATCCACCACGAGGTCCCACATTGCAATCTCTACTCTGCTGCATTGGAGGCCGTGGTGAAGAAAAAGCACCCTGTTCCTGTCCTTGGTGATTCAGTTTTGGAAAACAGTTGCTACTGGTTTGGTTTTTGGTGGAAACATCCTTGTTGTATTTTTATCTCCTGCTTGTATTTGTTTTCTCCCCAATCACACATTGTATTCTCCCTGTGCGTGAATGCTGTGAAATTGAGTGTTTGTTCTCCCCTGTCTTTATCTGTGGATTTTCTTACTCCTCAGCTACTGGGGGAGGGGAAGGAAGCGGGAATCAGCTCAGGGCTGTACAGGAGCAGGGACAGGGTGGAGACTAAGGCCTCTCCACCATCAGGAGTACCCCTGAGAAAGGGAAAGTTCAGGGCAGTTTAATTGGCCAGCTGAGGATTACTGAACTGAGTTTCGGCGCTGGTCCGTAGACACTTTGTGGAACAACTCTACTCTTAAGAGCCAGTTTTTTCAGGGGGTTTCTGAGAGGATTAAGGAGGTATTAGTGATTTATGAGACTCCTGCCTCTCTTGAGTGTGCTTTGGCACTTGTAGTCCATATTGACCGCTGGTTCTGTCAAAGGTCGCTAGAAAATAAGTCTACGTGAGAGGAGTTTGTAGCACCCGTGTCACCCACAGAGACCACAGTTGAGCCCATGCATCTTGGTGGGACGTCTCAGGTGAAGAAAGAGTCATTAACTCTCAAAAGGGCAGAGGTTTGTTTTTTCAGTGGAAAAAGGGGCACTTTATCAGTGTGTGCCCATTGGTACCTAAAAAGAGTATGCCAGCAGAAAACTGTTAGGCTCAGGGGGATTGGAGAATCCCAGCATATTTCCTCTATGATGGTGACTCAATGAATTCTTCCTTCCTAGGTTAAAATCGGGGACTGTGAGGCCTCTATTAAAGTTTTCCTAGATAGAAGTTATGGGGCTAATATCATTGATGAACAATTTGCTCGCATGTCTGGCTTAAAAATTATCAAGCTTCCCAGTCATCTACGGATTGTTGACATTGACGTGTCTCCTCAGTCACTAGGAAGAGCGCAAGGGAGTCAGAGAGAGCGCACAGGGAAGGGGCAGAGAGCATGCACAGGGGGCAGAGAGAGAGTACACGCAGGGCATAGAGCATGCACTGGGCAGAGAGAGCTCATAGGTGGGCAGAGAGAAAACACTGGGAGGCAAAAAAAAACACATTGGGAGGATGAAAGAGCACACAAAGGCAGACAGAAAGCACAGGAGGGCAGAGAGAACACACTGGGAGGCAGAGAGAACACATGAGGGCAGAGAGAGAGCAAAGGAGGCCAGATAGAGCGCACTGTGGGGGCTGAGAGAGCAAAAGGGCAGAGAGAGTGCACAGGAGGCAGAGCGTGCACAGGGCAGCAGAGAGAGTGCACGGGGCAGAGAGATAGTATTGGGGTGGTCAGAGACAGTGGGTGGTCAGAGACAGTGCACAGGGGGCAGAGAGAATGCATGGGGACAGAGAGAGCACACGGGGCACAGAGAACACACAGGGTGGGCAAAGAGAGTGCACATGGGAAGCATAGAGTGCACAATGGGGGCCAGAGAGTGCATAGGGGGCCAGAAATCACACATGGGGCAGACAGCGCAAAGGGGACAAAGAGAGTGCACAGTGGGGCCAAAGGCTATGCACAGGGGGCCAGAAACAGCACACAGGTGACCAGAGACAGTATACAGGGGGGCAGAGACAGTGCACAAGGGGAAGAGAGAGTGTTCATTTGGAAAAGAGTGCACATGGGTGAGTGCACTAGGGGAGGGGTGAGTGCACAGGAGGAGGGGTGAGTGCATAGGGGTGAGCTCTCATGGGGGACAGATAACGCACATTGTGGAGACTGCTCAAAGAAGAGAGCACATAAGGGAAAAAGACAACACAGGAGGGAGAGGAGCACACAGGAGGAGAGAGAGCAGATAGGGAGACAGGTAAAAAAAAGATCACAAAGGGGAGACAGTGCTCAGTGGGGAGACAGGTCAAAGGAGAGAGCACAGAGGGGAGAAAACAGCACACAGTGGCAGAGAGAGAATGGACAAGGGGGAAAGAACCAATCACCCATCTAGTATAGTATAAAGGGTCTCACATAGTCCTCCATATTGCAAAATGCACCCCACCAAAATCTTCCTTATAGTATAAGGTGCCTTACATAGACCTCCGTATATTGTAATGTACAGCATAATTATTTGTATATTATAATATACCCCTCATAGTCCTCCATATTGTATTATGCCTCCCATAGTCCTCTATATATTATAGGGAATTATCCCATTCATGGCAGTAAATCACTACAATGATGCTCTCAGAAGCACCCTGGACCAAGTAGCGACCCTCACCCTCAGAACCTTCAAACACAGAGTAAAACAGCCCTGGCTCACACCGCAAACTCAATTCCTCCAGCGTTGCTCCAGGAGTGCTGAATGCTTACGGAGGAAAACTCGCCCACCAGAAAACTTTATCCATTATAAATTCATGTTAAAGACCTACAACTCTGCCCTTCACCTCGCCAAATAAACCTACTTTACCACTTTGATCTCCTCACTATCCAACAATTCAAAGAAAGTCTTTGACACCTTTCACTCTCTCCTCAATCATAATGTGCAGGCCCCTATCACTGATCTCTGTGCTGATGATCTGGCTAATTAATTCACATAGAAAATAGAAATCAACCATCAGGAAATCAGCTCCCAACCTCCAAGTGCTGTTGCTCCCATTACTCCCCACATCCCCTCTGGCTCACTCTCCACTTTTGACCCAGTCACAGAAGAAGAAGTCTCCAGGATCTTCTCTTCTTCTCATCATACTGCTTGCATCACTGATACCATTCCCTCACACCTACTCCAGTCTCTCTCTCCGGTCTTCACCACTAATCTAACCAAAATCTTCAATCTCTCTCTCTCTTGTGGCATGTTCCCTTCCTCCTTCAAACACTCTATCATTCCTCCATTTTTAAAGAAAACTTCTCTTGATCCATCCTGAACAAATAGCTACAGACCAATTTCCAATCCCTCCTTCATCTCTAAACTCTTGGAGCGCCTAGTTTCCACTGCCTCACCCGTTACCTCTCCACTCACTCTCTTCTAGATCAATTACAGTCTGGTTTCCGCCCCCTACATTCTACAGAAACTGCCCTCATCAAAGTGACAAATGACCTTCTGATGGCAAAACATAACAGTGACCACTCTCTGCTTATTCTTCTTGACCTTTCTGCAGCCTTTGACACAATTGACCACCATCTCCTACCCTCTATGCTGCACTTAATTGGCATAAAAGACACCGCGGTCTCCTAGTTCTCTTCCTATATCTCTGACCACTCTTACAGTGTGTCATTTGCTGGCTCCACTTCCTCTCCCATTCCTCTTATTATTGAGGTCCCTTAGGGTTCGGTCCGTGGTCCTCTTCTCTCTCTACACTGCACCAATTGGACAGACCATCAGCAGATTTGGCTTTCACTACCATCTATATGCTGATGACACACAACTATACACATCCTCCCCTGATCTTACCCCAGCTGTATTACAGAACATCAATGACTGTCTAACCGCAGTTTCCAATAACATGTCCGCTCTCTATGTCAAACTCGACCTTTCCATAACTGAACTTCTTCTGATCCCGCCCTCTACTAACCTCCCTAAATCTGACATTTCCCTCTCGGTGTGAGGCACTATGATAAAGCCTAGACAACAGGTTTGCTGTCTGAGTGTTATGTTCGACGCTGATCTCTCCTTCACCTCCTACATACAATCTCTCACCCACTCTTGTTGCTTGCACCTGAAAAACATCTCCCGTATTCGCCCCTTCCTCACCATGGAAACAACTAAACCCTCACCCTGGCCCTGATCCATTCCCGCCTTTATTACTGTATTAGTTGGCCTCCCCCTCAATAAGCTTTCCCCTGTCCAGTCTATCCTTAATGCAGCAGCCAGGGTCACCTACCTAGCTAATCATTACTCAGATGTTTCCGCTCTGTGCTAGTCATTGCACTGGCTGCCCATACACTATAAGATCCAATTCAAATTGCTTGTTCTCACCCACAAAGCTCTTCACAGTGCGGCACCTCCCTACCTCTCTACCCTCATCTCTGTCTATCACCCCACCATCCCTTTCACTGTGGAAGCGACTTTAGACTAACATCTGCATTAATCCAAATCTCCCATTCCCAACTACAAGACTTCTCCCGAGCTGCACCAATCCTATGGAATACTCTACCTCAAGAAATTAGGAGCATCCACAACTTACACATATTCGGGCGCTCCCTAAAAACATATCTTTTTAGGGCAGCCTATCATTCTCCCTAATTGTTGTCATTTAGACATAGGGTATTTGACCCGCACAAGGGCCGTGGGGTACTCGGTTCTGAGCGTTGATTCACGGGGGATGTTACGGGGGCCTGTGCCTTCTCCCGTGGCCCTGGTGGTTGCTGAAAAGAGTTAGTAAAAATAATAAAAAATAAAAGTAGTTTGTGACGCCACCTACGGTTCTGGTATGGTTACCGGAGCTGTGGGTCAAATCTCTGGGGTGATGGTAGGGCAGCCAGATGGTTATGCTCCACGTAGGTGGAGCAGGATCCCCGGGGCAGTTGTAGTGGTTGTTTTTACACAGGGAGACAGCTTACCACACATCTCAGTCACTTGTCAATCAATCCAGCAGTGTGTCGCTCTTCAGGCGATGGAAATAAAGTACGTCACACCAGTCATGTGCCTCAGTGCGCAGAGCCTCGAGCCAGCTCCCACGGATCTTCAGTAGGGGACTCCCCTTTAGGTCCCTCTGACCCTATTTCAGTGTGCCTTTTCGAGGTGTACGCCTGGTCTTTGCCTGCGACTTCCTGAAGAAGCTTGGGGCCTCTGGTTTAATGGCTCGGGGTTGAACTCTCACACCGTGTCCAGAGCTGGTCCTCTGCCCGGGACCAGACCCTTCTGGTCTGCATTACCTGGGTCCAGATTCGGGCACATCGTAACACCTGGAGCCCCTAGGGTCTCCTTCCTTTCACAATGACCTTTTCCTGCGTCGTCCTCCACCAACTCCTCTCTCTGACTGACTAACTGTCATCTCACCCATACACTTTTCTACCCACGTGACTCCCCCCACAGGACTGGGTCTTCCCTGCAGTGGGTTTACACACGGTCCTCTACTCTAGGGTATGTATGAATGGGTGTTGTGAGGGTTGATTATTCACCATCCCAGTTCCCTTAGTCACAGGAATATCACACACTTTTATTTGGGTGCAGTACCCCTCCATGGCATCCCGACAAGTGGGACGCCACATTCCCTCTTGATTAAGCAGAGTTAAAATTTGCGTTTTTATTACAATATTAACAACGTTCAGCATTTTTCTTCCCTTGCAGGAGGCATTTTTACTTAAAGGGAACCTGTCACCTGGATCTAAGCCCCTACACTATCACTACCTATCCCTGCATCTTCCTAGCTGCTCCCTATCTATCCCTCTCTGAGCTAAATCCGCCCTATTAAACAGCAAAAAAATAACTTATAACTTACAGAAGTCCCTGAGGCTGGGGACTGAAAAGGCGGCCCCAGGCTCCATTCTGCCCCTCTCGATGCAGCAGCACACGCCCCGCTGGGCGGCATTATTCTTTCTTCATCGCCGCCTCCTCCATTTGGAATCTCCCGCCTGATTTACACCTATTATGCTGTGGTGATGCAACCTCGATGTGTCCCCTGACCAGGACAGAGCATATGGAAGATTGTATCTTCTACTTGATAGCAGCACACACAGGGTTAGCTGCTACTGGAGCTGAGTGCGGATTGAAAGCACTGACACCCAGGTGTGAGGGTGAATAGAGGATGATATGAGCTGCCCTGGGCTGTAGGGAGGGGGTGGAGTGTGTCAGGAAAGCAGCAGGGGCTGATGTGTAGAGAGAGCTGTGTGAAGATTTAACACAGTCTGTGAGCTCTCTCAGAGTGGACATTCATGAGGCTAATGAGCGGACAGTGAGGAGAGAAAGGTTGTGTGCTGACCTAACACAGCCTACCCGAGGGAAGGTACAGAGCTTCTATATCAGCTCTTGGGATTGTATGAGGTTGTACTCGGCTGCACCCCGGAAACTGAAGGTTTGTGAATACCTGAACTGTGCCATTAAACTGTGTGCTGTGTGAGTAAATACTCACTGCCTTCTGTTGTGCCGATCCTAACTGCTACCTTACAGTGTAAAGTGGGTGGGAGATTACAAATGGAGGAGGTGGTGATGAAGAAAGAATAACGCCGCCTAGCGGGGCGTGCACTGCTGCATCGAGGAGGGGCAGAATGGAGCCTGGGCCTGCCTTCTCAGTCCCCAGCCTCAGGGACTTCTGTAAGTTATAAGTTATTTTTCTGCTGTTTTATAGGGCGAATTTAGCTCAGAGAGGGATAGATAGGGAGCAGCTAGAAAGGTGTAGGGACAGGTAGTGATAGTGGAGGGGCTTAGATCCAGGTGACAGGTTCCCTTTAAAACGTTACTGGGTCAACGGGACCAACAAGATAAAAAAATCAAAAGTCAAGAAAACAACACACAGTACCGGTCAAAACGGGGCCGGTTTTCAAATACAGTTCCGGTGGTTAGTATCTCTCACTTTCAACAGTGTCCATCACTCCACCAGTCTGTTTTAAAGGCATAATTTTCAAAGAGTCCAAGGCTTAACAAGTTCACAGTCAAAGGCTCAACAAAATAAAAGTCCACAGATTGTCCATCAGCATAGCATATATATTAATAACAAAAACTATGTACATGGGTTTACCATTATTCTAGTCCACTGCCTTGTAAACCCTTAGGGCGTACCACCCTGTGATGAATATTGGTAAGGAAGGGGGGCGTGGCCTGACTGGCAATGGCGGAGGCCGCATAACTCTGAGCTCCTGACTTCCCGGGCCTAGAAACGGCAATAATCAGCATCCCGAGCCTCCTCTGACGCCCTACTCGGTGACACAAAAGACCGGATTGTCTCCCGCACCGATGGGTAAGACGAAACCGGTCACAGGACTAACACCCAGGCGGGTTTCTGACTTTTTTGCAGCCCCACAGCCCCTCACACTCTCAGACTCCAACATGGCGCCCCCCTCCCCCAGAGCGGCGCGAGCGGCCAAACGAGGTCCGCAATCACAAGAAGCGGCTGGCGGGAACCGGGCTCCCGAGATCCCCCTCACACACACCAGCATGAAGGAACTGCTGGCGGAGCTCCGGGTCTCCCTCCACGCCGACATGATGCAAATGGTGGCGGAGGTGCGGGGTGAAATGGCTGAACTGGGTGCTCGCACAGATTCACTAGAAAGGAAGCTCACTGAGCTTATAACCTCTCATAATGATCTGTTGGACACTAACGAGCAGTTAGAAGAGCATATTGCAAGGATCCAGAGCAAGAACTTGGATCTTGAGGACAGATCACGTCGCAATAACGTGAGGCTGAGGGGGGTGGATGAAAATGTCCAAAACAAAGAGCTTCGGAGCTTTGTACAAGAATTCTTAGTTGCAGCTTTACGTGAAGTAGACCCCAGAGAGTTCAAAATCGACAGGATACATAGGATCCCAAAACCATCAAATCTGGATTCCTCCCTGCCCAGGGATATTCTTGCTAGAGTGCATTATTTTGAAGTGAAAGATGACTTTCTCAGGGCACTGAGAGCTCGTCCTAAGCTACCAGATAAATTTGCACATATTGCAGTATATCAGGACATTTCACCAGGAACATTACTACAGCGTAAAGCTTTCCAGCATTGCACCAAAGTCCTGAGGGACAATGACATTCCTTACAGATGGGGGTTTCCTACAAAGCTCATCTTCAAAAAGGAAGATAAACCTTATGTTTGCTGGCTTCCTGTCCACGCAGAAAGACTTCTGAGACAGTGGGGACTGATGACCTCTCCCCCTGAGAATGGCTCCGACGGGCTCAACAAGCAAGCTCGCCTGGATGGAAAGAAAAACCGAGGAGGACGACCCAGAATTGATCCCGAGTGGTTCACAGTGTGATTTCATAATGGCTCGCACAGCTTGATAACCCGGGGGTGGTCGGGAACTCTTGTTCTTTTATGCTCCTGAAACCACTCTTTTGTTTATCAATAACCTGGAGCTAAACAATCCCGGATAGAGTTCCTCATTCCTTTTTCTGCTCTTTCTTACTCATCCTCACACTCTCCCTAAATCCCATCCCATCTCCCTTTTTTCTTCTCTCTACTCCCGCCATCTTGTGGCATATTCCTACTTCGCACTACAACTACATCTTCCCCCTTTCTCTAAATACCTCCACTCTAAAATCTCCTACTGGTTTCTCACTTCCCCTTGTCCTCTGACCCCTATGTTCCCTGATCTATCTATCTCTACAACTCTATCTAATCTGGGATTTTATTGCCCCGTGAGTGCATTGCATCTGGCACTCTTTTTTTTATTTTTCAGTGGCCCCGACCACGAGACTGTGGATATGAGGCACACTGGCTTCACCTGTTTGAGCGTTCTGATCGTTAATGCTTTTATTGCTATGTATTGTTGCATTAATTATCCTACTGTTTTTTCCTCCCTCCTCTCCCACCCCCTCTTCCCTCCCCAGGTCGGCCGATTGCCCAATAGTGATCCTCGAGTACGACAATTAGATGGCTTTGATCCACCATGAGTATCACATGTGGTTCAATAAATGTTAATGGTCTTAACAGTCCAGAGAAACGCTCCTTGGCCTGGAAACAAATTGTAAAACTCAGGTATGATGTTTTATTCCTGCAGGAGACCCATCTGCTGGCAGCTGACATACACAGAATGAGGTCACCCCAATATCCTTATAGTTTCTTTGCCTCCGCAGAGGTCAAAAAAGCGGGAGTAGCTATACTAATTCACAAGAGAATAGCTTTTGAACACATTTCCTCTATAGTCGACCCAGCGGGACGTTACATCTTAATTAATTGCAAGTTAAATAATGTATTATATTCTCTAATATCTTTATACTCCCCTAATGTGGGCCAGAATAAATTTTTAACTCAAACTCTGGAACTCCTACTCCCACAATTAATAGGGAAAAAAATCATAGCCGGAGACCTAAACGCTCCGGCGGACAAAAAACTTGACTGCTCCAGACCTGGAACATACAGAGCCGAGTTGGGATCTACTTTTACACAATTTGGACTCTATGATGTATGGAGATGCTTCCATCCAGAACAAAGAGACTACTCTTATATGTCACCTAGATTTGGCTCTTGGTCAAGAATAGATTACATCCTAACTGATGTTGCTCTGCTCCCTCTGTGTCTTTCGGCTGATGTAGGTTCCATTTCATGGACAGATCACACCCCCCGTTTCAATAACAATGGAAGACGCTCTAGCTGTCTCCCCCATTGGCCTTTGGAAAATTAATGAATATCTTCTCTCTTCACCTGCACACCTAGAAGAGATCTCAGGATTCATAACAGAATATTTTTCCCTAAATGACATAGGAGATATTTCCCCGGAAACGCTTTGGCTGGCACACAAAGCTGTTCTCAGAGGTAAACTAATAAAGATGTCGGCATGGGTGAAAAAACAACACACCATCACAGTTACTTCACTCACATCCCGCATCCAAAAGTTGGAATATAAACAAAAGTCCCATCCCTCGTCAACTCTAACAGCCGAGTTAATAGAGACACGTAGGCAACTCCGCACTACGCTTCTACTTAAAGTCCAAAAAGATATGACCAGATCTAAAGCCCAATTTTACTCAATGGGGGATAGAGCGGGCAAATTATTGGCTAGACGAGTCCGCAAACGTATGGCCACCACTAAAATAGCTTACTTATTGGATTCCAATGGGTCTAAAATAAGACACCCCATAAAAATTGTTGATCAGTTTAAAACGTATTACGAATCTCTATATAATCTAAAAACAGATTCCACCACCCAGCAACCCACAAAAACAATAATTAATAAATTCTTAGATAGGGCCACTCTACCTTTTTTGAATCCACAACAAATCGACCAATTAAATAACCCCATAACTGAAATAGAGGTCCAAGAGGCCATTCAAACATCCAAAAAACACACAGCCCCTGGCCCAGACGGCTATACATATAAATATTACAACTCCTTTTCCCAATTATTGATTCCATATTTAGCTAAAATGTTTCGATTATGGCAAGACACAGGTAAAATAAAAGAGGAGGGACTACAAGCTGTGATCACTACCCTCCCCAAACCAGGCAAACCCCCCACAACCCCGAGCAACTTCCGGCCGATAGCTTTATTAAATTGTGACACTAAATTGTTCGCCAAGATCCTGGCCACTCGACTCATGAAAGTACTTCCTGACCTAGTGGGTAAAGACCAGGTGGGCTTCATTCCGGGTCGTCAGGCCAGGGATGCCACAAGAAGACTAATAAACCTGTTGGAGATCATGGAGAGGGGGGGCGCCCCCGGTGCACTACTCTCACTCGACGCAGAAAAAGCGTTTGATAGAGTGCACTGGGGGTTCCTCAGTGAAGTCCTGGCTAGGTTCCATATAGTGGGGAGGTTTAGGGACTCCATAATGTCCTTATACTCATCACCTTCAGCCTTAGTCCGTGCCACTGGCTTTACATCATCAAAATTTGACATTACTAATGGCACACGACAGGGCTGTCCCCTCTCTCCATTGATCTTTGCCCTGGTTATGGAGCCTTTGGCATCCATAGTGCGCAACACGGCGGAGGTCTCGGGGTGTGGGTAGGACCAGTAGAACATAAAATCAATCTATATGCAGATGATGTGATATTCACCTGTACCCATATTAAACAAACTGTCCCTGCCTTAATGAATATCTTGGAAGAATTTACAGCAGCCTCATATTATAAACTCAACTTAACCAAATCCTCCTTCTTCCCGGTAAACATTCCAACAAACGACCAATTACAGTTGCGCCATACGATGCCTTTCACTTGGATCTCCCGAAGCTTTACGTATTTGGGTATCCAAATCTCTCACACTAAAAATATAGTTAAATTAAATGCCGATCTTCTAATTAAAGAACTGCGCTCTTTGATACAATCATATTCCCCCATGCTATTATCGTGGATTGCCAGAATTCAAATCACCAAAATGATCTTATTTCCAAAAATATTATACTTCCTCCGCTGCATTCCGATACACTTTCCCAGAAAGATCCTTAACCATTTCCAATCCACGTTAAGCAAATTTATTTGGTTAAATAAACCACATAGAGTTAGCTCCACAACATTGACGCTACCGACCAATATGGGAGGGATGGGTGCCCCTAACATACACCTTTATTACAGAGCGGTTAACTTGGAGATTTCACAATTATGGTGGATCACCAACTCTGAAACAAATTCCTTGCCCTTATGGCTTCAAATAGAATCCTGGTATGCCCCACAATGTTCTACTCGTCTATTGCTGGAATCGCGTCTCCTCCGCCATGGGCCTGGAAACCTACTCCTGAAATCCATGCAAGCTGTGCTTGGAGTTTGGTCACTGGTCAGCTGCTCGCTTTTGAAATGTTTGTACAGGTACATAACGTTGAGGGCTGTGGAATGCTGTATAGACTCCCCAGCCTTCTCTCTGGCGAAGTGGCGGAGGGCAGGCGCTAAACAATTGACGGATGTGATGTGCGATACCAAAATTCAGCAATTTACAGTTCTGAGAGACAAATTCAATCTATCAAATACTGAAATTTTCTCTTACCTACAATTAAAACACTTTCTAAGAACTGTAGTTATACCAATAGAGAATATGATGGATACTCTCCCGCAGATTGTATCTATTTTTAAACAAAAGTTGGCTGCCAGCGGAGGGATCTCCATCTTTTACAGGGCCTTGTCAGAAGTACAAGCAGGATTGAAACTCCCATTCATGACTAAATGGGAGACACTGCTATCGTTTGCCTCGACTATGGAGGAATGGAGGAGAGCATCCTCACACGCTCTCTCTTTTACATCCTGCCTGAACCATCATGAGCAGGCAAAAAAGCTCCAATTTGGATGGTACCTAACTCCAGACAAAATTGCTAGGTTCAGAAGGGCTCCCCAATCAGGGGGAAACTTATGTTGGAAACACTGTGGAGAGGTTGGAACCATGACACATGTCTGGTGGCACTGTCCGGGCATTCGTTCCTTTTGGGTACAAATAAACCAATTGATAATTACAACCACTGGACTCAACCTCAATTTGACCCCGCAGATGGCTTTACTGGGCCTGGACATTCAGGACTTACCAAGAGGCCTAAGACCAATAATTTCTAATATACTTATAGCAGCCCGTTACGGCATTACTAGGCACTGGAAAAAACCTTCCTTTCCGACTATACAAGAAGTAATCTCTCAACTTAATCTGCATTTACACTACGAATTGGTATTGGCTTCAGAGGCGTCTAAACGTAAGAAAATCATTGCTTGGTGGGATACATGGGTGAGCTCGCCGCATAACAATGTAATAATAACGACCTAAGCACATTTGTAAAGAAATACGTGATAAAGTTTACTTGAGTAAAAATATTACCAAAGCCAAAATTATATATCCGGGTTATCTGGCCGACCCACCAACACTATCCCCTTCCTCCCCTTCCCACCACTTCCCTAAGTTCTTTTTCCCTTCCTTGTCTGTCTTAATGAAACATGTTCCCTACTGTTATATTCTATTGTATTATGAAGGATTGTTTTGTACCCCATTGTAATCTGTTATTTGGATATGTACCTATTTTCATCCACTATTTTATGTACCTGAAAACTTTCCAATAAAAACATAATGTTTAAAAAAAATATTGGTAAGGAATATTGCCATATCCCCCATATTCCATTCCTCCCAGAAAGCAATTGATAAGGCACATCTCACTCACAAAGAGATAGGCCCCCACCCTGGAAGGCAGAAGTCATTTATCTCTGGCAAGCAGTAGAGTAATTAGTATGTAGATGGAAGCCAACTGTCCACACAACAGGACTCTTCCTCAACTTTGATATGGTAATCAGGTAGGTGTATGGAGCTTCCTAAGAAATGGGGTTTTGCCAAAAGGTGACACGTCCCATATCACTGTGAGGCCAGGAGAGAGGAGACTGGACGGAGCCGTGACTATACTATTAATATCTCATAAGCCGTCCACCCTGTGATACTATCGAATATAAAAATGAACTCTACATATCTAGACGGTGACAAGGCTGCTATTCACATGAATGTAGGATGACTGGAAGCCATCTAAACAGGATATTGGATAGTAGGGTGTCCTCAGAGTAGCCATGTTTCACATCCAGACGAAGATAAAATCATAACTAAAAATATGAAAGTATTATCTTCCGTCTGCGATGCCCATGGACACGGCTAGGTCAGCTTATAGAATCTGGGTGTCCATATCTCCCCTCAGAGGGGTGGGAATTGTGAGACAGCCCAGAGGTGTGAGATGGGTGGAGACAGGGTCAGCCCATAATGTATAAAACTCATCTGCCCCATCTCCACCTTGTATTTCTTCTGAATGGGCATTTTTCCACCAAAGCCAGAGATTACCCAAGGAACAGATTGGTGCCACGCCGCCCTTGTGGTGCCATCAGCACTAAGGTAACTGCTCACGTGTGTGTAATTCTGTGTATTCCATTCCTCCTTTTATTGGCATATCTGACTGTAATATTTGTAACATCTGAATAATAACTGTAAATATTAATATCTAGTGTACCATTAGGGTGATTAAATATATAAATTTAATCTTGAGTTGCTCTTTTTATCTTGATCACGATTCCCATGTCCGTGTGCTCATTTAACGCTACCTGGGTTGGTTTCTGACCCAATATAAGCCCAACCACGGACCGGACTTATATTAAACGAGAAGCTGGTGGCAGCATTTGTGCTTGGGATTATTCGGGGTCTCTATCAGTGACGGGGTGGAGGAGATTATATGTGCTTCTAGCTGCGGGCTAGAAGGCATATACCACACTCACTGAGAGGTGCCTTGATAAACCAGCACAGGCATGGCAGCTGCGGCCCTTCTTTATCCTCAGGCAGTTCTCTGACTGACCTGGGTTTAACAGGAGGCGCTGTGGAGCTGCCAGGTTCAGTGGCCGATTCACCACACACCCCCTGTGCCCCAAATGCCTCCCATAAGACACCCGATCAGTACGGTACAAGTCTCAGTCTGGCTGTCCCTTAGGGAGGAATGTCTCCACATCCCGGCGGTTCACGAAGACCTCTTCTTCAAGCCCCGGCTCCCGGATAAACCCCCACTCATTGTCTAAGTAAAGGCTACCACGGTATATGTTCGCCGCTCTCCTGGGGACATCAGTTGTACGTACCTGGCTCGCACCTTAGCCAGGAGGCTCTCCTGCTCCTTGGCCTACCAGCGCTCTTGGCGGTGTTGCCTCTCCGCCTCGTCGGCCTGGAAGCATTAGTACGCAAAGTCAGGTTACCAGAGCATGGTCCCATGCACCGGTCATAGCGGCTGCACCGACCCATCCAACCGGTCGATGCTGGTGGGTTTCCCACCACATGACACGGGGTCCCGATGCCCCAACTTACTCTGAGATATCGGCCTCATCGCCCTCAGGCTCGTCCTCCTCCTCCACAGGATCCAGATGGCTGGTGGGCTCCTCCGTCTGACTCCTCTACCACATCAGGCATCCCCTCCGGGTCCTCCACACAATCTCCCTGGGCTGGTTGGGCATCTGTGGATCCTCCAGCTCAGCCTCCGTTGTCTCCTGTTCAGCAGGGGCTGGCTGGTCAATCGGCTAGTCACCTTCGGGAACCTCGGGCTCACCCTGGGGCTGGTCTCTTGCCCTCAGCTCCAGAGTCTCTGTTAGCCCTGGGTCATCAGGCTCTCGCTATGCAGGATGCTGGGCCAGGTCATGGCTGGTGTCTACTCCCCAGCGCCTGAAAGCCCAGCTCAGCGACTCATTCAGCCGGGTTCTCAGATCTCCAAGTGTTGCCTCTTAAAATTCTGCTTTGCTGTTTCCGGCCGGGGGCAGGGTGGCACCCCCTCTGCGGCTTCAGGGCTGCCAGCTGCCTCCATCTCGTAGGCCAGGTTTTGCAGGTTTCTGGATGCCATAGCTGCTCACCCGTCGACTGCACCTGTCTCCTTGCAGTAATTCGCGCCCTTTTTGCCTCGCCCTTCCTGTTGCGATTTATAGTTTCCCGCAGGGAAAGTCCAGTCTCAAGCCCGCCCCCATGCTTTTTCCTTGGCAACTGGGGCGGATCTGGGGTTTCGCGCCTCTTGCAGGACCCTCCCATGACCGGGGGCCGAGGCACACCCCCGGGCCCGCACATGGCACTAAGTCTCTGACCCTGCCATATTGTAATCTATCAATAAAGTTCATTTTAAAACACAGTTCAAGGCGCACAGTACCCGTTGGTAACGGGCACGGGATCCTGTTCGTGACACCAGAAGCTGACCCGCCCCCAGGGCCGTGGGGTACTCGATTCCGGGCGTCGATTCATGGGGATGTCACCCGATCCTGTGTCCCTGGTGGTCACTGGAAAGAGTCAGCAAAAATAATAAAAAATAAAAGTATTTTGTGACGCCACCTACGGTTCCGGTATGGTTACCGGAGCTCCGGATCAGACCTCCCGGGTGATGGTAGGGCAGCCATATGGTTACGCTCTCCATAGGTTGAGTAGGATCCCGGGAGCAGTTGTAGTGGTTGTTTTTACACAGAGAGACAGCTTACCACATGGCTCAGTCACTTGTCACACAATCAAGCAGTATGTGGCTCTTCAGGCAAGGGAAATAAAGTATGTTAAACCAGTCATTAACTCTAATCAAGTTTACTTGCAAGTTCTTAGTCAGGCAGACAGATGATACAGTCTTTTGGGGTCTTTCTGGCCTGGGCAGTCACCAGGGAACCGTGATGATTCACTCGGACCCTTTGTGGTGTGCCTTCCATTCCCTACTGGTCCCTTCACTGCGCTCTCTTCTCCTACTACCGTGCAGCGCCTCCACACGCAGAGCCTCTAGCCAGCTCCCAGGGATCTTCGGTGGGGTACTCCCCTTTAGGTCCCCCTGACCCTAATTTGGTGTGCTTTTTTGAGGTGTACGCCGGGTCTTTGGCTGCGACTTCCTGAAGAAGCTCGGGACCTCCAGTTTAATGGCTCGGGGTTGAACTCCCGCACCGTGCCCAGAGCTGGTCCTCTGCCCGGGACCAGACCCTTTTGGTCGGCATTACCCGGGTCCAGATTCGGGCACACTGCAACACCTGGTGCCCCTTGGGTCTCCTTCCTTTCATGACCTTTTCATGGGTCATCCTTCCACCAACTTCTTTCTCCGACTGACTAACTGTCATCCCACCCATACACTTTTCTACCCACGTGACTCCTCCCACAGGACTAGGTCTTCCCTGCAGTGGAGTCACCCACGGTCCTCTACTCTAGGGTGTGTATGAATGGGTGTTGTGAGGGTCCCTTATTCACCATCCCAGTTTCCTTAGTCACAGGAATATGACACACTCTTATTTAGGTGCAGTACCCCTCCATGGCGTCCCGACCAGTGGGGCACCACATATTCACTATTGCTCTGAACATAATTTCTCTGTCAATTTCTACCAGACCCAAGAGCTTTACACAGATTGGCTGGAGGCCACTCATGCAGCTTTTATCTACTCCCCATCCCCTCACATTGGCTCGACCATCAGTGTAAATAAGCACCTGTACTTTATGTCACCCCCACCCTATTGCTAGATTGTAAGCTTTTACAAGCAGGGTCATCATTATTTTTGCTTAATGTATTGTACTTTTTTTAAATAATTTTTTCTCATAATTCTTTGTATACCAACCTGTGAACTGTAAAGCACTACGGAACATGTCGGCGCTAAATAAGTCTAGGGTCACACTTGCGTAATGATCCTAGCCTGACGCAAGTGCTAAATACTTAGAAATTTCAGCCGCACCACATAGCGTTAATGCAATGCGCTGCCAGGCAATGGAGCACCCTAGAAACCCAATGTTTACCTTCCCAAGCAGCCACATACAAAGCTCCAGGAAGTGCAATTTAGCTGAGTGCACAGGAAATGCGGTCTGCCGTGTTTTCCTGTGCGCTGTCCAAAAGCGCACATCCGAGAGCTTTGTGTGTAGCCGGCTGCTAAGGTAAACATTGGGTTTCTATAGGGCTCCATTACCTGGCAGCGCATATCGTTAACGCTATGTGGTGCGGCTGAAATTTCTAAGTATTTAGCACTTGCGTCAGGCTAGGGTCATGATGCAAGTGTGACTCTAGCCTAAATAAAGATTATCTAATACAAAAAACCTAGTCCATAAAACGTGTAAGTACTCTGCAGTAAAAAAGTCTAAAATGCAAGTGCAGTAAAAAAAAAAAAAAAAATGTAAATAACAGGGTACTTGGTCCATATATGTTTTTTGCGCATAAAATGTACTTCAAGCTGCCTCACCTCATCAAGGTGTACCCATATCGAAGCAGTCCTATCTGTTGTATTAAAAACCTGATCAAGTAATGTGTATAAAGTGAACAGGGTCCAAACAGGTCCAGTGTCCGATATGGACTCAGGTTAAAAGCAGCCTCACTACAGCTGCTAACCCAGCAGTCTTACCAGCGGGGTACCCACTATTGGGATTTAGGACCCTCTACAGCCTGGTTGGAAACCTGGCTAAGGTAATCCGGAGAGGTTCTCCCAGTGCCTTGAACTGGTGCACTAAGGCAGCGATGGCAACAAGAATAGGAAAGTTAGTAAGAGAGGAACACTGTGGAGCTCTGGATAGAGGCTGTTCATCACTGGGACTACCCGGTCCGTTACCTGAAGAACTGTATACCGTGTACCGCACCGAACTTACAGTAAAGACCCGTTACAGAGGAGCATCGTGTCAGTGCATTTCTTCCAGAACTGTTATTAACCTTGCTCATAAAAACCACCGAGCTGCCGTATTCCATCCAGTGCAGCTCCTGGCCCCGGGGATTCCTGCTCATCCTGTGGGGAGCATCCCATCTAGCTGCCGCACATCCCCCGGAGGCCCAAGCAGCGCTGGTGCCATCACCGGACTCCCACAGGTGGCGTCATGAGACAATCAAGACTTCATCCCAATCCCTGGTCCCTTTCATTTGACCCCACAGCCTCAGGCACGGAACCGTGACAAGTATCGCCTGAGATCTGAGAACCCGGCAACGGTGAGTCACCGTGAGGCGGGGTAGCGCGGCCCTGGAGACACCACCTACCCGTCAGGAACACACCATCGTCAGAGATTTTGTAAGTTTAAACACTGTTCTATTCCACTTTTATAAATGCAATATTGGTCAAAGAGGGATGGTTAGGACAGTAATATATGGCTGCAGGGACAGATAGGGATAGATTAAAAGGGTTAAAACAGCTGACAGGTTCCCTTTAAAGAGGACCTGTCGCCCCCTGGTGCTATGCAAACTGAATGCAGCACTGAATGCAGTGTGTCTGCTGCATTCAGGGAAGGGGTCCCCCATGTTTGTACCCCCAGTAAGCTGTTAAAAAGACTTTAAAAAGTGTAGAGATAAGGAGTCCGGAGGCACTTACTCAGTAATGAGTCATCACTGTTGCTGGTGTCCTCCCCGCCTCCAGCCCTCTCTGTGCCATCTCTAGCCCCCTCTGTGCCACCTCCTTTATGTGTCTCCCCTCCTCGCCCGCTCATGCGCCTCAAGTGACGCAGGAGCAGAGCAAGCAATGGGCGGGAGCAGTCCCGGCAGCTGATACACTTCCTGCCAGTGATGTCAGTGCCGGATCCCTCCCAGCTGTATGAATCTGAAGCAGGGTGCCAACATCACCAGCAGGAGGCATTTCAGCTGCCGGGACCGCTCCCACACTTTGCTAGCTATGCGCCTGTGTCACTTAACCCAATGAGGCGCATGAGCGGGCGAGGAGGGGAGACATATAAAGTAGGCGGCACAGAGGGGGCTGGAGGTGGCAACGAGAGGGCTGGAGGTGGGGAGGACACCAGGGTGCAGTGAGTACTTCATACTGAGTAAGTCCCTGCGGACTCCTTATCTATACATTTTATAAAGTCTTTTTAAAAGCTTACTGGGTGGTACAAACATGGGGGACTCCTTCCCTGAATGCAGCAGACACGCTGCATTCAGTGCTGCATTCAGTTTGCATAGCACCAGGGGGGGTGACAGGTCCTTTTTAATCATCGCTTCATGTCGGGTAGAAAGATTTTTGGCCTTGCTTAAATTATTTGAAGCCATTTTTATTTTTTATCTTGTGGTATTGACTTGTTTTGTTCATAGTTCTTCAAAATGATGCACATGGTTCATGAATTCTGGGCAAAATAAAAAAAAAATAACTGGAGAATATAAAATCATACCTAGGGAAAATTAGATTACATTTGGACAAAATTTTAACTTTTGAAAAATGTTTGAAAAAGTTGCAATTGATAAATCAGCTGAACACACTCAGTATCTCCAGACCAGGACTACAATAATGAACAACAAAAAAGGCGAACAGGATTTCAAAAAGGCACCGATTAAGGCGGCCGTCACACGCTGAGATATCTCTAGCGATATTGTAAGCGATCACGTGCACGCGCGATCGCTTACAATATCGCTCACATCGCTGGTGAGATGTCACACAGACAGACTCACCAGCGATGTGGATCCGCGATCTCGCTGGTAACTATGGTACACATCGGGTAACTAGGCGCCGCGCGTCGCTTAGTAACCCGACGTGTACCATAGTTACCATCTCCCAGCATAGACTCTGCGCTGGGAGATGGATCATCGTGGTGTTATACACCACGATGAAGCAGATCGTGGCATCGTTCATCGCTAGATCTGAGCTCCGGAGCTCAGATCAGCGATGTCACGATCAAGCGATTTCACATCGTAAATCGCTTGATTACATGCAACGATTTCTTGCCCGATATCGCTTAAGCGATCAAAAAGGAGATCGCTTAAACGATATCGGGCAAGAAATCGTTCCGTGTGACGGCCGCCTAAAACAAGAAGTAGGCTATGTTCACACACGTTGCAACTTTTTTAACAAAACTTTCAGCTACTTTATACAGTACCACAAACGCTTTGAAAGCTCTGAGGGGTCACTTTACACACACCAACTTCTGTGTCCAACATCTGAACAGATCTCTGGTTGCAGTGAAATCATGGACACATTGTTACATTTGTACACAGCCACAAAATGGAGCAATGTGTCCATGATTTCACTGCAACCAGAGATCTGTTCAGATGTTGGACACAGAAGTTGGTGTGTGTAAAGTGGCCCTGAAATCTAATGCTATGATTGCTCTTCTTTTCCTGAATATATTGCAAACTGCTGTGCTTTCTTAAATCAGCAGCATGCCATTTCTATTAGGGTGCGTACACAAGGTCCGGAAGAGCTGCGTGTTGGACGCAGCTACTCTGGACCTGAGTGAAGCCGCGGGTGGCCGCAGGGAGACCGCAGCTGCCTTGTACTCACCATGTACGGCGGGTGCGGGGCGGCTTCTCCCTGCAGTCACCCGATGGGAGCAGTTTCCGACTCCGCAGGATGAAATAAACATGCTGCGGAGGAGCAAACTCCTGGCAACCCGCACCGCAGCTTCAAACACGCTGCGGGCGGGTTACACAGTGAGGATGGGATTTCTTAAAATTCCATCCATTATACTTATACTGTACTACGCAGCGTTTTGGACGCAGCGCAAAAACGCTGCGTCCAAAACACTGCGTACACTGATCGTGTGCATGCACCCTTAGCCTTTTTGCAGCATTTACTTCATCATACTGTATAGAGCAATGAGGAACTGGAAAAATATTGCAGAAAAAATGCAATACGTTTTTGCTGCATTTTTTTTTCTTGCGTTTTTAGTGAATGAATTTAATTTGATTAAACATGTACTGTAGAGAAATGACACATAAAAAAGCAACAAAAGCACATACTGTATTTTTCCTTTTATAAGACGCACTTTTTTTCCTCCAAGTTTTGGAGGAAAGTGGGGGTGCGTCTTATAAAAAGAATATAACATTCTAGCATCCTCAGTTGCTGGGGAGGGGGAGACAGCAGTGAAGTGGGGTCAGAAGTGACAGGGAATGGTCCCTGCTGAAGAATCCGGGGCGGCAGGAGCACCACGTGTACTCGGCTCATTAAAGTAATAAATATTCACTTAATATTCACTTCACTTGCTCCCAGTCTCCACCCACCTCTCTGCACTGAAGACAGCATGAGAGGTGAGAGCACGGGGAGCAGAAGCTGCTTAGCCGGCACACATGGTCTCTCCCCAGCTTCTTGCAGTGGCTGGGGATATTGTGTGCTGGGGATATTGTGTGCTGGAGAAAGTGAGAATGCAGGTGCCAGGGGTGCAGCTGCAGCAAGTGAAGGAGCACTGAGCTTTGTGCTTTGTGCTGCGATGGAGACAGGGGTAGAGCAGATCGGCACCTTATCACAGGTACCTTATCACAGGTACCTTATCACAGGTACCTTATCACAGGTACCTTATCACAGGCACCTTATCACAGGCACCTTATCACAGGTACCTTGTCACAGTGTCCTGGCCTCACTCCCTCTGCTCTCTGTAATGTGTCCTCCTGCTGAGCCCTGCCCTGTGCAGAAATCCAAGAAGGTCGGTCAGGTCTGCAGTTCAGGAGCTTCAGTCTATTAGAGCAGGGCTGGAGCCTGCATAACACCAGTGTACAGCTCCTGTATCTACATCCTGCATCTATAGGTCAAGCTCTGTAGTGGTGACTTGTAATTAGGAGACAGAGGCTGGAGCATTGTATTTCAGCACAGTGTTCAGACCCCCTCCCTGGCCCCTCCCTCTTTACAGTACATCACATCAGAACTTTATATGCAGACTGGCCACAAAGCAGGACACATTAAAGTGAGTGCACATGGATGTGTAACATAACCACTAATAAAGTAAAGTTAACACAACAATACTGTGCTTAACTAGAACTCCAAGCATGCTATAGGATCTACAGTACATACTGGGAGTTATAGTTCTTAAAGGGATTGCTACTACATGAACAAATCCTATCTCATTCATCTTGTTGGCCCTTGTAAAAGTAATAAGGACCATACTAAGGCTGTGTGCTCATGGTCGGGAGGAGCTGCATGTTGGACGCGGTTCCTCCGGGACCTGAGTGAAGCCACGGGTGGCCGCAGGGAGACCGCAGCCGTCCTGTACTCACCATGTGCAGCGGGTGCAGGGCGGCTTCTCCCTGCAGTCACTCGGTGGAAGCCGCTTCCGACTACGCAGCATTAAATAAACATGCGGAGGGGGAACCGGCAACCCGCACGGCAGCTGTCAGATCACTGCGGGCGGGTTAAGCATAGTGAGGATTGGATTTCTACATATCCCATCCACTATGCTTGTACTGTACTACGCAGCATTTTGGACACAGCAGCAAGATGCTGCGTCTAAAATGCTGCGCATACTGATCGTGTGCACGAACCCTTCCCCCCATGCTGCAGCAGTTCCAACATTGTCAGAAGTTGCATATTCATGTCCCATTAATATGAGAGTCAGCCCTCCGACAAATCAGTGCTGGCGTCTGTCTCCCCGCCATCAGACACTGGAGCAGAAGTCATTGGTGTTGCTCACATGCTGCACCTGCATCCTAAGGAAACAGACACCAGAGCTGACTGGTCGCAGGGCCTGAGTGTCATATCAAAGTCATTTTTTGCTACAAATATTTTTTTCCCTATTTTCCACCTCTAAAATCTGAGTGCGTCTTATAATCCGGAGCGTCTTATAAAGCGAAAAATACGGTAATTAATGCACCAAAATAGCATCAGTTGCACAGCAAAACCTTTTTGAAAGCAGCTACTTTACCACCAAGGAGCAGATAAACCTGCAGAAAAAAATGCTGCAAAGATGCAACATGTGATCAGAGCCCTAAGCTACAATCCCACAGTAAGCTTTTGTTGACTTTTTGATGTTGCAGCATTTCTGGACCTATAATGTAAATTAGGTTACTTGAGTCTTTATTTTCCACACAGTTATATTACAAATATAAATACAAATAACCTGTACAGATGATCACATTACAAACTGTGCAATACAAAGGAAATCCTGAAAACCTGCACTGTTGGTAGGTCTTGAGGACTGGGAAATTGAGGTCCTCTGCTATAAATGTCATGGCGGATTTACACACCGCGATATCGGAGTCCAACTCCGATCCAACTCCGATAAAAAGTCACGTGGTTCGCGAGTTGGACCCGATATCGGGCGCACGTTGTACTGTTTGAAGGTACAACGCGATCCTGGAACGATGCCAAAACGATATCGGGGTTGAATGAGCGTGCTATTCAACCGCCCGATATCGGATGGCCGTTGTAGCAGGATCGTTGCGTGTAAACATCCAACTACGATGTGTACTCGCAACTCACCCATTAACTCCCATGTTAAATGGTCGTTACAGGGTTGGTGGGCGTACACATCGTAGGGACGTTGTTTCCCGATATCGCAGCGTGTAAACCTCCGATGCGATATCGGGAAAAGCGCTCAAAAAATGCACGCTCCCGCGCCGTTGTCTACGATATCGCCACGATATCGGGACGTGTAAACCCACCATTAGGCTGTAGGATGTCACAATAATGTTGATGGTCTACATCCAATCAAGCAGCACATGTACTGCAAAAAGATACAAATACAGCACTCACAAAGCTTTGTGAAATATCCAAGTTTAATTATTTTTATACAGGAGTTATAGAGTTAAGGTAGGACAATTGTTGCACAACAACACCCTCACAGCCCACACAACCCACGTACAGTAGGTGGCAGCATCCAGCCCTGAGATTGGAAGACTCTAGGCAATTGAGGGGTGGTGGATTTAGAGGAGTGGGTTGGGCACACACGTAGTCAGGTGACTTGACAGTAGAAATAGTGAGGGGGAGGAGGAAGGAGTTCAGTAGGCCCAGGGTGCCGAGCTGCAAAGACCAGAAGCTGAGGAGCACAGGCCAGAGAACAGCAGAAGGTTGAGTGAAGCTGAGCAGACAGAAAGACTCACATGTCCTGAGAGTGTACGGTGTAGGAGCGCAGAATCTGTACTGAGCCAGGGTGAGCCGGAGGAGAGAGAAAGCACGTCCGAAGCCGATACCACCAGGAGTGCGAGGAGAGAGGGACGGTGATACCTGGGCCCTAGGAATGCAGCTGAAGCTACCGACTGCAGGCGGAGTAGCCCTCCTATGATACCGAGAGACGCAGAGAGAAGGAGCCTGGTAGAGCCTCACACTTGAGGACTGCTGGAGGCTGGGCTGAGTAGAGTGTTGGCTCTAGAGGGGACCGTAGTATACCCGGCATCCCCAAACAACACGACGGGGGACCACAGCTTTACGTTAGGGTCCCTACCCCAAAGGACAGGCAGCTCAGTGACAAACTGGAGGATCCACAGGGGCCCGAGTCACCGCCATACTGTCCGGAGACACCCACCAAGTGTAAAGAGAACGTAAACAGCCCGGAAAGGACACAGAGACTGTGTGAGGGGTCACAGAGAGAGAGAGACCTGGCTGCAGAGTAAAGGGAACCCGGAGAGGGAGAGTGTGCCCGTGTATTAAGAACTGAGCCGTGTAAGAACTGTACTTGAACTGTAACTGACTTGTGAACTGTCTGAAGAACTGAGAGTAAACACGGAAAACCCTGAATCTGCCTCCCTTGTGTCTCTGCTTGAAAAGCGATTCTCTCCATACAGGATTACAGAAAGCCCTCCACCTGCAGAGCCACAGCACAGCCTGTCAGCACCAGCAAAGAGGAGAGATCCCTGCAGCGTCTGCACAGTAAGTGTACTGAACATTCCACAACAGACTTAACCCTTCCTGCCCCGGGGAATACAGTTCTACCCACTGGAACTATTACATCTAAGCTGCTATTCCATCATCCCCAGAGGTTCTGCAGCAGCGGCGGCCCCATCACTGGCCGCATATAGTGGGTGGCGTCATGACTGACAATCCCCTGTAAATATTCCCCTTTTATTGCCGAGCCCGGGACACGGTCCGGACCAGGACCACCCGTGACTTCCCAATTAGCAGAACCGTTCCGGTACTGAGTACCCCCGTCATAGTGGGCCCGACAATCGTGCAATTTTTTTTCTCACCTAGCATCTGTACGACATGCGTATGATATCTGTATGCAATGAGCTTTCTTTTCTCAGCTTGGAAGTAGAGCAAATATAATCCAGCGGAGGAGCCCTTAGTATGGCATGTTAAAATCCTTTGTTTCTCAATCTTCATTAAAAAAGCTTCATTCTTATATGAACCGAGTTTAACAATGCAGTGGGCACTTTAAGGCAGTGTAGAGGACTCAGTTCTCTGGGAGCAGACAACGCGTTTCAACCGTATAGGTCTTCTTCTAGGTCTTCTAATTTGTGCACAAATTAACATTGTCAGAGCTCAGAAGGTCCTTGTTAAGTTGAAAAGTGAAAGACATAAAGAAGTATTTAAAAAAAAGAATTTATTACATTTAAAAAAAATGTACATAAAAGATACAAATCATATATTTACATAAACAATCATACAGTATCAGTAACGTGAAAAAAACTGGCCCTCAGGGGTTTACAATGAGTGAGTCTACAACAGAAAGAGAAGGTTCATTGTTAGATAACACTACTGATCTCAGCAGTCACCTCCATCCCTGTATACAGAAGATGTGAGCAGTCACCTCCCTCCTCTTCAGCCTGTCCCACACCGCAACGACTGCGCTGCCCTATTCCACCATTCTACCTTTACAGCCCCGGGGACCCCGCTCCACCTGTAGGGAGCCACAACACCTTGCTGCCGCCCATCACCCTGTAGGCCCCAGCAGCACCGGAACTACAGGTGGTGTCACGAAAAACTTTTATAAACTTTTATCCCTGTAAATACCCCTTTTTAATTGTCACTGCAAGGGCACAGACTCGGGCACCGACCACCCGTGACATCCCTGCACCCGACCACCCGAGATCTGAATACCCCAAACCCTTGTGAGCCCGATACTTGCCTCGCAGGTCCTGCCTTGTGCCTCACCACACAGAGCTCTGAGCATGTGACTGTGGGCTTTCTTAGGGGTTAGCCTGCAGTGTCTCCCCTTAGCCCTATGTTTGCCACCTTTTCAGCAGATGTGTGCGGTAGTCGACTGCATTCCCATAGAGGTTCCATAGCCTCTGGGTTGATAGCTGAGCCTTGTCTGTCTTCTCCACTAGTCTTGGGGTTCCCGGTGCCCCTGTTCTTGCAGCCTGGTCCATCCACTTGCCTGTGGATACGAGCCCCACGGGTGAGTTGCTCACTTTCCGTGCCTCTGGGACCCTTTCTTCCTCCTGGAGCCACTTGGGTGCTGTTTCTGCTTCCACTAGCTCTAGTGTCGAGCCCATTGGGACGAGGGTACTCGGGGAGGCTGCTGGGGAATGTCACGGGGTCCTGGTCCGGACCGTGTCCCGGGCCTGGCAAATAATAAAGGGGTATTTACAGGGGAAATGTCAGTCGTGATGCCACCCACGGTGTGTGGTCAGTAGTGGGACCACCACTGCTGCAGAACCTCCGGGGATGATGTGATGGCAGCTAAGATGGAATAGTTCTCCGCGGGTAGAACTAGGTTCCCCGGGGCAGTGATGATAAAGTCTATGGTGTAAGGTATGGTGCTGGCCTGTGCTGGGTGCCATGCACTTACTGTCCTGATGCTGCAGAAATCCTCCTTCAGGGTTCGGAGCTGACAAGCTGTGGCTCTCCAGGTTGGGATCTTCTGCAGGCCTGTGGGGAGGGAATCATGTGCAGGGAGAATCATGTGAGGGAGTCAGAATCAGGGTTCACCGTGTTTACTTCTTAACCTTCTCAGTTCAGTTACAGTTCCAGTTACAGTTCACAGTCACAGTTCACAGTCTTTACACAGGCATAACTCTCTACCCTCCGGGTTCCCTTATTCCCTGCAGCCAGGTTGTTCCTTCTATGACCCCTCACTCGTTCTCTGTACTTTCAGGCTCTAATTCTCTCTCTCTTTCTCGCTTGTTGTGCGTGTCTCCGGACAGTATGGCGGTGGCTCGTGTGGCGCGCCTGCGTTCAGGAGGCCACAAAGGGAACTGCAGGTAGGATGACAGTTGAACACAAACACCCTCACAGCCCACACACCCACGTACAGTAGAGGGCAGCACCCAACCCGGAGCCTGGGAACTCGTAGTCAGGTGACAGAGGGTAGATATAGAGCAGGGGAAGGAGACAGGAGTCAGTAGGCCAAGGTAGGCTAAGCAGTAAAGACAGAGATCACACGTTCTGGCAAAGTGGGGTGTAGGAGCGCAGAATCTGAACAGAGCCAGTGCGAGCCACAGAGAGAAAGCACGTCTGAAGCCAGCACCCCGGGAGTGTGAGGGAAGAGAGGGACAGTGACACTGGTCCCTAGCAACACGGTCAAGACTGCAGACTGCAGGCGGAGTAGCCCTCCTATGATACCCAAAGACACAGTAGAGAGAGCCTGGTAGAGCCTCACACGGGAGGACTGCTGGAGGCTGGGCTGAAGTAGAGTGTCGGCTCTAGAGGGGACCGTAGCTTCATCCGGCATCCCCAGACAACCGATGGGGGACCACAACTACACGTTAGGGTCCCTACCCCAAAGGACAGGCAGCTCTGTGGCAACCCGGAGGGCTCACAGGAGTCCGAGCCACCGCCATACTGTCCGGAGTCACGCACACCAAAGTGAACAGAGAGAGAGAGTCAACAGCCTGAGAAAGACGCAGAGACAGAGTGAGGGGTCACAGTAAGAAAGACCTGGCTGCAGAGAGTAAAGGGAACCCGGAGGGGAGAGTGTGCCCGTGTAACTGAGAACTGAACTACGAATTGTAACTGAACTGTAAACTGTACTTGAGAACTGGAGAAGTAAACACGGTGAACCCTGAACTCGACTCCTTGGCATCTCTCTGCCTGAACACAACTCCTTTCATACAGGTTTGAAGCAGATCTCCACCTGGAGAGCCACAGCGTGCAGGCTCCAACACTGAAGGAGGATTCCTGCAGCATCGGGACACTAAGTGTACTGCACTCAGCACCAGGCCTGCACACTACACAATAGACTTTAACCATCACTGCCCCGGGGAACACAGTTCTGCCCACGGAGAACTATTCCATCCTTGCTGCCACTACATTATCCCCGGAGGTTCTGTGGCAGCAGTGGCCCCATTACTGGCCACACACTGTGGGTGGCATCACGACTGACATTTTCCCCTGTAAATACACCCTTATTATTGCCAGGGCCCGGGACACGGTCCGGACCAAGACCACCCGTGACTTCCCCAGTAGCAGACCCAGTCCGGTACCGAGTACCCCGTCCCAGTGGGCTCGACACTCGGACCCCTGTGGGCCCTCCGGGTTGCCACTGAGCGGTCTGTCCTTTGGGGTGGGAACCCTAACCTGTAGCTAGAGCCCCCCGTCGGTGGTCTGGGGATACCGGGTGAAGCGTCGGTCCCCTTTAGAGCTGCTGCTTGCCTAGCCTCCAATAGTCCTCCCGGGTGAGGCTCTACCAGGCTACTTCTAACCGTGACCTTGGGTTCAATAGGAGGGCTACTCCGCCTGCAGTCTGCCATCTCAGCCGTGTTTCTAGGACCCAGTATCACTGGTCCTCTCGTCCCTCACACTCCTGGGGTGCTGGCTCTGGGGTGTTTTCTCTTTGTGGCTCGCACTGGCTCTCCAGATTCTGCGCTCCTTCCACCCCACTCTTCCAGGACATGTGCTTCTGTCTTTACATCTCAGCCTACACCAGCCTACTGACTCTTTCTCCTCCCCCTTCTCTATATCTACCCTCTGTCACCTGACCTACTTGTCGGCCCACCCACTTTCTCTAAACCCCCCACCCCTTTCCTGCCTAGAATCCCAGTCTCCGGGTTGGGCGCTGCCCTCTACTGGTATGTGGGTTGTGTGGGCTGTGAGGGTGTTGGGGTTCAACTGTCGATCCTACGTTCCTGGCTGCAGTTCCCTTTGTGGCCTCCTGATTGCAGGGGCGCCACACTAGTCCTCTAGACACTTCACAGGCGTACTTGCTCTAGCTTCCCTCCAACTCGACCTTGGTGTTCAACAGTCTCTCCTCAGCGGTTCTACCGCCTCGACTCAGCTGGTCAATTCTCTCGTCAACTGTTTAACTGTCTCTCCTGCATTCTAGATCTTTCCCGCTCTATTTATACCCCTAGTCACGTGTCCCACGTCATCTACATGTGTTCTTCCTGACCTCACTCCTTCCCAAGTGCTCCCTCTAACAATTTCCTCTCCAACAAGCCCCACTACAATGGTTCCTGGTGCATGGCCTGAGTGTCCCGATACTGGTGTGTACCCCTCTTACCCTAAAATGGGTGCAGTTGACTCACCGTAGCCGGGGGTACACGTAGCGGGCGTTGTTTCTCCTCCAGTCACGGAACCGCGCCTGCGGTGGTGTAGGCCCGGTGGTCCAGATCAATAGGGGAATGGCGGAACAGTAGGGGTGATTTGTCTTCGTGACGCCACCTGCGGGTGTTCTGGTAACTTTACCAGCGCTGTTCGGGTCTCCGGGGGATGTTATACAGCAAGATGGAACGCTCCCCACAGGATGAGCGGGAATCCCCGGAGCCGGGAGCTGCGCAAGATGTTGTGAGGCAGCTGCGGGATGCTGCGTGCTGAACCCAGGAATAATGCACAACCACGCAAAGTCTCTTTTCGGTACCTTTACTGTATGGTAGTCAGGTACACTCGGACCGGGATAGTGAAGTTGGCACTTATGGAGTTTCACAGCAAGCAGTGTTAGGCTTCCTTTCTCTAGTTCTGGTGCTAAGGTCGGGTGGATGTGGAATCCAGCCGGAGCGGGCAGTGTTTCCAATGGAACTTGCTTCACCTGGTTAACAGCACTGAGGGCACTGTAAAAGGGTCGGAGCAGGATCAGTACTCTTCCCTGGGCTCTCGTGGATGGGTGCATCAGGTGTGACAGGTGGCTAAACCTCCTGTTGATGGTGCTGGTTCTCTGTGGTGGCTGGGCAGCTCTCACAGCTTCGGTTCCAGTAACCGCTTAATTTGGAAAGAGTCAGGTTAACTCTGTGTTCCTGAGAGGTGCTCTCCTTCTTCCTATTATCCCAATTGCAGGGATCTCCACTGGCTAACAGGCTGGTCGGGCCTAGTGTGTCCCTCATAGGGTGGAGTTTTCACACAGGCTGGCAGCTCTTGTAGCGTCTACCACACTCTTCACAGTTCTGAAGTGACTGCACACTCTGAAGTTTCTCCCTACAAAACTCTATTTATAGGGGGAACTGGTTCAAAGTCACCAGTGGAGCTCCCCCTAGAGGCTCGGGGTGAAACCAGGTGTTCTAAGTGTTGTTTGTGTTGTGGGTTTTGCTGTGCTGTTACTTACTCCATTTGTGCTCTAAGGATTTCTGTGGTGCCCAACAGGTGCCAGGGTGCCACACAGTACCTTTGTGGTGACTGGATCCACAGGGGCGTCACATCAGCAGTCACCTCCCGCCCCGTATACAGATCACGTCACTAAACTCCTCCCTCCCTGTATACAAAAGACATCAGCATTCACCTCCCTCCCTGTATACATAAGACATAAGCAGTCACCTGCCTCCCTGTATACAGGAGATATCAGCAGTCACCTCCCATCCCATATACAGGAGACATCAAGTCACCTACCTCCCCATATACAGAAGATGTCAGCAGTCACCTCCCTCCCTTTATACAGAAGACATCAGCAGTCACCTCCCTCCCCATATACAGAAGACATCAGCAGTCACCTCCCTCCTCATATACAGAAGACATCAGCAGCCACCTCCCTCCTCATATACAGAAGACATCAGCAGCCACCTCCCTCCTCATATACAGAAGACATCAGCAGTCACCTCCCTCCTCATATACAGAAGACATCAGCAGTCACTTCCCTCCTCATATACAGAAGACATCACCAGTCACCTCCCTCCCCGTATATACAGGAGACATCAGCAGTCACCTCCCTCCCCATATACAGAAGACATCAGCAGTCACCTCCCTCCTCATATACAGAAGACATCAGCAGTCACCTCCCTCCCCATATATAGAAGACATCAGCAGTCACCTCCCTCCCCATATATAGAAGACATCAGCAGTCACCTCCCTCCGCTCATATATAGAAGACATCAGCAGTCACCTCCCTCCCCTCATATACAGAAGACATCAGTAGTCACCTCCCTTCCAGTATACAGAAGACATCAGCAGTCACCTCCCTTCCAGTATACAGAAGACATCAGCAGTCACCTCCCTCCAGTATACAGAAGACATCAGCAGTCACTTCCCTCCTCATATACAGAAGACATCAGCAGCCACCTCCCTCCTCATATACAGAAGACATCAGCAGTCACCTCCCTCCTCATATACAGAAGACATCAGCAGTCACTTTCCTCCTCATATACAGAAGATATCACCAGTCACCTCCCTCCCCGTATATACAGGAGACATCAGCAGTCACTTCCCTCCTCATATACAGAAGACATCAGCAGTCACCTCCCTCCTCATATACAGAACACATCAGCAGTCACCTCCCTCCCCGTATATACAGAAGACATCAGCAGTCACTTCCCTTCCCTCATATACAGAAGACTTCAGTAGTCACCTCCCTCCCCGTATATACAGAAGACATCAGCAGTCACCTCCCTTCCCGTGTATACAGAAGACATCAGCAGTCACCTCCCTCCCCGTATATACAGAAGACATCAGCAGTCACTTCCCTCCTCATATATAGAAGACATCAGCAGTCACCTCCCTCCCCTCATATACAGGATACATCAGCAGTTACCTCCCTCCCCTCATACAGCAGTCACCTCCCTCCCCTCATATACAGAAGACATCAGCAGTCACCTCCCTCCCCTCATATACAGAAGACATCAGCAGTCACCTCCCTCCCCATATATAGAAGACATCAGCAGTCACCTCCCTCCCCATATATACAGGAGACATCAGCAGTCACCTCCCTCCTCATATATAGAAGACATCAGCAGTCACCTCCCTCCCCATATGTAGGAGATGCCAGCAGTTACCTCCTTCCTCCCTTTATATGCAATGGTCGCTAGGGCATGTGGTACTCAGTTACTGACTGGCAGTCGTTTAGGGAAGTCACTGTGGCGGTTACCCAGCTCCATGGCCCTGACTGAGCAGATAAAGGGGGATATCTACAGGGAATTTGAAGTTGATCGTGACGCCACCTGTGGTGCCGGGTCAGGGATGACCAGCACTGCTGTATAGGCTCCCAGTGAATAGATGGATGGGCAGTTTGTATGGAACACTCCCCACAGGGGGACCCTGGGATGTTGTAGGAGGTCTATATGGAGAATGACGGTGGTAGTAATGGTGCTGTGTGCCGCAAGGAGGGTGCAAAAAAAAGAAGCAAAGGGAGAGTCTTTTTTACCTTACTGATGAGATAATTGTTGAATCGGGGAAATGGTGACCAGGTCCAGGAAGTCCGATCAGCCTGGAAGCAGTCAGGTGGATTTGGAAGCCTGCCTGTTACTCTCTTTGGTTTCGGATCCAACTACCTGTGAGCTATGCTGTGGCCCTTCTCCTTCCTTCTTGTACTAAACTCTCGACTAGCAGACAGTGCAAACCTGCAATGAGTGCTGAGGTCTTGCGTGCAGATCAAGGCTCTCTTTAAACTGTTATGCTATCAGGTCTCAGCAAGTGGCTAGGAAACTTGCAATCTCCTTCCCTCCAGATTCATTTAACGGGAAGTGCAGTCCCCGTGTAACCCAGGACTCTGGCGTCATCAGCTGCGCTCTCCGGCTCTCCACTCCCAGAGCTCTCTCTCCACCTTTTGCTTCCTCTCCCCACCCGTTGTCACTCAAACTCTAACCCCTCCTCCTAGCCAGAGAAGGCAGCACTCCCCAGAACTTGGGTCATGGGCTCCCCCTTCTGGTCCGGGATCAGATCTTGTGTGTGCATGCGGGGGTTACCTGACGTGGGGAGCTCCTCCTGCTTCTAAGCGTGATACCACCTCCGATGAGTGAGGCAATATCACTGTGGCAACCAAACCATGGGTGGAAGGAAGGCGCCACATATACAGCAGACATCAGCATTCACCTCCCTATATGTTTAGAGCAGACATCAGTAGTCACCTCCCTTCCAGTATACAGGAGACATCAGCAGTCACCTCCCTCCTCATATACAGAAGACATCAGCAGTCACCTCCCTCCTCATATACAAAAGACATCAGCAGCCACCTCCCTCCCCATATATAGAAGAAATCAGCAGTCACCTCCCTCCCCTCATATACAGGATACATCAGCAGTCACCTCCCTCCCCTCATATACAGAAGACATCAGCAGTCACCTCCCTCCTCATATACAGAAGACATCAGCAGTCACCTCCCTCCCCTCATATACAGGATACATCAGCAGTCACCTCCCTCCCTTCATATACAGAAGACATCAGCAGTCACCTCCCTCCCCTCATATACAGGATACATCAGCAGTCACCTCCCTCCTCATATACAGAAGACATCAGCAGTCACCTCCCTCCCCATATATAGAAGACATCAGCAGTCACCTGCCTCCCCATATATAGAAGACATCGGCAGTCACCCCCCTCCCTCATATACAGAAGACATCAGTAGTCACCTCCCTTACAGTATACAGAAGACATCAGCAGTCACCTCCCTTCCAGTATACAGAAGACATCAGCAGTCACTTCCCTCCTCATATACAGAAGACATCAGCAGTCACCTCCCTCCCCATATATAGAAGACATTAGTAGTCACCTCCCTCCCCTCATATACAGAAGACATCAGCAGTCACCTCCCTCCCCTCATATACAGGATACATCAGCAGTCACCTCCCTCCTCATATATAGAAGATATCAGCAGTCACCTTCCTCCTCATATACAGAAGACATCAGCAGTCACCTCCCTCCCCATATATAGAAGACATCAGCAGTCACCTCCCTCCCCATATATAGAAGACATCAGCAGTCACCTCCCTCCCCTCATATACAGAAGACATCAGTAGTCACCTCCCTTCCAGTATACAGAAGACATCAGCAGTCACCTCCCTTCCAGTATACAGAAGACATCAGCAGTCACCTCCCTCCAGTATACAGAAGACATCAGCAGTCACTTCCCTCCTCATGTACAGAAGACATCAGCAGCCACCTCCCTCCTCATATACAGAAGACATCAGCAGTCACCTCCCTCCTCAAATACAGAAGACATCAGCAGTCACTTTCCTCCTCATATACAGAAGACATCACCAGTCACCTCCCTCCCTGTATATACAGGAGACATCAGCAGTCACCTCCCTCCCCATATACAGAAGACATCAGCAGTCACCTCCCTCCTCATATACAGAAGACATCAGCAGTCACCTCCCTCCCCATATATAGAAGACATCAGCAGTCACCTCCCTCCCCATATATAGAAGACATCAGCAGTCACCTCCCTCCCCTCATATATAGAAAACATCAGCAGTCACCTCCCTCCCCTCATATAAAGAAGACATCAGTAGTCACCTCCCTTCCAGTATACAGAAGACATCAGCAGTCACCTCCCTTCCAGTATACAGAAGACATCAGCAGTCACTTCCCTCCTCATATACAGAAGACATCAGCAGCCACCTCCCCTACCTCATATATCCATAAGAGACATCAGCAGTCCACTCCCTCCTCATATACAGAAGACATCAGCAGTCACTCCCTCCTCTATACAGAAGACATCACCAGTCACCTCCCTCCTCATATACAGAAGAGACATCAGCAGTCACTTCCCTCCTCATATACAGAAGACATCACAGTCACCTCCCTCCCCGTATATACAGAGACATCAGCAGTCACCTCCCTCCCCATATACAGAAGACATCAGCAGTCACCTCCCTCCTCATATACAGAAGACATCAGCAGTCACCTCCCTCCCATATAAGAAGACATCAGCAGTCACCTCCCTCCCCATATATAGAAGACATCAGCAGTCACCTCCCTCCCTCATATATAGAAGACATCAGCAGTCACCTCCCTCCCTCATATAAAGAAGACATCAGTAGTCACCTCCCTTCCAGTATACAGAAGACATCAGCAGTCACCTCCCTTCCAGTATACAGAAGACATCAGCAGTCACCTCCCTCCAGTAATACAGAAGACATCAGCAGTCACTTCCCTCCTCATATACAGAAGACATCAGCAGCCACCTCCCTCCTCATATACAGAAGACATCAGCAGTCACCTCCCTCCTCATATACAGAAGACATCAGCAGTCACCTCCCTCCTCATATACAGAAGACATCAGCAGTCACCTCCCCCCTTATATATAGAAGACATCAGCAGTCACCTCCCTCCCTCATATAAAGAAGACATCAGTAGTCACCTCCCTTCCAGTATACAGAAGACATCAGCAGTCACCTCCCTTCCAGTATACAGAAGACATCAGCAGTCACCTCCCTCAGTATACAGAAGACATCAGCAGTCACTTCCCTCCTCATATACAGAAGACATCAGCAGCCACCTCCCTCCTCATATACAGAATACATCAGCAGTCACCTCCCTCCTCATATACAGAAGACATCAGCAGTCACCTCCCTCCTCATATACAGAAGACATCACCAGTCACCTCCCTCCCCGTACATACAGGAGACATCAGCAGTCACTTCCCTCCTCATATACAGAAGACATCAGCAGTCACCTCCCTCCTCATATACAGAAGACATCAGCAGTCACCTCCCTCCCCGTATATACAGAAGACATCAGCAGTCACTTCCCTCCCTCTTATACAAAAGACATCAGTAGTCACCTCCCTCCCCGTATATACAGAAGACATCAGCAGTCACCTCCTCCCCGTATATACAGAAGACATCAGCAGTCACCTCCCTCCCCGTATATACAGAAGACATCAGCAGTCACTTCCCTCCTCATATATAGAAGACATCAGCAGTCACCTCCCTCCCCTCATATACAGGATACATCAGCAGTCACCTCCCTCCCCTCATACAGCAGTCACCTCCCTCCCCTCATATACAGAAGACATCAGCAGTCACTCCCTCCCCTCATATACAGAAGACATCAGCAGTCACCTCCCTCCTCATATACAGAAGACATCAGTAGTCACCTCCCTCCCCATATATAGAAGACATCAGCAGTCATTTCCCTCCTCATATACAGAAGACATCAGCAGTCATTTCCCTCCTCATATACAGGAGACATCAGCAGTCACCTCCCTCCCCATATATAGAAGACATCAGCAGTCACCACCCTCCTCATATACAGAAGACATCAGCAGTCACCTCCCTCCCCAAATATAGAAGACATCAGCAGTCATTTCCCTCCTCATATACAGAAGACATCACCAGTCACCTCCCTCCCCGTATATACAGGAGACATCAGCAGTCACCTCCTCCCCATATACAGAAGACATCAGCAGTCACCTCCCTCCTCATATACAGAAGACATCAGCAGTCACCTCCCTCCCCATATATAGAAGACATCAGCAGTCACCTCCCTCCCATATATAGAAGACATCAGCAGTCACCTCCCTCCCCTTATATATAGAAGACATCAGCAGTCCACTCCCTCCCTCATATAAAGAAGACATCAGTAGTCACCTCCCTTCCAGTATACAGAAGACATCAGCAGTCACCTCCTATCCAGTATACAGAGAGACATCAGCAGTCACCTCCCTCCAGTATACAGAAGACATCAGCAGTCACTTCCCTCCTCTATATACAGAAGACATCAGCAGCCACCTCCCTCCTCATATACAGAAGACATCAGCAGTCACCTCCCTCCTCATATACAGAAGACATCAGCAGTCACCTCCCTCCTCATATACAGAAGACATCACCAGTACCTCCCTCCCCGTACATACAGGAGACATCAGCAGTCACTTCCCTCTTCATATACAGAAGACATCAGCAGTCACCTCCCTCCCTCATATACAGAAGACATCAGCAGTCACCTCCCTCCCCGTATATACAGAAGACATCAGCAGTCACTTCCCTCCCCTCATGTACAAAAGACATCAGTAGTCACCTCCCTCCCCGTATATACAGAAGACATCAGCAGTCACCTCCCTCCCGTATATACAGAAGACATCAGCAGTCACCTCCCTCCCCGTATATACAGAAGACATCAGCAGTCACTTCCCTCCTCATATATAGAAGACATCAGCAGTCACCTCCCTCCCCTCATATACAGGATACATCAGCAGTCACCTCCCTCCCCTCATACAGCAGTCACCTCCCTCCCCTCATATACAGAAGACATCAGCAGTCACCTCCCTCCCCTCATATACAGAAGACATCAGCAGTCACCTCCCTCCTCATATACAGAAGACATCAGTAGTCACCTCCCTCCCCATATATAGAAGACATCAGCAGTCATTTCCCTCCTCATATACAGCAGACATCAGCAGTCATTTCCCTCCTCATATACAGGAGACATCAGCAGTCACCTCCCTCCCCATATATAGAAGACATCAGCAGTCACCACCCTCCTCATATACAGAAGACATCAGCAGTCACCTCCCTCCCCAAATATAGAAGACATCAGCAGTCATTTCCCTCCTCATATACAGAAGACATCAGCAGTCACCTCCCTCCCCATATATAGAAGACATCAGCAGTCACCTCCCTCCTCATATACAGAAGACATCAGCAGTCACCTCCCTCCCCGTATATACAGAAGACATCAGCAGTCACCTGCCTCCCCATATATAGAAGACATCAGCAGTCACCTCCTTCCTCATATACATAAGCAGTCTCAGCCCTTGTTTCCAGTGATCTAGTGCTGCTGTATTGTACTTGTATTCTTCTCTCTGATCTAGATAAATGAGGAGCGTCATGTACTGTAATATGTTTCTTCCCTTCTTCATCACAGTTTATTATTTATTATGTAAGTATACTATAGCCATTAGATGTATCTGTCTGCACTCTATCATTTAAGTATATTATATTCATTACAACTAATGTTAATTACAACTAAATAAATAAACACAACTAATATTAATTACAACTTATTCTGTATGTCTGCACTGTTATACTCTATTACTTTCATATGATAAAGTTTATTGTGGATCATTATAGAACATAAATTATCCTGCTCTTCATACTCATTTAAATACATTAGGTTGGTTTTCCAAAATAACTCTTTCTTCAGAAGGAAATGAATCACACATTTCAGTTCATAACTTTCCAATTCTCTTGTGATAATAGGTTCAGTGCTGGAAATGTCATCACCTCGGAAAGACAAAAAGTGGAGGCTAAACCTGGAGAATCCGTAACGATATCCTGTAACTACTCTACTAGTAGCTCTACCCCATATCTGTACTGGTATCACCAGTATAACCAACAAATCCAGTATATTCTCACCAGGGGAGCAAAAAGCTATTCGTACTTTGAGCGTTATAATCCAGATCTGGGGTCTGTCAAGTTCAATTCAGAGACCAGCGATACAACAACCTCTATCACCATCTCCAGCCTGGCGGAGTTTGATTCTGCCTTGTACCTGTGTGCTCTGAGTGATGGAGCACAGTGAAGAACAAGTCATTGTTTGCAAAATCAAAAACTCCCAGTGTAATACCACTACATGACCACTAGGTGGCGGAACACATTCATAAGATAGAAGTAAAGCAAGGCTGTCTCTTTATTCTTTTTGCTTTTATCATTCACTTTAACAATAAATGCATGAAGCATTTGAAATGTTAGTTTATTAATTCAATCATTTTAGTGTATTTTTCCCAATGACTTTTAACAATTTACTATTTAGAGGATGGTAAATAACATTTTTTTTAAGATTTATCATGCAATGATGCTAAAGGCACATTCAAATGAGCATACAATAGCATCACGTGCTGTGGCAGCTCACATGTGCAGTTACTCATACAGTGGCTAACTTTGAAAACCCAAGTGTGTCCAAATCTATGCTAACAAGATGGCCGCTGACGTGCGCAAAGAGGAGCCCAGAGCAGAGTGCAGTGAGCAAACTAGAGATGTTCACAGAGGGTGGGGAATGAGAGAGCACACAGCAGAGGGTTTGCAGACAGAGAGCACATGGCAGAGAGAGCACACAGCAAGGGGGGAAGAGAGATCACACATGCGGGTGGGTACAGAGAGAGTACAGCAGTAGGAGGAGGCAGAGAGAGAGACACCAGCAGAGGAAGAGGGTACAGAGAGTGCACAGTGGACAGACAGAGGCACAGGGGGCATAGAGAAGGGCTAACAGGCGGTGCTCAGAGAGGCATAGGAAGCCACAGAGAGTGCACAGAGAGGCACAGGGGCAGACAGAGGCAAAGGGGGCCAAAGAAAGAGCAAAGTGAGTCACAAAGAGTGCACCGGGGGCAGAGAGAGCACACACAGGGGAAGAGAGTGCACAAAGGGAGGCAGAGAGAGAGCGCACAGTGGGGGCAAAGAGAGCACACATGGGCAGAGAGAGCACGCAGGGAAGCAGAGACCGTGCACTGGGGGCAGAAAGCGCACAGGTGGGGCACCAAGAGCTCATGGGTATACAAAGAAGGCAGTGGTGTTATACATCACACTGCCCCACCACTTCCACAGCAAGATTACAGTAAATACAGTATTACATCAGAGGGAACTTTTTGAGAAACAATACAGTGAATAATGAGGTGTATCTGTCTATTTTGTATGCAATAAAGGATTTCACTCTGTGTTTTTTTCTTTTTACCGAAAGTATTGCTAATGGCTGGCTGTCATACTGACAGTTGACATTATAATAATATAATAATAGCAATAGGGCTTGACGTTATAGCTACCAGGAAAATTGACATAAACCCCTTTATTACTCAGTCTGCCACCACTACACGGCAGCTAGAAAAGCAGGGTACCTGCCAGTTTTGGAGTCTCTCATGGAGGCACCAATTCTGAGGTAGCTGCTGGCTGCGATTTTCAGCGCAGGGGACCCAGCAGGGACGTCGCTATGCATTAAGAATCGAGGCTGCAGCCCCGATTCTTATGCATAGAGCCCCGAACCCCACGCGCCGGTCTTCTGTGCTCCGTCCTCCATGCTCCCGTCCGGCTGCATCCGGCCCCGGGCCCCGGTCCCCGGCCATCACAGTAACGATGATGTCATCGTGCGACGGCCGGATGCAGCCGGACGGGAGCATGGTGGACGGAGCACAGAAGACCGGCTCGGTGCAGAAGACCGGGGATGGTAAGTTAAGCAGCGGGGGGGCCTTACAACAGAGGGGGGGGCGAGTGCCAGCATTTGGGGGCCTATATACCACTGGGGCTGCGCTGCTGTATACCACTGGGGCTGCTGTACACCACTGGGGCTGCTATATACCACTGGGGCTGCTATATACCACTGGGGCTGCTGTATACCACACCACTGGGGCTGCTGTATTCCACTGGGGCTGCTGTATACCACTGGGGCTGCTGTACACCACTGGGGCTGCTGTATACCACTGGGGCTGCTGTACACCACTGGGGCTGCTGTATACCACTGGGGCTGCTGTACACCACTGGGGATGCTATATACCACTGGGGCTGCTGTACACCACTGGGGCTGCTGTACACCACTGGGGATGCTATATACCACTGGGGCTGCTGTATACCACAGCACTGGGGCTGCTGTATACCACTGGGGCTGCTGTATACCACTGGGGCTGCTGTACACCACTGGGGCTACTATATACCACTGGGGCTGCTGTATACCACTGGGGCTGCTATATACCACTGGGGTTGCTGTATATACTGCTGGGGCCTCCTGTATATACCACTGTGGAGGCTGCTGTATACTACCACTGGGGAGGCCTGTATACCACACTGCTGGGGGCTGTATACCTGTGCTGGGGTCCACCCTCGGCTTATACACGTAACACGAGTCAATAGGTTTTCCCAGGTTTTGGGGGCAAAAGTAGGGGGTCGGCTTATACACGGGTCGGCTTATACACGAGTATATACAGTATATACCTCATAGTGTGTGTGCCTGCCTGATGTATACAAATATACCTGAGGTATATATATGTATACATCAGGCAGGCACACTATGCCTCATCAAATAAAAATTGGCGGTGGCGGGTGTGATGGTGGGGGGGGGGGGGGCGCCAAAATAAATCCTTGGCCCGGGTGCCAGAAAACCTAGTTACACATCTGGTCAGGACCATTCTTCAGTCGGGCGACTCCCGCCGAGTGGCGGGCGTCGCCTCGTGTGGCGCTGCCGATAGCAACGAGCGCCATTCGTGGCCTGCCGCCCAGTGGGAGGCCGCACAATCGGGAGTGACCAGCTAGGCGTAGCTCGGCGCTACGGAGATATGTTTGACATCTCAAACAGCGATCTCGGGCGACGGAGGTCGCTGTCGGGATCGCTGTAGCGTCGCTACGTGTAACGGGGCCCTTACACTCCATGAGAAGATAAGGGGAGGACACGAGTTGACAGACGGTCGTAAATATTTTACTGAACCTAGGGAACCTGTTAAAAATTTGAATCCCACCCTTGCAGCTGCCGCTCACTGGACCTGCCGCTCCTTGGTCCCGCTGCCGCTCACCGGACCTACCACAGACACACTTCCTGGACCTGCCAACGTCCTCTGTAATCACTGGAGGTACATGCATTGTAATCACTTACAAATGTCTGTGTAGAGGTGGTATTAATATTATATGGCCAGTATGGTCAGTGGTGATGTAATAGTGGTCTCTGTGTAGAGGTGGTATTAATATTATATGGTCAGTATGGTCAGTGGTGATGTAATAGTGGTCTCTGTGTAGAGGTGGTATTAATGTTATATGGCCAGTATGGTCAGTGGTGATGTAATAGTGGTCTCTGTGTAGAGGTGGTATTAATGTTATATGGTCAGTGTGGTCAGTGGTAATGTAATAGTGGTCTCTGTGTAGAGGTGGCATTAATGTTATATGGCCAGTATGGTCAGTGGTGATGTAATAGTGGTCTCTGTGTAGAGGTGGTATTAGTGTTATATGGCCAGTATGGTCAGTGGTGATGTAATAGTGGTCTCTGTGTAGAGGTGGCATTAATGTTATATGGTCAGTGTGGTCAGTGGTAATGTAATAGTGGCCTCTGTGTAGAGGTGGTATTAATGTTATATGGTCAGTATGGTCAGTGGTAATATAATAGTGGTCTCTGTGTAGAGGTGGCATTAATGTTATATGGTCAGTGTGGTCAGTGGTAATGTAATAGTGGTCTCTGTGTAGAGGTGGCATTAATGTTATATGGTCAGTGTGGTCAGTGGTAATGTAATAGTGGTCTCTGTGTAGAGGTGGTATTAATGTTATATGGTCAGTGTGGTCAGTGGTAATGTAATAGTGGTCTCTGTGCAGTGGTTTTTATTCAGTAATGGACAGTAATATTCGGGCACTATGTACCATATATACTCGTGTATAAGCAGAGTTTTTCAGCCCCAGTTTTTGGGCTGAAAATTTACCCCCTCGACTTAAACGCGAATCAATAGAAGATAAAATCTTGCACAATGCGCCATCTGACCTAAGGTCAACCTTGCTGCAGCCAATAGGCAGGCTCAGGCACCCAGCGTCTGAGAAGCTACCGTATATACTCGTGTATAAACCGACCCGTGTATAAGCCGACACCCATACTTTTGCCCCCAAAACCTGGGAAAACCTATTGACTCGTGTATAAGCCAAGGGTGGACCCCAGCACAGGTATACAGCCCCCAGCAGTGTGGTATACAGCAGCCCCAGAGGTATATACAGCGTCCCCAGTGGTAGTATATAGCAGCAGCCCCAGTGGTATATACAGCAGCAGCAGCCCCAGTGGTTAGTATACAGCAGCCCCAGAGGTATATACAGCAGCCCCAGTGGTAGTATACAGCAGCCCCAGAGGTAGTATACAGCAGCCCCAGAGGTATATACAGCCCCAGTGGTAGTATACAGCAGCCCCAGTGGTAGTATACAGCAGCCCCAGAGGTAGTATACAGCAGCCCCAGAGGTAGTATACAGCAGCCCCAGAGGTATATACAGCCCCAGTGGTAGTATACAGCAGCCCCAGTGGTAGTATACAGCAGCCCCAGAGGTAGTATACAGCAGCCCCAGAGGCAGTATACAGCAGCCCCAAAGGTATATACAGCCGATAGGCCAGTTTAATTAAATGCATACTTTGGGCATGCTTAAAACTGTGGATATTAGGAAGTAATTGAATTGTCCTGGGACGCACATTCCAGAGATTTGGCACAGCTTCAGCTTGAGGTCACAAACAGATGGCTGGATATTCTGCTTCAGGATTGTTTGTAGACAGCAGAATTCATGGTTCCATAGCCTTCTTATATAGTATAGGGTTCACCCCCTTAGAGAAAAACTAACTGTAAACCACCTAGTACATACTAGAGAAGTAAAGCATTTGTGTCAATAATTGATTTCCTAACACGTAAGTACACGGTTAGAATAAAGTGCTTAATAAATATACCCATGTTGTAGAAGTTAAAAATTGCAAATGGCAGTTAGGCAATGGCACACAGCAGGAGGAGAACAGGAATATAACTCAATGTACGTTTCACTTAGTTTTAAAGTCTACAAGCTTCTTCAGGAGAACTTGTCCTGTCAAGTAAGCATTCAGCTTTAAAAGTTAATAATCCAGCTCACCTGTTCCTTTTGTGCTCCAGAGAATTCCCAAATACATCCAGAAAAAAACTTTAAAGTCCGGCACCAAACGTTTTTAGTTCCAAAAAGATTTCTTTATTAATTTACAGCATAAAAAGAATGTAAAATCGAGGCTAAAATATAGTCCAATTAAGTGCAAGCTATACCGGGCACTGGTTGTATTTGAAACTACAGGAACAGCGCAGCTCCTCTTACACTGACAGGAGCCAGTTGCTTTTCTGCAGGACGGCTAGGCCCCTAACTCTGATGGGTCAGGTCGCAGTCGTGACTTCTGCGACCTTGGTAGTTACGCCCCTGGTCCTCATCCAGGTATATATGTCCCCAGCCTGGTATGCATGGTTTGCATCCTGGTATATAAGTCCTCCATTCTGCTTTACATGGTGCATATGGTCTGTATCCTGCAATATATGTCATCATCCTGCTATATATGTCCACATCCTGATATGTATGGTCCCAATCCCCCAATCCTGGTATATATTATCCATATGGTCTCCATCTTGAATATATATATATATATATATATATATATATATATATATATATTAATAAAATGTGCCTATCCTGCTATATATGTTCTCCTTCCTGACATATATGATCCCCATCCTGCTGTATATGGACCCATCATGCTATGTATGTCCCCATTGGGGTATTTATCCTTGTATATATGTCTCCATCCTGCTATATGTGTCCCCATCTTGCTATATATGGGCCCATCCTGGTATGTATGTGTCGAACCCCAGTCCGGGGGGTACTCATGTATCAGGCTCAAAGGGTAGTTGCTTCATGGGGATGTCACTGGTGGCTGTGCCTGAGCCTGTGGCCTGGGTGACACGTCAAAATGGGTTTATGTACAGGGGATTAGAGTTATTTGTTATGTGACGGCACCTGTAGTGCCTGGTGATGGGTCACCAGCGCCGCCACAGTCCTCCGGAGGGTGATGGTATCGAGGCAGAGATGGCAAAGCTCCCTACAGGTGGAGCTGGTCCTCCGGGGCAGCATTGCTGTAAGCAAACAGGTTGATGTAGATAAGACACAGAGGCAAAGTCACTATCTCCCGGGTACTTTACTGTAAACCGTTATCATCAGCATACAAGTCCACAGTTCAGTAAGATGTTCAACAAACAGGTAGCTCTACGGTTGGCTGCAAGTGGATGCCAGGTGGTATGGAGGAACCCGTGGTATACCTTAGTTGACAAACCCGTGTCCTCTCTTCCCCGCCTGGATGAGTCTATACCCAATGGCTCCTTGAAGGTAGTCTTGGGGCTTCCCTCCCTCGTGGTGAAGGGTGAAGAAGCAGGCAGACCGCTCCCTCTGGCAGGGTGCCGCAGCCGATGAACAGACTGCAGCAGCCGGTTGATGACTGCAGAGGTGGACTCTGGCCGTATCCTCGGGCCCGGCGTTCCCGTGGTGGACTAGGGAATTCCCTGGAGTATGGTTGCTCCACGCTGGGGTTCCCCCTTTCTCTCTCAGGCCCAGACTCATGCGTCAGGCACCCTCTTTCAGGATCCCCTTTCATCTTCCCTCCGGATCAGCGTAGAGCTGTCCGGTTTGACCTTCCGCCTCGCTCCACAATCCAACTCCTTCTCTCCCACTAACTAACTCCTCCCCCTTGTTGAGGTGACTATATCTCCCTCCCTGGGGTAACTTCCCACCACTACTCTGTGTGGGAGAGCAGGAATGGGTACCTCCCACCAACCCAGCATCCACTTGCAGTTGGGGAAAATTACTACTTTTACGAGAGCAATACCCCGATGTGACGCCTGACCATGTGGGGTGCCACATATAATCCCAATCCTAGTATTTATGGTTTCCATCCTGCTATATATGGTCTCCATCCTGGTATATATGAGTCCATCCTGGTATATATGATCCCCATCCTCATTTACATGGACGCCATCCTGGTATATATATACCCGTTCTGTCCCTAATGCATAATTATAAACATGCTACTCACCTCTTTGTGCTCCCACATCACTTGGTGTCCTCTGTAGCAGCAGAGCAGAGTGTCCTTGGAGTGCACACCATTACAGATGATGTCACTATCATGCATTGCCCCCTGACAGGTTCCTGCTGATGTCACTGCCAGTCACTCTTTGCAGTGTGTAGGGACCTGACAAGATTATGGTGCTATCTGTGGCACCCCTAATGTTATTCTTCAAAAATGTTTCCTCAGTCCTGAGTACTGAATATCATTAGGGGGGAAATGTGGCACTCCAGAGTCCGGTTGCCACAGTAGCATTGCCTCCCTTGGGGGGGTGATGTCATGCTTGGAAGCAAGAAAGGGTATCCACACCAGATAAGCCCACAGCATGCAACACTTTCCTGACTCCAGACCAGAAGGGGGAGCTGTAGCCCAGGTTCAGGGGAGCTCCTCTATAAATTCTGGCATGGGGGTGGGGTTAGTCAGTTCAGTTTCTAGGAAGACTGTGAAGACATCCTGCGGACTGGAGCTGTGCTAAGCTTGTCCGAGGATAGAGACTAGAAAGCTTGAGGGAACCGTCGGAGAAGGTCTGAGGAAGGAGAGTAGAGGGCCTGGGGAGTGAAGCCTGTTAACGGTTCACCCCAGAGCAGGGTGCCCTAAACAGACACTGGAGTCCGAGGTTGTGAGGGTACTAAAGGCCCAGTAGCCAAAACCGGAGGATGGGAGACTCCATGTATCCTGGCCACACCTAAGCCCCTGGAGGCACAGCAGCATGGGAGAGCTTGGGGACAGTAGCCAGATGAGTGATACCCGGGAAGGACTTGAGCTCCCTGCTATACTGGTGAGAAACTTACAAGCAGGAAGAGAGGGTCGCAGCGTAGCTACAGGCAGCCAGGACCAGCAAAGAGAAGCGCAACAGGGAGGCCTCAGAACTCATCGGGCGAGGAAATCCCCGACTTGCTTCCAGGCCACCCAGATTCCCAACATCAACTGTGGACAGTGTCTTGGTCTGAACCTGCAACTACCAGTAAAGGTAAAGGAAACTATGCCGAGTTTGTCTGTCGGTTATTCTGCGCCCTCTGTCCTGCACCCTAATAGCCAACCACCGCCATAGACTATACCATATATTGCAGGAGCGACCTGGCTACCGCAGTATTCAGGAGAAGCGGTTACCCTGAACGACTTTCAGGAGAGACTGAAAAGCTTGTTTGAAGTTTATTCCTTGACTGAGAGGCATAAAGTCACTATGCTAATAGGACAATTGACTGGTGCCGCCAAAAGAGAGGTCCTGGCTGGATGCCAACATAAAGACAGTGAAACAAATCCTAGCCAGGTTGAAAGAAACCTTTGACACCCATACTGCAGTGGAAATGAAAATGAGGTTTTATGGGTGCAAACAACGGGTGCAAGGCAGTATATGGGACTATGCATTAAATCTCCAAGAGGCGATGAGGGCCATGAAGCAGGTAGACCCTGAGAGTGCACGAAATGAGGACAAGCTGTGGACAGAGCAGTTTATTGAGGGGCTCTTGCCTCAGGCGCACTGGACTCAGCTACGTATATTGGCCCTACAAAACCCTGACCTAAACTTTATGCAATTTAAAGACCGGGCCATTCATGTGCTGCGAGAACCAACTGTGACTGGCTCTAATGTACCACCGGAGGTGGCGCCCTCTTACCTGGCTACAGTGGGGGCCAGTGCACAGACTCTAGAAGCTGTTACCCCTGATGCCTTACAATTGCAGGGGCAGCAGCTGAGCTAACCAAAGCTGTACAGTCCATGCAGAGGTACAAACCATTGGAGAAGATCCAGTTGGCCTCCAGCCCTGATGACATCCCGTGGCTATGCCAGAGGAGGTACCCATTGACCAGTGTACGAGCCAGCGATCACTATGATGCTACAGAACAACCCATCTGCCGCCCCTGCAACGAGGTGGGCCATATCGCAATGTTTTGTACTTTAAACGAGAAACCACTGGGGCAGCAGGCCACCCCTCAGGAATGAGACAGCCTGGCTCACCGAACTGGCGTTACAGGCATGTAGGAGGACAACCGGTCCTACCTGTTGTGCTGGATGGAATCCCCATGAACGCTTTATTGGACACCGATTCACAGGTGACAACGATGCCTTATATCCTTTACGAACGGTAATGGGCCGACTCTGACATCACCCATCGCCCAGATGACAGCTTTACGATCTATACTAGTAATGGTCAACCCTTACCGCAAGTGGGGTTCAAAGAAGTAACTATTAAGGTGGGGCATGAAGAACTAACAACCCAGGGTATAGTAATTGTTGTTGTAGACGAACAAGAATGCAACCCAATGCTTACCCTAGGCAATAATGTAATTGAGATTTGTCTAGGAGAAAGTATTGTTTTGTTACAACAGTTTGCCGAAACTGCCATCATAGGGCAACCGAGAGTCCTGCAGAAAGAGATAAATGCCCTGATGCAGAGGCAGCAAGTGAAGTTGTTTGGTGGAGAAGTCGGCAGTGTAAGAGTAAGTGACTCGGTCCCCATTGCAATACCCCCGAAAAATGAAATGTCAATATGGTGTAGGGCAGCAATAGGCCTTATGACCCATCCCAGGGTATGGGATACTCAGAACCGGGCGTTTAGTTCACGGTGGGATGTCACAGGGGCCTGTGCCTGATCCCGTGGCCCTGGGGGTCGCTTAAAAAGGGAGTTAAACAGTCAATAAAAATAAATAAAAGTGTTTTATGACGCCACCCACGGTACCGGTAATGTTATCGGTGCTGCAGGACAGTCCTCCGGAGTGATGGTGGAGCAGCAAGATGGTTAAGCTCCCTATAGGTGAAGCTGGATCCCCGATGCAGTTGTGAATAATATAGTTTATATACAGTCTTTACACAGGGAGGCAGCTTACCACACAGCACAGTCACTTGTCCTTTTCACTGCAACAAATGTGCGGCTCATCAGTCGCCGGTAAATTAAGTACAACACACAGTCTTTAACTCTGGACGGTTTACTGGCAGTAACTCAGGCAGGTTACAGATGGTACAGTCTTTTGGTTCTTACTTACCAGGGAACCAGGATGACTCACTTAGGTGTGTGCCTGCCATTCCTTTCCAATCCCTCACTGTGCTCTCTCCTGTCTCCCTTGAAGCGCTTCCACGCGCAGAGCCTCTAGCCGGCTCCCACGGGCCCTCTCTGGAGGACTCCTTTCTTAGTCCTCCTGACCCTATTCTGTGCTTTTTTAAGGATGTGCCGGGTATTCGGCTGCGATTTCCTCTAGAAGCTCGGGCCTCCGGTTCACCAGCTCGGGCCTAGACTCCCGCACCGTGCTCAGAGCCGGTCTTCTGTTCCGGGATAGATCCCTCCGGTCGGTAGATGTACTGGGTCGGGATTTTGGCGCACTGCACTACCTGGTACCCTTAGGATCTCCCTCCTGCTACAGTCTCTAGCCGACTGTCTCTCTCACATTGAACTAACTCTCCTCCCACCCACACACTTTTCTACCCTTCTAACCTCCTCCCATGGGACTGGGTCCTCCCTACAGCGGGTCCCCTACTCTAAGGTGTGTGTGAATGAGTGTTATGAGGGTCCTTTTTTTCACCATCCCATTTCCCTAGTCACAGGAATATTACACACTCTTATATGGGTGCAGTACCCCTAGGTGGCGTCCCGACCAGTGGAGCACCACACTTAGAGGTAAAGATTATCAGGCCTTGGTGGAGCCCATGTACTCAGACAGTAGGCCCACTGTCCTCACAGCCAGGGGTGCAGTTGATGTCTGCAAGGGGAGGGTACCAGTACGTCTCTTGAACTGTGGAGAGGAAGTGGTTAAACTGCCTCGGTATGCTACCATTTCTAAGCTGTACACTGTCAATAACAACATAATCACGGAAGTGGAACCGTATGACCAAGTGAAGTACAACGGCTCCGATGGCAGCTAGATGACTGGTGTCAGAAGCTACACGTAGGCGCTGACTCCACCTCTTTGCACCAAAAGCATGGAGTTTACCGGGTAGTTCAAGAATATGAAGAGGTTTTTAGTAAACATCCTTTAGACTTTGGGCAGGTAAAAGGGGTACAACATCACATCCCCACTGGAGACCACCCGCCCATTAAAGAGAGGTACCAGCCTGTACCTCCAGTTCACTATCAATGTGCCAAAGAGATGTTACGGGTAATGAATGAGGTTGGGGTGGTAAGAGAAATGTGTAGCCCCTGGGCAGCTCCTCTAGTCCTGGTAAAGAAGAAAGATGGTACAATGAGAATGTGTGTTGACTACAAGCAGATTAATCGCATTACACATTAGGATGCTTACCCATTACCCAGAATTACAGAGTCAATAGCTACACTGAGAACTGCTAACTATTTTTCCACCTTAGATCTCACCAGTGGGTGTGGAGACACGGGGGCCAGTGGGTGTTCTCATCCGCTGGCCCAGCTAAGTTTCGAAAGACAACATGGACCAGGGCTCATCCCAACTGAACACCCAAGCTCCTTTCCCGTGGGCGGAACACTAATCAGACAACACAGGGTGAGGGAACCACAATATTAAGGCTTTATTGGTTCCCCAAACAGTTAACAGCATATAACACATAACCAGCAAAACACACAATGTAACAGGCAACAGTCTCACGCTTCTGCTGGCTCACAGGGATTAGAATATTCGTGCCTCAGAGCTTCCAGGGCTACTTACTCCAAACCAGCAGCACCATGCTTTTGGCAGGCACCCACCGAGAAAGGAATAATGCCAGATTTAGGAAGCTGAGCTAGCACAGCAAAGTCTGTAGCCAGGTGACTGGATTGTCTCAACCTGTGTTGCTTTCTTATGTAGCATTTGATATAACAGCCAAATCCTAACATTCAAAGCTGAAGTCCATGTGGTGATATAATCCAGGTTCTGATCCCCTTGGTCGGTACCGAAGTGCCTAGGCCTGGGATTATGGCCTGCCAATCAGATCCGTAGATCCTTGATTAGCAGCATGTATCAAGTCTGCTGGTCAAAATGAACAGTCCTCCTTATATAGCTGAGCACTCATGGCAGGATATTGGGGACTTCACGATTGGTGGAATAAGACTGTGCTCTCATTGGATAGATTTCAAGCTGCCTGGACAATGTTCAGTTAAATGATGTGGGCAGAGAGGGGCCAAAGCAAAGCCCAATCCGGTTACCAGCTTCGGATTTGAAGCCTGCGTTAAAAATCATGCAGGTTTCAGTTTTTGCAGCGGTATACCAGCCGCAGCAGATTTGCTATAATGGGCTCCTATGTGAATGCCTGCGGCGGCCAGCCGCTTTGTTCATCCCTGCTGCTGCAGGGATGAACAAAGGGTTAAATAATAAGAATCCATGTGGGCAACATCTCTCTAGGGGATGTCCACTTCCCCTAGAGACATGCTGTCCACACAGGATGGCATGTCAGGGCTTAATTTAACTGTTAACCACATCGCTGCTATTGTCGGCTTTTTTCTATTCATTCTATTAAAACCCGCCGTCTCCTGCATCAGGACCAGTAGCCTATGCAAATTGCGTAAGTAACACAGACAGCTCCTCACTGAGGATGCTGTACTGTAAAATGCTTACGCAAATTGCGTACGCTACTGGTCCTGATGCAGGAGCTAGCAGGTTTTAATAGAATGAATAGAAGAAAGCCGACAATAGCGGTGATGTGGTTAACAGTTAAGTTAACCCCTGACATGCCGTCCTGTGTGGACAGCATGTCTCTAGGGGGGTGGATACCCCCTAGAGACATGTTGCCCACATGGATTCTTATTATTTAACCCTTTGTTCATCCCTGCAGTAGCAGGGATGAACAAAGCAGGCGGTAACCGGATTGTTCCGGATTACACATCCTGAGCAATCCGGTTACCGCATAGCGGTTTGCAAGACACGTTTTGGGTCAAAATTATGTGTGATGGCAATTGCGGTTACCGCATCCGGATCTGGATGCGGTAAGCGCAATTACCTTTCCAAGTGTGACCCCAGTCTTAATTATGTATATTCTTGCACAAGACACAAATGCCCTGAGTCGCTTATCCGTGCTTGACTTCATGCTACTTAATTTTTTTCTAATACAAAGGTTGTTTCAAAAGCAAAACATGTTTTCCTTTGTCAACAACAGGATTCGTTTAATCCAAGAAAGCATTTTATTCTGTTCAAACCTTGGAACCTAAACCTCACTAGGTGGCACTATAGTCTCAGCACTGAATATATGTCAAGACCTCATGGAAGACAAGTGGGTGGGATGATCAGGTCTATCATAAATGAAGGTGAGGAAGAAACATCTCACACATAACTACGTCCATCAGTCTTTTACTTACATGCTCTTAATTTACAGTAACTATTTTCTCAAAATGTCTGCATGGAAGTTTTTCTTCACAGGCATATTAATATTTTTTATATGTAAGTATACTGTATGTCTGATGAATGAATTTTATTATATGGTCTGATTGTATGGTCTGATGATATGATTGTATTTACATTTCTTAAAGTAATTATCTTCTATGTTGGTGTTCTCAAACCGGTGGTTCTCCAGGTCTGAGTGAGCTATAGCTACCAGTATGCCCTGAAATCTGCAGATTGGAGTTATAGTTCTACCATGAATGGAGATCCATAGATGGTGGACATCGTTCTACATTATACTATATGTTGCAGTTACAACATTAACAAATTGTTTACTAATCTTGCGTATTTTTTTTAGGTTCTTTTTGCTCCTGTAACATTTTACAGAAAGATAGACAAGACGTTATGTCAGGAGACTTTTGTCATCTCGAATGTGACCACGCCGCTATATCTACTAGTGACTACATCCATTGGTACAGGATGATTCCTGGTCAAGCACCAGTATTTCTTATTAGTGGCTACAAAGACAAGGAAGACAATAAGTTTAAAATAACATTTGGTAAAGACAGAAAGTCCAGTGTCTTCCATATACGAGATGTGATGCCTGAAGACAACGCAGTGTATCTGTGTGCGCAGAGTGACACAGAACTACATACAGATTTCCTGCCTGTACAATACATCATTATATGAATGAGTACATTGAAAGTGAATTATAGTGTAATAGGAGAGAAAGATTTAATTGTGAATGGGATAAATATTTGGAATTTACATTCAATATATCAAATTTTAAATTAAATTATAAATTACAGTAGTGCCTGATGAACGTATAAAAACAAAATTTTGCAATATCATGAAAATCTTGGGCTCATTCCAGTCACTTAAAAATAAGTCTCAATTTCAGTCTCTTATTTTAATTATTGCAGTGATGATTTACCACCCCCCAACATTTGACTGATGATACTGACATCAATTTGTACACCAAGTGCATCACAAAGCATTTACATCTTGAACCCCAGTCCTGGATCTTATCAGTAATGCCCTGAATCTCCAGTGAAAGTAACTTTTTTTTAAGCTAATAAACATTATTGTTCAAGGAGAACTTGAACACCGGCAGACTCGTGTCTTGGTCTTGGGGGTCGGGGTACACGACCATCCGGGACAGTCTGATAGATGCCACAGTGGCAGCCCTAGAGGTCATGATCAATGTCAGACATGTTAAAAGGGAAAATTTAAAGGGGAAAAGTTAAGTTTATTGTGAGGTTTCTGGTCAGATTGGACCAGTACTGCTTGTGGTGATCCCCCAGGGATAGGTGTTGTGGCAGCTTGATGGAACACTCCCCTCAGATGGAGTGGGCCCTTAGGGTATAGTAAGGTGGTGATGTGGATGATGGTGGTAGTAGTTGTTGATGCAGAGAGGCGCAGGAAGGAGTAGACAGACACAGGGGTTGCAGTTCTTACTGGTCACCTTTACTTGCAGCTTAGTGCAGAGACAACCCAGCTGGGGTACTGTATTCTCCAAGGTTGCAGTTTGGCCAGCTCACAAGTAATCAAGGTCCACACTTCTGAGACATGGAGTATAAAGCCTTCTCCTTGCTGCCCTTTTCTGTCTGATACTTTGCTACACCTTTCCTTCCTCCTGGCCTTGTGGTTACAAGTCCCAAAGCAGGTGACTGCGGGCCCTTCTGAGCGGCTGCCTTGCAAGTCCTCTCGACCCTCTGTAGTCCTTTCCGGGGAGTCCACGGTGGTGGCTACTGCACGTGAATTTCAGTGACCTCAGGTTTCTCGGCTGGTCCTACAGATCCCAGACTGAATTGGGGACAGTACTCCTGTGCAGGTCATTCCTCTATGTGACCGGACGAACAGCTATAGATTTGGGTCCTCAGGCCTGGGTATCAGCAGCCGACCCTCCTTCATGCGTCCTGCTCTCTCCCCAGCTGCCTGAGCTCCCTGAAACTCACTCCATCTTGCTTCCATGCTGTTCTCCCTCTAACTTTACTAACTCCTCCCACCCACTAGACCTACTCCTCCCTCCAGCCAGCAAATGGGGACTGCTCTATCAGCAAGCTTCTTCTGCCCAGCATCTCTCTGGCCAGGAGTTTGGATTGATGTTGGGTGTGTGTGTTGGTGTATCTCAGCAGAGCTTTCCCATCTTACCTGCGAGCATGATACTACACCTGTTGAAGAGGTGCAGCATCACCATGGCAACCAAACCCACACTGGGCTTGCCAGATGCAGTATGCATGGTGAGTACCTTAGTAGGTCCTCCTTCTGTCTCCACACTCCTCCCCCCAGGTGCCATAATGAATTGTTTAAGCAGGGAGTAGCATTTAAGTGTGGAGGCTGGTGGAACCATGGAGGAGGTTATCACTGTCTGCAAATAGCAGTAAAAGTGCAGTGGAGGAGTCGAGAAAATGTCAGGTTCATGAGGGGTGGCATCTAAGCACTAATGAATTTAGGGAACCAGGAGCATCTGCTGGATGTGCTGAGGCATGCCAGAAATTGACTGCAATTAAAGGGGTTAATGTGTCCCATTCTGAGTTTCCTCTGTCTCCTCAGTCTAGCCAATTATAGGTTTCTCTCATCATTCTTCCTCTATTTATAATCCTGCAAGACCAGGAGGCAGCTTCCCAGCAGATCACCTGGCAGAAGTGAAAGTGAGTATGGCAGATGAGCTCACCGCTGCCATTATGGATCATATCAGGAGGATGGGATGTGGCGCCCCTGTGATGCTACACCTATTCCATGGGTGTGGTGTCACCATTTCCAGGTGAAAGGGGTCACAAACCCAAGACATATAATTAAACACAACACCATCCCAAGTCCAGGTTGGGGGGTTCAGGGGGACCCTTTTCAGGGAGGGCCCCATCTCCTGGCTGAAGGAGGGCTTAGCAAAGGGTAGGTTAGAGGAGATAGAGAATAGAACGTCGGAGGAGAACGTCCAGAGCGGACACAGGACGGAGAGTGTCCTAGGGAACATGGGAGTGGGGGATCCACCCATGCACCTCGAATCTGGCCTGACCTAAGTTGGGCAGAGGGACAGTTGCCTGAGGGGACCGGCCCCGATCTAGTAGGAGTGCTACATGCCTCAGCTAGGAAAACCGGAGGCCATTGTTTCTGTATGAGCGGCGGCTACCAACCATGGATAATAGCGTGATGATGGCAAGAACTAGGATCAGGGGACGTGCCAACACAGTCGCCCGACAAGCCCTGCAACCATCAGCCTGGGACCCTCTCCACAAAGGTATTGGGAAGGAGGGAGAGTATACAGCGCAAGAGAAGAGCAACCAGGAAAGGCTCTGAATGGTGTCTTGGAAGAGTGACCCTAATCACCTGGGAACTAACCTGGCTGCACTTTGGAGGAGCACAGCACCCGGCTGAGTGAACTTGCCTGATCATCAAGTAAAGGTAACGAACTGCACGAACTGTGTTTGCCTCCTCCTTCCTCACCCTTAATTACAGAACAAAAGACGGTGATTAGAGGATGTTAGCTAAAATCCTTCAGGTCATTCGACCCGTCTCTGGGTTCTAAAGGTAAAAATGTTAAATGACCCCTCTCTGGGACTTCTAGTGCTAATAGACTATCCACATCATCCCTTGTGCACAGTTCCACCATTCCGGCTGCACTTGCATCTGCCTCAGCAGTCATATCCTGCAGCGTCGTCCTCCCCTGGCCGAATACCACAGGTGGCGTCACGAACTATCAGCTGTAAATAATTCCCCTTTACTGCACGCCCAGGACCACGGAGCCGGGTCACCAGCACTGTGACCTCCCACTGAACCAACTGGCTCAGTTACCAAGTACCCCTCGGCCCTGGTGGGCATCGCAGGGAGATGCGTGGCTAACATCCCTGATCTCAGGCCAGCGTCTTTTCCTTCCTGAATCTCAGGCACCCGCTTCTGCCAGCTGGCAGTTTGCATAGTGCACCCGCCCACCTGTTCCCCTGAGTACCAGCGCCCTGTTTCATCAGCCACGCAGTATAGTGTTACACACTACAGTGTTGGACTCATCCACTCGTCAACCGCATCTTGCAGCAACCGCAGCTCCGCAATGCCCTGCTGGGTTTGTGACGCTGTCATCTTTCACTTCCGTCAATTCCTCCACAGCACTAATAACATTGCCACTTCCCCGCTGCAGCACTCTGAAGGTATACTAACAGTTAGGGTACCTTTACACACGGCTACATTTGTAGCTTGTCACCAGGTAACTTACTGGTTGCAGTGAAATCATGGATACATGATTCCATTTGTACACAGCAACAAGATAGAACCATGTATCCATGATTTCATTGCAACCAGTAAGTTACCTGGTGACAAGCTACAAATGTAGCAGTGTGTAAAGGTACCCTTATGGTTGCAAAATAAAGATAAGGCAGCACTCACCGATCATTAAACATTTTCAGGCTTTATTTACACCCAAGTGATGCGGTGCACAGGCATATTAAGTGGGATGAGGTGGGGAGGATGGGGGGTCCTCCGTAACGACAGACCGTTTCTCGCCTCCTATTGGCGCTTCTACTGGTTGCAACAAACTAGGTCTTTCTTCCTTTCTTTTAAACACACCCATTTCACATTAACCCTTTGTGTGATAGAAAACAGTTTAAAAGTTTGTACAGAAGCCACATATTCAAATCTATCCATATTTCTTTCAAACATTCATGAGAATACATTTTCATTATTGAACTAGTGATTTAAAATATGACATTATGTGATACTCTATAATATTTACCAGTAACTGAATATTACAAACACCACAAAATACTATTCATCTATAAAAACACAGATAAATAATTTTTATCGTTAAAACCCTATCTGTGTTTTTATAAATGGATAGAAATTGGTGGTGTTTGAAATATTCAGTCACTGGTAAATATTATAGAGTGTCACATAATGTCATATTTTATATCACTAGTTCAATAATGAAAATGTATTCTCATGAATGTTTGAAAGAAATATGGATAGATTTGTATATATGGCTTCTGTACAAACTTGTAAACTGTTTTCTGTCACACAAAAGGTTAATGTGAAAGCTGGTTGAATGGGTGTGTTTAAAAGAAAGGAAGAGACACCCACTTTGTTGTAACCTGTAAAAGTGCCAATAGGAGGCGAGAAACGGTCCGTCGTTACAGAAGACCCCCCATCCTCCCCACCTTACCCCCACTGCATATGCCTGTGCACCGCACACTTGGGTGCAAATAAAGCCTGAAAATGCTTCTGTGATCGGTGAGTGCTGCCTTATCTTTATTTTGCAACCAGAAGTGAATCTGTGACCTGGAAGTGCACCACTGAGGACTGTGTGTCGGTGGGGAAGCAGACGGTGGATAGCGGTGACAGATTCTCCGGTTGAAGGAGAGGAGTTGGACGGTGCCTGGCAGCCTAACAGTGAAAAGTATATACTAACAGTTATGATGGGTGGTCAGACAAGTGAGGTGCCTGCTCCTTATCCCCAGTAAGTGCAATTAATATATGCTCCTTCCCAAGCTGTGCCTGTCCCCAATGTGATGCCCCTCCACTGCCAGCTTAGATGCTGTTGCCCTCTATAATTCTCTTCTCCGCCTATATTACCCCAATTTTCCCGTGTCCCCCTGCTATTGTTGCTCTGACTTTTCTATCCATGGCCATTGATGCCAATAATAACACAAGTGCTGCATCCACGCCCAGGCATCAACACCATTACGGTAATTGTACCTGCTCCGCACAATCCTTCTCCTCTTACTCCTCGGTATCTCATAGCTGAGCTTAGGCATCAACCAGCCAGCCATATCCATCATAGCCATAGCAGTGATTTGGGGTACCACAGATCTTCTAAAATGAGTCATCGCTTAAGATCTTTGCATTGGCATTCACCATTGCCTTCTGAGGAATCCTCACAATCCTCATACAGTCCCAGCAGAAGGAATCGGCACAGGTCTTTCCAGCACAGGAGAGCTGAAGTGGACTCTTCCTTATCCGCCGGTGTCACTCAACCTATTTCAGTTCGTCAGCGCTGTGGTGAGGAGAGATGACCGAACCTTTTAAAGTTAGGATTTGGCTCTGTTCGGCAAAAGGACATAAGTTCACTAAACTTTCAAACCCCATTCAAATCAACGGGAGGCAAAATCAATGGCCTACAAAACACTTTCAAAGGGGCCAAAAAATTGCCAAACACAGTTCAGACTGTTTTACAGTGGAGCTCCGCTCATTTGGCACAGACATTAGCTTGCTAGACAATTACTTACCAAGCTTCAGCGCCATTGTCACCCTGCTTCAAGGCCTGCTCATGAACCTGAGACATATTGACTGCTTTCCCCTCATTGATTGGTTTAAGTCACACTTAGGGTACCGTTACATGGTACGACATTGGAGCGATGTTGTTAACCTTCCTAGCGTTATTCCCGAGCCTGACTCGGGGTTAACATTCACTACCAGAAGCGTTAACCCCGAGTCAGGCTCGGGCTTACCCGCGTTCGCGGCAGATGCGGTAAAAAAACCGCATCTGCCGCACTTGCCGCATAGCTGCCGCACTTGTGCCGCACTTGCGGCGCGGTTGCGGCGCGGTTGCGGTAATCTGCATAGTAAAGGGAACCAACCACCTCGGATGACCCTCATACACTGTTAATATGTGCCCCTGCAGCCTAGTAACCCATTAGCAGCACTGTTTTTGTAAGAAAAGTGGCTGCATTAGAAGTGAGATAATGATTTTAGAAACTTACATGCCTGCGTACTTGAGGGCGTCTCCCTGTGTGTGCTGGCACTTGTGGGCTGTGCTCATCATGTCTGCTCTCCCCCTCCCTTATGCACGCCCCCTCTCAGCCTGCTATAGTGATGTGAGGCTGATTGCGTCATAAAGGGGCGTGGCTAAATCGCGGCATCCCGGTAGCCCCACCCCCTTTATGACGCAATCAGCCTCACACAGTATAGCAGGCTGAGAGGGGGCGTGCATAAGGGAGGGGGAGAGCAGACATGATGAGCACAGCCCACAAGTGCCAGCACACACAGGGAGACGCCCTCAAGTACGCAGGCATGTAAGTGTATAAAATCATTATCTCACTTCTACTGCAGCCACTTTTCTTACAAAAACAGTGCTGCTAATGGTTTACTAGGCTGCAGGGGCACATATTAACAGTGTATGAGGGTCATCCGAGGTGGTTGGTTCCCTTTACTATGCAGATTACCGCAACCGCGCCGCAACCGCGCCGCAAGTGCGGCACAAGTGCGGCAGCTATGCGGCAAGTGCGGCAGATGCGGTTTTTTTACCGCATCTGCCGCGAACGCGGGTAAGCCCGCTTTTAGCAAAAAATTCAAGACCTAAACAGACCGCCAGGGAGGCTACCGATCACGTGGGTGCACGGTCATTTTTAACATCATTTCAACATCACTGGTGAGATGTCACACGTATAGATATCGTGCACAACTCGCCAACGATGTTGTGAGCAGGTATTGTTCGCACAACCCAGCGAAAGATACCTGCTCATTGATGTGAATGGGCAAAGTCGTGAACAACATCGTCATTGCAGTGTCACACAGAACGATGTTGCAGGTTGAGTTGAGATCATCTGGTTTTTGAACATGTTCATAAACCTGTCAACTCCAACTTGACTAATTATTGTAGTTGAATCGTTCGGTTACACGCAACGACGCACTAACAATGTCGTTTCAACTTCACTTTTGAGCGATGTCGTGCATGCTGTCGTGTCGTGTAACGGTACCCTTAGCCACATCCATCCTCTCTTCCAGCATCTTTGATTGGTTGCCAGTATGGCAACAAAAATGATGTCAGGTTGCTGTAAAAATAAGTAAATAATTGTAAAAGTGGGCATGTGCTTTGCAGTATGTTTGATTGCTAGTCGAGGTAGCACAGGCACCTGGGGGCTGGAATTTTCAGTGTAGTGAGGCTCAAGCATTCTGGTCCCCCTACGCTAAACATTGCAGCCTACAGCTACCTCAAAATTGGCACCTACATGAGAAATGCCAAAACTAGCAGTTTCTCTGCTCCTCCAGTTTCCCTGGTACCAGTGGCAGATTGATTAACAAGGGTTTAATGTGTTATGGCAATAAATAGTTAATAATTTTATTGGAATAATTGAAGCCATTTCAGAACCCTTCCAAAAACATGGTTATGTGATCCTTGCACTTTCCTCTAGAATTTTCTGTGTCTCTGATTCTGTATAAATGTTTTGATTTAGAGGTAGCCGTATAGAAGCTCTTATCAGATTTTTCTGGACGTCTTGTACGACTTCAAGGCTAGTGTAAGCTAACTAACAACCAGAATGAAATGTATATTCAGCATAAAATGACGCAATTATCTAGTCACACCCCTTTCACATCCCTTTAAGGATAAGTAATAAAACTGCTAGCTTTTCCTTTAATAAAGGTCTTTGTCATTAAGCTCTACATTGACAACGTGTCAGCGTGGGTTCTTCCGTGACGTGCACACACGTAGACAAAGCATCCAATTTGGCGGCAGACAATTAAGATGACAGCCTCACCCGAACGGTGTGGGGGGCATCCATTACAATGTCATTTGAGGATTAGCCAGCTGACACCAAGCCCTAGACTGATTATGTCAGGTCTATATTAGACCTGGCCATTATCAACATATAAGTAGTAAAAACACACAACACAAAGAAAAATGGAATTTGGAATGAAACACACAGACATCCCTGTTTACCATGTTTATGAATACCAACGAAACTTACCCTCCGACTGTAATCCACAGTTGTGGATTACCAGCACGAATTGTCCCATGATGATCCATTTTAGCTTTGCTACATCTCAATGAGTGGAGAGTAAGGGACATGTCCGCCCCCTGGGATTAGCACTCAGACACTGGCAGCTGACTGTCTAAGATGAGCATTGATGTTAGACAGTTCATCTGAGGTCAAAATATGTGTAGCTCCTCAGATGAACTTGCTCATGGCACAGTCATATGTCAATGTGAGCCTGCTGCTCCAGGTGAACAGACATGTTTCTGCTCACAGCGAAGTAGCAGTGCTGCAGATATTCGAGGTACATCGCTGTGGATTATCGTCAGAGGGTATGCTTTTAGTTAATAAATGGGTGACAGCGTGTTGTTGGCAGTTTGTTTTTATTTTAATTGTAATAAAGGATTTTTCTCTGCATCTGATTTTTCTCCACAGAAACACCTAGGGCAGGGGTGGCCAACTACAATTCTCAAGGTCTACAAACAGTGCACACTTTTAGGATTTCCTTAGCATTGCACAAGGTTCTGAAATCATCACCTTTGCAGGTGATGAAATGACCACCTGTACAATGCTAAGGATAACGGAAAACTGAGAATTGCATGTCAGAAGCGGTGACGACAGGGAGTGGAGTGCAGCTCAAAATTGCAGGATTGCTCCTGTGTGAGCCCTTGAGTTTGAACTATAGTAATGTTTGTTATGGCACTGCTTGACACACTCACCAGTGCCTGCAAGTCTGCTCTCACAGCATATCGGGAATGCTTTTTATGAACGTGACCCCACCATATTGTTGTAAGGCCCCGTACACATGATACGTTGTTTGATGCTTCTTTTAAATCAAAATCTGCATGTCTATCCTGAAGCCAGAAAAATCTATGTGAGTTCAGAAGTGCTGTGCCAACATTGTTTTTTTTTTTTTTTTCCTTGCATATTTAGTGCAGGTTTTGGGCAGAAAAAAGAAATCTGAACCACATCTGCAAGGAAAAAAAAAGCATCGTGGGCATAGAACTTCTAAACTGTCATAGACTTTATTGGCCTCAAGATAGACATGCAGATTTTGCTGCATATTCTTAAAACCTGCGTAAAAAAAGCATCAAACAACATACAGTGGGCACAGGGCCTAAGAGGGTCCAGGGAGAACTGCATTTGTGATGAAAGGGCTCGAGAATTCCTCTTGCCTCCCTGGCTACCTCCACATAGACTTCTAGGACAGGGGTGGCTAACTAAAGTCCTCAAGGGCTGTAAACAGTGCAAGTTTTCAGGATTTCCTTAGCATTGCATATGACGTAATTTTCTCACCTGCAGAGGTAATGATCCAACACCTTATGTAATGCTAATGAAATCCTGAAAACATGTGTGGAGCCCCGGGCGGGACTAGGGTACTCGGTACCGGACCGGTCGGTAGCTGGGGATGTCACGGGTGGCTTGGTCCGGACTGTGTCCCTGGGCCCTCACAATAAAAGGGGAATATTTACAAGGGAGATTGTCACGGGTGACGCCACCCACTTGGTGCGGCCAGCGATGGGGGGCCGCCGCTGCTGCAGAACCTACGGGGGTGATGGAATGGCAGCGGGATGGTATAGTTCCAGTGGGGGGAACTGTATCCCCCAGGGCAGTAAAGGTGTTAAAGTCAATTGTGTGTGTAGTTTGAGCACACTTACTTCACAGGCTGCAGGGATCCCTCCTCCTGGCTGCTGCTGACAGGCTGGAGCTGTAGGGAGGAATATTCTGCAGATAGAAGCAGGCAAGAGAGGCGATGCAGGGTTTTCCAAAGCTTTACTTGTTGTTTCAGTCAGCTTACAAGTTATTGGCAGTTGTTACACAGTTCTCAACACACGGTTGCTTTCTACTCCCTTTCCGGGTTCCCTTCTCTCCTGCAGCCAGGCTCCTTCCTCCTGTGACCCCTCACACAATCTGTAAATGTTCCTTTCTGGGCTATGACTTCTCTTCCTTACACGGGTGTGTGTGAACACTGGACAGTATGGCGGTGACTCGGGCTTCTGTGAGTCCTAGTGCGTCACTTAGCTGCCTGTCCTTTGGGTTAGGAACTCCAGCCTGAAACTGAAGCTCCCCGTCAGTGAATCTGGGGATACCGTGTAAATCGTCGGTCCCCTTCAGAGCTGACACTCTGCTTTAGCCCAGCCTGCAACAGTCCTCTAGCATGAGGCTCTGCCAGGCTCCTTCTCTGTGTTCCTTCCAATATTCTAGGAGGGCTTCTCCACCTGCAACAGGTTGCTTCAGCTGCTGTCTAGGGCACGGGTACACCGTCCCTCTCTGTTCTCTCACACTCCTGGGGATCTGACTCTCTGGATGGGCTTTCTCTCTCCTCTGGCTTACACACTGGCTCAGTACAGATTCTGCGCTCCAAGGGTCTTCACTCTTCCAGGCAGCGTGTGTCTCTCTCCTACTCAGCTTCAGCTCAACCTCCTGCTGTTCTCTAGCCTTTTCGTCTCAACTCACTGTTGGTCTTTGCTTCTCAGCCTACTGCGGCCTACTGAACTCCTTCACTCCTCTCCCTCTCTATATACTGTCAGTCACCTGACCTCGGGTGTGCCCAACCCACTACCCTCGTCCACCACCCCTCTGGTCTCATATAGTGTCTAACCTCAGGGCTGGACGCAACCTTCCTGACACGTGGGTTGTGTGGGCTGTGAGGGTGTTAGTGTTTAACAATTGTCCTACCTGCCTAGCTGCAGTACCCTCTTGTGGCCTCCTGGACGCAGGGGCGCCACACATGCACTGTTTGCCACCCTTGAGGACTGCAGTTGCCCAGCCCTATTCTACAGGAGTGTGTGTACTTATTTGAATTTCCATACCTCAGAACGTCAAGCCAGAGGCCTTTACTGCAGCCTCCAGATCACACAGTGAGGTACCTGACAGCTTACAACAGATGGTCACAGCAGCTCTGGTAACCAAGTGTATGATTTTTTTATATTTAACCTCCAACATCCTTTATTGTAGCCCCTGAAATAAGGACAGCAATCACTTAAGGGATACCCTGACTCCCAGGTTTGAGTCCTCTAGATATTCATATATACTTTTTTGCGATATCAGGTATTAATGATTTCTCTATCACAGGCCCACATTGAATGGCATATACAGTGCCTACAAGTAGTATTCAACCCCCTGCTGATTTAGGTGGTTTGATAAGATGCAAATAAGTTAGAGCCTTCAAACTGCAAACGAGAGTAGGATTTATTATCAGAAGCATAAATCTTACAAACCAAAAAGTTATGTTGCTCAGTTGAATTTTAATCAATTTTAAACATAAAAGTGTGGGTCAATTATTATTCAACCCCTAGGTTTAATATTTTGTGGAATAACCCTTGTTTGCAATTACAGCTAATAACCGTCTTTTATAAGACCTGATCAGGCCGGCACAGGTCTCTGGAGTTATCTTGGCCCACTCCTCCATGCAGATCTTCTCCAAGTTATCTAGGTTCTTTGGGTGTCTCATTTGGACTTTAATCTTGAGCTCCTTCCACAAGTTTTCAATTGGGTTAAGGTCAGGAGACTGACTAGGCCACTCCATCACCTTGATTTTTTCCCTCTTGAACCAGGCCTTGGTTTTCTTGGCTGTGTGCTTTGGGTCGTTGTCTTGTTGGAAGATGAAATTACGACCCATCTTAAGATCCTTGATGGAGGAGCGGAGGTTCTTGGCCAAAATCTCCAGGTAGGCCGTGCTATCCATCTTCCCATGGATGCGGACCAGATGGCCAGGCCCCTTGGCTGAGAAACAGCCCCACAGCATGATGCTGCCACCACCATGCTTGACTGTAGGGATGGTATTCTTGGGGTCATATGCAGTGCCATCCAGTCTCCAAACGTCACGTGGGTGGTTGGCACCAAAGATCTCGATCTTGGTCTCATCAGACCATAGAACCTTGAACCAGTCTGTCTCAGAGTCCTCCAAGTGATCATGAGCAAACTGTAGACGAGCCTTGACATGACGCTTTGAAAGCAAAGGTACCTTACGGGCTCGTCTGGAACGGAGACCATTGCGGTGGAGTACGTTACTTATGGTATTGACTGAAACCAATGTCCCCACTGCCATGAGATCTTCCCGGAGCTCCTTCCTTGTTGTCCTTGGGTTAGCCTTGAGTCTTCGGACAAGCCTGGCCTCGGCACAGGAGGAAACTTTCAAAGGCTGTCCAGGCCGTGGAAGGCTAACAGTAGTTCCATGAGCCTTCCACTTCCGGATGATGCTCCCAACAGTGGAGACAGGTAGGTCCAACTCCTTGGAAAGGGTTTTGTACCCCTTGCCAGCCTTGTGACCCTCCATTATCTTGTCTCTGATGGCCTTGGAATGCTCCTTTGTCTTTCCCATGTTGACCATGTATGAGTGCTGTTCACAAGTTTGGGGAGGGTCTTAAATAGTCAGAAAAGGCTGGCAAAGCGATAATTAATCCACACATGTGAAGCTCATTGTTCTTTGTGCCTGAACTACTTCTTAATACTTTAGGGGGACCAAACAGAATGCTGGTGGTTTGAGGGGTTGAATAATAATTGACCCACACTTTTATGTTTAAAATTTATTAAAATTCAACTGAGCAACATAACTTTTTGGTTTGTAAGATTTATGCTTCTGTTGATAAATCCTACTCTCGTTTGCAGTTTAAAGGCTCTAACTTATTTGCATCTTATCAAACCACCTAAATCTGCAGGGGGTTGAATACTACTTGTAGGCACTGTATGACTTAGAATTCTTATACTGAATGAACTGTTGAAATATACAGGTCCGGTGTATAAGATAAAAATACACCCTATATTTCTGTATGTACAGTCTCAAGATATTGAGCCTTATTAGGTATGATTTTTGGATAAAATTACCAGGTCATATCAATCCTTGTATACCTCCTTTCTCATAATTCCTATATCATACTATACTGCCGGTCCGGTTACCCAGTGAGCTGAATATACGTGTTACCCACACAACATAGGAGGATAACGTCACACTGTGACTATTCAATCACCTATATGTATGCATGGTAATTAATTCACTCTCACAGAACACTATGCACATTGTCATTTATGATCTTTAATAAAGATGTATCCCAGCTCTTTAGAACCGCGATCACAGTAGCGGAAAGCGAAAATTCCAAAACAATGCAGGCTATCTTTTGATTTTCCCTAGGCAAAGTCTCTAGTTGTGTGTATACATTGTTTGATTCTCAATAGGTGTCACTTATGATATAGCTCCAGGTGGAACTATGTTTAGACTAATAAGACAGAACAGTCTTATCTGAATTTTATGATGAATGATCATGTAAACCTTTGTTTATTGTATATATTTTGATTTTTTTGCAGTATCAGTCGCATTGAAAAAGGCCTCGGCCGAAACGTTTGTTTTTGGACTGATAAAAATAAAAAGACATTTGCTTGCATCATAACGGTTTCAACAACTCATTTTTCTCGTGTGCCGAAGTTATCTTATATATATGTAGCTTGTTTGCCAACATCTGAAAGGCAGTACCAAAGCACCTCTTAATTTATAGAAACACTCCAGCACACAAGAAGTGAAGTAAAAAAAAGCTTTACTGTAGCAACTTTTAAAAAAGCTCATGTTGGCACATGATGTAATTTTTCATATTTATAATACCCAAAAAGTGATCATTTTAAAATAGGCACTTTGCACAGACTGTAATAAGTCTTAAAGACACACATATATAAATATACACAGTATGTTAGTAAGTCACACAAGGATCAGCAGACTCTATTAAAATGAGGTACAGACTATCAAGATAATAGAGCAATGTCCACTAAAGGCACAGTCCATGAAAGGGACAGTCAATTAAGGGCTTTGAAGTTTTGCCTGAAGGCTGTAGTCTTCTAATCCAGCAGAGGTAAGTGCAAAACTAAACTTGGGTAGGGGAAAAATAAAATTAACTAAAAAACAGGTTTCGCTCTTCTAAGAACTCGAAACAGTCCTTGTCAGGCCAACAGGGCAACTCCAGAATGGGTCAGCAACCCAACAACAGGTCTTTTTTAGGGCAGTCCTCATTAATTAGAGTAAAAACTCTTTCTCACCCATGCCTGAGATAGATGTGGCCATTCCACAATGGAGTCTGCTGCTCAACGATCTCTGGGGTCGCAGAGGCTTCTCCTCCAGGGGCATCCTCCCCCACCACCTACCCCCCAGCACACCTCATCATGGTCACCGCTTTAGAAGAGGACAGAGGAATTAGGGGAAGACCACCCCTCTACAAGACACAGAAGGAACTTGGATAACACTGACAGGCCCTTCAGGATCTCTGGCCCCTGCGAGTTTCTCTGCAGCTAGCTTGCTAACCAGATCAGGCTTGGTGACCAGCCAATGCTCCATTCTCTCCATGTCAGCCTAATGCTGCTAGTCTTGGAATTCCTGACTAATGCCTACGACATAAATCCTCTTGCTGCCCTTCACCTTCATGAAGGTGATCACATCCCCAGCATACAGGGTGCAGAGTCATGAAGAAAGATGATCATGCAGCAGGGTGGACCGGTTTACGTAGCACCTGTCACCAGACCCATCTTCGGTCAGGAACCCAAACCCCCTCGCATCTGGAAGAATGTCGCCACATGGCCCTGGTTGCTTTGCTCATCAAAGCATTACACTTAGGCCCCTGCAACCACTCTTGGGCAATGGCATCTGTGAGCTTAATTTCTTCAAAAACTGAGAGAGGCCAGGGTTTTTTATGCCTATTAGGATTCCTGCTGAGAGGTGGTAGGGGTCCCCACATGGCATTATCCCAGGCCTGGTGGGGTGCTACACAAGTCAGGGAAATAGGGGCTTCTGCCACTAGTACCTTCTCCTCCTTGTCCTCCTCATCCTCTTCCTTCTGGATTTGCTAATCCACCGGCTGTGGCACCGCCTGCAGGTGTAATAAGGCCAGGCATGCTGCAAGATCTGCGCTGGTGCCAGATGGCATATGGAACAGCTGATCTCCTCCAGACTCTGAGTTGTATTCCACTGTGACCTCTTCAGGCATGCCGGAATAGTTCTGGATTCTGACCTTGCTGCGTATCAGGCCCAATGCGGGTAGCGCGGTAGTACTCAAGCTCACATATGTAGAATTAATCATCCCCTCTGCAGGCTGCTCTAGTTGTGGTGAAGCACCCTGGGTTCTTGGAGTAGTGAGGAAGACCATGTCCTCCAGAACAGGCATGTCTTGTGAAGTATCCATAACTTCTCCAAACTGCTTGCTGGTACACTGTAGCACAGTGTAACTGTGCTATACAGCAATCCAAAGATGGTGCCAGCCTCTGCAGTGAAGTGTCTTTCAATTGCATAGGGGTCCGCATTTTCCAGGGCTAGGACCCAATCACTCACAGGATATTGCTATTTGCCCAATCTTGTTGCCCATTTCCTCTTTAAACCCCTCCAGGGAGTGAGCTGCAGAAGGCACCTGATTTACTAATCCCATTCGCCACACCTGGGCTTGTGGTTGGGGGAGTAATCATTGAAACCTGACATATTTGGAGGAAAAATAAAAGAAGAAAATAGTTTTTTTCAGCTCACCACAAATTCCTCTGGAATATTGAATAAAACTAGGGAGCAATGAATGGACAGCTTCAAGATGAATGCTATAATCACACACTTGTGCACATGCCAAAAATCTGTATTCTAAAAGCATGGTATGACTTAAGGGGACTGCACATTTTTAAGAAGCAACATCCATATTATGATGTTTCATGACTTTGAACAAACCTATAAGACCATATATGTTAAGGATATATTGGACATATGCTATTTTTATCTGAATTGCTGTCAGATAAGTATAGAAGAGTTGGTCTTGCACGCTGCTGACCCCCTGTAATAATAAAGGTTTACTCTGTAAACAAAAAAAGAAAAACAAAAAAAAAACCAATATAAAAAAAAAGTTTTTAAGATTTCTGGATTTCACAGCTGCTACCACATCTGGCACTGCTCTAAAAATTCACAGCCTGCAGGTGTCCCAACACCTGCAAACTCAATGAAGCTTAAATACTTTCTTTAAAGCTGCACTAGATTCTACAGGTTGAAAGAAACCAGTTGATCAATGGCTGTGAACTCAGTTAACCTTAGGTTAGTGGTGTTCTCAGCCACCGGGTCTTCCGGTGAGCATTTTGGCTCCAAACTTTCAAAGAAAATTTTAGGGTAATTTTAATATTTCACATTTTTTTCCTGAGCAAAGCCCCATTTGCCTATTATTTAGTAAATTGCTAGGCTTTTCGATCAGGAACTGAATCTGCAATGTTTTTGCCGATTTTTAAATTGGCAAACCTGTTCAGAGAAAGTTCACTCATCTCTACTACTGATGCTAAACGTGCTCTCTGCTGAGTACACAAATTTTATGCAGCTCACAAAATAAAGAATGATGTTTTTGATAGACTAGTTGACAATAAGCCATTGTTTCTTCGCTTTGAAAAGAGCTTGCTTATTCTTACGCCCTAAAAAAATGGATCATTTTTGAAAGGCTTAATAAAATTCTTTACTCATTTTGAGAATTAGCAAAATTGTTCCAGCTCCAACAAAAGGGATAATATTTTAACTACTAGTTGAGAATCCATTACTTTTTTACTTTTACAATACCTGAGTACAAGGGTTTTTGTTCCATAAATAAAGGGACAATTTCTGGATGTGTTCCAAATCTCACGGGACTTCAGTGACAAAGTGACAGTTTTCACAGGAGCGAGGCGGGCATTTCAACCAGTGGGACGGCGAGGACCAGATTGAGCAGATCCTTCTGGACAATTTTCAGCTAATTTCTATACCACGGGGGAGATATTAAAAGTTAATATTTTTCTTTTTTTACATCTAGAAGGGGGGGTCGCTGCCCCCTCTGTCCCTCACTGTGTTCGCCCATGATACTGAGATTGATAGCACAAGAGTGTTGAGTCCAGTGACCTCATACAGCAGTCCCAGACTGCAAAAGCAAATTTAATGCCGCAGCCTTTGCATCAAAATCAAGTTCTCAGCATAATATTATATTACTGTATATATATATATATTACTGTAAAGGGAGTATTCTTTGTAGACTGACTTGTAGAAGGAGAAGTAAGTTAATGATGTGATATGTGCCAATAAGCTCCATCCTGTCTCCTCCTCCTGCAGTTCTGTATGTCACGTCTCATATAATACAGCACAATACAGAGTTTCCTAAAACATCTGCTCCACCAGACACCAGATACATCAGATCTACCATGAAGAACAGTCACATTGTCTGCATATTACTGCTTCTTTTCTCAGGTAAGAAGGACCCTGGATTATTTTGTGTGTTGGGAATAAAACAAATAAAAATGTTAATATAACTGGTTATGAATAAAGTAGAATAATCCTTTCATGTCTATATTAGGTTAAAAAAAAGCATTTTATAAGAGTAATGATTATATATTTGTTCTTTTCCAGGACAAGTAATTGGAGACTCCATTGCGCCAACAAATTCCCAAATATTTGCTGAAGAAGGAAAGGAAGTCACTCTCTCCTGCTCCTATAAGACTTCATATACCACCACTTATTACCTATATTGGTATCGTCATTATCCTGGATCAGCTCCACAGTTCATATTATATAAAGCTAATAAAGGCTTCTCTGATTATTCTGTTCTGGAGAGATTCACATCTGATGTGACATCAAGCTCTACACAACTGGTTATCAGAGATGTGAAGACAGAGGACTCCGCCACCTATCTCTGCGCTCTGCAGGCAGCACAGTGTGACATATCTCACCCCACATCCTACATAAACCTCAATCTCAAAGGTAGAACCAGAATAGATTGTATGCACTACCTAATGTGTCATAAAAAATGGGCTTGATACAGTATTTTTCACTTTATAAGATGACCCAAATTATAAGAAAGGAAAAAAGAAAAAAAATAATTTTTAATGTTAAATGGGGTCTGTCTTATAATGCCAGTATCCATCTTACAATCAGTTTATATGTCCCTCATCCTGGTATATTTGTCTCCATTTTAGTATATGTGCCCCCTCCTGATATATATAGTCCCCATCCTGGTATCCATGCTCCCATTCTGGTATATATGCCCCCTCCTTATATACATGGTCCCCCTCCTGGTATTCATGCCTTCATCATGATTCCCATACCCCCATCCTGGCATACGTGCCCCATCCTGATATAAACAGCCCCCATCCTGATATATATGCCCATATCCTGGTATATGTGTCCCATCCTGATTTAAATAGTCCCCCTCCTGGTATCCATGCCCCTATCCTGGTTCCCATGCCCCCATCCTGATATACACTGTGTGCAGAATTATTAGACAAATGAGTATTTTGATCAAATTATACTTTTTATACATGTTGTCCTACTCCAAGCTGTATAGGCTTGAGAGCCAACTACTAATTAAGTAAATCAGGTGATGTGCATTTCTGTAATGAGGAGGGGGTGTGGTCTAATGACATCAACACCCTACATAAGATGTGCTTAATTATTAGGCAACTTAATGGTCAGAAGAGAGATTTGACAGGCTCTGAAAAGTCCAAAATTGTGAGATGTCTTGCAGAGGGATTCAGCAGCCTTAAAATTGCCAACCTTTTGAAGCGTGATCACCGAACAATCAAGCGTTTCATGGCAAATAGCCAACAGGGTCGCAAGAAGCGTGTTGGCCAAAAAAGGTGCAAGATAACTGCCCACGAATTGAGGAAAATCAAGTGTGAAGCTGCCAAGATGCCATTTGCCACCAGTTTTGCAATATTTCAGAGCTGCAACGTTACTGCAGTATCAAAAAGCACAAGGTGTGCGATACTCAGGGACATGGCCAAGATAAGGAAGGCTCTGAAAAACGACCACCTTTGAACAAGAAACATAAGATAAAATGTCAAGACTGGGCCAAGAAATATCTTAAGACTGATTTTTCAAAGGTTTTATTAACTGATGAAATGAGAGTGACTCTTGATGGGCCAGATGGATGGGCCAGAAGCGGGATCAGTAAAGGGAAGAGAGCTCCACTCCGACTCAGACGCCAGCAAGATGGAGGTGGGGTACTGGTATGGGCTGGTATCATCAAAGATGAACTTGTGGGACCTTTTCGGGTTGAGGATGGAGTAAAGCTCAACTCCCGGACCTACTGCCAGTTACTGGAAGACAACTTCTTCAAGCAGTGGTACAGGAAGAAGTCGGTATCATTCAAGAAAAACATGATTTTCATGCAGGACAATTCTCCATCACATACATCCAACTACTCCACAGCGTGGCTGGCCAGTAAAGGTCTAAAAGAAGAAAAAACTAATGACATGGCCTCCTTGTTCACCTGATCTGAACCCTATAGAGAACCTGTGGTCCCTCATAAAATGTGAGATCTACAGGGAGGGAAAACAGTACGCCTCTCGGAACAGTGTCTGGGAGGCTGTGGTGGCTGCTGCACGCAATGTTGATCGTAAACAGATCAAGCAACTGACAGAATCTATGGATGGAAGGCTGTTGAGTGTCATCATAAAGAAAGGTGGCTATATTGGTCACTCATTTTTTGGGGTTTTGTTTTTGCATGTCAGAAATGTTTATTTCCAAATTTTGTGCAGTTATATTGGTTTACCTCGTGAAAATAAAGTGAGATGGGAATATATTTGGTTTTTATTAAGTTGCCTAATAATTCTGCACAGTAATAGTTACCTGCACAAACAGATATCCTCCTAAAATTGCCAAATCTAAAAAAAAAAAACCCACTCCAACTTCTAAAAATATTAAGCTTTGATATTTGAGTCTTTTGGGTTGATTGATAACATAGTTGTTGATCGATAATAAAAATAATCCTCTACAATAAAACTTGCCTAATAATTCTGCACACAGTGTATGTGCCCCCTCCTGATATATATATATGTATATGGTCCCCCTCCTGGTATCCATGCATCCATCCTGGTTTCCATGTCCCCATCCTGGTACTGTATATGTGTCCCTCCTGGTATATGTGCCCCCTCCTGATATATGTCCCAGAATGGGGGACATATATACCTCACATCCTTGTACATAGCCCCCAAGTCTTAACAAGGGAGGGTTGTGGTGGTGCTTGTTGCGGTTTTCACGGGGCCAGGGAGGTTGGAAGCCAATCCCAGAGCTGGGGAGGGGGATCACGCCAGTCTCCGGTGGGTGCCACCATTATTATTTCCCAGTGTAGTGCCCCTACAGATCCAGTCACCACTGAGGTATTGCACCGAGGTATCGCACCCCACATAGAGGTGTAGTACCCCACTCTCAGGTAAGTGTGCAGCACTGACGGGTATTCAAGCACCCAGACACCACACCCCGCTCCAGGTCAGGGTGAGGGCTAGATTGCTCCTATGAAAACTCACCAAAATATAAGCAGGTAAATATCATTGCACCTAGCAGCAGGCTGATAGCTCCTCCGAGAGGCAACACAGGTGTCCGTATACCGGTGCTCAGTCACCTACAACCCACAGATGGGGGCAGTTGTATCACCAGCATCTGGCCATGCTGTCAAGGAAGTGACTGGTGACATCTATAGACACAAGGTTACCACAGGGCTCTTGCCACTCAGGTACATGTGAAGCATAGTGTCAGAGCAGCCTATTGGTCACGCCCTGCTATTAGATCAGGCGGGCTGCTCCGCACTGATTATATGCCTCACAAGTGACAGACGCCCCCCTGAGGGCCAAGCCTCAAACCGCAGATAAAAAAAAATGCAACAAAACTCTAAAGATAAAAATGCGAGGAGTTAGTGATATTTTGGGCCAACATAGGTAAGCTCGTAACCCACCATCAAGGGCCCTCACGCTTACGAGTCCTAACCATATGTCTGCTGCCATATGTTTGTTTAAACTTTTGGAATCACTGAATAGGACATATGGCTAGGACTCGTAGTGGAGAACGAGGCTAAGCTAGCAAGTCGGAGGCTGCGGTATCTCCAAGTGCTGCAGCCAAATCCGCACACACCCGCTGAAAAGGTGGCCATATAGGGTTCAGAAACCAATAGGGAAGGATCCACGGTCACCGGCTCAGGGCACTGTGTGTGAGGCGCAGGGCAGGAGGGTGAAGCAAGTACTGGCTAGCGCCACCCGCATTATCCAGGAGTTATCTGGATCCCCTTATCCATTTCCGAGGACTCAGTACTCCGTTGTTGCAACGGTAATGACTGCTGTAACAGGGAACGCTAAGACTTTGAGTAAACATCTTGAGACTGCAACTTGCTATGTTTGTGACTCTCTTGCTGTGCCCCTGCGGTGTAACATCTGCTCCAACTCACTTGGTATTATCTGCTTCCCTGGGATCAGCCCTAACCGTGGAGGGCTTACCAACTATTCTGCCTTGCCATCAATCCCAGTGTAGCAGCAGAGGCCACCACTAGGCGCAACCCATGGGTCGCATCAGTTAAACAAGTATCGCCAAGTCTGGTAACCCGAAGAACCCTCCCTAGTCTCCCATCCCTGAGTTCCCTGTTTACATCCCTTCTACTATATAATTGTCTAAGGCGTCTGTCGGTCACAGAAATCACGTGCCAGACAGAGGCCGCTCATTGGTGCTGGCTGGAGGTGGGTGCCAATGAGCGCAGGCTATGCAAATTGACGCGAGAATTCAAAGTTCGAATTTCGCGCCAATTTGCAGCTGGCGACAGTGGCGCGTTAGCACTGCTGTCGCGGAAGCCCAGGGATATACAGGGAACCCGCCACCCCCCACCTCGCCTCTCCCTTCACGCTCCCACCTCGCCTTCCCCCTCGCCTCCCGCTGTTCTCACCCGTCACTCGTCTGTACACAGGGTGGGCTGTGTGATGTCACATCAGCCCGCCCTGTGTACAGACGGGTGAGAACAGCGGGAGGCAAGGGGATACTGTCCACCGCCTCCCACCCCACCCGCATCCATACTGCCCCCCCTCGCCTCCCGCTGTTCTCACCCGTCTTCTCCGTCACACTGCGGTCATATGACAGGGCGGGCTGATGTGACATCAGACAGCCCAACCTGTCACATGACAACTACAGAAGACGCGTGAGAACAGAGGAGGGCGAGGGGGATCCTGCCCTCCACCACGATCGTGCCCCCCCCCCCCGCATCCATCCTGACCCCCTTCACCCCCGGCTCCATGCTGAACCCCGGCTCCATCCTGCCCCCCCAGCATCCATCCTGCCCCCCCCCCCGCATCCATCCTGCCTCCCCTGGCTCCATCCTAACCTGTCCCCCCGGCTCCATCCTGCTCCCCCACCCGCCGCCTCCATCCTGCCCCCCCAAGCTCCATCCTGCCTCGCTCGCTCCATCCTGCTTCCCCCCGGGCTCCATCCTACCTTGCTTGCTCTGTCCTGCCCCCCCCCGGCTCCATCCTGCCCCCCCCCGGCTCCATCCTGACCCCCCGACTCCATCCTGCCCCGCTGGCTCCAACCTGTCCCCCTCACTCCAACCTGCCCCGCTTGCTCCATCCTGCCCCGCTGGCTCCATCCTGCCCCACTCGCTCCATCCTGCCCCCACCCCACCATCCTGATCGAACCCCCCCCCGCCACCAACCAGCTCCTCTGGCTCCATTTTGCTCCACCGGCACCATCCTGCCCCGCTCGCTCCATCGTGCCCCCCCGCCACCATCCTGCCCCGCTCGCAACCATCCTGCCCCAGTCGCTCCATCCTGCCCTGCTCGCTCCATCCTGCCCCGCCCCACTACCATCCTGCTCCTCCGGCTCCATCCTGCCTCGCTCGCTCCATCCTGCCCCACTCTCTCCATCCTGCCCCGCTCTCTCCATCCTGCCCCGCTCGCTCCATCCAGCCCCGCTCGCTCCATCCTGCCCCCACCACCATCCTGCCCTGCTCACCACCATCCTGCCCCGCTCGCTACATCCTGCCCCCCCATCCTGCTCCACCCTGCCACCATCCTGCTCCTCCGCCTCTATTCTGCTCCTCCGGCTCCATCCTGCCTCGCTCGCTCCATCCTGCCCCGCTCGCTCCATCCTGCCCCCCCCCATCCTGCTCCACCCTGCCACCATCCTGCTCCTTCGCCTCCGTCCTGCTCCTCCGGCTCCATCCTGCCTCGCTTGCTCCATCCTGCCACGCTCGCTACATCATGCCCCCCCGCCACCATCCTGCCTCACTCGCTCCATCCTGCCCTGCTCGCTACATCCTCCCCTCCCGCCACCATCCTGCCCCCCCGCCGCCATCCTGCCCCCTCCGCCCCCTCCGCCGCCATCCTGCCCCTCCCATCACCATCCTCTGCCCTGCCCACACTTTCTCCCCCGCCCTGCTCCTCCTGTCCTGTCTTCAGTAACCGGGAGCAGTAGCAGGCAGTGTTCTGCTAGGACCTTGCATGATGTCAGAATGACATCGGCGTTCGGCACTGTGATTGGCCCGCATGCGGTCATGTGATATGCACATCACATGACTGCGAGCGGCGAATCACAGTGCCGAATGCCGATGTCATTCTGGCATCATGCAAGGTCCTAGCAGGACACTACCTGCTACTGCCCCGTTACCGAGCACTCCATCCTGCCCCCCTCCCCGGCCCCATCTTGCCCCCTGCCCATCCCCCGCTTGCTCCATCCTGCCCCCCCGCCGGCTCCATCCTGCCCCCCCCTCCTCGCTCCCACCTCCTGCCCTGACTGCTCCATCCTGCCCCCCACCGGCTCCATCCTGCCCCCCCGCTCCATAATGCCCCCAACCCCCCAGCTCCATCCTGCCCCCCCGCCGGCTCCATCCTGCCCCCCCCCCCCGCCGGCTCCATTCTGCCCTGATCGCTCCAACCCTTCCCCCCCCCCCCGCCGGCTCCATTCTGCCCCGCCGGCTCCATCCTGCCCTGATCGCTCCAACCTTTCCCCCCCCCCAGCTCCATCCTGCCTTCCCCCGCCGGCTCCTTTCAGCCCCCCCCGCTGGCTCCATCCTGCCCCCCCGGCTTCATCCTGCCCCCCCGGCTCCATCCTGCCCACCTCCCCCATCCTGCCCCCTCTCCCCCGGCTGCATCCTTCCCCGTTCGCTCCATGCTGCCCCCCATCACCATCCTGACCCCCCCTGCCACCATCCTGCCCCCCTGCCACCATCCTGCCCCGCTTGCTCCATCCTGCCCCCCCGCCGGCTTCATCCCGCTCCCCCCTCATCAGCTCCATCCTGCCCTGACTGCTCCATCCTGCCCCCCCACCGGCTCCATCCTGCCCCCCCCCCCGGCTCCATAATGCCCCCAACCCCCCAGCTCCATCCTGCCCCCCCGCCGGCTCCATCCTGCCCCTCCCCCCGCCGGCTCCATCCTGCCCCCCCGCCGGCTCCATTCTGCCCTGATCGCTCCAACCCTTCCCCCCCCCCGCCGGCTCCATTCTGCCCCGCCGGCTCCATCCTGCCCTGATCGCTCCAACCTTTCCCCCCCCCCCCAGCTCCATCCTGCCTTCCCCCGCCGGCTCCTTCCAGCCCCCCCCGCTGGCTCCATCCTGCCCCCCCGGCTTCATCCTGCCCCCCCGACTCCATCCTGCCCACCTCCCCCATCCTGCCCCCTCTCCCCCGGCTGCATCCTTCCCCGTTCGCTCCATGCTGCCCCCCATCACCATCCTGACCCCCCCTGCCACCATCCTGCCCCCCCGCCACCATCCTGCTCCCCCCGCCACCATCCTGCCCCCCCCATCATCATCCTGCCCCCCTGCTCAATCCTGCCCTCCTGCTCAATCCTGCCGCCTTGGCAGTTAGCGGTCATGTGACCGATCAGCTGATCTGTTTCCCATGCAACGACATGTCCTAAAGGCCTGTAGGACCTAGAAGACGGAGGTGGATCGAGTCTGCGGACAGGTGAGTATCCTCACTGAGGATTTTTTTATTTTTACTTTTACTGTGGAGGAGCCAGGAGAAGCAGGGGACCACGGGGAGCGGAGTATCGCCATATATCATAGTGCTGCTATAGATGTACTGCAATGTACCGCGATATACCATAATGCTGCTATACATGTATTGTAATGTACCACCATATACCATAGCGCTGATATTATATATATACCCCATATCTGCAGTGGTATCGCGGGTACAGCCAACAAATCAAGTATATTCTCACCAGGGGAGCAAAAAGCTATTCGTACTTTGAGCGTTATAATCCAGATCTGGGGTCTGTAAAGTTTAATTCAGAGACCAGCGATACAACAACCTCTATCACCATCTCCAGCCTGACGGAGTCTGATTCTGCCTTGTACCTGTGTGCTCTGAGTGATGGAGCACAGTGAAGAACAAGTCATTTGTTGTTCCTCGCCCGCCCCTCGTAGACTGTGAGCCCTCGTGGACAAGGTCCTCTCCCTCATGTATCTGCAAGACTTGATTGTCCATATATACTGGATTTGTCCTTGTTCTCCCCACTTCATATGTAAAGCACCATGGAATCTAATTGCGCTAAATAAATAAATAATAATAAATTTGTTTTTCTATTTGAATAGACAATAAATTTGTTTGCAAAATCAAAAACTACTTGTGTAATACAACTACATGACCACTAGGTGGCGGAATACATTCATAAGGAGTAGAAAGTAAAGCAAGGCTGTCTCTTTTGTTTTTGCTTTCTCTCATTCACTTTCACAATAAATGTATGAAGCATATGAAATGTTATATGTTTATTATTTCCATCATTTTAGTGTACTTTTCCTTAATGACTTTTAACAATTTACTATTTAGAGGATGGTAAATAACATTATTTTAAGTTATACTATCAAATTTTGCTGAAGTCTTATTCAGATGAGCATATAATAATACAGTGGAACCTTGATTTAAGAGCATAATCCATTCTGGGAGTGTAATTGTAAATTAAATCACTTGTATATCAAAGCAAATTTTCCCATAAGAAATAATTGAAACACAGAAGATTCATTCCACAACCAAACAATATCTACTGTATCCACATACAGAACTGTACAATTATTATATCCCCTTGCAGCCTCCAATATCCCCCTGCAGCCCCATCATCCCCCTGTATTCCGATCATCTCCCTGTAGCCCCCCATCATTTCCTTGCAGCCCCATCATCCCCCTGCAGCTCCAAATATCCTCACCATCCCCCCTGCAGCCGCCATCATTCCCCTGCAGATATCATCATACCCTTGCAGCCCATATCATCCACCTGCTGCCTCCAATATCCCCATCATCCCCTTGCAGCCAACATCATGCCCCATCATCCCTTTGCAGCCCCCATCCTCCCCCTGCAGCCCCATCATCCCCTTGAAGCCCCCATCATCCCCCTGCAGCCCTCATTATCCCCTTACAGCCCCCATCATCCCCTAATACACACACTCTTTCACACACACACACACACACACACTCTCTCTCACACTGTCACTCAGCGGATCGGTGGATCGGTGAGAGTGTGTGAGAGTGTGTGAGTGAGTGTGAGTGAGAGTGTGAGCTCAGAGAGGTGGCGGACGGGCAGATGGGGGGAGGGACAGCGGTGACAGCAGGCAGACAGCAGTGACAGTTGGCAGATGTGGTGCTCCTCTGTGTAAACCGTCACCAGAGGTACTGCACTTCTGCGGTTAGGAAGTGTAGTACCCCTGTTCTCCAGGTGCTGGGATGGTGCAGCTGAGTCCAAAACACACACATGCAGTGACAGGCCCCTGGGACAAAGGGTGGACCCTGAGGGAGGACCCAGGCCACAAAAGGGGGACAGGACAGTGCTAAACAGAGGGAGTCAGAAGCAGGAGACCGGAGGAGTAACATCAACTGCCGAGGAGAGTTAGTCGGGAGTGTAGAGGCGGCGTGGTGCTGACTTCCGCAGGTTGAAGCTATACCACCTGTGGCGCCCCTGCGTCCAGGAGGCCACAAAGGGAACTGCAGCCAGGCAGGTAGGACATTGTTAAACACTAACACCCTCACAGCCCACACAACCCACGTGTCAGAGAGGTTACATCCAGCCCTGAGATTAGAGACTATATGAGATCGGAGGGGTGGTGGATTCAGAGGAGTGGGTTGGGTACACCAGAAGGTCAAGTGACTGACAGTATATAGGAAGGGGGAGGAGTGAAGGAGTTCAGTAAGCCATGGTGCTGAGAGGCAAAGACCCAAGAGCAGGCCAGAGAACAGTGGGAGGTTGAGCTAAAGCTGAGCAGGAGAGAGCCACACTGCCTGGAAGAGTGAAGACATATGGAGCGCAGAATCTGTACTGAGCCAGTGTGAGCCAGAGGAGAGAGAAAGTCCATCCTGAGTCAGATCCCCAGGAGTGTGAGAGAGCCGAGAGGGACGGTGTAACCCAGGGCCCTAGAACTACAGCTAAAGCAACCAACTGCAGGCGGAGTAGCCCTCCTATATACTAGAAGGAACAGAGAGAAGGAGCCTGGTAGCCTAGTGCTGTGGATTACTGGAGGCTGGGCTGAGTAGAGTGTCGGCTCTAAAGGGGACCGTAGTTCACCCGGCATCCCCAGACAACACGACGAGGGGTCTGAGTTTCAGATTGGGATCCCTAACCCAAAGGACAGGCAGCTAAGTGACGTACTAGGACTCACAGAAGCCCGAGTCACCGCCATACTGTCCAGCGTTCACACACCACCCGTACAGACGGAGACCGTAATAGCCCGGAAAGGGACACTAAAGACTGTGTGAGGGGTCACAGGGAGAGAGAGGCCTGGCTGCAGAGGTAGACCGAACCCGTGTACTTGAACTGTGTACCAACTGCAAATGACTTGTAAACTGCTTGAAGGAAACAACGAGTAAAGCTTTGGAAAACCCTGAATTGCCTCTCTTGTCAGTCTCTACCTGCAGACCGTTCCTCCCTACAGATCCAGCCTGTCAGCACCAGCCAGGAGGAGAGTTCCCTGCATCCTGCAAAGTAAGTGTGCTACAACAACCTGACCATAGACTTAACCCTTGCTGCCCCGGGGGATACAGTTCTCCCCACTGGAACTATACCATCTCCGCTGCCATTCCATCACCCCCGGAAGTTCTGCAGCAGCGGCGGCCCCACTACTGGCCGCACCAAGTGGGTGGCGTCACCCGTGACAAATTCCCTTGTAAATATCCCCTTTTATTGCCGAGCCAGGGACACGGTCCGGACCAAGCCACCTGTGACATCCCCAGTACCGTCCGGTCCGGTACCGAGTACCCCAGTCCCGTGGGGCCCGACACACCATGCTCATCTGCGGGAGGGAGACAACTGACCGGTAGAGACAGAGAAGAACCCTTGGGGTGCGGAGAAGTCAGCAAACACACGTATGCCCGAATCTGATGAGACAGAGGGGTTGGTGGACAAGACAGGGACAGGCCCTGTAGACGGTGCAGAAGCTTCAAGCCCGAGCCGAAATCGGAGGCCCCAGACTTCTAAAGGGAGCTGTGGCCGAACCCCCGACATATCTTGGGGAAAGTGGCCGAACTAGGGAGCAGCTCCCAGGAGTGACTTAATAGCGCTTGGGACCTACAAGCACCCGTGGCCACCGGTACTTCAGCCTTGTGTGTCAGAGAGCGTTGAGAGCCTGGGGAGCAGATTGACGATATGCTCACCACAGAGGACAACTAACCCTTATAGCGCTGAGAGAGACTCACCAGAGACTGAGACACTGAGAAAGTAGAGTAAGGGCAGCAACCGTGGCTTGACTGTACGAACCTGGCTCTGGAGAAAGAGCAAGTACTAGCAGAGAGCATACCCGGCAGCCATGTTTAACACCTGAAGTAAAAATAATGGAACTGCAGCTGTGGTGTGAGAGACTTTAATTTGCAGCAACCATCGCCGGCATAGACCACCCAAAACACCGAGGGTACTGGTGACCAAGTGACCAACTGCCAAGGTATGAGCTGGGGGAAGAGCACACTACTGCCCTGGGGAATGCGCTCCACCTGTTGGGAGCGGGACTAACTAAGCTGCCTGTCATCATCCCCGGAGTTTCTGCAGCAGGCACGGCCGCCCTGACCGTACACCGCAGGTTGCATCACGAATACCCCTTTTATCCCCTCAGACTTTCCCTAACATCACCCCCATTTATATAAATGACACCGCAATGGTCTCGGCCCCTGTCTGTCCCCGTGAAAAGAGCCGAAGAAGAACGAGTAACCGCCCGGTTCCCAAGTCTTCCCTGGCCCTGGAGTGGGTGCGTCACAGACGGGGGAACAGAAAGCAGTGACAGCGGGCAAAGAAGTGGGGCGGCCAGCGGTGACAGCACGTGGACAGTGGTAGGCAGGCGGACAGCAGCGCTCTGAGCTCTCTCTGCTGCTGACGGGTTCCCATACATGTACTGCGGATGAGAGAGCTGAGAGCGGCAGTGGGTGGGCGGGCGGCCAGTAAATATATATGCAGTACAGTGTATAATAAATAAAATTCAGTGTCTAGAATCAGTAGCATCACACATGCACAGTATATGCACAGTGCCAGCCCCCAGTGCTCATAATACATATCATTGCTTGTTAAGCAAGTTAAAATTTTTCAGAAATGGCAGCTCATCTTTGAAAATACTTGCAAATAAAGTTACTTGCAAATCAATGTACCACTGTAATTAGATAAGTGAGGTGATAGGCTAGCTTAATGAAATACATATTTAGGGCATGCTTAAAACTGTGGGTATTGTGAAATAACTGAATTGTCCTGGGAAGCACATTCCAGAGATTTGCCGCAGTTTCAGCTTGAGATCATGTACAAATGGCCGGACATTATCCTTCAAGATTTTTTGGTAGATAGCAGATTTATGGTTCCAATTACCACAAGTCTTCTAGGTCCTGAAGCAGCAAATCAGTTGTAGATCATCACACTATCACCACTATATTTTACTCTTGGTATGATGTTCCTTTTCTGAAATGCTGTGTTACATATACCTTCCAAAAATTAGTTTGTTCCTTATTTGCTCCTGAATTTCTTTCGAACGCGGCATGATGTCTAGCTTTTGAGGATCTTTCGGTCTACTTTACTTTATCAGACAGATCGTATTTAAGTGATTTTTAGATTGAGAACAGGTGTAGGAGTAATCAGGCCTTTGTGTAGCTAAGGAGTTCAGCCTATCAAAGATGTGATAAACCACGGTTAATTTATGTTTTAAAAGGGAAGGGGGGGGATCACTTTTTCACAGGGCCCTGAAGGTTTGGATTTATTTTTCCCTTAATAATAAAGATCTTAACCCCTTTATCATCCAATCTGGTTTGACCTTAAAGACCAGGCCATTTTATGTCACTTTAAAAGGGTAAAACTCCCAGTAATTCTGAGATTGTTTTTTTTGTGACATATTGAATTTCATGATAGTGGTAAATTTAGGATGATATTTTTTGCTTTATTTGTGAAAAACACAGAAATTTGGCAAAATATTTAACACTTTTGCAATTTTATGTCAAGCAGAAAATGTAACATTTCCCACATATCTACTTTACATCATCACAATAAAAGATTTTTTGTTAGGAAGTTAGAAGAGTTCAAATTTGATCAGAAAATTCTCATTTTTCCAACAAAAATTTTTAAAACCATTTTTTTTAGGGAACACATCATATTTGAAGTGATTTTGAGGGGCGTGTATGAAAGAAAACACCCAAAAGTGACACCATTCCAAAAATTGCACTCCTCAAGCTACTCAAATCCATATTCAATATAGTACATTAACTATTCAGGTGCTTCACAGGAACTAAAGCAATATTGAAGGAAAAAATGAAAATCTTACTTTTTCCAACAAAAATATAATTTTAGCCTCAAATATTGAATTTTTACAAGGGTAACACGAGAAAATGTACCACTCAGTTTGTTGTCCAATTTCTACTGAGTACGCTGCTGGGTTATTATAAGAAATGGGGTGTAATAAAGGGGATAGGGCTAAATGAAGGAGGTGGAGCCATATGCATATAGAACCTTACAAAGGGGTGTGGATAACCAGAGGGGTGCCATATACATCCAGTGCATTTTTAAGGGGCAGGGATATGTAGGGGCTGGAGCTATGAAGGGGTGGGGCTATGTGTAGACATACACAGCTTTATATATTAGATTGTATGGATTTTATAGGGTATATTTCACTGTTGATCCATTGCTATGATACTTTGTGCTTTCTCTTGTCATGTGATTGCATTATTAAAATGATTGTGTAAATTGCACTCACAATAACCTTTTTGATTGCTATAAAGAAATTGTGAGATTTTTAGTTTGTGCATAAAAACATTTGCTGTTTTGCTTTTAAATATTAAAACAATTGATTTTTCATCTGTATAGGAACATACAGGTATGACAGTGCCATATGTCAGAAAAAGGATCAATTGGTAGATGATCCTTCTACCCCTCCCCTCATATACAGAAGATGTCAGCAGTCACCTCCTTCCCCGTATACAGAAGACATCAGCAGTCACCTCCCTCCCCTCATATACAGCAGACATCAGCAGTCACCTCCCTCCCCATATATAGAAGACACAGAGTACCTCCTCCCCATATACGCAGACATCACATCACTCCCTCCTCTATACAGAAGACATCAGCAGTCTCAGCCCTTGTTTCCAGTGATCTAGTGCTGCTGTATTGTACTTGTATTCTTCTCTCTGATCTAGATAAATGAGGAGCGTCATGTACTGTAATATGTTTCCTCCCTTCTTCATCACAGTTTATTATTTATCATGTAAGTATATTATAGCCATTAGATGTATCTGTCTGCACTGTTATACTCTATTACTTCATTATGGTCATAGCAAAAAGTCTTTTGTGGATGATTCTGGAGCATAAAAAACTCTGCACTTTACATTTAGCTATTCTTATTAGTCTAGTTTCCCAATATGAAGAATTTGTCTCAGTTCATAACTTTCCAATTCTCTTGTGATAATAGGTTCAGTGCTGGAAATGTCATCACCTCGAAAGACAAAAAGTGGAGGCTAAACTTGGAGAATCCGTAACATTATCCTGTAACTACTCTACTAGTAGCTCTACCCCATATCTGCACTGGTATCGCCAGAACAACCAACAAATCCAGTATATTCTTATCAGGGGAGCAAAAAGCTATTCAAACTTCAAACTTTATAATTCAGATCTCGGGTCTGAAAATTTTAAGTCAAATACCAGCGATACAACGACCTCTTTAACCATCGCCAATCTGGAGATATCGGATTCTGCCTTGTACTTGTGTCCTCTCGGTGATGGAGCACAGTGAAGAACATGTCATTGTTAGTAATGTTAAAAATTCAATGTGTAATACAACTTCATACCCACTAGGCGGCATAATACATTCATATTACGGTAAGTACACCTCTAAATAGAAACTAAAGCAACACACTTGCTCAATTCTTTCAGCGTAGTCACCCACTGTTACAATGGCTTTACCCCTTGTCACAAAGGTGTTTGAGGTTTTTCTATGTTGTCTGTTAATTAAATTCCTGTTTTGGGCATTTTTTTCACAATGACCTCACATTTTATATGAAGGAGGATAAATAACATTGTTAATGGTAAGTGTCATCAATATTTATGCTTTAAGAGATTAAAGGGTTTGTCCAGTCCACTTGGAGGATAGACAGAAAAGGACCTCAGTGCAGGAAAAATATATGGGTCATTTGTAGTCCAATATCTCATCATAGAATGTAAGTCCGCAAGGACAGGTCCTCTCCCCTCTGTACCAGTCTGTCATTGTTAATTTGGTTACTGTAAACTATATATATAATTTTGTATGTAACCCCTTCTCATGTACAGCACCATGGAATTAATGGTGCTATATAAAATATAATAAGAGGCGTAAAAGGACCCTTCTCCCTCTTGAGTTCCTTTGCGGCTGCACAGAATGCACCAATGATATGTCGGCCCAGGTCCAGTCTTCTGATAAAAGTCTGCAATCATTCTATGTGATAGAAGAATTTTGAATCCTTACAGCCCGAGTACCATACACTGCCAGGATTCTAATGTACTGTATTGCGAGTCTGGGTGGTATATGACTGGTGCGTGATGTGGCCATGCGCTGAAACTCCACATTGCATATACTTGGCAAAGCGTTTTGACCAACACAAGGCAAAGGTTGGAAATCAGTAACAACATGTCCATCAGTATTCTGGTCAGTCTCCACACATAAGAACTGACAAGTGGGCATGCATGTCTGACATCTCTGAGACTCTACAACACTTTGAGGAATCAACCAAGATGGTGATGACAACATAATCAATGCAGCTGTGGCACCCCAGGAGTCCGGTTGCAACAGTGACATTGCCTCCATCACAGGGGGTGATGTCATAAACGGAAGCAAGAAGGGGTCCCCTAATCAGGTAACACCAGCATCCAACATTTTTCCTGACTCCAGAACAGAAGGGGGAGCTCTGCACCCGGGTTGATGGGAGCTTCCTCAAAATTCTGGCCTGGGAAGGGGTTAAGCAGAACATTAGAAAGTGAGGAGTGTGAACAGATGTCCTGGGGACTGGAGCCGGTGGAGCTCGTCCCAGGACAGTGAAAGGCTAGTGTACCAGAGGAGTGAAGGAGAACCTGGGGAGTGGAGCCGTGACAGGGCTTGCCCCAGAGGAAAATGCTAAAAACCAGACACCAGAGCCCATGGTTGTTTGGGTACTGAAGTCCCAACAGATATATACGGAGGGCAGAGGATTGCAAGTCCCCTGGCCCTGCTCAACACCCGACTGCAAAGACAGCTAGCAGAGCCCAGAGCCTCCACTGAGAAGCGACACCTAGAAAGGGCTCGAGCTGACTGCCATACGGGCAAAGACTAGACATGCAGGAAGAGTGCTACAGCACAGCTTTAGGCAGCAAGGTCCAAGTAGCACCGCGCAGAAAGAAGGTATCTACAACCACCTGGCTAAGTGGATCCCCAATTTCTTCCCGGCTGTTGGAACCTCCATTACTATCTGTTACAAGTTCCTCGGTCTGCAACAACAACCATTAAGTAAAGGTAATGGAAACTTTCATCTTTGTGTCCTCCACTCATTTATTGCACCCTCAGTCCTGCACCCCACCGTATCCTATTCCCAGCATAGAATGTATAAACTTCCCTGGGGTTCTCCGCTCTACCCGTGGAGAGTGACACCATCTCAGCTGCGTTACTAACGGCCCCAGAAGATCTGTATTGCAGCGTTGGCCATCCATCAAAATTGCCAAAACCCACGGGTGGCGTCATGTTAATTTCCCATATAAACCTTCCCCCCATTTTTGACACCACCATGGCCATGGTACCCGGTCACGACCCTGTGACCTTCACCGAAAGCTGCTCGATTCGGTTTTGAGTACCTCACGGTCCTGGTGGGCATGTCACAACTATCCTGCTTATGTGTGTAGTCAAACACTCCTTGCTCCCATTTAAAGTGAAAGCTGTGTATGTTGGCCATGAGGAGATGGAGGAAGAAGACTGCCTAGGAGCACCCAATTTTTAAAAGGGCCCTTGCATGGACTTTTACAACTGCTCACCTTTGCAGCCAAGATTTCCCGATCCCAGCAATGATCACTAGAGATCAGCAAACTTTCCACGAACATGTTTGCCAATTTCAAATTCTGCATTAACATTGACGATTCGGTTCATGATCAGAAACCCGAGCAATTTAGACAAAAAAAAAAACGGTGTTTGTGGCTTTGTTCAGGAAAAAAGTTTGAAATTTAAAACGTTCCTAACACTTTCCCTGATTGTTTGCAGCCAAAACGCTCACCAGAAAACCCGCTGGACGGTACTTTTAATATCAGTTTAAGAGAGCTTAAAATATACAGTATGTATGTATATATATATATATATGTGGAGCTCACTGGGACGGGGTACTCGGTACCGGACCGGGGTACAGCTGGGGATGTCACGGAGGTCATGGTCCGGACCATGTCCCGGGTTCACACAAGTAAATGGGGAAATATTTACAGGGGAGTTTGTTGTGAAGTCACCCACGGTTTGTGGTCAGTAATGGGACCATCGCTGCTGCAGAACCTCCGGGATGATGTTTGGCAGCTGGAGATGGAACGGCTCTCCACAGGTAGAGCCAGGTTCCCCAGGGCAGTGATAGTTAAAGTCTATGATGGATGCTATAGATGCTGCAGGATAGGGATGATAGTGGAGACGGTGGCTGCTTGTGAGGGAGTTGTGAGGGAGAGCAGGGTTTGCAAGGATTATAATGGGGGTTGTAGTCGACACAGGCACTTACTTTGCTGTTGCAGCAGCGGTTGTCTTGGTGCTGGATGAGGTATTGTAATAGGTGCAATTCACATACTTTCCTGCTGCTGCAGCCTTGTCCCTCAGCTTGTGGTGAAAGCAGTGTTCGGTTCTGCAGATGGGGATCTCTGCTGTTCAATATAGGGCAAAGGTGACTCACGGTTTTGTAGTTCTCCAAAGCTTTACTGTAGTTGTTGTTCAGCAAGTGCTGTCCACAGAGTCTGTAATGAGGCCGGGTTGCTCCCACCCTGTCCAGGTTCTTGGCTTCCACTGCTGCACTGTGTGTGTGGCCCTGCTGCTGCTTTTAGCTGAGCTGCTTGTACTGTCTCTCCTCACAGGTAACCCCTTTGCTAGGCAACTTGAGTCTTCCGTGTGCTTCTGACCCCGCCGTGTTGCTTTGCTGAGGTACAGTGTAGATCTACAACCTCCACTACCCGGTATTTACTGTGCTGTGTGTGTCAGTCACAGTTTCAAATCCAGTATCTGATCTGTCGCTCCTCCAGGGCGAGTGGTGATGTCACTCAGTCTCCCAGATGTGTTCCTCTGTCTTCTGTACTCCTTCCCTCAGACCCTGGCTAGGCCTGGAATCCAAGAGCAGACTGTAGAGAGGCCTGACGCAGCCTCTTTACACTACAGTCTCCCTCTCAGTTCTTCCAGCAACTGGACTCTTCACAGTACTGCTACGTACTGAACTAACTACTTCCTCTTGACCCGGAATATATATTATTAGAAAAAGGGAGAGCAGCACGGCAAAGCGGCAGGGTGCAAATCAATCCGAGCAATGCTTCTATATGCTCATTATTACAAACCATAAAATGGTAGCAGCACTCCTAGTAAAATGTCCAAAAATCTGCCTTTATTATGCCATCAGGTGCAGTGTGCATTGTTTCAGGCACAGACGCCTTTCTCTAGCAACTAGTCATAGCTAGGCTAGACCTTATATACATATTCATTAACATAAAGAATTAAAACTCTTTGTATCATTTCATATCCATATTCACTTATTAATTGTCCCATTCCTATATAATGTTAGTGCTACATATACATTATCTGCTATCCCTTTATAATCCTCCACAAACTTCTTAGTTATTGCCATACATACATTACATCACTAATGGGGCTAATTACCGCAGATGCTAGTGTCGAGCCCCAGGCCCTGCGGTACTCGGGTATCAGTCTCCAGGGGTAGCGTTGCTGTGTTACGGGGAGTGGTAATCCCATGTCCTGGGTGACACTTCAAAAAGGGGATTATTTACAGGGACAAGAGTTCATGACTCACCATTGCCAGGGTCTCAGGTCTCAGGCGTTGCTTCCTCGTCACAGTTCCGCGCCTGATGCTGTGGTCCTGGTGGTCAGATCAAAGGGTATGAAAGGATGGGAATGATTCTTGTTTGTCGTGACGCCACCTGTGGGAGTCTGGTGAATGCACCGGCGCTGCTTGGGCCTCCGGGGGATGTGCGGCAGCTAGATGGGATGCTCCCCACAGGATGATCGGGAGTCCCTGGGCCCAGGAGCTGTACTTGATTGGAATACGGCAGTGCTGTAGTTTTGCGTATTCAGAGTTAATAACAGTTCTGAAAAAAAGCACGGACACCAGCTTCCTCTGTAACGGGTCTTTACTGTAACCGTTAGACTGGTACAGGGTATACAGTCTTAGGTAACGGACCGGGTGGACTCAGCGATGACTGATCTTAGTCCAAAGCTCCAAGCTGTTCCTCTTTTGTCCAACCTTTCTATATTGGTTGCCGGTGTCACCTTGGTGTACCAGTTCAGGGCACTAGGGAAACTTCTAGTGGATTCCTAGCCGAATTACGAACAGCTGTAAGGTCCTGTGTCCCAGTGGTGGGTACCCTGCTGGAAAGACAGCTTGGTTGCGGCTGCAGTGAGATGCTCCTAAGAAGCGGTTCCTTCACTCCGGTTTGCGGAACAGCGGTGGACGTCTGTTCGCCTCAGAACCGGTGATCCGGTGGTTTGGGCACGGGTGTGTTTGAGCCGTTCGGTAGCTGCCCGTGTTCCGGTCTGGGTCACCGCTTAATTGTGCCAGCCGGTAAGTTGGTTTTCAGGGCTGCACGGCACTGCGCAGGGCCCTGCTGCTCCTTCTCCTACGTTCTCCACTCTCTTTTCCTAAGTTACCAACGTCCCCCACACACACTACTCCTTTCACTCCTCCCACCAGGACCTGATTGGCCCTCTAACTCTAGTGTGTTGTGCGGTGTATGGAGCTCTGGGTTTAACCATGTCATCACTGATACGGAAGATATTACATCTTCAGTCAGGGATGCAATACCTTCCTGTGACGCACTCATTGTGGGGCGACACATTCACGTGACGTCACCTGTAGTATCTGGTGATGGATCACCAGTGCCGCCACAGTCTGCCGGAGGTGGATGGTATTGTGGCTGAGCTGACTAAGCCCCCTACAGGCAAAGCTGTTCTTCCGGGGCAGCGTTCCTGGAATGGAACAAGTTGAGGAAGGAAAACACACAGAAGCAAAGTCACTTTCTCCCGGGTACTTTACTGTCAACTTGTAGCAGCATCAGATACAGTTCACAGTTCAGCATTAGATGTTACAAGAACAGGTAGCTCAACAGGTGGCTGCAAGTGGATCCCAGGTGGTATGGTGGAACCCGTGGTGTACCTTAGTTGAATAAACCGTGTCCGGTCTTCCCTATCTAGGATGGGCCTATACCTAGTAGCTCCGTGTAGGTAGTACCGAGAATCCTCTCCCTCGTGGTGAGAAAGCAGGCAGATCGCTCCACAGGCAGAATGCTGCAGCTGATAGACAAGCCACAGTAGCCGGTTGCCGACTGCAAAGCTGAACTCTGGCCGGATCCTCGGGCCCGGCGTTCCCGTGTGGACTGGGGTATCCCCTGGAGTATGGTCGCTCCACTCTGAGGATCTCCCTTTCTCTCTAGGGCCCAGACTTCTCTCATCGGGCGCCCTCTTTCAGGACTTCCTCAAGGTCCCTTCTTCTTCCCTCTGGTTTGGGTTGAAACCAACCCGGTTTGACCTTCTGCCTCGTTCAACTTAGCTAGAGACCTTCCTAGCTCCTCTCCTCCATTCTCCTCCAACTCTCAGTCAAAGACCTCCTTGTTCCCCCTAGAGGTGAATATATCCCCTCCTGGGTAACCTCCAACCACTCAACTAATGTGCTGCCCGTGCTTGCGTGGGTTTCCTCCGGGCACTCCGGTTTCCTCCCACATTGTAAAGACATACTGATAGGATGTTTAGATTGTGAGCTCCAAGAGAGACAGCATTACTCATGTAAGTAAAGTGCTATGGAATTAATAGCGCTATAGAAATGAATAAATATTATAATGTGGGAGTGCTGGGAATGAGTCTCACTCACCATCCTATGGTCCACCTGCAGCTGGAGCAATTGCACCTCTTTTATGGGTGCAATACCCCTCTGTGACGCCTGCTCATGCAGGGCGCCACACTAGCATAATTATGCAATCTAATGGCGTCAGTAATGTACTTTTACCTTCTTCTCACTGCTGCCACCATTATCCTCGTGTTCTTCGCCGGCTTAGATTGCACACATGCGCAGTATCGCGTGTTACAGGACGTTGCCAGGCAACTCCCGGAAGTCTACCCCGCGCCATCCTATTACTCTGGCGCATGCGCGTTAGACATTCTGAGGTCTACCGCCGCCATCATACCACTCACATTACCGGCGACCTAACCCTTAAATCATCTAAAGTACCTTATACTCTTGTAAAGGATAAATAAAGTGCTAATAGTGCTTAAAGTGTAATATTTTATCTAAAAGATAGATGTATATTAACGTTTAGAGATTATTTGTAAGAAACCTTTGGTCTTTAACTTTTCATAAATAGATATATAGATAATGATGGTGGTATCATCAATTCCTAGTAGGATCTCTGCACTCATTGTTATACCCTTCACCTAGGGTTTACTGGCTCAGGAGTCCTATAACCCCCATCATCAGGTCACCTATTGGCCCTATAGGGGCTGCAGTTAAACGCTACAATCCCCTGAGGTCAGTCTTAGGATCCATAGGGTTTTATCAATTTTGGAGGTCCCAAATCACATTCACACTACCACCAAATGAAATTTCCTCAAAAACACTTATATTTGTTTCCTATAAAGCAAATTTATTTTACTTCTACGTTCAATTTACATCTATGTTATAATATACATTATCTTATGTTTTTTATGTTTCTTATAAAGTGCTATAGATCATTACAGTTGTGGCCAAAAGTATTGACACCCCCGCAATTCTGTCAGATAATACACAGTTTCTTTGTGAAAATGATTGCAATCACAAATTCTTTGGTATTATTATCTTCATTTAATTTGTCTTCAATGAAAAAAACACAAAAATAATTGTCCTAAGGCCAAATTGGATATAATTCCACACAAAGCATAAAAAAGGGGGTGGACAAAAGTATTGGCACTGTTAGAAAAATCATGTGATGCTTCTCTAATTTGTGTAATTAACAGCACCTGTAACTTACCTGTGGCACCTAACAGGTGTTGGCAATAACTAAATCACACTTGCAGCCAGTTGACATGGATTAAAGAGATCCTGTCACCTCCAGAACGCCTCCTAAACTACCAAAACATGTCTCTGCAGTATATTATCAGTAATCTCACACTTCTTTTGTCTCCTAAAAGCATCCTGTGAAAGTGCATAAAAACGTTTTAATACTCACTCATTAGTGATTAGAACTATAGCTATATTCTTTAGTCCCTTAGGGCGTGTTGTTTTACAGGCACAAGGATACAGCCTCTCTCTGTGTGCTCTGTTTGTGCAGGCATTACCCTCCCCCCTCTCTATCACTCACAGAATGCAAATCATTAGTCCTGCCTTCAGCTCCACATCACAGCAACACAGAGAGAGGGTGGATCATTAGGGGTGTGAAAATGAGCACCTGGGGAGGGCTTAGAGTCTCACATGGGCGCCCTGTGAGACTTATTCAGGGACAAGAAGTCTCAGATTTGTAAGTGTATATTATTGATTATTCCAATGTTACAGAGCGCTTTTTTTTTTTTTATAGCAAAGGAGCACTAATACTGATATGTTAGGGACAGGGACAGGTATTAATAGGGTTGGGGGTGATTTAAGGGGTCAGGATTCCTTTAATATTGACTCAACCTCAGTCCTGTGTCCTTGTGCGTACCACATTGAGCATGGAGAAAAGAAAGACCAAAGAACTGTCTGAGGACTTGAGAAACCAAATTGTGAGGAAGCATGAGCAATCCCAGAGCTACAAGTCCATATCCAAAGACCTGAATGTTCCTGTGTCTACCGTGCGCAGTGTCATCAAGAAGTTTAAAGCCCATGGCACTGTGGCTAACCTCCCTAGATGTGGATGGAAAAGAAAAATTGACGAGAGATTTCAACGCAAGCTTGTGCAGATGGTGGATAAAGAACCTCGACTAACATCCAAACAAGTTCAAGCTGCCCTGCAGTCCGAGGGTACTACAGTGCAGAGGCGCACCCAGAAATTTCCCAAGGTAGGGTCCAAGAAACACACACTGGCCCTGAAAGGGGGTGTCACCCCCCAGCGGGGTTCCGAGGGGCAAAGCCCCCCGTGGGGGGTTTGGGGGAGCAAAGCCCCCCTAAAAGCAGCCTCTTTTGTGGGCCCTTGGGTGCTGTGTAATTGTTCCTGTCTCCTGACATAGGGGCCCAGCTCCTTGTGTACTGCACCACTTCTCAGGGCCGTCCAAAGGGGGGTCCAGACACGTAGGTCCCCCCCCTTGGGTGCGCCTATGCTACAGTGTCAACCCGTACTATCCGTCGGCGTTTGAATGAAAAAAGGACTGTATGGTAAGTTACCCAGGAAGACCCCACTTCTTACCCCGAGACATAAAAAAGCCAGGCTGGAGTTTGCTAAAACTTACCTGAGAAAGCCTAAAACGTTTTGGAAGAATGTTCTCTGGTCAGATGAGACAAAAGTACAGCTTTTTGGGCAAAGGCATCAGCATAGAGTTTACAGGAGAAAAAAAGAGGCCTTCAAAGAAAAGAACACGTTCCCTACAGTCAAACATGGCGGAGGTTCCCTGATGTTTTGGGGTTGCTTTGCTGTCTCTGGCACTGGACTGCTTGACCGTGTGCATGGCATTATGAAGTCTGAAGACTACCAACAAATTTTGCAGCATAATGTAGGGCCCAGTGTGAGAAAGCTGAGTCTCCCTCAGAGGTCATGGGTCTTCCAGCAGGACAATGACCCAAAACACACTTCAAAAAGCACTAGAAAATGGTTTGAGAGAAAGCACTGGAGACTTCTAAGGTGGCCAGCAATGAGTCCAGACCTGAATCCCATAGAACACCTGTGGAGAGATCTAAAAATGTCAGTTTGGAGAAGGCACCCTTCAAATATCAGGGAGCTGGAGCAGTTTGCCATAGAAGAATGGTCTAAAATTCCAGCAGAGCATTGTAAGAAACTCATTGATGGTTACCGGAAGTGGTTAATCGCAGTTATTTGGGCTAAAGGTTGTGCAACCAAGTAATAGGCTGAGGGTGCCAATACTTTTGTCTGGCCCATTTTTGGAGTTTTGTGTGAAATGATCAATGTTTTGCTTTTTGCTTCATTCTCTTTTTTGTTTTTTCATTGAAGACAAATTAAATAAAGATAATAATACCAAAGAATTTGTGATTGCAATCATTTTCAGGAAGAAACTGAGTTTTATCTGACAGAATTGCAGGGATGTCAATACTTTTGGCCACACAACTGTATTTAAGGCCACACGGGAATTCCAAGATATATCACATAGTCACTATTGCATGTCAAAAAGTGCTGAATCTTATAATTTACACCATTATGGGTAAACTCAGGCCCTTTTTCCATAAGATAGCGGTGGACCTCAGAATGTCTACCGCGCATGCGCCAGAGTAATAGGATGGCGTGGGGTAGACTTATGGGAGCTGCCTGGCAACATCATGTAACATGCGGTACTGCGCATGTGCACAATATATGCCAGCGAAGAACACGAGGATAATGGGGCAGCAGGCAGAGAAGGTAAAAGTACATTACTGATGTCATTAGATTGCATAATTATCTGCCTGGGGCTCGACAATAGCACCTGCGGTAATTAGCCCCATTAGTGATGTAATATATGTATGGCAATAACTAAGAAGTTTGTGGAGGATTATAAAGGGATAGCAGATAATGTATATGTAGCACTAACATTATATATGGAATGGGACACGTAGTAAGTGAATATGGATATGAAATGATACAAGAAGTTTTAATTCTTTATGTTAATGAATATGTATATAAGGTCTAGCCTAGCTGTGACTAGTTGCTAGAGGAAAGGCGTCTGTGCCTGAAACATTACACACTGCACATTGTACTTATCACTTTAAAACCCAGGACGCTGGTGACCCTGTAATAGTCTGTGGCCGCCCCGTCCAAGATAGAGAATGTCCAGAATTGGGGAGTGCGCGTGCGTGAATGCGGTGATGTCATGCCGCACGCTGGCGCCGTCTCCTAGGTGATGGGTGGGTCTGGAGTATGCGAAGGAGAAATATAATCATTTCCGGGACACCGGCGACACATGGGCACCTGAGGAGCCGCTCCCACAGTAAGAGATATTAATACTATGGATATGGCACAGTATAGAAACATTATAAACATCCCAAACAAGGGAATAATTAAGAAGACCTCCAGACAAACAGTAGTATAAAGTGTATAGGCATAGTATGGAGGTTATAAGCACTTTATAATGGGGCATGGTGTAATACAATGATGTTGATATTGAAGTACACTGCACTACAAATGGATGTATTATGGTGTGTTATATATGCAAATAAACTGTAAGGAAATGATGCAACAGACAAGAAGTGTAGAAGTATGTTAGCAGATGACCATGTGGTTGCTGGAAGAAGAGCTTGTTAGCACGAAACGTTGCCATGTCTGTGCCTTGAGCTGGATTAAACATCATTGCTGCATCAGATAGGGAGTACTGTGAACTTTTTCGTCAAAATCTAATATACCGTATATACTCGTGTATAAGCCGACCCGTGTATAAGCCGACCCCCCTACTTTTGCCCCCAAAAGCTGGGAAAAGTTATTGACTCACGTATAAGCCTAGGGTATGAAACGCAGCAGACCCCCATCCTATTATATAGCCCCCCCGTCACTGGTATATAGCGCCCCTCAGCAATGGTATACAGGCCCCTCAGCAGTGGTATACAGCCCCCTCCCCTGTATCAGGCCACTCAGCAGTGGTATACAGGCCCCTCAGCAGTGGTATACAGGCCCCTCAGCAGTGGTATACAGGGCCTCAGCAGTGGTATATAGGGCCCCAGCTGTGGTATACAGGGCCCCAGCTGTGGTATACAGGGCCCCAGCTGTGGTATACAGGCCCCTCAGCAGTGGTATACAGGGCCCCAGCTGTGGTATACATGGCTCTAGCAGTGGTATATAGGGCCCCAGCAGTGGTATACAGGGCCCCAGCAGTGGTATATAGGGCTCCAGCAGTGGTATATAGGGCCCCAGCAGTGGTATACAGGGCCCCAGCAGTGGTATATAGGGCCCCAGCAGTGGTATATAGGGCCCCAGCAGTGGTATATAGGGCTCCAGCAGTGGTATATAGGGCCCCAGCAGTGGTATACAGGGCCCCAGCTGTGGTATACAGGGCCCCAGCAGCGGTATACAGGGCCCCAGCAGCGGTATACAGGGCCCCATCAGTGGTATATAGGGGCCCAGCAGTGGTATACAGGCCCCTCAGCAGTGGTATATAGGGCCCCAGCAGTAATATACAGGCCCCCAGCAGTGGTATATAGGGCCCCAGCAGTGGTATACAGGGCCCCAGCAGCGGTATACAGGGCCCCAGCAGCGGTATACAGGGCCCCATCTGTGGTATACAGGGCCCCAGATGTGGTATACAGGGCCCCAGCAGTGGTATACAGGGCCCCAGCTGTGGTATACAGGGCCCCAGCTGTGGTATACAGGGCCCCAGCAGCGGTATACAGGGCTCCAGCTGTGGTATACAGGGCCCCAGCTGTGGTATACAGGGCCCCAGCTGTGGTGTACAGGGCCCCAGCAGCGGTATACAGGGCCCCAGCTGTGGTATACAGGGCCCCAGCAGCGGTATTCTGGCCCCCATCAGTGATATCCAGCCCCCCTCCTTAGTATGTGTCCCCCAGGCTGCGGCACATGTTAAAATAACAAACATTTCATACATCACCTTTCCGGCGCCGCTCCTCCGCTCCCGGCTTCTTCCTGCTTGTGCCGGCTTCTAGTGCTGTGACCGGGCGCAGGAGAAGACGTCATCGGCTGCGCCCGGTCACATGACACCGACACAAGCAGGAAGAAGCCGGGAGCGGAGGAGTGATTTTTGAGAATACTTGGGATAAATTGATTACCAAGTTTTAATGTCCATTTTCTCCTGTTATTATTGGGAAAATGTAATATTTGAGGCTAAAGTAACATTTTTGTTGGAAAAATTAATATGTTCATTTTTTCATTCCACTTTGCATTCATTCCTGTGAAACACCTGAAGAGTTAATAATCTTCTTGGATGTAGTTTTAAGTAGCTTGAGGGGTGCTGTTTTTAGAATGGTGTCACTTTTGGGTATTTTCTGTCACATCGGCCCCTCAAAGTCACTTAAATTGTGATGAGGTTACAAAAAGAATGGTTTTATAAATTTTGCTGGAAAAATGAGAAATTGCTGATTAACTTTGAACCCTTATTATTTCCTAACAAAAAAATTTTGTTTCCAAAATTGTGCTGATGTAAAGTACACATTTGGGAAATGTTTATTGTTAACTATTTTGTGAGACATAACTTTCTGGTTTAACAGAATAAAAATTAAAAATTTTGAAAATTGCTACATTTTCAACATTTTCGCCAAATTTCCCATTTTTTTTTTTCACAAATAAGCACAAAAATGATCAACATAAGTTTACCACTAACATGGAGCCAATATGTCACAGAAAAAATTCTCACAATCGCTAGGATTCGTTGAAGCGTTCCAGAGTTATTACCTCATAAAGTGACACTGGTCAGAATTACAAAAAATGGCCAGGTCAGTAAGGTCAAAACAGGCTGGGAGGTGAAGGGGTTAATTTCATTCCATACATTTAGAATACACATTTTTGGCAGTACACAAGTGTGTTATACCGTGTTTCCCCGAAAGTAAGGCCCCCCCGATTGTAAGGCCGCCTAGGGGTAAAGGGGGGGCCTGCTAATGTAAGGCCTCCCCCGATTATAAGGCCGGGTAGGGGGAGGGGGGCCTTACTATCGGGGAAACACGGGGGGGAAGGTTTACATGCATACATACACACATACAGACACATGCATACACATATATACACACCATACACACCACACACACCACACACACACATAGCACCTCTTCTTACCGGGTCCGGTGTGGGGTCCCCGATGGTCCTGTGCCGTCCTCTGTGCTCCGGTCCGGTCCCCGAGATGATCCGCTGCCGTCCGCCTTGTTCCGGTGCCGGTCCTGGGCTCCATGGTGCCTGCTCTTCCGGAGTTCAGGCCTAGCTCCGCCCAGGTCATAGTGTGGGCCAATCAGCATAGCGGCGCTGACGTCAGAGGCAAGCGCCCGATGACGCTTGCTTGAGCGCCGCTATGCTGATTGGCCCACACTATGACCTGGGCGGAGCTAGGCCTGAACTCCGGAAGAGCAGGCACCATGGAGCCTAGGACCGGCACCGGAACACGGCGGACGGCAGCGGATCATCTCGGGGACCGGACCGGAGCACAGAGGACGGCACAGGACCATCGGGGACCCCACACCGGACCCGGTAAGAAGAGGTGCTATGTGTGTGTGTGGTGTGTGTGGTGTGTATGGTGTGTATGGTGTGTGTATATATGTGTATGCATGTGTCTGTCTGTATGTGTGGGAGTGTGTGGATGGATGGATGGATGGTGGGGCCTCCAATGTAAGGCCCCCCCCGAAAGTAAGACAGGGGGCCACTTTTGGCCACAAAAAGAATGTAAGACCCTGTCTTACTTTCGGGGAAACACGGTATGTATCTTTAATATTGAACTTGTCCATGCTACCCACTAGCCTTAATCAACATTCCACATGAATTAATGATAAGCTGAATAAACCATTTGTTTTTCTTATTTCTGCTCCAAATATGTCAAGCTTCAATAATCACTCCACCCAAACCGCAAGCCCTGATGTTACCTGTGGCATGGGGAATGGAATTTGTAAGTCAGGGTCTTTCTGCAGTCCACTCCATGGATGGGGTTAATGAGAAGCTGGGCAACAAGATTGTGCAAACAATGATATCCTGTAAGCGATTGTGTCCTGGCACTGTAGAGGTACAGTAAAGTATAGCAAAAGGGCATCACTGCAGAGCCCCAGTACAGTGCAGCTACACTTTGCTACAGTGTGACTGAAGTACACAGTTTGTCAATGTGATGATGCATTCACTGCAAGACATGCCAGCTCTAGAGAATGTCATCTTCCTCTCTCCTGCAGGGGCAGAGGGTGCTTCAGCACCAGAACAGGAGCCACCCACACAGGATTGTTGACCAAAGTACCCATGTCATGGTGTTGGCACCAGGAGAGGGTTTTGGTTCATAGCCGAAGAAGGAACTGGTCATCGATGCTACGACAACCAGTCCACCGTGCCTCGCGACCACCTTTCCAAAAGACTCCACACACTCTATGTTGGGGGAGGAGGTCACCTTAATGTAGGTGAAGGGCAGCAAAGGCTTGTTCGCATTTGGTGTAAGTTGGGTTGCCATGGCCACCTCTGCAGGTGATGAAATTAGCACCTGTGCAATACTAAGGAAATACTGAAAACTTGCACTGTTTTCAGACCTTTTGGATTGTAGTTGGGCATCCCTACCCTAGAAGTCTCTGTGGATGTAGCCAGGGAGCAAGAGGAATCCTCAAGCCCTTTCGCCACATCTGTGGATCTCCCTCAACTCTCTTAGCCTAGGGTCAGATTAGCGCTCTTAGTTCCTTTAAAAGCATAGAATTTGGGAGCCTTGACGCTGTGTTACCGCCATGGTAACGCAGCACCAGTGCTGCCAATTCATCCCTATGGTGTCGGAGCCATGAGCGCAGCTTAAATGCCGGCATTTGACGCGCTAGGAAAAAGAGCAAGATTTCAAACTCCGGCATTCAGATGCCGGCGTTTGAGCTGCGCTCAGGGTTCCGACACCATAGGGATGCATTGGCAGCGCTGACGCCATGTTACCATGGCGGTAACACAGCGTCAAGGCTCCCAAATTCTATGTTTTTAACTGAACTCTCCTGAGCACAGCTAATAGCGCTAATCTGACCCTAGCCTTAGGCCCTGTGCCCACAGTGCGTTGTTTGGTGCTTTTTTGATACAGATTTTGAGAATCTGCATCAAAGTCTGCATGTCTATCCTAAGGCTAGCAAATATGACAGGTCAGAAGTGCTTTTTTTCCTTGCACATGTGGTTCAGATTTCTTTATTCTGCCCCAAAATCTGCACCAAATCTGCAAGGAAAAAATCACGTTGGTACAGCACTTCTGAACTCTAGTAGACTTTGCTGCCTTCAGGATAGACAAGCAGATTTTTAAGTAGATTTGCAAAATATTCTTCTAAAAAACATTTAACAATGTGCTATAGTCATGGGGCCTTACAACAATATGAGGGATGGTTACGTTCACAGGAAGTATCCCCCATATGCTGTAGGAGCAGACACACATGCACTAGAGTGTCACAAGTGGTGCCATCACAAATGTGGTGCCCTGCAACGAGTGCGTCACAGGAGGGTACTGCACCCCTGACTGAAGGTGTAGTATTCTCCGTTTCAGTGGTGAACAGGTTAATCCCAAGGCTCCATGTACCACATGCAACATCTAGAGCAGAGGACCAATTAGAGGTCCTGGTGGGAGGAGAATGAGATGCTTAGCAGTGGGGAAAGAGAGAACAGAGTTAGAAAGTGGGAGAGACAAGAACAAGAAAAGACGTCGTGACAGTACAGCTAATAGTGAGGGCACCGAGAAGCGGTGACCCAGAAGCGAAGAGGGCCAAGTAAACAATGTGAACAAGTAACGGGTGAAAAGACGACCCGAGCCCAGTCCAACCCGGAGTACTGGCTCCAAGGTAGCGCAGACGTCCACCGCTGCACTACACAACCGGAGTGATTGACAGCTCTATAGGAGCGCTATACACGCACCACCATCACCGCAGCTGTACCGGGAGGGGTACCCACCATTGAGGTCCAGGGACCCAACGGGAGCCGCCAGGCCAACGGCTTGGGTGCCCACTAGAAGTTCCTCTGTATCCCGACCTGGTACGTGGAAGGCCGCGAAGAGTAACAAGGGACAGTCAGGTTGTAGAAAGACACTGTGGAGCCTTGGAGGGACACTGTTCACCACAGAGACCACCGGTCTGTTACCTCAAAGTGAAACCGTTATCCCGTGTACCGTGTGTAACCTAAGTAAAGACCCGTGCAGAGGAGCATCGTGTCCGAGCTTTCTTTCAGAACTGTTATTAACCAATTCATCTACTGAGTCAACTGAGCTGCCGTATTCCATCACTTCAGCTCCTGACCCCGGGGACTCCCGCTCGTCTTGTAGAGAGCGATACATCTTGCTGCAGCCCATCCCCCAGAGGTCTAAGCAGCGCCAGTGCCATCACCGGACCCCTACAGGTGGTGTCACGAAATAACAAACTTTATTCCTTTACCAAGCTTATTTTACCCTTCATTGACCACCGGGCCTCCACAGCCTCAAGCCCAAAACCGTGACCACAGCCAGCGCCTGAGACCTGAGAACCCGGCTTACGGTGAGTCACAAACATGACTGCAGTGTCGCCTCGAGGATCATACAGGGGCTATCCCGCAAATCTGAACTGCGTTGCACTCCCTTATATCACCGCTCCTCACATGTGCTGTCTCACAAAACTGGTGAGATATGTACTTTTGTAAACAAGCACAATTGGCTGGCGATTCATCCTGCTGATACGGGTTCGTTGTTCATTCACAAATTTCACGATCTTGCTGAAAAAATTGAGTTCAACTTGATTCTCAGGTAAGTGTTGCATAAACTAGGTTTGGGTGATTTAAGAATATCTTCACATTCTTTCCGTATAGGTACAGTCACTGAAGCAGTTAATTTAGGTCAGAGCGTGGAACAGATTCAAAGGATTGGGCGTTGGAGATCTGATCGAGTTCAATTGCACAACTGTATATCAGGCCTGATTTGTTATGCCAGGGGTCTCAAATTCGGCTGAGTTAGTGGGCCGCACATAAAAGAAAAAATCATATTGGGGGGAACATCCCTTGTAGGACTAACTTACATTTTTAGTAATGCCAGAATTTTTGGTTCAATGTAGTGAAGTAAAAAACCTGATCCTCTTCTTGTAGGAATGTCTCCATCCTGTAGTAAAGTCTGTTCCCAATATTGTACTAATGTTCCCATCCTGGTCCTCATCATGCAGTAATGTCCCCATCCTGGTCCTCATCATGTAATAATGTCCCCATCTTGGTCCTCATCATGTAGTTATGTCCCATCCTTGTCCTCATCATGTGGTATTGTTCCCATCCTGGTCCCTTTCTTGTAGTAATGTCCCATTCTGGTCCCCATCTTGGAGTCATGCCCCATCCTGGTCCCCATGTTGTAGTAATGTCCCCATTGTGTAGTAATGACCCATCCTGACCCCTTCTTGTAGTAATGTTCTCAACCTGGTCCTCATCTTGTAGTAATGTCCCATCCTTGTCCTCATCATGTAGTAATGTCCTCATCCTGGTCCCCTTCTTGTAGTAATGTCCCTATCCTGGTCCTCATTATCTAGTAGTGTCCCAAACTGATCTCCTTCTTGTAATAATGTCCCCATCATGGTCCTTATCCTTGTAGTAATGTCCCCATCCTGGTCCCCTTGTAGTAATGCCCCATCCTGGTCCCCATATTGTAGTAATCCTCTTTTGTATTGATGTCCCCTATACTGATCCCCTTTTCTATTGATGTCCCCCATCCTGATCCCCTTTTCTATTGATGTCCCCCATTCTGGACGCCTTTTGTAGTGATGTCCTCCATCTTGATCCCCCTTTCCTTATCCTTGTAGTAATGTCCCCATCCTGGTCCCCTTGTAGTAATGCCCCATCCTGGTCCCCATATTGCAGTAATCCCCTTTTCTATTGATGTCCCCCATCCTGATCCCTTTTATACTGATGTCCCCCATCCTGGTCTACCTTCTTTTTACACACATACAGACTCGCATATTCACACTCACGCACACACACTAACTCTCACACACTTTTTGCACTTTAATAATGCATTGCTCCAGTTCAGGGGGCCACTGTGGTCCCACTGTGCTATGACAACCAGCCTCCACTGTGCAATGACTTCCTCCAGCCCCGCTTAGACAAGCTTTGTCGCTCAGCAAGATCAATGTGTGACACCCCTGTGACCAGAGTGGCCACATGGTGAACTGCAGCCAGACGAGAAGATAGTTGACTTAAACACAGCCACACACGAAAGACTCTGATCCTAAGCAACTGACTGTATATAGGGCAAGGGGTGGCGGGAGTTTAGAGAAGTATGGGTGGAGAGTAGGACAGATCTGGACAAGTGGGTGGAGGAACAATACTAAAAACACTGGAACACAAAGTTGTAGGAACGAGATTCCCAGGAGGAGAGGTTCCCTGGAGGACGCAGAACCCTGGAGGTAGTTGCCAAGGGGAGAAAGCTCGCTCTAGAGATGGAGGCAAGGGAAGATCATCCCAAGCAGAAACACCCCAGAGCTGAGAACCAGAGACACAGAGGGAGCCTGGTGAGCCCAAATCACACCTGGGTCACTTGAGGGCTAGGCCAGGACAGCCAGAGAGCCGGATCTGTAGAGGTGACCAGGGAGACTCTAAGACCCCAATTACAAGACACACCGGCGTGGTGCGGGGACTCTATGATCCGCGACCTACCTACTGCCAGGGAGTAGGAACACAGCTATCGTACTAGGGCTAGTGACCCTGAGGCAGAGGGTATCATCACTAAAGAGCCCGTGATGGCCAGACCAAACCCGTGAGCGAGGACAGAGAGAGACAAGCAGGGCCTGATAGGTACTTTGAGGGAAGCAACACAGAGGAACCGTCTGAGCTGCAGTGGAACCCCGGTCCCCGGATAGGTGTAAGAACTAAGACTGAGAACTGTGAACTATAACCTGTTTGCTAAGAACTTAAAAAATAAAGTACCTGGTAAGCTTAAAAGTGCCTGAGACTGTTCCTTACCGCGCCACCGCAGAGTCCCCCACCTGCGGAGCCACATCCCTGCTGTCCCTTGTGTGCTGGCTGGAAGAAGCTGTAGAGGAGGAACCGGTGCAGCATCCAAAGTATGCAGCCTCCACACTACACCTGTGTCGGGACTTCCAGCCCTACCCGTACAGGGCTTACCATTTACGCTGCCCCTCATCACCGTCCCCAGCAGGAATACGGCAGCGGTGGTCACTCTGACCACATACTACGGGTGGCATCACGACAACCTCCCCTGTACATATTCCCTTTTTCAACTGATGCCCAGGCCACAGGACCGGGTGACTCCCCAGTTATAGCAGCAACGATCCAGTTCCTGAGTGCCTCACGGCCTGGGGGCGCCTCAAATGCAAGTCACCGGCTAGAGACCTGCGAGTGACGTCATACGCCACCGTCACCTGCGGGCCTCTTATTGGCCAGAGGCTTGTATTGATCTTATTGAGCAACAGAGCTTCTCTGAGCGGCAGCTGGAGGAAGTCATAGCACAGTAGAGCCGGAAGTCATAGCACAGCAGGACTGCACTGGAGCAATGCATCATTAAGTTGTCCAAGGTGCAGCGGGCTGCACAGTAAAGCCCCAGGGGCCGCATGCGGCCCGTAGGCCACGTGTTTGAGACCCCTGTGTTATGCGTTTAAAAAAAATATTCTATCTCATTAGGCCCCAAAGTGGTATCTTTTGTACATTGGGCACAGAAGAGGGCAGTCCAGAGGATATACACAGAAAACTTATCTTTCGAGCATTTGACCCACCCAGAGGTCTATGGAAACTCGGTACCCGGGCATTGATATGGGGGGTGCTGTCTCGGTGGCTGGTGCCTGGGCCTGTAGCCCTGGGGCTCAGCTGAATAATGGATTAAAATAATAAAAGTCTTGTGTGGCCACCTGCAGATTCTGGTGAGTTCACCAGCACTGCTGTCAGATCGCCGGGAACGATGGTATTGCAGTCAGTTGTTAATGCTCCCAGCAGACGGAGCAGGGTCCCCGGGGTAGGATCGGGTAGCACTTGTCGTCACAGTGCTGGATGAGGTCAGTGTAGCTGCTCTGCAGACTAGTAGAAATGAAACACTCGAGTCGCACTCGCTCTGCACGGGCGTTTACTTGTAAAAGTTCATGGTTGATCAGGTTCACAATTACACAGTCTTTAGTTCGTAGCTGGCCGGGTAGTCACTGGGGAGGATAAAGTCTCGGAGTGTTCCTTCAGCTACTCTCACTGTCCTTTGCTGTCTTTCCTTGCGCCTCCTCACTATCCTCGTGCTGTCCTGCATCACCCACTTGTCTACAAAGCCCGTTGGGTGCTATGTGGTTACCCTTCTTCTCTAAGGGGCTCAACCAGGTTTAGTGCTCCTGATGGGGCTGCGTGTTCTGGACGAGGTGGGGGCTGCTTGGCAAACTTTGCGACCCACCAGTATTGACAACTGAGGGTTAAATCCGTCTGCACTGTGACTCGGAGCTGGTACCCCGTTGTGGACCAGGATTCCCCCAGTCCGTGGATAAGGTACGGCACTGGGTCACCTTCTTTCGTCTAGGTCGCCACTCCTTTTCGGGCGCCCTCCCTGTGGTGTCCCTCTAGGACTTGTTCCTTGCTTTAGACTAGACTCTCCTCCAGACTGACTCTCTCCGACTCTCTCTTCTGTCTGTGTGGTTCCCGCTCCTTCTACTCTAACGCTCATACCACCGGGACAGGTTACTCTGGTAACGGGTGGCCAATTGGTCCCCTATGTTAGGTGTAGGGATGCTGGTATAAGAGCCTCAGGTTGACTTTACACTCCCCAATGACAGGAATACCGCACACTCAGTTATGGGTGCAGTACCCCTATTGTGGCGCACTGACCAGTGGGGCGCCACACATTCGCAAATTCAGGTTTGGCGGCATGGCTTATGGAGGATGTGTTGGTGTAATTTATGTACTGTGTTAACAAAGCTTTCATTATCTATACCTTCACCTGACCTGATCATTGTACATCTTAGGGCCCCGTCACACTTGGCGACACACCAGCGATCCTGGCAACAATATGACCTGGTAGCGATTGCTGGTGCGTTGTTACATGGTCGCTGGTGAGATGCCAGACAGGCAGATCTCACCAGCAATCACTAGCGATGCGCCGAAATCCGACATGCCAATGGTTGTTGTTGTTGGGATCGTTCAGGGTTTCGGGCGCAGAATGGGGATCATTGGTAAGTCTGCCTGTCACACACAGTGATGCAGCCTGGCCAGTGGGAGATCGCTGATCGAAAAACGGTCCAGGTCATTCAATAAAGATCAGCGATCTTACAGCACGTGCCTGATCGCTGTTAAGTGTCACATGCAGCGAGGTCGCCAGCGAGGTCGCTGCTACGTCACAAAACTGGTGATGTAGCAGCAATCTCGTTAGAATCTCGCTACGTGTAAACCGGCCTTTAGTGGGAATGATTTCAGAAAAATAAACACCCTGGAATTAGTTTGGTATTTGAAGGGGGATTTCAATTTAATAAAATCCTATTTACCTGGTAATAGATACGCTTTTTAAGAAATTGTACCAGGCTAATGTGAATTTCCGGAAAAGTTTATTTCATGGAAAAGATCAGATAAACAGGATGATGGAAAGATTTATGTCATTCATTCGTGAGTTTTCTTATCAGCATGTGGACCCTGAAGCAACTATCTCAGATTTGTATAGGCAAGATGGGTTACACTTTTCGGAAATTGGCATTGACATTTTTTTTGGCATTTCAGAGTATGATAGAAAATTGCTGTGGTATGGTGGGGGGAAGTGTTTGCTTTCTCTAACACAGCCATGTGGGGAAAATTGCTCAACTGTTTTGAGCGGATTTTGTTTAATCTCAATGAATTTAATATGAAATTAATATGTTAAGGTTTTTTCTGCTGAATTATTTTAATATATATTTATTGATAGAATGGTTTTAATCTTCAGTTGCTATTCATAAACGGTACCATGGCCACTTTTATTGCACAAGATTTATAGTATCATGCATATTAATTTATCTGGTGGCTTGAGTAGGGTGTGGGGGTGAGTGCCATGAGGAGTGGTGACATCATTCACTGAGTTACTGAGGACTCCCCGCGGCAGTGAACTCAAATGACCCTGGGGTCACCTGAGTTCACTACCACGGGGTGCATGAAGTCACTGCTCCTCGCGGCAACCAATGTGATTGCAGGTTATGCAGGGAGAGGATGCTTTTGTTCCCTTTCTGCAGAATCTGGATGTAGCAGAGGTGAGTGAACCTTGTGGGACTATTGTTGGAGGGGTACAGTGGGGGAAATTAGTATTTGATCCCTTGCTGATTTTGTAAGTTTGCCCACTGACAAAGACATGAACAGTCTACAATTTTAAGGGTAGGTTAATTTTAGCAGTGAGAGTACCTTTACACGCGGTACATTTCTAGGGTGGCTACAGGTAACTTATGCTTGCAGTGAAATCATGGAGACATAGTTCATTTGTAACAGCAACAAGATACAACCTTGTCTCCATGATTTCACTGCAACAGTAATTACCTGTAGCCACCTAGAAATGGAGCTGCGTGTAAAGGTACCTGAGAGATACTGTAGAATATAAAAATAAAATCCAGAAAATCACATTGTGTAAATTATACAATGTGATTTTCTGGATTTTATTTTTGATATTCTATGTCTCACTGTTAAAATTAACTTACCCTTAAATTTATAGACTGTTCATGTGTTTGTCAGTGGGCAAATTTACAAAATCAGCAAGGAATCAAATACTAATTTACCTCAATGTATGTGTGGGGTAATAATAATTGTAAAATGAGGAATGTCTGTCTGTGTTTTTAAACTATTTCCTCACAGGATTGATAATGGGCAGATCCCATAGCCTGTCATTATCAAACTGGGCTTAATGACAAAGCTGTCAATCATTGGCTGCCATTAACCTGTACTTTCACCCCGAAGCTACCGTATTAGGGCATCAGGAAGAGTCAGGTTAAGCACCAGCAATTTGCGCTTCTAAGAAATTTGCCAATCCCTGGGGTGGTCGCAGGCTGCTATTCTTTAGCCTGGGGGGCAATAACTATGGGCCACCCCACGCGGAGAGTACCACCCCTAAGCTGCCGGGGTTTTACCTTAAGATAAAAAAAGGAGGGGGAACAAGAGGCGCAATAGTGCCCTATCAATGTGGCACTGAGTGTGTAGGCGGTGAAAATAGGGATTCACTCACCAGGGGCAGTTGTGTAACCCACAACTGGCTTGAAGGCGTTAATGAAGATTGTTACCAGATAGCCGCTGCAGGACTTCCACCGTCCACACAAGTGTGGAGATACATCAGCTGATAGGGAAAAATGGTGTGTCACAGTCCGCGATGCCACGATCATCTACTCCAAAGATAACACGTGAAGATAGAACTTCCACAAAATATTTTATTTCCTCCTACGCGTTTCGGTGCCCTCCTGGCACCTTCCTCAGTGATCCCTGAGGAAGGTGCCAGGAGGGCACCGAAACGCGTAGGAGGCAGGAGGAAATAAAGTATTTCGTGGAAGTTCTATCTTCACGTGTTATCTTTGGAGTGGATGATCGTGGCAGCGCGGACTGTGACACACCATTTTTCCCTATCAGCTGGGTTTTACCTTGGCTGGTAATCAAAAATAGAGCAAAGCTAATGCTTTTTTAAAGTTATTTATTTAAATGTATATAAATATATATGTATTTGCATTTTGATCCCCTATCAACCATAAGGAGTGCTGGTTCCTAAAGACCAGTTAGACGCTCCTAATCAACTCATTACCTACATTAAAGACTCCTGTCTTATATTGTCACTGTATAACAGACTCCTGTCCACACACTCAATTAATCAGTCAGATTCTAACCTCTACAACATGAACAAGACCAAAGAGCTTTCTAAGGACATCAGGGAAAAGATCCTAGACTTGCACAAGGCTGGAATGGGGTATAAAACCATAAGTAAGACGCTGGGTGAGAGGGAGACAACTGTTGGTGCAGTAGTAAGAAAATGGAAGAAATACAATATGAGTGTCAATCAACTTCAATCTGGGGCTCCATGCAAAATCTCATCTCGTGGGGTATCCAGGATCATGAGGAAGGTGAGATATCAGCCTCAAATTACACTGGGGGGAACTTGTTTATGATCTCAAGGCAGCTGAGGCCACTGAGGTGCGTCTTACAGTCTGGTGCATCTTATAGTCCAAAAAATATGGTAACATACTGACAGTAGAACAGTCAACTTATCACACTTAGCCATTAAAAGGTAACAACGACTGAGGACTTTTAATATTAATTTTAATATTTTTATACCATGTTATGCAAGATTCATGTAATTCCTAAATCTGGGAGGGTTATGAGGATCTGTTGAAGCCGCCTTTGTTGTAGAAATAGTATTAGTGTTTGGACACATGATTGTACACCGCTATTACGTGTCAGTATGAAAGTAAAAGCTTGGTAAGGGAAAAGAGCACTTAAGAGAACCACTTCCTATAGAATCAAGATGCACATTGCTGCTTATTCTTTTATTGTATAGATTCCATAGGATTTATTCCAGGTCTGTTTGCAGCTTTCATTTTTGATACATTACTGTGGTGCTTTGTGCTTTCTCTTCTCATATAATCGCATTATTAAAATAATCATTTATAATGAAAATTTATTCATTTTTGTTTGAAGTAAATATACAGACAATGAGATTCTTAAGGTACCGTCACACCAGGGCCGCACCGTCCTTTGGACAGTGTGAGCCCTGTCATTCAGGCGGCAAGAGGCAGGGGGAGCGGCAGTGCAGAAGGGGGCGGTGCCTCATTCACACAGCCTCCCCCTGTCATGGCGCCGGCCGCTCACCCCGCTCACCGCAGGTAAGCGACGACCCGCTGGAGGAGCAATGTAGAAGGGGCGGCAACGCTGGGCTCCACCAGCACCCCCCCCTCGGTAATCACTGCCGCGGCTTAGGCGGCAGTGAGGCTTGGTGCACCCCTGCGTCACACACATAAATAGTGAAATCATGGACACATTGTTATATCTTGTTGCCATGTACAAATTGAACGATGTCTCCATTATTTCACTGTAACCAGCAAATTGACAGTGAAATTGCCTAGCAATATTGCTGTGTGTGACGCTACCTTTAGAGTTTGTGCATAAAAACTTTTGAAATTTTCTTTAAAATATTAAAATGATTGATTTCTCATCTGTATAGTAACATACAGGTATGACAGTGCCATATGTGAGAAAAAGGATTGATTGGTAGATGACACTTCTACCCCTCCCTGTATACAGGAGATATCAGCAGTCTCCTCCCTCCCCTCATATACTGGAGACATCAGCAGTCACTTCCCTCCTCATATACAGGAGACATCAGCAGTCACTTCCCTCCTCATATACAGGAGACATCAGCAGTCTCAGCCCTTGTTTCCAGTGATCTAGTGCTGCTGTATTGTACTTGTATTCTCCTCTCTGATCTAGATAAATGAGGAGCGTCATGTATTGTAATATGTTTCTTCCCTTCATCACAGTTTATTATTTATCATGTAAGTATACTAAAGTCATTATAACTGATGTATTGTATTTGTCTGCACTGTTATACTCTATTACTTCATTATGTTCATATGATAAAGTCCATTGTTGATCATCATGTAACATAAATAATTCTGTTCTTTCCATTTATCTAAATGCATTAAGCTGGTTTCCTAATATGAAGTTTGTTTCTGACCGAAATGAAGCAGAATTTTTTTTCAATTCATAACTTTCCAATTCTCTTCTTTAGGTTCAGTGCTGGGAAATGTCATCACCTCGGAAAGAGAAAAAGTGCAGGCTAAACCTGGAGAATCCGTAACGTTATCCTGTAACTATTCCACCATTAGCTCTACCCCATATCTATACTGGTATCGCCAGTACAACCAACAAATCCAGTATATTCTCACAGGGGAGCGAAAAGTTATTCATACTTTGAGCGTTATAATCCTGATCTGCGGTCTGTCAAGTTCAATTCAGAGACCAGCGATACAACAACCTCTATCACCATCTCCAGCCTGACGGAGTCTGATTCTGCCTTGTACCTGTGTGCTCTGAGTGATGGAGCACAGTGAAGAACAAGTCATTGTTTGCAAGATCAAAAACTCCCAGTGTAATACAACTACATGACCACTAGAGGGCGAACTACATTTACATGGTGAATAACTCTAAAAACAAACTGTCTTCTTATGGTTGCAGGAAAACTCTCTCCATAAGCTAGATAGCAAGTTCCCAGACCCCATTCACACAGCCAGATCAGAATATCCCACACACTACACTGATGAGGGGCAGTTAACCCAAAACGCAGCGTCTGTAGTTTGGGGTTCTGATCTGGCACAAATCCCTTAGTCATATTAAAAAGTTTGTTGGAAAGCGATTATGACATTGAGGAGCTGCTTAAATGTGGCACTGGAGTTCTTCCACTTCCTTACTGTAGTGAAAATTTGCATATTTCCTAGAGGAGGGATGTGGCTACAATCTCCTCACCTACTTAACTGTCTTCTTATGCTTACAGGAAAACTTCTCTCCATAAGTTAGATAGCAAGTTTACAGATCTAAAAAGAAAGTGATGTAAATGTTTGCAATGTCAAAAACTCTGTGTAATACAACTTCATACCCACTAGGTATGGAGTACAACTCTAAAAAGAAAGAAAAGCAACATTGATTCTTGATTCTTTTTGAATGCAAATTGCTTCTCATTAAGAAAGAGGACTCGAACCTAGGGATGAGCGAGTCACTCGTTACTATTCGTTACTCAGCGAATAGTACGGTACTCGCTCTACTCGTTACTCTGCGAGTATCCTAGCGATTACTCGCACAGTAACGCGTACAATATAAATGAAGGGAAATGCAATTCCTCTGCTTCTGGACCCTATAAGGTCTGGCAGCAAAGGAAAAACCTGCAATTTCCCATTTCATTGTTTAAAAGCCAGCGGTAAAAAGCCACCGGCTTTTAAACAATGCTGACAGCCACTGACAGCTTCCCTGCCGCCTGACAGCAGGATCCTCCGCTCTCCCCACCGCCTCCCCACCCTATCCTTACTTAGGATCAGGGGGGGAGCAGAGGATTCTTCTGTCAGCAGTGGCTGGCACTATTGTGCAGGGAGGGGGGAGGAGGGGGTCGGTTCACTCACCGTCCTCCGCGGCCACCGTCTTCTTCTGTGTATTTGCTGCTTTGCGACAGCAGACGCACAGAACGGCGGCCGCCGCAAAGCACGGCCGCTGTCACAGCATTAAGTAAACACCGGATTCTCCCGGATTGCCCCGGTCCGGGCAATCCGGGACCATAGAGCCCATGTATGGGCGCCGGACTGCACCTGCCGTACAATCCGGGTGAATCCGGTTTTAAAAACCAGATTCTGCCGGGTACAATCCGGGTGAATCCAGTTTTCAAAACCGGATTCTCCCGGATTGTACCGGTTCGGTGCAATCCGGGCCCCATAACATGGGGTTCTATGGTCTCGGATTGCATCGGACCGGGGCAATCCAGTTTTCAATCCGGTTTTCTATTTTTGACCTTCCCGCCTGGATTTTCAAATGAACAGCTGACTCAGGTCAGCTGTTCATTTGAAGTAGCAGTGCTGGCAGGGTACATGTGGTTCATGCTTGCCTGCATGAACTCACATGAACTTTCCCAGGGTGAACAGCTCTGCTACATCTCTGGTGGAGGTTCTCTACCAGAGATGTAGCAGAGCTAAAGAAGAACTCTGGATTGGACTTTGTCGGACGGAAGAGGATTTTTTTAAAATAAAGATGGAGTGCCTAAGTGTCTTTTTTTTTTTTTTTTCAAATAAAAATATTTTTTCTATGTGTTGTGTTTTTTTTTTAAATTCACTAGAAATTCATGGCGGTAATGTCAACTATTGGCGTGACCACCATGAATTTGGGGCTTAGGGCCAGCTGATAATACAAAGCTGGCTCTAACCCCTTTATTACCCAGTGAGCCACCGCACCAGGCCCTGGAAGAGTTGGGTTCAGCGCCAAAAATGGCGCATCAATGAATGCGCCATTTTCTGGGTGGCTGCGGGCTGCCATACGCAGCGGGGGGTGCCCAGAAGCTTGGGCCTCCCTGCGCTGCGGATTCCAGCCCCCAGCTGCCTATCTGTACCTGGCTGGACATAGAAATAGCGCGGAGCCTCACGCATTTCATTAAATTCATGAAATAATAAAAAAAAAAGGGGTTCCCCTATATTGCATTTTCTGGCGCTGAACCCAGCTCTTCCAGGGCCCTGGTTGTGGTGGCTCACTGGGTAATAAAGGGGTTAGGGCCAGCTTTGTATTATCTATCAGCTGGCCCTAAGCCCAAATTCATGGTGGTCACGCCAATGGTAGACATTACCGCCATGAATTTCTAGTGAATTTAAAAAAAAACACAAAAAAAAAAAGACACTTGGGACTCCATTTTTATTTTAAAAAAAAAATCCTCTTCCGTCCGACGTAGTCCAATCCAGGGTTCTTCTTTAGCTCTGCTACATCTCTGGTAGAGAACCTCCACCAGAGATGTAGCAGAGCTGTGCACACTGGGAAAGTTCATGTGAGTTCATGCAGGCAAGCATGAACTCACATGAACCCTTCCAGCACTGCTACTTCAAATGAACAGCTGACCTGAGTCAGCTGTTCATTTAAAAATCCAGGCGGGAAGGTCAAAAATTGAAAACCGGATTGAAAACTGGATTCTCCCGGATTGTACCCGGCAGGTGCAATCCGGCGCCCCATAACATGGGGCTCTATGGTCCCGGATTGCACCGGACTAGGGCAATCCGGGAGAATCCGGTTTTTACTTAATGCTGTGACAGCGGCCGTGCTTTACGGCCGCCACCGTTCTGTGCGGCGGCTGTCGCAAAGCAGCAAATACACAGAAGAATACAGCGGCCACGGAGGACGGTGAGTGAACCGACCCCCCCCCACACAATAGTGCCAGCCAATGCTGACAGCAGGATCCTCCACTCCCCCCCCCATCCTAAGTTAGGATAGGGGGGAGGCGGTGGGGGGAGCGGAGGATCCTGCTGTCAGGCGGCAGGGAAGCTGTCAGAGGCTGTCAGCATTGTTTAAAAGCCGGTGGCTTTTTACCGCTGGCTTTTAAACAATGAAATGGGGAATTGCAGGTTTTTCCTCTGCTGCCAGACCTCTTTATAGGGTCCAGCAGCAGAGGAATTACTCGCAATTACTCGCTTTCCCATTGACTTACATTGTACTCGGTAGACTCGCATCGAGTAACGAGTATTAGGACCTACTCGTTACGAGTCTAGCGAGTACGAGTATTTTAGTACTCGCTCATCCCTACTTGAACCCTTTTGCCAACAACTGGAAGTATCAATCCTAAAAGTCAATATCAACCCTGTACCGAGCCTTGATACTTCCAGTAGGTGGCACTGGAGTTCTTGTCCTCTTCCTATTGAAAGTTGAAATTTGTATATGTGGCGCCCCAGCGACTAGGGTGGCCACATAGGGAACTGCAGCCAGGAAGGAGGAAAAGACAGTTTATGTGCTAAACACCCTCACAGACATCCCACACACCTCTAGGAGGCAGCACCCAACCCGGAGCCTGGAACTCTAGGCGGCAAGGGGTGGTGGGTTTAGAGGACAGTGGGTGGGAAGCATGTAGGTCAGGTAACAGATAAGGAAGAGGAGGAGGAAGGAGTTAGTAGGCCGAGGTAGGCTGAGAAGCAAAGACAGAGACACACGTCCCGGTGGGATTGGGCTGGATGGAGATGTAGTATCCACAGCATTAGAGAAACCATGGAGAGAAAGCTCGTCCATAGCCAGCATCCCAGGGAAGTGTGAGGAAAGAGACGGACCAGCAGCACTGGGTCCGAGGAACACAGCAGCATTGACCAACTACAGGCGGAGTAGTCTTCCCTATTGAAGCTGGAGTCACACGGGTTAGAAGGAGCCTGGTAGTGCCTTGCGGGAGAGGGCTATTGCAGGCTAGGCACACAGCAGAGTGTCGGCTCTGACGGGGACCGAAGATGCACCCGATATCCCCAGATTCACCGACGGGGAGCTCCAATTCCAGTTTGGAGTTCCCACACCAAGGATAGGAAGCACAGTAGCAACCACGAGGACCCACAGGGGTCAGAGCTGCCGCTATACTGTCCGGAGACACTAAAGAGAGAGAAACCACAGCCTGAACGGGACACTAGAAGGAGTGAGGGGTCTCAGAGAGAGACAGCCTGGCTGCAGTGAGTTTAGCAGAACCAGAGTAAAGTGACTGTAACTTGTGTTAAGAATTGAACTGTACGGAGAACTGCTGTTTGACTTGGAAGAGCTGACAAGTAAGCCCGGTGAACCCTGCCTGTGTGTCCGTGTTTGATTTCAGGGATAAAGAACTGTTTTCATACCTTTCATTCTTGTCAGGAGCAGCCCGACCTGCGGCGGGCTCATCCATCTAGCTGCAGCCATCCATCCATCCTCCTGGCAGAGAAGCGCTTCAGCGGTGGTTCCATCATTGACCACAAACCGTGGGTGGCGTCACGACAAACTTCAACATCCCCTGTATAGATCCCCTTTTACTTGTGTGAACCCGGGACACGGTCCGGACAAGGACCTCCGTGACATCCCCCCAGCAGCGACTCGGTCCGGTACCGAGTACCCCGTCCCAGTGGGCTCCACGTATATAGAATTTCCCAGAAGACCATTGAATAGCCTATATGTCTCCTGACACTGGCATGTCAGACATGAGGGACGTTACCCCTTAGACCTTAGTCAGAGACCTCTCATACAACCAAATATGAACTTGTCGGGCCCACTGGGACGGGGGGTACTCGGTACTGGAGCGGTCTGCTACTGGGGAAGTCACGGGTGGTCCTGGTCCGGACCGTGTCCCCGGCTCGACAATAAAAGGGGGATATTTACAGGGGATTGTCAGTCGTGACGCCACCCACTATATGCGGCCAGTAATGGGGCCGCCGCTGCTGCAGAACCTCTGGGGATGATGGAATAGTAGCGTAGATGGGATACTTCCAGTGGGTAGAACTGTGTTCCCCGGGGCAGTAAGGGTTAAAGTCTAAGGTGTAGTGTGCAGCACACTTACTATGCAGACGCTGCAGGAATCCTTCTTTTGCGCTGGAGCTGACAGGCTGTGACTCTGCAGGTGGGGGAATTGCTGTAATCCTGTATGGAGGGAATGTCACTCAAGCAGATGGAATCAGACAAGGGAAGCAAGTTCAGGGTCTCCGTATTTACTCTCAAAGTTCTTCCAGACAATTTACATTTCAGTTACAGTTCTTACAAATCTCAGTTCAAGTACACGGGCACACTCTCCCTCTCCGGGTTCCCTTAATCTCTGCAGCCAGGTCTCTCTCTCTGTGACCCCTCACACTGTCTCTGTGTCCTCTCCGGGCTGTTTACGTTCTCTGGGTTCACTTGGTGTGTGTAACGCCGGAGAGTATGGCAGTGACTCGGGCCCTTGTGGGTCCTCCTGGTCGTCACTGAGCTGCCTGTCCTTTGGGGTAGGGACTCTAACGTGTAGCTGTGGTCCCCGTCGTGTTGTTTGAGGATCCGGATAGAACTACGGTCCCCTCTAGAGCCGACACTCTTCTCAGCCCAGCCTCCAGCAGTCCTCAAGTGTGAGGCTCTACCAGGCTCCTTCTCTCTGCTTCTTTCAGTATGATAGGAGGGCTACTCCACCTGCAGTCGGTAGCTTCAGCTGTATGTCTAGGGCCCGGGTATCACCGTCCCTCTCTTCCCTGCACACTCTTGGGGGTACTGGCTCCGGATAGGCTTTCTCTCTCCTCCGGCTCACACTGGCTCGGTACAGATTCTGCGCTCCTTACACCCCACTTTGCCAGGACGTATACTTCCTTCTGCTGCTCAGCTTAGCTAAACCTTCTGCTGTGTCTCGGCCTGTTGTTGGTCTTTGCTGTTCAGCTCACTATGGCCTACTCTTGGTCTTGGCTGGTCAGCTCACTTTAGCCTACTGAACTCCTTCCTCCTCCCACTCACTATTTCTACTGTCAAGTCACCTGACTACGTGTGTGCCCAACCCACTCCTCTAAATCCACCACCCCTCGCTTGGCTAGAGTCTCCAATCTCAGGGCTGGATGCTGCCATCTACTGTACGTGGGTTGTGTGGGCTGTGAGGGTGTTAATGTGCAACAATTGTCCTACCTGCCTGGCTGCAGTTCCCTTTTGTGGCCTCCTGAACGCAGGGGCGCCACACTCTCCCAGAGTTAACTAGCGCGTCCCCGCGCAGCCCGTCATGGATTCCCCTGAAAACATTTTATTTTTCAACCAACATTAACATTAAGCATTCTTGGTTTCTTCCCATCCGGGAGGCACGATTCTTCAAACGTTGCATAAGTTAACTATTTACAAGTGCATGGGTATATCTACGTCATTACCGTTCTGGACCTCTGCCGGGTCTAATGCTACAACGCATTCACTTTCTTTGCTGTAGCTAAAACACATTATAAACTCTACTTTATATCAAAAGTATAAAAACATTCTTCTTTTCTCGAAAAGCTTCAAAAAGTGCAAAAATTCAAAAGTTTCAAAAAGCAGTTTTAAGTTCAAAGTGCACGATTCAAAATTGAAACTCATGTGCACAACTGGTCTTAAAACCAAAGGGGAGCACACTAAGGTTCTCAACTATATACAAGGGAAGTTCGTATCAAGTCATTGTCCTTGATCTCTATTGTTCATTATACACAAAAGACAAACAGGGGAATGCTAGCATTCATTCAGGTATGGGATGGGGACAATAAGGAATACACCGCATTCACACTTACAGTTTCTTCTGTTCTTAATGCAGAACCCAGGTTCATTCTTTCATCTGCTGTTTCCACGGTAGCAGTTAGGATGTTCTCCTTCCAGGGTAAACCTCCAAGTTCTGTAACGCAGTCACTAGCAGGTAACTTTCTGGGGTCTGAGTAACAGCATCCTTCATAGACTTGGATGGAACAGTCTCGAGTATGGTAACAGGATCAGTGTTCACTGCCGCATCCGTGTATCTCGTTATTTCTGGGTCATCAATGGACTCTGGATATTCTAGTGCTGACATGTCATCTACTTCTGCGGTATCCAAGCACAGTCTCTTAACTTTTATGCCAAATGGGCCACGCTCACCTTCGACTATGTGGTACGACACCCTTTCTCCGATCTCAACTTGTCTGTCTGGGTGGTCGAATGGTAACTGCTCTTCCACCTCTCTTTCATTAATGAAAATGTCTTGTCTGGTGCCAGGTTCACGTGCAAAAGCGAATTCTCTTTCCTGTATGACCTTTACAATCTTTCCCTCATGCCGTGGGGATCTCTGAATTTCTCTGTCTCTTCTGGCGATATTTTTGGCCTCTTTTGCACGGGCAATCATGATCTGTTTCTGCACCTGCCGCTCTATCTCTTCTTTCTCCCACTTTCGTACACATCTACGGATGTACTCCTCACGTGTGATTAACTCTGCAGGGCCCACTTCACCACTGGCATTTCCCAGGAAACCCATTAAGTCATCACAGTCTTTATCTCGCTCCCACCAGCAGCGGAGCTGCTCCCCTCTCACCTCGGTTGTAGTCAGTGGCGGTATCAGGGGCTGCGGCAACGTCCGATATCCCTCCGGTAGAGCTCCTAGTGGGTCGGCTTCTTTCTTGGCAGTACGCGGTGCAGCACGTGGTACAGATAGGTCTACCAACTTTGCGGTACGGCATGCGGCTTTGCCTTCAGTGCGGTCACGCGCAGTTCCAACCCAGCCGGGTTGTATGGATAGAGTCTCGTAGCTTTGGCGGTGTTCAACATCGATTCGAATACGGGTCCGATGCTCCTCCTGGGCCCGTGTCATCTGCTGGGGTAGCAGCCGCAGCACACCCCGCCAGGTGTCTTGGACGTGGGGCCGTTCTCTGCCACCTTCTGCCATCTCTCTTCGGTCACGCAAGGTCTCTCCCTGACCGGGGTCCTCCACCGGGTCACTCTGTGGGCCCTCCAGGATCACTTGTGGTCTTCCGGGTGCAGCGCTTTCCTGGGCGTCCTCCGCTTCCGTTCTCGTGTCTCGCAATGGCGACTGCTTCTCTTCCGGTTGCTCGTTCCGCCCCCTCCTGATGACGATTTCCGTTTTGGTTCCCGCCAGCTTCTCATTGGTAGGAAGGTCTAGGGGCGGAGGCTCTTCTTTCAGAGTGACGGCTGGCTCTCCCGGAGTTAAGGGGAGCCAGGGCGGGTCCTTCTCTTCGCGCCTTGGACCGGGCCGGCCCACGATGGGAGTTTTGGGAACGCCTCCTCTGCACATGGCGCTAAGTTTCTATGGCCGCCATTAAGGTCAGATTTTGGCGGGAAAGTCCAGAACACATTCTTTAGGCGCACGGGGTCCAATTCTTTTGGACCAGGTAGATCTTGTTCGTGACGCCAGGTTGTCGGGCCCACTGGGACAGGGGGTACTCGGTACCGGACCGGTCTGCTACTGGGGAAGTCACGGGTGGTCCTGGTCCGGACCGTGTCCCTGGCTCGACAATAAAAGGGGGATATTTACAGGGGATTGTGGGGATTGTCAGTCGTGACGCCACCCACTATATGCGGCCAGTAATGGGGCCGCCGCTGCTGCAGAACCTCCGGGGATGATGGAATAGCAGCGTAGATGGGATAGTTCCAGTGGGTAGAACTGTGTTCCCCGGGGCAGTAAGGGTTAAAGTCTAAGGTGTAGTGTGCAGTACACTTACTATGCAGACGCTGCAGGAATCCTTCTTTTGCGCTGGAGCTGACAGGCTGTGACTCTGCAGGTGGGGGAATTGCTGTAATCCTGTATGGAGGGAATGTCACTCAAGCAGATGGAATCAGACAAGGGAAGCAAGTTCAGGGTCTCCGTGTTTACTCTCAAAGTTCTTCCAGACAATTTACACTTCAGCTACAGTTCTTACAAGTCTCAGTTCAAGTACACGGGCACACTCTCCCTTTCCGGGTTCCCTTAATCTCTGCAGCCAGGTCTCTCTCTCTGTGACCCCTCACACTGTCTCTGTGTCCTTTCCGGGCTGTTTACATTCTCTGGGTTCACTTGGTGTGTGTAACGCCGGACAGTATGGCGGTGACTCGGGCCCTTGTGGGTCCTCCTGGTCATCACTGAGCTGCCTGTCCTTGGGGGTAGGGACCCTAACGTGTAGCTGTGGTCCCCCGTCATGTTGTCTGAGGATCTGGGTAAAACTACGGTCCCCTCTAGAGCCGACACTCTACTCAGCCCAGCCTCCAGCAGTCCTCAAGTGTGAGGCTCTACCAGGCTCTTTCTCTCTGCGTCTTTCAGTATCATAGGAGGGCTACTCCGCCTGCAGTCGGTAGCTTCAGCTGTATGTCTCAGGCCCGGGTATCACCATCCCTCTCTTCCCTGCACACTCCTGGGGGTACTGGCTCCGGATAGGCTTTATCTCTCCTCCAGCTCACACTGGCTCGGTACAGATTCTGCGCTCCTTACACCCCACTTTGCCAAGATGTGTGCTTCCTTCTGCTGGTCAGCTTAGCTCAACCTTCTGCTGTCTTTTGGCCTGTGCCATGTTCCTAAGCCTGCCGCTGATCTGTGTCTTGGTCTTGTCTGCTCGGCACCCTGGGCCTACTGAACTCCTTCCTCCTCCCCCATCACTATTTCTACTGTCAAGTCACCTGACTACGTGTGTGCCCAACCCACTCCTCTAAATCCACCATCCCTCGCTTGCCTAGAGTCTCCAATCTCAGGGCTGGATGCTGCCATCTACAGTACGTGGGTTGTGTGGGCTGTGAGTGTGTTGATGTGCAACAATTGTCCTACCTGCCTGGCTGCAGTTCCCTTTTGTGGCCTCCTGAACGCAGGGGCGCCACAATCTCTTGCTTTGCACCATGCCATTTGTAGTGTCCCTGCGGTCTGGCTGCCACAAATGGTAATGTGTCTAATATTCTTATATTGTTACTAGATGGCGGCCCGATTCTAAAGAATCGGGTAGTCTAGAATCTAATATATAATTGCCGTAGCGCACTTCCGTCATTTTCGGCGCTACTTCCGTCGTCGTGGACGTGGCTGCCAAACTTACGGAAGTGCTTTAGGGTCATCTCCCTCCACGCTCCACGCTCCCCGGTCTCCCCTCCACGCTCCCCGGTCTCCCCTCCACACTCCCCGGTCTCCCCTCCACGCTCCACGCTCCCCGGTCTCCCCTCCACGCTCCCCGATCTCCCCTCCACGCTCCCCGGAGAGCTTGGTAACCAAGGTCGCAGTCGGGTAACTAAGGGGCGTGTCCGCACCACACACCCGGCCCCAGCCGCATCCATTAAGGTGTCTGCTGAGCCCAGGGGTAGCCGGAACAAGCCCAAGGGGACCACCCCAATCACACAATAATAGGCTGGATGCCACCTCCCCCTTAGATTCCTCACTGCTTCCAGGATCATGGCGTCACAAGGGAGGAACCGCGGTGCATGATGGGAGATGTAGTCTTCAAGGGACCGGAAATGCTGCAGAGCTGAGGAGACAGCTCTGATCACACAGAGATAGAGAGGAGATCTGAGGCTTCTTCATACACAGTCTCCTGCACTGAAGAGTGAGATTATATGTGTGTGTGTGTGTGTGTGTGTATACTGTATGTGTGTGTGTATACTGTATGTGTGTGTATACTGTATGTGTGTGTGTATACTATATGTGTGTGTGTTGTGATAGAGCCACTCACAGCTGCCAATTCCAGGTAGACACAGGAAGCCTTGCCGGGTAAACGTCTGGTTTATTTCTGGCATAAACCATATGAACACAACAAAACAGGGGATCAGGTTCTTAGGCTCAGAGCTGCACACTGCTCTCCTCCACTCTAAAACTCACACCAAAGAAAAAAAAAACAGAGGTGATCATTTAACTTCTCTGACCACACCTCAGGGAGGGAGGAACATGCTGAATCAGCCCATGCTCACATAACAGAGTTCATCAACCTGGATGAAACGTATCTCCCATCCCTTACGGTACCAGTAATCATATTACAGTGTCTATACTGTATATGTGTGTGTATACTGTATATATGTGTATACTGTATATGTGTGTGTGTATACTGTATATGTGTGTGTATACTGTCTGTGTGTGTATACTGTCTGTGTGTGTATATACTGTATGTGTGTGTATATTATGTGTGTGTGTGTACTGTATGTGTGTGTGTGTACTGTATATATGTGTATACTGTATGTGTGTGTATATACTGTATGTGTGTGTGTGTACTGTATATATGTGTATACTGTATATGTGTCTGTCTTTACTGTATGTGTGTGTAAACTGTATGTGTGTGTATACTGTATGTGTGTGTATACTGTATGTGTGTGTGTGTATATACTGTATATGTGTGTGTATACTGTATGTGTGTGTGTATACTGTATATATGTGTATACTGTATATGTGTCTTTGTATACTGTATGTGTGTGTGTAATCTGTGTGTGTGTATACTGTATATGTGTGTGTGTATACTGTATGTGTGTGTATACTGTATATATGTGTGTACTGTATATGTGTCTGTGTATACTGTATGTGTGTGTGTGTATACTGTATGTGTGTGTGTAAACTGTATGTGTGTATACTGTATATGTGTGTATACTGTATGTGTGTGTATACTGTATGTGTGTGTACTGTATGTGTGTGTATACTGTATGTGTGTGTGTATACTGTATGTGTGTGTGTATACTGTATGTGTGTGTATACTGTATGTGTCTGTATACTTTATGTGTGTGTATACTTTGTGTGTGTATACTGTATATGTGTGTGTATATACTGTATATGTGTGTGTATACTGTATTTCTGTGTGTTTCTACTCTATATGTGTGTGTGTATACTGTATACGTGTGTATACTGTATATGTGTGTGTGTATACAGTATATGTGTGTGTATACTGTATATATATGTATACTGTATATGTGTCTGTGAATACTGTGTGTGTGTATACTGTATCTGTGTGTGTATACTGTATGTGTGTGTGTGTATACTGTATGTGTGTGTGTGTATACTGTATATGTGTGTGTATACTGTATATGTGTGTGTATACTGTATATATGTGTATACTGTATATGTGTCTGTGTATACTGTATGTGTGTGTGTATACTGTATGTGTGTGTGTGTAAACTGTATGTGTGTGTATACTGTATATGTGTGTGTGTGTATACTGTATGTGTGTGTATACTGTATGTGTGTGTGTACTGTATGTGTGTGTATACTGTATATGTGTGTGTATATACTGTATATGTGTGTGTATACTGTATATGTGTGTATACTGTATGTGTGTGTGTGTATACTGTATATGTGTGTGTGTGTATACTGTATATATGTGTATACTGTATATATGTGTATACTGTATATGTGTCTGTGTATACTGTATGTGTGTGTGTATACTGTATGTGTGTGTGTGTAAACTATGTGTGTGTATACTGTATATGTCTGTGTGTATACTGTATATATGTGTATACTGTATATGTGTGTGTGTGTGTATACTGTATATGTGTGTATACTGTATATGTGTGTATACTGTATATATGTGTATACTGTTTATGTGTGTGTATACTGTATATGTGTGTATACTGTATGTGTGTGTGTGTAAACTGTATGTGTGTGTATACTGTATATGTCTGTGTGTATACTGTATATATGTGTATACTGTATATGTGTGTGTGTGTATACTGTATGTGTGTGTATACTGTATATGTGTGTATACTGTATATGTGTGTGTATACTGTATATATGTGTATACTGTATATGTGTGTGTATACTGTATGTGTGTGTATACTGTATGTGTGTGTGTATATACTGTATGTGTGTGTGTCTGTATACTGTATATATGTGTATACTGTATATGTGTCTGTCTATACTGTATGTGTGTGTATACTCTATATGTGTCTGTCTATAATGTATGTGTGTGTATACTCTATATGTGTGTATACTGAATGTGTGTGTATACTGTATGTGTGTGTGTGTGTATATACTGTATATATGTGTGTATACTGTATGTGTGTGTGTATACTGCATATATGTGTAAACTGTATATGTGTCTGTGTATACTGTATGTGTGTGTGTATACGGTATGTGTGTGTGTGTAAACTGTGTGTGTGTGTATACTGTATGTGGGTCAATCCATGTCAAGTGATCCAAAAATGAATATTTTTTTTCCCTGACGTCCTCAGATTTTTTAAATTTTTTTTCTATATGAAGAACAGCTTTAGTTAATTACAAAAAAAAAGTTTTGAATTTTTTTCTTTATCAGTTAATTTTTTACAGATTTTTAAAGTTTTAAAAAAGTGCGAATTTTGGCCTGGTATGGCTTTACATTTTCTATCATATCTCGGGCTAGAAATAAGATAGAGAAACAAAATAAACACCAATCTACTCAGAACTGTGCAGGCTTTCACTAGATATGTCACAAGAGGATTTTTGTTAATATTTTACCCATGTGATCGCAAGCGCAAAACTTTAAAACGCATTTCCGAAAAATCAGCGCGCTTTAAATATTTCAAAAACTGCCCATGTGTCTGCTATGCTCTTAGCCACATCTGTACCAAATCAAGTTGGGATCGCGATGGGATCATTTTTTAAAATATTTTAATATTAATAGCGTCAATGGGTCATTCTACATCAAGTGATCTAAATATGAATATTTTTTTTTACATGACGTCTTTAGATTTTTTTTGTTCTTTTTCTTTATGAAGTACAACTTTAGTTAATTACAAATTAAAAGTTTAGAATTTTTTTCTTCATCAGTTAATTTTTTACAGATTTTTAAAGTTTTAAAAAAGGGTGAATTTTGGCCTGGTATGACTTTACATTATTTTTTATCTCAGGCTAGAAATAAGATAATGAAGTGGGAGAGGCATCATTTTACTCAGAACGGTAACAGCTTTCATTTGATATGTTACAAGACTATGTTTCTTTATATCAAATTCAAACTATTGATGGGCAATTGTGAAAAAATGACTGATTGTGTTCTTGGTTATATTTGTGCAGAGATTCAATTTGGGACCTGTCAAATTTATATATTTTTTATTTTATGGTTGTATGAGTTATCACAACTTATTGAATAAAACATTTATATGCAACAAAAAAGAAACACAAAAAACAAATCCCATAAGTGCCAGGATAAATACATCTTAATCATCAGAACACAACGCTCAGCATTTTCAACTTGAATGTATTGAACAAACCAAAAGAAGAAAGGTGATCATATCCTCAAGTTTGATTAAACAAGATTAAAAAAAAACAAAAATGTTAATCCCTATTTATACATATAAATTTGTTTTCTATTCTATCACTAAACATGTGATTTATGAAGTGTTTAATAAGAATAGTACAGTAGTTAAATCATCGTTCTATAAATTATGAACTAATCAAACAATTAATAGTATGTTTTTAAAGTGGCATTTTATCAATTTGTCCCTTCTAGTGGGTGAAATGTAATCTTGTCCATAAACGCTTACTAGCAATCGCCATTTCCTTGTGTGTCAAAGAGTATGTCCGGCCTGTCACGGTGTTAGACTCCGCCTGAGTTAATATCTGATTTTCGTGCACTTCTAAAATGTCTGGCTTTCTTGGATACACAAAGGATGGCGCTGGACCAGAAGGATGCAATAAAGTCAATTCTACTTCTTCATTTTCACAATCTTTGGAGAGTACACTAGCCAGCCACCAGCGCCAATCATATTCATATTTTTTCAAAAGAATTGCAACAGTGTCTATAATAAAATGCTGTTTCTTGAGAAGTAGCAGCCATTGCTGTGTGGGAAAAATACAGTTAATATTAAGTAAGGAAGATAGGTAATAAAAATAAAGATTTACAGTACACTTGAGATAGAACTGTATTACTATAAAGTGAGTTTTAGGGCTAGCGCGCAGTTTTTTCTGTCTGCAGATACACGCTGCAGTTTTAGCAGCTTGTTTTTCTACCAAGTTTTTACCACATATGCGTTAGTTTTTTTAATCGCTAGTGAAAAAAATGGCAGCTTTTTTTATATAAATGATAAATGCTGCGTTTATTGCAGCGATTAAAAAGTAGTTCAAGCAGTGATTTACTCACTCTTGAGTGTTTCCAAAAACACTGCATGTGGTGAACCCCATAGAAATCAATGGGGCTGTTTTTCTGAATGATGATCCCTAAGAATAGCACTGTGTGTATTGGCCCTTAATAATAAAAGCATTAAACTATTAATATATTTACTCACCCATATTTTAGTACACATCCTTGATGGCTTTGTACAGACTATTGTTTGTTCAGGAGTGAAGATGTCCAGACATGTCAGGACATGAAAGGTCTGAACGAGATGTCTTACTTCCTGAATGCAGTGGGTAGATACTTAACATGATTGACAGAGCTGCTGGCCTATCATCTGCTCTGCATTCACTGTCTATCCCTGTGCTTTCTCAGGTTGAGCCCTAACAAAGCTTTTTCCTATATGTCCTCTCCTGCTTCTAAGCTGTAACATATCAAAATAATACAGTAATGTCTAAAAATAATGGATTTGATAAATATAGACCCCACGCTTTTAGACCACAGGTTGAACAGAATTCAAGATTTTTGAATTGACACTATAATAGTTAAATATTTTAAAATATGATCCCATCACGATCCCAACTTGAAATTTGGTACAGATGTGGCTAAGAGCATAAAAGACACATGGGCAGTTTTGGAAAATTTTTATTAAAACGTTTTTTCAGAAATGCGTTTCAAAATGTTGCGTTTGCGTTCACATGGGTAAAAAATTAAAATTAACAAATATACTCTTGTGACATATCTGGTGAAAGCCTGGACAGTTCTGAGTAGAATGGTGTTTATTTTGTTTCTCTATCTTATTTCTAGCCCAAGATAAAAAAATGTAAAGTCATACCAGGCCAAAATTCACACTTTTTTTAAACTTTAAAAATCTGTAAAAAATTAACTGATGAAGAAAAAAATTCTAAACTTTTAATTTGTAATTAACTAAAGTAGTACTTCATAAAGGAAAAAAAATAAAAAAAATCTAAAGACGTCACGTAAAAAAAAATATTCATATTTAGATCACTTGATATGGAATGACCCATTGACGCTATTAATAGTAAAATATTTTAAAATATGATCCCATCGCGATCCCAACTTGAAATTTGGTACAGATGTGGCTGAGAGCAAAGCAGACACATGGGCAGTTTTTGAAATGTTTAAAGCGCGCCGATTTTTCGGAAATGCGTTTTAAAGTTTTGTGCTTGCGATCACATGGGTAAAATATTAACAAAGATCCTTTTGTGAAATATCTGGTGAAAGCCTGTATAGTTATGAGTAGAATGGTGTTTATTTTGTCTCTCTATCTTATTCCTAGCCTTAGTTATGAGGAGAAACGTAAAGGCAGGCAACAGCGAAATTCGCACTTTTTCCGAACTTTGAAAATCATTTTTAAAAAAAATAAATTTTTAAAAAAAATTTTCTCTTCACATTTTGCATTGTCTGACATGCTATTATCAAATAACAAAATCTCAAAAGAATTAAAAATAGAGAGGTAATAATCATTGGTTCACTTGACATGGAATGACCCATGTGTGTGTATACTGTATATATGTGTGTATATACTGTATATGTGTGTGTGTGTATTCTGTATGTGTGTGTGTGTGTATACTGTATATATGTGTATACTGTATATGTGTCTGTGTATACTGTATGTGTGTGTGTGTATACTGTATGTGTGTGTATACTGTATGTGTCTGTATACTGTATATGTGTGTGTGTATACTGTATGTGTGTGTATACTGTATGTGTGTGTATACTGTATATGTGTATGTATATACTGTATATGTGTGTGTATACTGTATATCTGTGTGTTTCTACTCTATATGTGTGTGTATACTGTATATGTGTATGTATATACTGTATATGTGTGTGTATACTGTATATCTGTGTGTTTCTACTCTATATGTGTGTGTATACTGTATATGTGTGTATACTGTATATGTGTGTGTGTGTATACTGTATATGTGTGTGTGTATACTGTATATATGTGTATACTGTATATGTGTCTGTATACTGTGTGTGTGTGTATACTGTATGTGTGTGTGTATACTGTATCTGTGTGTATACTGTATGTGTGTGTATACTGTATCTGTGTGTGTATACTGTATCTGTGTGTGTATACTGTATATGTGTGTGTATACTGTATGTGTGTGTATACTGTATATGTGTGTGTGTGTATACTGTATGTGTGTGTATACCGTATGTGTGTGTACTGTATGTGTGTGTATACTGTATATGTGTGTGTATATACTGTATATGTGTGTGTGAAGTAAAGGGGGAGCCAGCACAGTCAGAAAAATTGGAAAAATAAATAGTGTAAATACACATATTTTTTCCATACTGCACAGTAATAAGACATTTCGCAAAAGATTAAATAATCTTTTGAGCCACTCTTCCACGTCAAGGAATGTCTCAGATAGAGTGGTCCTATTCTATAAATTTTTCATTTTTGTTGTGTCCTAAAACAGCAAAATACATATAAAATGGACCATATAAAGCAATCACTCACCTTATGCATATCAGACCATGCTTCCAAGGTGTCAGCCTAGGTCAGTGAATAGAAGCCAACTGAGGCCCAGACACCTGCAGCCTGCACCACAAATGCCTGGGCTATTTCACAGTCAACCCTCACTGGACCACACCAGCACTCATGGATAGAAGCAAAGTTAGGTTCAGGTGAATGAAGCTAAATCAAACTTAGCCTGAGGGCAGAGTGTGATAACTGTGTGTGTGAACAGTTACTAAAATTACTAACGTCAATGCAGATGGAAACGGACAGAATCTGGCGTGCACGGCAAAGTGGTGGTCAGCCACTAGACCATTCAAAGTGAAGTAAAGGGGGAGCCAGCACAGTCAGAAAAATTGGAAAAATAAATAGTGTAAATACACATATTTTTTCCATACTGCACAGTAATAAGACATTTCGCAAAAGATTAAATAATCTTTTGAGCCACTCTTCCACGTATCCGTGTGTATACTGTATGTTTGTGTATACTGTATGTGTGTGTATACTGTATATGTGTGTGTGTATACTGTATATATGTGTGTGTATACTGTATATGTGTGTGTGTATACTGTATATATGTGTATACTGTATATGTGTCTGTGTATACTGTATGTGTGTGTATACTGTATGTGTGTAAACTGTATGTGTGTGTATACTCTATATGTGTGTGTATACTGTATGTGTATGTATACTGTATGTGTATGTATACTGTATGTGTGTATGTATATACTGTATATGTGTGTGTATACTGTATATATGTGTAAACTGTATATGTGTCTGTGTATACTGTATGTGTGTGTGTATACTGTATGTGTTGTGTGTGTAAACTGTGTGTGTGTGTATACTGTATATGTGTGTATATACTGTATATGTGTGTGTGTATTCTGTATGTGTGTGTGTATACTGTATATACTGTGTTTCCCCGAAAGTAAGACCCTGTCTTACATTTTTTTGGGGGCCAAAAGTGGCCCCCGGTCTTACTTTTGGGGGGGGCCTTACATTGGGTGCCCCAGCAGTGTGGCCTACAGGCCCCCTACTGCTGGGACACTGAGGGAGCGGGTCGCACGTCACGTGCGCCCGCTCATTACATATGCAATGCATCCCCCTGTCAATCAGCGACAGGGGGAGCAGTGCATTATACTGTATATATGGGCCCCCTATTGCTGGCACACTACCCCCCTGTTCTGAGGCCCCCACCGCTGCTGCTGCTGCAGAGATCTTACCCTCCAGGGTCTTCTTGCAGCAGCCAGCGCGTCCGTCCTCTGTCCTCGGCTGTCTTCCGGATCATGTGACCCGTCGCAGCGCATGACGTCATCGCGACTGCGACCGGCTGGTCACATGATCCGGAAGACAGCCGAGGACAGAGGACGGACGCGCTGGCTGCTGCAAGAAGACCCTGGAGGGTAAGATCTCTGCAGCAGCAGCAGCGGTGGGGGCCTCAGAACAGGGGGGTAGTGTGCCAGCAATAGGGGGCCCATATATACAGTATAATGCACTGCTCCCCCTGTCGCTGATTGACAAGGGGATGCAGTGCATATGTAATGAGCGGGCGCACGTGACGTGCGACCCGCTCCCGCTCCCCCCCTTTCCTCCGCTAGGGGCCTTACATTGGCCCCCCCGGTTGTAAGGCCTTATAATCGGGGGAGGCCTTACATTAGCAGGCCCCCCTTTACCCCTAGGCGGCCTTACAATCGGGGGGGCCTTACTATCGTGGAAACACGGTATGTGTATACTGTATATGTGTCTGTGTATACTGTGTGTGTGTGTGTATACTGTATGTGTGTGTGTGTATACTGTATGTGTCTGTATACTGTAAATGTGTGTGTATATACTGTATATGTGTGTTTATACTGTATATCTGTGTGTTTCTACTCTATATGTGTGTGTATACTGCATATGTGTGTATACTGTATATGTGTGTGTGTATACTGTATATGTATGTGTGTATACTGTATATATGTGTATACTGTATATGTGTCTGTGTATACTGTGTGTGTGTATACTGTATGTGTGTGTGTATACTGTATGTGTGTGTATACTGTATATGTGTCTGTGTACACTTTATGTGTGTGTGTGTATACTGTATGTGTGTGTGTGTAAACTGTATGTGTGTGTATACTGTATATGTGTGTGTGTATACTGTATGTGTGTGTATACAGTATGTGTGTGTATACAGTATGTGTGTGCACTGTATGTGTGTGTATACTGTTATATGTGTGTGTATATACTGTATGTGTGTATATTGTATATGTGTGTGTGTATACTGTATATGTGTGTGTGAATACTGTATATGTGTGTGTATACTGTATATATGTGTATACAGTATATGTGTGTGTGTATACTGTATGTGTGTGTATACTGTATGTGTGTGTGTGTGTGTAAACTGGATGTGTGTGTATACTGTATATGTCTGTGTGTATACTGTATATGTGTGTGTGTGTATACTGTATATATGTGTATACTGTATGTGTGTGTATACTGTATATGTGTGTGTATACTGTATATGTGTGTACTGTATGTGTGTATACTGTATGTGTGTGTATACTGTATATGTGTGTGTATATACTGTATATGTGTGTGTGTGTATACTGTATATCTGTGTGTGTATACTGTATATGTGTGTGTGTGTATACTGTATATATGTGTATACTGTATGTGTGTGTGTATACTGTATGTGTGTGTAAACTGTATGTGTGTATACTGTATGTGTGTGTGTATACTGTATATGTGTGTGTGTGTATACTGTATATATGTGTATACTGTATGTATGTGTGTGTGTATACTGTATATGTGTGTATACTGTATATGTGTGTATACTGTATGTGTTTTTACTCTATATATGTGTATACTGTATATATGTGTGTGTATACTGTATGTGTGTGTATACTGTATATGTGTGTATACTGTATGTTTGTGTATACTGTATATGTGTGTATACTGTATATATGTGTATACTCTATATGTGTGCGTGTATACTGTATGTGTATACTGTCTGTGTGTGTATACTGTCTGTGTGTATACTAAATATATGTGTAGACTGAATATGTGTGTGTATACTCTGTGTCTGTGTATACTGTATGTGTCTCTGTATACTGTATGTGTGTGTGTATACTGTGTGTGTATACTGTATATGTGTGTTATAACTATATGTGTGTTTTCTGTATGTGTGTGTATACTGTATATGTGTGTTTGTACTGTATATGTGTGTATACTGTATGTGTGTGAGTATACTGTATATGTATGTATACTGTATATATGTGTGTGAGTATACTGTATATGTGTGTATACTGTATGTGTGTGTATACTGTATCTTTGTGTATACTGTATGTGTGTGTATACTGTATGTGTGTGTGTGTATACTGTGTGTGTGTATACTGTATATGTGTGTGTGTATACTGTATGTGTGTGTACTGTATGTTTGTGTATACTGTATATGTGTGTGTATACTGTATGTGTTGTGAGGTAGCGCCCCAGGGGATCCCGCTTGGCATGGGAAAATGACAGCAGCGACTACATTTCAACGTAACATAAGCAGCGGATTTATTAATTTTTGTCATAAACCGCTTTCAACACATAAACCATAACACTATTTCCATTTTCACATATAATATGCATGTCCTTACATTGCATTATATGACATTCCCATAGGACATTACATTACAGGACATTCACATACGTTTTCCCCAGAACTTCAAGGCGTCACCCACCGACCCTTGCAGACCTCAGTCTGGTTCTAAAGACGGCTATCACCGTCTATCACCCTGACAGGGATCATTCCCCATCCTATTGCACACGAGTCATCACACATGGCACTTTTTCATAAACCATTATGACTCACGCATGACACAGCATTCATGGCATTTTTACATACACCAATATGCTACACACTCAGGGCCCACAATAGTACCAGGAGCCCTGTCACTCAGTACACACAAGACCACCTGGCCCTTGAGCCGTCCTCAGTCCTGGACACTGGCTGGCATGCACACATCAGGTGCACTAGCATGGAGCTGGCAGGCTCCCATCACTTCCAGCACGTCTTCACATGGCAGTGGTCTGGACTTCTCTGATTCCCATCGTCCTCTCTGAGAGAGCTCCCAGGCTGCTGTTAGCTTCACACAGCAGATCCTCCTGTTCTCCTCACACTCCTCAGCCCAGGGCAGCTCATATCATCTCCTATCCCATCACAGGTGGGCTGAGTGCTTTCCATCAGCACTTAGCTCAGATCTCACTTCTGTTAACCCTGTGAGTGCTGCCACAGAGCAAAAGATACAATCCCCCATGTGCTGTGCACCGGTCAGGGGACACATCGGGGTCGCATCACCACATACCTCCCCCCTCTGTTCAAGCCCGTGGGGAGGGGTTGAACACAGTCTCAACACACAGGTCATAGAGAGTCTGTAGTAAATCCGGATGTGGCGCTGACTTGGCAACTTCGTGACACCTAGGCCACCGGAACCTTGAACACGCCGACTTTGTCTTCGGGACTCCAAGGGCCTCCAGATGCTTTGAGTGCGACGGCTTCGTGACCTCGCCGGGCCACCGGCAAGATGCTGGGGTGCGTCGTGCGGTCGCCCATAGCAACTAGTCCATATCTAGTGCACCAACATAATTGTCCATAGCACACAAGTCCATAGTAGTGCACCAACATTACTGTCCATATAAGGTGCCATTCAAGGTGCCACTGCACCACAGCCCTTGGCTGTACCACCCCCTGGGTAACCATGCCCTTAGCAACCGGGATGCGCCTCCCTCACCGGGCTGGTTTGCCCGCATTCTCCACCATATATGAGGTAGCGCCCCAGGGGATCCCGCTTGGCATGGGGAAAATGACAGCAGCGACTACATTTCAACGTAACATAAGCAGCGGATTTATTAATTTTTGTCATAAACCGCTTTCAACACATAAACCATAACACTATTTCCATTTTCACATATAATATGCATGTCCTTACATTGCATTATATGACATTCCCATAGGACATTACATTACAGGACATTCACATACGTTTTCCCCAGAACTTCAAGGCGTCACCCACCGACCCTTGCAGACCTCAGTCTGGTTCTAAAGACGGCTATCACCGTCTATCACCCTGACAGGGATCATTCCCCATCCTATTGCACACGAGTCATCACACATGGCACTTTTTCATAAACCATTATGACTCACGCATGACACAGCATTCATGGCATTTTTACATACACCAATATGCTACACACTCAGGGCCCACAATAGTACCAGGAGCCCTGTCACTCAGTACACACAAGACCACCTGGCCCTTGAGCCGTCCTCAGTCCTGGACACTGGCTGGCATGCACACATCAGGTGCACTAGCATGGAGCTGGCAGGCTCCCATCACTTCCAGCACGTCTTCACATGGCAGTGGTCTGGACTTCTCTGATTCCCATCGTCCTCTCTGAGAGAGCTCCCAGGCTGCTGTTAGCTTCACACAGCAGATCCTCCTGTTCTCCTCACACTCCTCAGCCCAGGGCAGCTCATATCATCTCCTATCCCATCACAGGTGGGCTGAGTGCTTTCCATCAGCACTTAGCTCAGATCTCACTTCTGTTAACCCTGTGAGTGCTGCCACAGAGCAAAAGATACAATCCCCCATGTGCTGTGCACCGGTCAGGGGACACATCGGGGTCGCATCCAGGGGCGGAACTACCGTGGTGCAACTGGTGCAGTTGCACCAGGGCCCAGGCCACCTAGGGGGCCCCTGAGGCTCCAGCGGTAGGTCCGTTTCCCCCCGACATACAGAAGCTCTTCATGTGTGTCCCGGGGGGAGGGGGTTGCTGTCGGGGACCGGGTGCTGTCGGGTGTTAGCAGCGCTGCGCACCCGGTCGGGTGTCAGCAGCGCTGCGCACCCGCGGCACTGCTGTGCCAGCAGCGTCGCGCTGCACACCCGCGCTGCACACCCGCGGCTGAGGCTCTTACATTGAGTCGGTCCCGGGGGGGAAGTGCTGGCTGCGGGCGGCGCTGCTAGTACTGTACAGTAGTACGAAGGGGGGGAGGGAGGGGGGATTGCTGGTGGAGCAGCAGCATTGAGGCAGAGGGGGCTGGGAGGGTCGGTGCTGCTGCACTTCCTCTTCCGGCTCTTCCGTGGAGGCAGGCAACACACCCGCTCCAGCAAGCTGATTGAAGATACTGAGGGGGCTCCAGCCAGGTAAGAGCCCCGAAGCAGGGCTTTGGTCTGGTGCCTGGTGGGGAGGGAAACTGTGATGTTTACGTTACTTTGTCGCCACTATGAGGGGAGGGGAGGGGCGGGGGGGGGCCCCCGAAAAATTTCTTGCACCAGGGCCCACTACAGTCTGGGTCCGCCCCTGGTCGCATCACCACAGTGTGTATACTGTATGTGTATACTGTGTATGTGTGTGTATACTGTATGTGTCTGTATACTGAATATGTGTGTGTATACTGTGTGTGTATACTTTATATGTCTGTATATACTATATATGTGTGTATTCTGTATGTGTGTGTATACTGTATGTGTGTGTGAGTATACTGTATATGTGTGTATACTGTATGTGTGTGTATACTGTTTGTACTGTATATGTGTGTGTGTATACTGTGTGTGTGTGTGTCTGTATACTGTATATGTGTGTGTATACTGTGTGTGTATATCTAATATATACAAGCCGAAGGCCACTTTCAAAAAACCCCAAGGTTACTTCCGTGATGGCCTCCGGACCATTGTGGTGAAGTCACCGCTGCGGGCTAGCCGGGCGACGCCCGGCTACAGGAAACGGCGGAAGAACGTTACACTCTCGGAAGTTTCGCCCGCTCCTGCGGCCCCGCCGCGGCTGCTCCTGCCCCCCCCCGCGGCTCCTGCGGGCCCCCCGCCGCTGTTTCTGCCCCCCCACGGCTCCTGCGGGCCCCCCCGCGGGTCGTCCTGCCCCCCTGCCACTGCTCCGGGCCCCCCGCGGGTCGTCCTGCCTCCCCGCGGCTCCTGAGGCCCCCCCAGCGGCTGCTCCTGCCCTCCCACGCCCTTCGCGGGTCATCCTGCCCCCCCGTGGGTCGTCCTGCCCCCCCGCGGGTCCTGCGGCCCCCCCCCTGCTTGCTTCTAATAAAAATAAAAAAAACTCATAGAGGATACTCACCCGTCCGCCGGCGCCCTCCATCTACCTCCTCTAGCTCCATGCCTTGAGGACCTGTGGTTGCCTGGAATCACCTGATTTCCCTGGCACCAACAGGTCCTGCAAGCCGGCACACGCCTGTGTAGTGTATCCTCTCATTCATCCTGCCCCTCCCCCTGCCACCACCATCCTGCCCCCACCCCCACCGGCTCCAACCTGCCCCCCCTCTCCCCTGCATAGCCCTCCCCCCACTCCATCCTGCCCCCCCCCGCAGCTCAATCCTGCCCCTCCACCGGCTCCATCCTGCACCCCCCGCCCGCACCATCCTACCCCCCCACCGCCTCCATCCTGACCCCCCCACACCAGCTCCATCCTGGCCCCCCGCCGGCTCCATCCTGCCCCCCCACACCTGCTCCATCCTGCCCCCCTGCCCGCTCCATCCTACCCCCGCCGCCTCCATCCTAACCCCCCCCCCGGCTCCATCCTTTACCCCCCCCACATGAGCTCCATCCTGCCCACCCACCGGCTCCATCCTGTCCCCCCCACGCCACCTCCATCCTGCCCCCCTCCATCCTACCCCCCGCCCGCTCCATCCTGCTCCCCCACACACACCAGCTCCATCCTGCCCCCCGCCACCTCCATCCTGCCCCCCAGCACCATCCTGCCCCCCCGCCTCCATCCTGCCCCCCCCGCCGCCTCCATCCTGCCCCACCCCCCTCGGCTGCTTCCTGCCCCCTCCACCGGCTGCATCCTGCCCCCACCACACCAGCTCCATCCTGCCCCCCTGCCCACTCCATCCTGCCCCCCCACACACCAGCTCCATCCTGCCCCCCCACCGGCTCCATCCTGCCCCCAAGCCGCCTCCATCCTGCCCCCCCGCCATCACCATCCTGCCCCCCCCCGCTGGCTCCATCCTGCCCCCCTCGCTGGCTCCATCCTGCCCCCCCCACCAGCTCCATCCTGCCCCCCCACACACACCAGCTCCATCCTGCCCTCCCCACCGCCTCCATCCTGCCCTCCCGCCAGCACCATCCTGCCCCTCCCGCCGGCTCCATCCTGCCCTCCCCCACACCAGCTCCATCCTGCCCCCCCCGCCCACTCCATCCTGCCCCCCCCACACCAGCTCCATCCTGCCCCCCCACCGGCTCCATCCTGCCCCCCCGTTGGCTCCATCCTGCCCCCCCACCCGCTCCATCCTGCACCCCCCACCGGCTCCATCCTGCCCCACCTCCCCTCGGCTGCATCCTGCCCCCTCCACCGACTGCATCCTGCCCCCCCCCACACCAGCTCCATCCTGCCCCCCCGCCCACTCCATCCTGCCCCCCCCACACACCAGCTCCATCCTGCCCCGCACCAGCTCCATCCTGCCCCCACGCCGCCTCCATCCTGCCCCCCCGCCATCACCATCCTGCCCCCCCCGCTGGCTCCATCCTGCCCCCCTCGCTGGCTCCATCCTGCCCCCCCCACCAGCTCCATCCTGCCCCCCCACACACACCAGCTCCATCCTGCCCTCCCGCCAGCACCATCCTGCCCCCCCGCCGGCTCCATCCTGACCCCCCGCCGGCTCCATCCTGCCCCCCCCCCCGCCACCTCCATCCTGCCCCCCCCACACCAGCTCCATCCTGCCCCCCCCCGCCCACTCCATCCTGCCCCCCCCACACCAGCTCCATCCTGCCCCCACGCCGCCTCCATCCTGCCCCCCCATCAACATCCTGCCCTCCCGCTGGCTCTATCCTGACCCCCCCCGCCGCCTCCATCCTGCCCCCCCCGCCACCTCCATCCTGCCCCCCCCCCCTCGGCTGCATCCTGCCCCCCCCAGCTGCATCCTGCCCCACCCCGCCGGCTCCATCCTAACGCCCCCGCCGCCTCCATCCTCCCCCCCCACACCAGCTCCATCCTGCCCCCCCCACATTGCCTTCATCCTGCCCCCCGCTGCCTCCATCCTTCCCCCCCCTCGGCTGCATCCTGCCCCCTCCCCCGCTTCCATCCTGCGCCCCCCCCACCGCCTCCATCCTGCCCCCCCCTCGGCTGCATCCTGCCCCCCGGCTGCATCCTGCTCCCCCCCGCAGCCTCCATTCTGCCCCCCCGCCAGCTCCATCCTGCCCCGCTCACTCCATCCTGCCCCCTGCCACCATCCTGTCCTGCTCCCTCCATCCTGCCCTGCTCACTTCATCCTGCCCCCTGCCACCATCCTGCCCCGCCAGCACCATCCTGCCCGCCCCCACCGGCTCCATCCTGCCCCCCCGCTACCATCCTGCCCCGCCGCCTCCATCCTGCCCCGCTCGCTCCATCCTGCCACCACTACACCCCCCGTCACCATCCTGCCCCCTAATCCATCCTGCCCCCCTGCCAGTTAGCGGTCATGTGACCAATCAGCTAAATGGTTTCCCAGGCAACGACGGGTCCTAAACCCCTGTAGGACCTAGAAGACGAAGGTGGAGCGAGCCGGCGGACACGTGAGTATCCTCACTGGGGATTTTTTTATTTTTTGAAGGGAGGAGCGGGGGGGAGCAGAGTACGGCCATAAACTATAGTGCTGTTATACATGTGCTATAAAATTCCACCATATACTATAGTAAAACTCTACATATACTGTAATATACTGTCATATACTATAGTGCTACTATACATGTACTGTAATGTATCGCCATATACTATAGCGCTGCTATACATGTAATGTAATGTACCACCATATACCATAGCGCTGCTATACATGTACTGTAATGTACCGCCATATACCATAGCGCTGCTATACATGTGCTATAAAATACCCCCATATACTATAGTCCACCTGTACATATACTGTAATATATTGCCATATACTATAGTGCTGCTCTACATCTGCTATACTGTACCGCCATATACCATAGTACTGCTATATCTAATATATTAAACCCGAAGGCTCACTTCTGTCATTTTAGCCAGCATTTCCGTCACTATGTCATCGCCAAAGTGACGTCACCACAGCGCTACACCTGTTCACAGTGGACCAACATGCCGCCCCTAAGCGAAGTGGGACTCAGGCAGCCCCGCCACGCTTACGGCCGCCTATGCACTGCCTAAAACACACATCGCGGGCGGGAGACGACCGCCGTGATGTGTGCAGCCTAGAGGAGCAGAGGTGTGCCGAACACTCATGTCGCCGCTCCAGTCTCCTCTCTCCTCACCCCTCCAGTCGCATCTCTCCTCACCCCTCCTGCCTCACCTCTCCTCACCCCTCCAGCGCCACCTCTCCTCACCCCTCCAGCCTCCCGCCACATTATACTCTGCTATCTACAGAGCCGCCTGTATACTCTGCTACCCACAGAGCTGCCTGTATAATCTGCTACCCTCAGAGCCCCCTGTATACTCTGCTACCCACTGACCCACCTCTATGCACACAATTCATTTCACCGCGCTCCCGATGCAATTGCATCGGGCCCCTGACCACTGCACTCTGCCCCTGACCACTGCACTCTGCCCCTGACCACTGCACTCTGCCCTAAAGCAGACTATTAGCCACTGAGCCTCCGTATACTCTGCTAACCACTCAGCCGCTGTATAGTCTGCTAACCACTGAGCCCCCATATACCCTAATAACCATAGGCTAGAATACCCGATTCTTTAGAATCGGGCCGCCATCTAGTCCATACATAGTTTATTTACTAATAGTTAGGGGAGTGCGGTGAAATTAATTGTGTGTATATAGGTGGCTCAGTGGGTAGCAGAGTATACGGTGGCTCAGTGGTTGGCACTGTATATGGTGGCTCAGTGGTTAGCACTGTATATGGTGGCTCAGTGGTTTGCACTGTATACGGTGGCTCAGTGGTTTGCACTGTATATGGTGGCTCAGTGGTTAGCCCTGTATATGGTGGCTCAGTGGTTAGCACTGTATATGATGGCTCAGTGGTTAGCACTGTATATGGTGGCTCAGTGGTTAGCAATGTATATGGTGGCTCAGTGGTTTGCACTGTATACGGTGGCTCAGTAGTTAGCACTGTATACGGTGGCTCAGTGGTTAGCCCTGTATACGGTGGCTCAGTGGTTAGCACTGTATACGGTGGGTCAGTGGTTAGCACTGTATACGCTGGCTCAGTGGTTAGCACTGTATACGCTGGCTCAGTGGTTAGCACTGTATACGGTGGCTCAGTGGTTAGCACTGTATACGGTGGCTCAGTGGTTAGCACTGTGCGGTGGCTTAGTGGTTAGTACAGTACGATGGCTGAGTGGTTAGCACTGTATACGCTGGCTCAGTGGTTAGCACAGTATGATGGCTCAGTGGTTTTCAGTGTATATGGTGGCTCAGTGGTTAGCAGTGTATTTGATGGCTTAGTGGTTTTCAGTGTATATGGTGGCTCAGTGGTTTTCAGTGTATATGGTGGGTCAGTGGTTAGCAGTGTATTTGATGGCTCAGTGGTTTTCACGGTATGAAGGCTTAGTGTTTTGCACAGTGCGGTGGCTCAGTGGTTTTCACAGTGCGTTGGCTCAGTGGTTAGCACTGCGCAGTGGCTCAGTGGTCAGTGCAGCATGGAGGCAGAGTGTATTCGCAAGATGGAGGCAGAGTGGTCAGCGCAGGATGGAAGCAGAGTGTTGAGCGCAGGATGGGGGCAGAGTGGTTAGCGCAGGATGGGGGCAGAGTGGACAGCGTAGGATGGAGGCTCAGTGGTCAGTGCAGGATGGAGGCTCAGTGGTCAGCACAGGATGGAGTGGTCAGCGCAGGATGGAGGCTCAGTGGTCAGCGCAGGATGGAGGCTGAGTGGTCAGCGCAGGATGGAGGCTGAGTGGTCAGCGCAGGATGGAGGCTGAGTGGTCAGCGCAGGATGGAGGCTGAGTGGTCAGCGCAGGATGGAGGCTGAGTGGTCAGTGCAGGATGGAGGCTCAGTGGTCAGCACAGGATGGAGTGGTCAGCGCAGGATGGAGGCTGAGTGGTCAGCGCAGGATGGAGTGGTCAGCGCAGTATGTTGGCTCAGTGGTCAGTGCAGTATGTAGGCTCAGTGGTCAGCACAGGATGGAGGCTCAGTGGTGAGCACAGGATGGAGGCTCAGTGGTCAGCACAGGATGGAGGCTCAGTGGTCAGCACAGGATGGAGGCTGAATGGTCAGCGCAGGATGGAGGCTGAGTGGTCAGCGCAGGATGGAGGCTGAGTGGTCAGCGCAGGATGGAGGCTGAGTGGTCAGTGCAGGATGGAGGCTCAGTGGTCAGCACAGGATGGAGTGGTCAGCACAGGATGGAGGCTGAGTGGTCAGCACAGGATGGAGTGGTCAGTGCAGGATGGAGGCTCAGTGGTCAGCGCAGGATGGAGGGTCAGTGGTCAGCACAGGATGGAGGCTCAGTGGTCAGCGCGGGATGGAGGCTGAGTGGTCAGCGCGGGATGGAGGCAGAGTGGGCAGCGCAGGATGGAGGCAGAGTGGTGAGGGCAGGATGGAGGAAGAGTGGTCAGCGCAGGATGGAGGCTCAGTGGTCAGCGCAGGATGGAGGCTCAGTGGTTAGCGCAAGATGGAGGCTCAGTGGTCAGCGCAGGATGGATGCTCAGTGGTCAGCACAGGATGGAGGCTGAGTGGTCAGCACAGGATTGAGTGGTCAGCACAGGATGGAGGCTCAGTGGTCAGCACAGCATGGAGGCTCAGTGGTCAGCACAGGATGGAGGCTCAGTGGTCAGCACAGGATGGAGGCTCAGTGGTCAGCAAAGAATGGAGGTTCAGTGGTCAGCGCAGGATGGAGGAAGAGTGGTCAGCGCAGGATGGAGGCTGAGTGGTCAGCGCAGGATGGAGGCTGAATGGTCAGTGCAGGATGGAGGCTGAGTGGTCAGCACAGGATGGAGTGGTCAGCACAGGATGGAGGCTCAGTGGTCAGCGCAGGATGGAGGGTCAGTGGTCAGCACAGGATGGAGGCTGAGTGGTCAGCGCAGGATGGAGGCTGAGTGGTCAGTGCAGGATGGAGGCTGAGTGGTCAGCACAGGATGGAGTGGTCAGCACAGGATGGAGGCTCAGTGGTCAGCGCAGGATGGAGGGTCAGTGGTCAGCACAGGATGGAGGCTCAGTGGTCAGCACGGGATGGAGGCTCAGTGGTCAGCACGGGATGGAGGCAGAGTGGTCAGCGCAGGATGGAGGCAGAGTGGTGAGCGCAGGATGGAGGAAGAGTGGTCAGCGCAGGATGGAGGCTCAGTGGTCAGTGCAGAATGGAGGCTCAGTGGTCAGCACGGGATGGAGGCAGAGTGGTCAGCGCAGGATGGAGGCAGAGTGGTGAGCGCAGGATGGAGGAAGAGTGGTCAGCGCAGGATGGAGGCTCAGTGGTCAGTGCAGAATGGAGGCTCAGTGGTCAGCGCAGGATGTAGGCTCAGTGGTCAGCGCAGGATGGAGGCTCAGTGGTCAGCACAGGATGGAGGTTGAGTGGTCAGCACAGGATTGAGTGGTCAGCACAGGACGGAGGCTCAGTGGTCAGCACGGGATGGAGGCTCAGTGGTCAGTACAGGATGGAGGCTCAGTGGTCAGCGCAGAATGGAGGCTCAGTGGTTAGCGCAGGATGGAGGCTCAGTGGTGAGCGCAGGATGGAGGCAGAGTGGTCAGCACAGGAAGGAGGCAGAGTGGTCAGCACAGGATGGAGGCTCAGTGGTCAGTGCAGGATGGAGGCTGAGTGGTCAGCACAGGATGGAGTGGTCAGCACAGGATGGAGGCTCAGTGGTCAGCACAGGATGGAGGCTCAGTGGTTAGCACAGGATGGAGGCTCAGTGGTCAGCGCAGGACGGAGGCTCAGTGGTCAGCGCAGGATGGAGGCTCAGTGGTCAGCGCAGGATGGAGGCAGAGTGGTCAGCGCAGGAAGGAGGCAGAGTGGTCAGCTCAGGAAGGAGGCAGAGTGGTCAGCACTGGATGGAGGCAGAGTGGTCAGCGCAGGACAGAGGCTCAGTGGTCAGCCCAGGACGGAGGGTCGGTGGTCAGCGCAGGGCGGAGGGTCGGTGGTCAGGGCAGGACGGAGGGTTGGTAGTCAGGCCAGGACAGCGGCTCTGTGGTCAGCAGAGGACAGAGGCTCGGTGGTCAGCGCAGGACGGAGGCTCGGTGGTCAGGCCAGGACGGCGGCTCTGTGGTCAGCAGAGGACAGAGGCTCGGTGGTCAGCAGACGACGGAGGCTCGGTGGTCAGCGCAGGACGGAGGCTCGGTGGTCAGCCCAGGACGGAGGCTCGGTGGTCAGCGCAGGACGGAGGCTCGGTGGTCAGGCCAGGACGGTGGCTCTGTGATCAGCAGAGGACGGAGGCTCGGTGGTCAGCAGATGACGGAGGCTCGGTGGTCAGCGCAGGACGGAGGCTCGGTGGTCAGCCCAGGATGGAGGCTCAGTGGTCAGGGCAGGATGGAGGCTCGGTGGTCAGTGCAGGCGACATGGGCGGAGCTTGGCGGGATCACCGTGAGGTGGGCGGAGCCTGGCGGGAGCCCTGGGAGGTGGGCGGAGCTTGGCGGGAGCCCCGCGAGGTGGGCGGAGCTTGGGGGGAGCACCGCGAGGTGGGCTGAGCTTGGCGGGAGCCCCGCAAAGTGGGTGGAGCCTGTCACGAGGTGGGCGGGGCCATGCGGGAGCGGCGCAGCGGGATGGAGGTGGGGTAAGTATACCGGAGACTGGTTGGTAGTCTGCATGAGAGTATGAGTGTGTGTGTGAGAGTGTGTGTGGGGGGGAGGGGTACGATAGTGTTGTGTCAGGGGTGTACGTGTGTGTGGACGTGGGTTGGGGGGGTGAGTGCCGAGTAGTGTGGGTCGCCAGGGTACTCCCGCTTACGGCCGCCATCTTGGGTCACCCTGAGCGGGTGTACCTCTAGGCACAATAACCGGATGCTGGGACAAAGTGACGGATGTGACGTCACAAACCCCTCCGGGTTTTATATATAAGATATCTGGAGAGAGGTGAGGATCAATTTGCTAGAATTCTTCTAAACATCCAACACTGTCCAAACTCCAATCAGAAGGTGCAAGGTGGAAGACACCCACCTTAGGGCAGACCCCACTTCTGCTTGGAGGGAGACGTTAGGACAGAAAGAGGTAAGCAAAGGAGTTGTTCTAGGCTGGATGTCGGGCCATGAGGCTGACTGGTCGCATCTGCTGCCAGCTCTGAGTAGCTGGGCAGAGGAAAAAAAATTACAAAAAGGTTCCAGGCCATACATTTCCAGGTTAATAGGACTTGGCCAAAGAAGCTGGAGGCTATCAGATTTCATGCCCTCTAGTCACTCTTGTGGGCCTGTCCGGGACACAGTGGCAAAGCGAGTCAGAGGACTGAAGTGTCGCTTGCATAGCTCACATCACCTGCCTGGCTGGAGGGTAACCACAGCCCAGAAGAAGCTAGAGAATGTAGAGTGGAACTAGTATCTGGGACTAGAAGTCAGCAGGAAGACCAATACACCTTATTCCATCTGGGTGAACTCATCTATCTCCAGACCGGCCGAGCCATATACCTGGTTCTCTACATGTGTCCTGAACTTGCTGTATTACCAACTCTCCAGTAAAAAGTAAAGAACTGAGAGACTGACTCCTGTGTCTGAATTGCCTCTGCACCTTCCCTCTACTTCATGGGACTACTACAACCCTCATTCTTCTTCCACACCTTTAGGGCCTGCTTCTGCTGAGGGAGGTATTCAACCACACTGCTATAACATCTATCCCTGGAGGCTACATCTGCAGTGCTGGCCACTCAATGGTCACTGAGGTGCCCCGAGGCCATGGGGTACTCAGGATCAGGGTCACTGCTGCGGCTGGGGAGTCACGGGGGTCGTGACCCGGTCCTGTGGCCTGGGCGTCAGTTGAAAAGGGGTTATTTACAGGGAGATTGTCGTGATGCCACCCATGGTATGTGGTCAGCGGGGACCACCACTGTTGCAGAACCTCCGGGGATGGCAGCTGGGGATGGAACGGCTCTCAATGGGTAAAGCCAATCCCAGAGGCTGTGTGGAAAGTCTATGAACAGGGTGCAGGGCAACGGGCGCAAGTAACAGGCAGACTCACGGTTTTGTAGTTTTATCAGTCCTTTACTGGAGCAGATGTTAAAGCTGTCCACGGAGTCTTGAGAGCAACTTGTAGTTATTCTCACCTGGCCGGGTCTTTGGCTCCCTTACTACGCTTGTAATTTGGTTCCTACTGCTGCATAAGCTAGGCTGCCGGCCCTGTGTCTTCCTGCGGGATACCACTATGACAAGCAACTTGAGTCCATCACTTTCTCTACCATGCTCCCAGGTGCCAGTGTTACTGGAATCTATGCGTTACTGTGTCTCTGGTACAATGCAACTGGAGAATCTGGAATCCCCACTTTCCAGTGTTGACTGCCGGGATGTTTGACCCTGCACAGTATCGGACTCCGGTGTCCGTTCTATGCGCTTTTCCTCTGGGGAGAGCATGGAGCTGGTCAGCCTCCCAGGTATGTTCTTGCTTCTCCTTTCCTTAGACCCTAGCCTTAGCCTGGAACTCGTCATTGGACTCTGAGATGAACTTAGCACAGCTCCTTCACACTCAGGTCCTTCTTCACAGTCCTCCTAGGACTGAACTCTTCACAGTCCTGCACTGAACTGGCTCTTTCCAAACCAGACCAGAAAATACATAGGGTAGCTTACCCTGAAACCAGGCTTGGTCTCCCCCTTCTGGCCTGGAGGTGTTGGTGTTGTGTGTGTGTTGCCTGATGAGAATACCGTTTGTTGCTCTCTGGTGACACCACTACTCCGGGGCAGTGATGATACTGTGGCACATTGACCCAGGGGTGCCACAATCACTTTAAGCTCAACTGGCCTAACAAAGTCTTTATTTTCTTTTTCTCCATTTTTCCTTTTCCCCTTTTTAATGTAGTCCAAGGTTACAGCACTGGGTCTGCCACAGTGATATTGACTGACTGGACCCTATTGCTGAGTACCCCAGCCCTGAAGGCTCCATAATCTGGCATCATGAAAAGGATGCCAAGGTACTTCTATATAGGGCTACTATGCACCTTATATGCCTAAAGAACTGTCCTTGAAAAGACTGAGTAATGGTGGCCATTGTTTTGATGAAATATGTGCAGAACTGAGTGCATGTAATGGCTTCCCATCGTGAACAGACCTCAGCAATGGTGCCAGTCTCCTCTGTGGATTAAATGGACTCATGGTGCATCTCCCTTGCCAGCCTGCGCCTCCCCTCTCCATAGAGAACTGTGCTCTGAGCTGGTGCCGTCCCATGGAAGAAGGGGGCAGCACTCTGCACATGTGGAGAGAGAACACAGCCATCTTGTGTGCAAGTGTATGGAGAGCAGAAGTGTCTGGAGGCTGAAGCACCTGTAAAGACTACAGCGAGATGTCCGCACCCACTGAAGAGGAGTGAGCCATGCTCCAAAAATTACGGTGCCTACCTACCCTAGATGTCCTTGCCAGGTATCTGCTGAGGTGGATGCACGTGCAGCCTGCTGCAGCAAACAGGGGACCATTGGAGCTACTTGCGGAAGGTAGGGTGCTAAACCCTGTGATGGGCCATGCTGAGCTCCTAATAGACGCACCCATTTTTGCTGGACTGGAAGCGCCGCTCATCCCGGTACCCACATGTTAAGAAAATGCCCGGCTCGGGACAAGGAGAGCACTATTATAGTACCTGAAGACTCAGCTGCTGAGGGTGAGAGGATTCAGACCTCTCTACCAACCGTGGAAGAAGGGGTCACATCAGATCCTGCAGATGCAATCCCACCAATGGAAGAGCTGTCCCCAGCATCTGTATCCAGAGAGACCACATCGGTGATTAACCCCTTAAGGACCGAGTCACTTTGCAGCTTAATGACCAGACCATTTTTTGTAATTCTGACCACTCTCCCTTTATGAGGTAATATCTCTGGAACGCTTCAACGGATCCTAGCGATTCTGAGATTGTTTTTTCGTGACATATTGGGCTTCATGTTAGTATTAAATTTAGGTCGATAATTTTTGCGTTTATTTGTGAAAAAATAAAAAATTTGGCAAAAATTTTGAAAATTTAGCAATTTTCAAATTTTTAATTTTTATTCTGCTAAACCAGAGAGTTATGTGCCACAAAATAGTTAATAAATAACATGTCCCACATGTCTACTTCACATCAGCACAATTTTGGAAGAAAAAAAAAAATTTGTTAGGACGTTATAAGGGTTCAAAGTTCATCAGCAATTATTCATTTTTCCAGCAAAATTTACAAAACCAATTTTTTAGTGACCACATCACATTTGAAGTCCCTTTGAGGGGTGTACATGACAGAAAACACCCAAAAGTGACACCATTCCAAAAACTGCACCCCTCAAGCTACTCAAAACTATATTGAAGAAGATTATTAACCCTTCAGGTGCTTCACAGGAACTAAAATAATGTTGAAGGAAAAAATGGACATTTTAATTTTTGTAACAAAAATGTTCTTTTAGCCTCAATTTTTTCATTTTCACATGGGCAACAGGATAAAATGCATCCTAAAATTTGTTGGGCAATTTCTCCTGAGTACACCGATGCCTCATATGTGGTCATAAACCACTGTTTGGGCGCACGGCAGGGCTCAGAAGGGAGGGAGCGCAATTTGAATTTTAGAGCCAATTTTCCGTTCAAAAAGTGCAATGGCGCTCCTTCACTTCTGAGCCCTGCCGTGCGCCCAAACAGTGGTTTATGACCACATATAAGGTATCGGTGTACTCAGGAGAAATTGCCCAACAAATTTTGGGATGTATTTTATCCCTTTGCCCATGTGAAACTGAAAAAATGTAGGCAAAAAGAATTTTTTTGTGAAAAAAAAGTGTTTTTTTAATTTTTATGAATGAATTTGTGAAGCATCTGGGGGTTCAAAGTGCTCACTATGCATCTAGATACCTTCCTTAGGGGGTCTAGTTTCCAAAATGGGGTCATTTGTGGGGGAGCTCCAATGTGGAGACACACAGGGACCCTCCATACGCGACATGGTGTCCGCTAACAATTTGAATGGAAAATGAGCTCAAATTGTTAGCGGACACCATGTCGCGTTTGGAGGGTCCCTGTGTATCTCCACATTGGAGCTCCCCCACAAGTGACCCCATTTTGGAAACTAGACCCCCGAAGGAACGTATCTAGATGCATAGTGAGCACTTTGAACCCCCATATGCTTCAGAAATTCATCCGTAAAAATGAAAAAGCAATTTTTTTTCCACTAAAAAATTATTTTTTCATTATTACGGATCAATTTGTGAAGCATCTGGGGGTTCAAAGTGCTCACTATGTACCTAGATGTGTTCCTTTGGGGGTCTAGTTTCCAAAATAGGGTCACTTGTGGGGGAGCTCCAATGTGGAGACACACAGGGACCCTCCAAACGCGACATGGTGTCCGCTAACAATTTGAGCTCATTTTCCATTCAAATTGTTAGCGGACACCATGTCGCGTTTGGAGGGTCCCCGTGTGTCTCCACATTGGAGCTCCCCCACCAGTGACCCCATTTTGGAAACTACACCCCCAAAGGAACATATCTAGATGCATAGTGAGTACTTTGAACCCCCAGATGCTTCACAAATTGATCCATAATAATGAAAAAATAAATTTTTTGTGGGAAAAAAAAGTGCTTTTTCATTTTTACGGATGAATTTCTGAAGCATATGGGGGTTCAAAGTGCTCACTATGCATCTCGATACGTTCCTTAGGGGGTCTAGTTTCCAAAATGGGGTCACTTGTGGGGGAGCTCCAATGTGGAGACACACGGGGACCCTCCAAACGCGACATGGTGTCCGCTAACAATTTGAATGGAAAATGAGCTCAATTTGTTAGCGGACACCATGTCGCGTTTGGAGGGTCCCCATGTGTCTCCACATTGGAGCTCTCCCACAAGTGACCCCATTTTGGAAACTAGACCCCCAAAGGAACGTATCTAGATGCATAGTGAGCACTTTGAACCCCCAGGTGCTTCAGAAATTCATCCGTAAAAATGAAAAAGCACTTTTTTTCCACAAATAATTTCTTTTTTCATTATTACGGATCAATTTGTGAAGCATCTGGGGGTTCAAAGTGCTCACTATGCATCTAGATATAATCCTTTGGGGGTCTAGTTTCCAAAATGGGGTCACTTGTGGGGGAGCTCCAATGTGGAGACACACAGGGGCTCTCCATACGCGACATGGTGTCCGCTAACAATTGGAATTGTTAGCGGACACCTTGTAGGATATGAAGAGCCCCTATGTGCCTAAACATTGGAGCTCCCCCACAAGTGACCCCATTTTGGAAACTAGACCACCCAAGGAACGTATCTAGATGCATAGTGAGCACTTTGAACCCCCAGGTGCTTCACAAATTGATCCGTAAAAATGAAAAAAGAAACTTTTTGTGGAAAAAAACGTGCTTTTTCATTTTTATGGATGAATTTGTGAAGCATCTGGGAGTTCAAAGTACTCACTATGCATCTAGATACGTTCCTTCGGGGGTCTAGTTTCCAAAATGGGGTCACTTGTGGGGGAGCTCCAATGTTCAGGCACACAGGGAGGGGCTCTCCATACCCGACATGGTTTCCGCTAACAATTGGAGCTAATTTTCTATTGAAATTGTTAGCGGACACTATGTCGCATATGGAGAACCCGTGTGCCACCAGCACAAGGGCAACTGGTAGAGTTGGGGTACAGCACCAGAAAATGCCGCCTCTAATGAATGCGCTATTTTCTTGGGTGGCTGTGGGTTGAAATTTGCAGCGTGGGGGACCCACAACATTTGAGTCTCTCCACGCTGAGGATTCCAGTCAGCCAGCTACCAAGTTGTACATGGCTGGCTACAAATACAGCGAAGGCTTGATTTTATTTCTAGAACTAATTCTAGAAAAAAAAATGACGTAGGGCTCCGCCATATTTTTGGTCCAGCCAGGTACAACTTGGCAGCTACAGACTGCCAGCAACCCCCAGCTGCCTCGCTGTACCTGGCTGCAACCAAAAATACAGCGAAGCCCATTTTTTTTTATTTCTAGAACTAATTCTAGAAAAAAAAATGACGTAGGGCTCCGCCATATTTTTGGTCCAGCCAGGTACAACTTGGCAGCTACAGACTGCCAGCAACCCCCAGCTGCCTCGTTGTACCTGGCTGCAACCAAAAATACAGCAAAGCCCATTTTTTTTTATTTCTAGAACTAATTCTAGAAAAAAAAATGACGTAGGGCTCCGCCATATTTTTGGCCCAGCCAGGTACAACTAGGCAGCTGGGGGCTGGAATCCTCAGCATGGAAAGGCCCAAGCGTTCTGGGCCCCCCATGCTGCGAATTGCAGCCCGCAGCCGCTCCAGAAAATGGCGCATTCATTGAAGCGCCATTTTCTGGCGCTGTACCCATGCTCTTCCAGTTGCCCTGGTGCCGGTGGCGAACTGGGTAATAAAGGGGTTAATGCCAGCTTTTTATTGGCAGCTGGCACTAAGCCCGAGATTCATAATATAGGGCCAATGTTAGACCCGCCATTAGGAATCTCTGGTAAATAGTCAGAAAATACACACATAGAAAAATCTTTTTATTTGAAAAAAAAACACAAACAAAATTCGGACTCCATCTTTATTATGAAGATCCGACGTAGTCCACAACGAAGGTCCCACGACGCTCGATTGCCTCCGACGTAGTCCACAACGAAGGTCCCACGACGCTCGATCGCCTCTGCTCAATCCAGAGACTGCAGCAAGGGATCAAGTGTCCTCTTCCTACAGTCTCAGGGGTCAGAGTTATGGTGCACTGTATGACAATGATCAGTTATACAGTGCACCATGACTATGATCCCAGAGACTATAACAAGAGGACACTTGATCCCTTGTTGCACCCATCCATCCACCTATGCACCCATCATCCACGCACGCACATCCACGTATGCACATCCACGCATGCACACAACCACGCACGCACATCCACGCATGCACACATCCACGCACGCATGCTGACATCCACGCACATCCACACACAATCCACGTACATCCACATCCACGCACATCCACGTACGCACACATCCACGTACATCCACATCCACGCACATCCACGTACGCACACATCCACATACGCACACATCCACGCACGCACATTCACAAACGCACATCCACGTACGCACATCCACGTACGCACATCCACGTACGCACATCCACGTGCGCACATCCACGTGCGCACATCCACGTGCTGACATCCACGCATGCACACAACCACGCACGCACATCCACGCATTCACACATCCACGCACGCATGCTGACATCCACGCACATCCACACACACATCCACGTACATCCACATCCACGCACATCCACGTACGCACACATCCACGTACATCCACATCCACGCACATCCACGTACGCACACATCCACGTACATCCACATCCACGCACATCCACGTACGCACACATCCACGTACGCACACATGCACGCACGGACATTCACACACGCACATCCACGTACGCACATCCACGCACGCACATCCACGCACGCACATCCACGTACGCACATCCACGTACGCACATCCACGTACGCACATCCACGTACGCACATCCACGCACACCCATCCATCCACCCATCCATCTATTCATTCATTCATTCATTCATTCATTCATTCATACTTACCCATCGATGAGAAGGAGGAGCCACACCGGAGACTGCAGAGGACTCGGAGGCCGACGGTGCAGGAGCGTGCAGACCGGAATAGGTGAGTAGGAGCAGAGGGGTGGGCAGGAGCAGAGGGGTGGGCAGGAGCAGGGGGGTGGGTAGGAGCAGTGGGGTGGGTAGGAGCAGGGGGGTGGGTAGGAGCAGTGGGGTGGGTAGGAGCAGGGGGGAGGGAGCCCGCCGGTAGAAACACCAGGGTAGCGGGTGGATGGCGGGGAGCGGCATGGGGGGGTGCCGGCCGGACACAGGGGGAAATGGCACAGGGGGGGCTGGACAGCACACAGGGGGGGCTAGACAGGACACAGGGGGAGGCTGGATGGAGCGGGGACAGGACACAGGGGGCCCGGAGCATTAGATAATGGTCGGCGGGTGCAGTGCAGCCCGCCGGCATATAAGTATGTTTGGGGGGGGGGGGAAGGGGGGGCTAGGGGTTAACAGGGGACCAGGCAGAGTAGTGGAGGGGCAGTGGGCAGAGGCAGGGAATGTGTGCAGGAGCCGGGCACAGCTGACAGCCCGGCTCCTGCAGCGATCGCACAGGGAAATGCTCATATTCAGCATTTCCCTGCGCGATCTTGATGTGATCGGTCGGTCAGATTGACTGACCGATCACATCGCTCTGAGTGTGGGGACCAGTAAAAAGGGTCCCCACACCTCTGCCCCTGACCCTCAGCTGTCACTGACAGCTTTTAGATTTGAGCTGTCACTGTTCGTTTAGGAGCAGTGACAGTTCAAAGCCATGACGAGTATACTCGTCATGATGCGGGAACTGACAGCTTTTCATGACGAGTATACTCGTCATTAGTCGTAAAGGGGTTAAAGAACCCCCAGAACCGGTGATACAGCAACTGGAGAAGGTAACACTGTGACCCCCGCCTGTCCCAGTCTGTTCTGCCACTGTCCAGCCCCCAATCAAACCCCCATTACTGACCTCTAGGCTCTACTTGAAGTGGTCCTGGTGCCACAGTTTGAGGATGGCTGAAGTGGGCTCATAGCCAGCCCATGATCCCAGATTTACTCATATGCCAAAGAGGGATGGAGGGATACTTGCTAAAAGTCCCCATGGCATCGGTGCCTGGCCAGGTTGATATGACAGACTGAACGGGGCCCCGGAGATGGAGCTGTAGAAAAGAGCTATGTCCCAAAGGAGCCTCGTTCCACTACTCTGGAGGAGATGGCTCAGGAATACTAGTGGGGAAGAAACTGTTGAAATTGCAGAAACTACTGTAGAGGAAGCCACAACCCCAAGCTTAGAGTCCCCTGCTTGGGGCCAGCGCTCAGCCTACACCGCCTCACTCACCACTGGCCCAATCACAACTACCTCACCCCAGGTGGGCCAAGGAAGTGGAAGTGAACTAGACAGTGGCTTGCACCCAGGAGCAGGTCCTAGCCCAGGCCCTGGCCTCCAAGGAAAAGGCTAAGAGGGAAATGCGAGAAGACCCCACCAAAAGACAAGTGGGCACTGTCGTTGACTTTAATCAAAAGCGAGGGTTTGGGTTTATCCGTGAGAGGGGGTTTTATCAAGACATATTTGTGAACCGCTGGTATGTTCGCCTGAGAGAGTGACCCTGCAGCAACTGAATCTCTCTGGACAGGGGATTTGGTGGAGTATACTACCCTCTGGGGAAACTGTGGGTGGTTCTCTGTACAAGTAGACTGCATATGACTCACCGTTGCCGGGTTCTCAGGTCTCAGGCGATGCTTCACTTGTCACGGTTCCGCGCCTGAGGCTGTGGGGCCTGGTGGTCAAATGGAAGGGATAAGGGATTGGGATAAAAGTCTTAATTGTCGTGAAGCCACCTGTGGGTGTCTGGTGATGGCACCGGCGCTGCTTGGGCCTCCGGGGGATATGCGGCAGCTAGATGGAATGCTCCCCACAGGATGAGCAGTAGTCAACGGGGCCAGGAGCTGCACTGATTGGAATACGGCAGCTCAGTTGTTGTTTAGTCTGATAAATGCAAGATTTAGTAGCAGTTCTGGAAGAAATGCGCTGACACAATGCTTCCCTGTAACGGGTCCTTACTGGAGTGGTACACGGTAACACAATTCCTTAGGTAACGGACCGGGTGGTCCCAGTGATTAACAGCCTCTGTCCAGAGTTCCACAGTGTTCCTCTATTTCTAACTGTCTTTTGATTGTTGCCATTGCTGCCTTGTTGTACCAGGTAGAATTCTTTTATGGATTTTCCTGTTCCAGGTTATTCAACCAGCTACAAAGGGTCCTAAACTCCCGTGGTGGGTACCCCCCTGGTAAGGCTGCGGAGATCGGGGCTGTAGTGAGGCGCTCCTGTAAAGCTACTTCGTCACTCCGGTTTTGGAGGACAGCGGTAGACGACTGACTGCCTCGGAACCGGTGTCCGACAGGACTGGGCGTGGCTGTCTTTGGACCCGTTGCTTAGTTGCTATTTGCCTACTTCCTTGTCTGGGTCACCACTTGTTGGTGCCCTCCCTGTTAGGTTGCCTTTCCAGGGCTGCACGGCACTGTGCAGGCACCTGCTCCTTTTTCTCCTTCTTCCACATACTAACTTTCTTCTCCTATTCTTCCCCCACACTACACCTTACACTCCTCCCACCAGGACCTGATTGGTCCTCTACCTCTGAGTGGTGCATGTGGTACATGGAGCTCTGGATTTAACTGTTTCATCACTGAGACGGAAGATATTACATCTTCACTTAGGGATGCAATACCTTCCTGTGACGCACTCATTGCGGGGCTCCACACATAGCCACAGGAGACCCAGAATCACCGCCCTCACTCCGTCAGGAGCCCGACACGGCCAGCTCCATTAGTGAGAACCCCTCTAAGGTGAGTCATGCACCGAATTGTGAGTGCCAGGATCCTGATCTCCAGCCTCGCATTTCAGGCTCGGCTAGGAGAATTCCATCAACAATTGGCAGGGTTTGACCCATAACTACGAGCACAATGGTGGATATATCTACCCTAGTTCGAAGAAATGAGACACAAGTCAATGTCGTTATGATCCTCTCAAGGTTGCCACAGACAGGGAATCAACCTAATTGCACCATAAACATTGGTTGCTCACAGACCCCGGTGCAGTTACCGAATGTTAACAGTTCATCCAGCATTGACTAACCTTCATAGGGTGCCTCCTGTGCCCTAACTACAAGAACTACTGTTGAATAATGTTACTTGTTTATTTAGATAGGTATAGAAGAAACTTGCACAGGAGCAACTGCAGAAAGGGTACAAAAAGCGCATATAGGGTCTTATCTTAATAACACATTGATGTCAAGACAGATGTCACTGCTCACCTTGAAAAGGTGTGTGACACACAACCTGTTTATAACGCATAAGATGGCTGCTGCAGGATCCACAGTCCATGTGTGCTGCGTGGTATGAATCCAAATGAATCCAAGGAGATAAAGTGTATATGATCTACGCTGCCGTGTGATGGAAGGACCATAGAAGTATATCAAACTATGATGGCTTTGTTCTTTGTGTTTCAGAGCACTATCCTCGCTCCTTCATCAGGAAACCAACCATATCACGTACATTAGCATTAGGCATCGGTTCAAGATACAGTTCAAGAAACATTAGAACGTTAAACACAGAGCACATGTTTGTGATGTAGAGCTGGGAGGGTACAATTGCAATATATAACCCAACCCTCATAGTTCGATTCCACATTACATCTCATTTTTATTGACTTTCAAGGAACACATTGACAATTTTCTTACCTTTATTTTAATTTGTTACGTTTTTCATTTTTTATTTTGCACTCACTACTTTCATGTCTATTCTCTCTTTATCATTTTTTCATTACTTTTTCTCAGTCTATTTAATTTCCTTCATGCTTTTCTATGCAGTCCATCTAGAGTTTCATGTTACACATGACGCAATCACAACCTTTCATCTCTACGTCACAATCATGTGTTCTGTGTTTTTTTTTTAATTTTTCCACTGTCTAATTAACTGATGCCTCGTGCTAATGTATGTGATATGCAGGGGCGGCTGGGCCAGGTGGCAGGGAGGCATTTGCCCCCGGGCCGCTGGGGCCGGTAACAGTTCAGGGCCGCCGGGTACGTTATCAACAACAATGCAAAAGTAAATCACTGGCGGCCGCGGCTATTCTTAGTGCGGGATGCGGCCACCGGTGATTTATCATCGTACAAACAATAGCCTTAATGCACCCAGCGGCCGGCACAGGCTGCCTGCAGCAAAGTGCTGAGGAGTGCTTACATTGCACTCACCCTCAAGACCGGAGCGCTTGACAAGCGCCATTCTGGGGCAGCAGGCTGGGCCGGTCTCTGCCAATGTTGGCTGAGGCTCCCAGCTCTTCATGGCTGCTCGCAGGACCCTCCGCTTGTTGTTTGGTCGGCCGGCACCTTCTGTTTCTGAGCAGGGCCGGCTGCGTCACTGCTGACAGACAGAGCTCTGAGCAGTGGCCATGTCAGCAAGCTGTGACATCATGCAGCGCGCCCTGCTCCATTAGATTCCCGCCATGGAGGAGCTGAATGGGATACCATCAAGGGGGAGGTGAGCAAAGGCCGATGTGTATATTCTTTATCTAAAACTAATGTGTGTGTGTGTGTGTTATACATGTCTGGCTGCATCTGTGTGTGTGTGTATACATGTCTGGCTGCATCTGTGTGTGTGTGTGTGTGTGTATACATGTCTGGCTGCATGTGTGTGTGTGTGTATACATGTCTGGCTGCATCTGTGTGTGTGTGTGTGTATACATGCCTTGCTGCATCTGTGTGTGTGTGTATACATGCCTTGCTGCATCTGTGTGTGTGTGTATACATGTCTGGCTGCATCTGTGTGTGTGTGTGTGTGTGTGTACATGCCTTGCTGCATCTGTGTGTGTGTGTGTGTGTGTGTGTGTATACATGTCTGGCTGCATCTGTGTGTGTGTGTGTGTGTGTATACATGTCTGGCTGCATCTGTGTGTGTGTGTATACATGTCTGGCTGCATCTGTGTGTGTGTGTGTATACATGTCTGGCTGCATCTGTGTGTGTGTGTGTATACATGTCTGGCTGCATCTGTGTGTGTGTGTGTGTGTGTATACATGTCTGGCTGCATCTGTGTGTGTGTGTGTGTGTGTGTATACATGCCTTGCTGCATCTGGTGTGTGTGTGTGTGTGTGTGTGTATACATGTCTGGCTGCATCTGTGTGTGTGTGTGTGTGTGTGTGTATACATGCCTTGCTGCATCTGTGTGTGTGTGTGTGTATACATGTCTGGCTGCATCTGTGTGTGTGTGTGTGTATACATGTCTGGCTGCATCTGTGTGTGTGTGTGTGTATACATGTCTGGCTGCATCTGTGTGTGTGTGTGTGTGTATACATGTCTGGCTGCATCTGTGTGTGTGTGTGTGTATACATGCCTTGCTGCATCTGTGTGTGTGTGTGTGTGTGTATACATGCCTGGCTGCATCTGTGTGTGTGTGTATACATGTCTGGCTGCATCTGTGTGTGTGTGTATACATGTCTGGCTGCATCTGTGTGTGTGTGCGTATACATGCCTTGCTGCATCTGTGTGTGTGTGTGTGTATACATGCCTTGCTGCATCTGTGTGTGTGTGTATACATGTCTCGCTGCATCTGTGTGTGTGTGTGTATACACGTCTGGTTGCATCTGTGTGTGTGTATACATGTCTGGCTGCATCTGTGTGTGTGTGTGTGTGTATACATGACTGGCTGCATCTGTGTGTGTGTGTGTATACATGCCTGGCTGCATCTGTGTGTGTGTGTGTGTGTGTGTGTGTATACATGACTGGCTGCATCTGTGTGTGTGTGTGTATACATGTCTGGCTGCATCTGTGTGTGTGTGTGTGTGTATACATGCCTTGCATCTGTGTGTGTGTGTGTGTGTATACATGACTGGCTGCATCTGTGTGTGTGTGTATACATGACTGGCTGCATCTGTGTGTGTGTGTATATATGTCTGGCTGCATCTGTGTGTGTGTGTGTATACATGCCTGGCTGCATCTGTGTGTGTGTGTGTGTGTGTGTGTGTGTATACATGTCTGGCTGCATTTGTGTGTGTGTGTGTGTGTGTGTGTGTGTGTATACATGCCTTGCTGCATCTGTGTGTGTGTGTGTGTGTGTGTATACATGACTGGCTGCATCTGTGTGTGTGTGTATACATGCCTTGCTGCATCTGTGTGTGTGTGTGTGTGTGTGTGTGTGTGTATACATGACTGGCTGCATCTGTGTGTGTGTGTATACATGCCTGGCTGCATCTGTGTGTGTGTGTGTATACATGCCTGGCTGCATCTGTGTGTGTGTGTGTGTGTGTGTGTGTGTATACATGCCTGGCTGCATCTGTGTGTGTGTGTGTGTGTGTATACATGTCTGACTGCATCTGTGTGTGTGTATACATGCCTTGCTGCATCTGTGTGTGTGTGTGTGTATACATGACTGGCTGCATCTGTGTGTGTGTGTATACATGACTGGCTGCATCTGTGTGTGTATACATGCCTGGCTGCATCTGTGTGTGTGTGTGTGTGTGTGTGTGTGTGTATACATGACTGGCTGCATCTGTGTGTGTGTATACATGACTGGCTGCATCTGTGTGTGTGTGTGTGTGTATACATGCCTGGCTGCATCTGTGTGTGTGTATACATGCCTTGCTGCATCTGTGTGTGTGTATGTGTGTGTATACATGACTGGCTGCATCTGTGTGTGTGTGTGTGTGTGTGTGTGTGTATACATGTCTGGCTGCATCTGTGTGTGTGTGTGTGTGTGTGTGTATGCATGCCTGGCTGCATCTGTGTGTGTGTGTATGTGTATACATGTCTGGCTGCATCTGTGTGTGTGTATACATGCCTTGCTGCATCTGTGTGTGTGTGTGTGTGTGTATACATGACTGGCTGCATCTGTGTGTGTGTGTATACATGACTGGCTGCATCTGTGTGTGTGTATACATGCCTTGCTGCATCTGTGTGTGTGTGTGTGTATACATGACTGGCTGCATCTGTGTGAGAAAGGCAAAAGAGCCCTATAAGGGCGAATAAGCCCATGACGAACTGGAGGGGACTGAAGGGCTGAAAGGGTTAATAGGTGTAAGATTACAGGGCACAAACCTGGCCTTAAGGGGATTGGTTGAAAAGGGGAACAGTGGGGATTGGAGGAAAGGATTGGGGGGACGGACGGGCTGTGATAGGGTATATAGAGGGGGCAGGGTTTGGGTACCTCCTCTTCGCTGGACGGTGCCAGATCCTGGTGTGTGCTGCAGCTCCTGCTCTGCGATGGCCGACCTGGCTGCATTATTGGAGATGGTGCGAGGGGCCTCTGAGGTCCTTGGAGTGGATGTCCTGCGGGAGCAGCTGGCAGCTGTGTTTGCTCCCAGCCCGGCGGTGCCTATTCCTGCACCCGGGCCTGAACTGCGCGCTCGGCGGTCACGGCCGCCGGAGCGCTACTCCCCTGTGGGGGGGAGGAGACGATCTAGGAGCCCCCTTGGGGACCCTCTGGGACTGGGGAGCCGTCCGATGCCTCCTGGGCTCTCCCCAAGCACCGGGATGAATCCGCGCCGTAGAACCCGCGAACCGGAAGTGGGCGGAGCTACACGGAGATCTACTTCCGGTTTGCGGTCTGCAAGGCCCCGGACCCGTTCTACGGCAGCCCCCGGTGACGTGCGGGCCGGGGGAGGTGCCCAGCTTGAGGGGAATATGGAGGATACTCCCTGCAGACCGCAGGGGAGCAGCAAGGGACGGGATCGGCTGCAGACAGGACGGATCACTGGAGGGATGGAGGACGGCAGCCCGGGAGGAGTGGATGTGAGCTCCTGCAGTCGGCAGGGGCATAGTCTGCGCTCCTTGGTGACGGTTCCCTCCAGTGGGGATTGTGCTGGAGGGCGTACCCGGCAGGCAATGGACACTGTACGGCCTTCCTGCAGCCGGCAGGGAGGGAGACCAGTTGGGATACCTGAGGAGCCAGCAAGGTCCAGTGGCAGCAAGGCGCCACGTCGGAAGAAGAGGAAGCGAACCAGCAGGGCACGACGTGCGGATCAGGGTGCGGTGACCGTGGGGGTTGACGGCCGCCAGGAGCTTGCTGTCCCTCTGCTGGTCTCCCCTGAGGCTGCCAGCAGCGCTACAGATTCCGAAGAGGAAGGACAACTGTCGGCTGCGTCCGGAGAGGAGGAGAGTCTACAAGAACCACGGGATACGGCTGTTCCGCGACCGTCTCAGAGGCAGCCGGGTGAGAGATCGTCTAATGCATTGAATGTTGCGGGTTGTGGGGGCACGTTGGCAGTGGTGGGGCCGAGTGATCGGGTTGTGGGTCCGAGTGGGCAATTAGCCGGGTTACCTGGGCCGGAGTTTTGGGGGCAGTTGTTAGGTGTGTTAAAAGGGTGGGTAGCAGAGGGTTCGGCAGCGTCCGGATCGGGGACTCCGGCTGGAGCTTGGGTGGGCCCCACTGGGGTGGCACAGCCGGTGGTGGCGACACGGGAGGACAGGGCGGTGGCGGCTGGGGTCGCAGCTGCGGTGGCAGTGTCACAGGTAGCGGAGGTGGCGGCCGAGTCGGATGGGGCGGTAGACAAGGAAAAGGAGAAGGAAGAGGAGTTAGTGCGGTTGGACGATAGGGCGCGGAGCGAAGTGTATGTGTGCTTCGAAAGTCCGCTTGGGACCCATTTGAAGAAGGAGGTGAGGGAAAAAATCTGGAAAGGGGAGTACGTGGAAATATTTTCCCTGCTTCCGTTAGAAAAGTTTAATTTAGATAAAATTAAGCCGAGCGACTCCAAAAAGGAAAAAGAGGATGAGGAAAAGAGGCGATATAGATTGATCCCCAGGACCTTTACTAATTGGCTACAAGCCTTTGCCATTCTGGCTATTGTCATTGGGGAAAAGGAGTCGGAGCATTGCTCCGCTCTTTTCGGTTATATGGACTCGATAGGGGAGGCGTACAGAGTGTATGGAGGCTTGGGATGGTTAAGATATGATGAGCAGTTCCGGCAACGGAAAGCTCTGCGGGCTGGAATCAGGTGGGATCACAAGGATATTTCCTTGTGGATGCGGCTCATGACGGCTCCGGCTCAGCCCTTTCGTGGGGGCGCCGGGAGCCCGGGCACAAGCGGTGGGTCCTCGGCGGGACAAAGAAAGGGGGCTTGTTGGCAGTATAATGAGGGGCACTGCAAGTTTGGGGCGTCATGCCGGTTCAAGCACGAGTGCTCCGGCTGTGGAGGTAACCACCCTTCTGCCAGGTGTTTTAAAAAAGGAAAGGGGAAGGCAGGTGAGGGTGCTGGAAAGAGGGAGGACGCCAGTGAAGGTAGAGGCGATGCTTCCCTATTTAAATAGATACCCGGATGTACAGGCAGCGGAGTTGTTGCAGCGAGGTTTTGCTGATGGCTTTAGGATCCCGTTTGATCCTGATGCTCCCGTTTTTCGCCCGGGTAATTTGAGGTCCGCTAAGGAGCATCCAGAGGTCGTGAAAGAAAAGCTATTCAAGGAGGTGGAATTAGGTAGGATGGCGGGTCCGTTCACGGACCCTCCACTTCCTAATCTTAGGATTTCGCCATTGGGGGTGGTACCCAAGAAGGAGCCGAATAAATTCCGGCTCATACATCATTTATCCTACCCGGCCGGGTTGTCGGTTAATGATGGGATCTCACCCGATCTGTCAGCAGTTTGTTATGTTTCGTTTGACAGAGCCTTGGAGTTGGTGAGAGCTGCGGGACGAGGGGCATTGTTGGCGAAATCGGATGTAGAAGCGGCATTTCGATTGCTTCCTGTTCATCCGGATAGCTTTCATTTGTTGGGGTGCATGTGGGAAGAGGAGTTTTATGTAGATTGTTGCCTGCCCATGGGTTGTTCCATTTCGTGTGCGTATTTTGAAGCATTTAGTTCTTTTGTGGAATGGGCAGTTCGGGATGTTGCAGGGGTGCACTCTGTGATTCATTATCTGGATGACTTTTTATGTGTAGGGCCTGCGGGGTCATCGGTTTGTTCATTGTTGCTGTTTACCTTGGAGAGGATAGCGAGCAGTTTTGGTATTCCTTTGGCGAAGGAAAAAACGGAAGGGCCAGCAACTGTTTTGTGTTTTTTGGGCATTGAAATTGATACGGTGGCCATGGAGTGCCGGCTGCCAGAGGGGAAGTTAGTTGATTTGAAGGAGTCGGTCCGAGCATTAATTTCGGCTAAGAAGGTGAGGTTGAGGGAGTTGCAGTCAGTGTTGGGGAAGCTGAACTTCGCTTGTCGCATTATGCCGATGGGGCGGATTTTCAACAGGAGATTAGCAAGTGTGACTGCGGGTGTCACATCTCCGAATCACTTTGTCAGGGTGACTAGGGTGATGAAAGGGGACTTGGTGGTTTGGGACTCCTTCTTAGACAGGTACAATGGGAAGACATTATGGATGAGCAAGGTGTTGTCCAATAGGCAGTTAGAGCTGTTTACGGATGCGGCGGGAGCTGCAGGCTTTGGAGCGATTTTTCGGAATCATTGGAGTGTGGGTGAGTGGCCACAGTTATGGCGAGAGAAGGGGTTGGTTAAAAACTTGGCTTTGCTGGAGCTCTTCCCAATCGTGGTGGCGGTTGAGTTGTGGGGTTCAGACTTTGCAGACAGGAAGGTTTGCTTGCATTGCGATAACATGGCTGTGGTTCATTCCATCAATACTCTTTCTGCAAAATCACCACCGGTAGTGGAGTTGTTGCGACATCTAGTGCTGCGTTGTTTAGACTTTAACATCTGCGTGGTGGCGAAGCACGTGCCGGGCGTGGAAAATGAGGTAGCTGATGCGCTGTCCCGTTTTCAGTTTTTGCAGGTTCCGGAGCCTGGTGCCAGGAGCAGACGAGGAGGGAGAGCAGTGTCCCGATTGGTTGTGGGATCTGGTATCAGTTTAGCTTATGAAGGGATCAGGAGATCGGTGACCGAGGCTACTTGGTGCCGATATCAGTCGGTGTGGCAGGAATGGGAGGAATGGGAGCGAGACGGATTATTTGGGCCAGGCTACGAAGGCAGGGTTTTTGGGGTGTTGTCGTTTGTCAGCGGAGATTTCGCGGCAGGCCGGTCAGTGTCAGCGATGGGACACAGGTTGTCCGCTCTAGCATTTTGGTTTAAGTTACAAGGGGCCAAAGATGCAACGAAAGATTTTTTGGTTCGGCAGGCCATGAAGGGTTTTAAGAAGGGGGCGAGGGCCCGTGACACCAGAAGGCCGATTTCATTTCAATTGCTAGAACGGTTGGTGCGCAGTTTGGGGGAGGTGTGTTCCTCCCGGTATGAACAGAAATTGTTTACGGTTGCATTTGTTTTGGCGTTTTTTGGGGCGTTTCGCATTAGTGAATTGGTTAGTCCTGCGAAGCATGTGTCAGGAGGTCTTTTGTTCGGGGATGTGGTGATTACGGATGATCGGGTGGAGTGTAAGTTGCGTCGCTCCAAAACGGATCAGTTGGGTCGAGGACGCTTGGTGGTGATGTATGGTATACCGGGACATCAGTTGTGTCCAGTTTTGCAGGTGGCGGGTTTTGTGCGGCTGCGCGGAGGATACCCAGGGTCCTTCTTACGACATGAGGATGGGTCATCATTGTCTAAATTTCAGTTTGTATCAGTGTTAAAAGTTTGCTTGGCACGGTTGGGAGAGATGCCAAGTGAGTATGGGTCTCATTCCTTTCGGATAGGGGCGGCGACGGAGGCTTCTAGATGGGGGTTGAGTGATGAATTGATCCGTCAGATTGGGAGATGGGAATCCTCTCGTTTTCGACTTTATGTGCGGCCTCATTTATTGACGGGAATTCAGCACTGAATGTGCATGGGGGGAAGTAGCTGTTGTTAAAATGGGGGAGTTAACTATTGTATGCCAGGTTGGTGTTTTTCGTTAATGGTGTTTGTTTTATAGGTACGTGTTTGGTCTGGATCCTCGGGCACTCCTACGTTTATTGGGGAGCGATACGTGCGGACGCACGTCCGGAGGGCAGACAGCTCGGACTGGCAAGAGAGGACGCGCGGGTAAAATGGATTGGAATACGTGGGATGACGTGGGGGAGAGTGCTCCCGGAAGTCGCGTATTATGCCAGGGTGGATCAGGACCCCAACATCCTTGTCTTGCATGTGGGAGGGAATGATTTGAGGGTGAGGACAGCCAGAGACCTGAAGAGGGAGATTAAGTTGGATTTGTTGCGGTTGTGGAGGGAGTTCCCGGGTCTAATTATTGTGTGGTCCGACATAGTGGCGCGGAAAAATTGGCGTTTTGCCAGGTCGGTCGATCGGATTAATAAAGCACGCATTAAGTTGAATAGGACGATTGGTCGTTTTGTTGCCAGAAATGGAGGTTTGGTAGTACGGCACAGAGAGTTGGAAGAGTCATTTGATCAATATTTACGGCAAGATGGTGTACATCTTACTGACATTGGTTTAGATTTGTGGATGCTGGGACTGCGGGATGGCTTGGAACAGGCCATGGGTGTGTGGAGGGCCCGGGCCACATAAGGGCTCATGTGGCCGGTCTGTGGCGGGGGGATAGGTCCGATTCCAGAGGCTGGGAGTACCAATATTTCGTGGTGGTACGAAGTCATTCATGGTAGTGGCTTCGTAAAAGAATTTGGGAACTTGTGGGTGTAGGTCCTGCAGGTTCGGGGAAGGGGTATTTAACGATGGAACGTTGATACCTCACACCTTGGGTCGGTTGGTCACGGCCGAGGTGGTCCCCTGGGCTGGTTTGAGGATACGGCCAGGGGATAAAATAATGGTTGCTTCTGGGACGGACCTATCGGTTTTTAGGTTATGGTTGTGTTATGTATATATATATCGGTTATAGTTGTTATGGTTGTATTAAAAGGGGGCGGCATGGGGAGCCGCGAAAAGATATATATATACTTGTTAAATAAAGCTGTGGCCATTCGTCCAACATATGTAGTATGTCTTTTATTTATGGGTTTGCGTTACAAGGAAGGAGGGGGGAGTTTATAATTAAGGTAAGACAGAGGTATCCCTCATAGCATCGTCATGTGTGTGTGTGTATACATGTCTGGCTGCATCTGTGTGTGTGTGTGTGTGTATACATGCCTGGCTGCATCTGTGTGTGTGTGTGTATACATGCCTTGCTGCATGTGTGTGTGTGTGTGTGTGTGTGTATACATGACTGGCTGCATCTGTGTGTGTATATATGCCTTGCTGCATCTGTGTGTGTGTGTGTGTGTGTGTGTATACATAACTGGCTGCATCTGTGTGTGTGTGTATACATGCCTGGCTGCGCCTGTGTGTGGCTGGCTTTGGCTGTGTGTGTGGCTGTCTATGTGGCTGGCTGGCTGTGTTTGTGTGGCTAACTATGTGTGTGGCTGTATGTGTGTGGCTGATTGTGTGTGTGGCTGATATTGTGTGTGTAGCTGGCTGTGTCTGTGTTTGGCTGGCTGTTGTCTGTGTGTGGCTGGCTATGGCTGTCTATGTTGCTGGCTGTGGCTCTGTGTGTGGCTGGCTGTGGCTATGTGTGTGGCTGTCTATGTGGCTGTGTCTCTCTGTGTGGCTCTCTGCGTCTGTGTAGCTGTCTATGTGGCTGACTGTTTTTTGTGTGGTTGTGGCTCTGTGTGTGGCTGTGGCGGGCTGTCTGTGTGGCTGGCCACTGGGACATCCAAATGCTGTGCGAGTGTCCGACAGTTTTCTTAGATCACATCCATGTGCAATCTGTTTTGTTTCTCAGCAGCTATTACTGCTATTTACAGGAGTATTTTACAGTTGTCTCAGCTGAAGAATGATAATGTATCAGTGAAAAAAACAGATGCCTCTCGGATGGTCCGTGTGCTGTCAGTGTGTGGTCCATCATTTTGTTGGACTCATAGACTTGCATTGGTGAGTCTCGCACATGAATCGCAGACTGTCGCAGCATGTTGTGACTTTTTTCCCATCCAGAATCTGGATGAGAAAAAAAGTGTCCGACACTCGCCAATGTGTTTCAGACGTTGATTAACTGACTGCACTGCGATAAAATCACACATAGCACTCATCTGAGTTTCACGCCAGTGTGTCCGTGCCCTAATAATAAAATCCATATAGTAATCCTACAATGTCTGCTGGACATGATATGAGGAGGGTTTATGGCTCAGTTAGTACACACCATACGTCATGGTATGGGGAGGGTGTATGGCTCAGTTAGTACACACACCATACATCTCGTTATTAACCAGTTAATGCTCTCTTGTCCGCCGCACTGCAGTGTGAAAAGAGGAAGACAGCGAGACAGGCAGCGACATGGCATCAGAGAGCCCCTGACCTCGAAATAGAAGATCCTCAGATCCTGGTATTGTGACATAATATTAAGAATAATATGTTTTGCACTTATATTACACTATGCACTCCACAGCACTTTACATACATCATCAACACTGTCCCCATAGGGGCTCACAATGAAAACATCCTACCAGTATGTCTCATATTGTACATCGCCTTTCTTTGATATCACCTTCACAAATATTGCATTTATTGCACTTGTCAGGTTTTGGATGTTTTAAGATTGCATTTGTTTGCAGGATGTCAGAATTGACTCCCAGAGCTGCTAGTGTGACAGTTAATGTCTTACAGCATCTTAGATTTTTTTTGCCTAATGTTACTTCCAAGTTTCTCAATAGGGCTGAGATCAGGGAAGACTGGTAGCCACACCATGGTTTTCTCTACTTTTATGTCCATAGCAGCCAATTACTCAGGGCTATGCTCTGTACCAAGAGATGGTGCATTGTCATGCATAGGGATGATTTTGTACGAAGAAAAAAAGTGGTCAGTCTAAAAGTATATATACTTTGCCGTGGTCACGCCTTCATGGACCCTATAGGGGCAAACTAGCTCTCTCCACATGATTAAGACCCAAAACATAACTGCCACCTCCTTGCTGATGTGACATGGTGGCGGTCATCTAGCAACCATCCACCACCCCAACCATATTGGGAACCTCTAGGCTCCTCTTAGCTACTCCTCTGTCTGCAGGGGGGCGTGGCACGATGGGGGGGCGCACCGCTGACAGTGCCTAGGGCGGCAGGAACTCCAAATACGGGCCTGACTGGAGGGACTGGGATGGGCCGCCGAATATTTCCGACAGCACCCCCCCTCCCCGCCGAGGGCTGGCGGAAAAATTTTGCCACCCAGGGTTTGCGTCGCCAGTCAGCCCCTGGTGATATGGTTGGTCTCCTGATGAAGGAGCAAGGATAACACCCCGAAATGCGTAAAATAAAGCCACCATTGTTTGATATAGTTCTGTGGTCCATCACAGCGTGGATCATTTACACTTTATCTCCTTGCATTCATTTGGTTAATCCGTATAACTAAGCATAGGTTAGATAAGATAAGATAGACCTGTATTAGCATAAAATAGGATAAGATAAACTTGTATAGACATAGATAAACAGGATTAGGATAATGTTAGTTGATTAGGAGCATCTAACTGGTCTCTAGGACCCAGAACTCCTAATGGTTTGTAGGGGATCAAATACTTATTTCTCTCTGCAAAATGCACGTATATTTATATAATTTAGACAATGTGATTTTCTAGATTTTATTTTTAATATCTCTCACTGTTAAAATTAACTTTTGTGCCTTTTTTGCTGGTTTCTATTGAAAGACTGGCCAAAGACTATAGCACTTGAACATGTTGCACATTAATGACTTGACAGGACTTGTTTGTACTACTGCAAAAGAGGAGCCGTGGCTGAGGCCACGCCTGTGTTAAATATAAAGACAAAGCAACCGATGCGGTGAAGATCAAAAATATGGTCTGTCTGCCCTGCGACCGCACCTAGGAACGATACCTCAGGAGAGGTTTGGGGCTGTAATCCATGATGTTACTTCAGTTGTTGTTTGCAACTCTTTGTATTCATGATACATGCCTTCCTAATGTAATGAATGTTTACAAAAACTTGTATTTGACAGTTTTATATGTTAAAATGTTATTGATTGTTGTTTAGTGTTGACAAAAAAAGGTTCTTGCCTAATCTTTTGTACTCTCTTACAGTCCAGGAGGTACTGTGATTAACTAGGGGGGAATGTAGCACCCCTGCTGTCTGGCTGCTACAAGTGATAATGCATTTAATATTTTGTGATTGTTATATCTGTAGAGAGGTGAGGAATATTCTGCAGGAATTCCCCTACACATCCAACATTTCCAAATTCCAATCAGAAGGTGCGGGCAGAAGAGACCCACCTTAGGGCAGACCCCACTTCTAGTTGGAAGGAGGAGTTAGGAGAAGGGAGAGGTAGGGAAAGGAACTGTTCTAGGCTGGATGTTGTGCCATGAGGCCAACAGGTTGCATCTACTGCCAGCTCAGAGTAGCTGTACAGAGGAACAAAAGCTGCAAGAAAGGTACCGGGCCCTACGTGTCCAGGTTTAAAGGACCTGGCCACAGAACCTGGAGGCTATGGGCTTTCATGCCCTGTTGACTCGTTCAGAGCACAGTGGCAAAGAGAGCCAGAGAACTAAGGTGTTGCTCGCAGAATTTGTGTCACCTGCCCAGCTGTACAGTAACCACAGCCCAGAGGAAGCTAGAGGATGCAGAGAATAACTGATATCTGGGACTAGAACTCAGCAGGAAGGCCAACACACCTTATTCCAGCAGGGTGGACTCGTCTCACTTCAGACTGGCCGAGTCATATACTTGGGTCTCTACATGTGTCCTGGACTGGCTGTGTTAACAACTGTAGAGCAAAAAGGTAAAGAAATAAGAAACTGACTGCTGTGCCTTATTTTATGTGGCACCTCTCCTCTGCACCTCCGACTACAACAAATATCATCCACCTTCTACATTTCTCGAGGACCTTCCCCATGCTGGAGGGAGGTATTACCACCCCACTACCAAAATAACTATTCCTTGGGAGTTACATATATGCAGTGCCAACAACCTAGTGGCTGGATACCTTCAGCTGGCATCACAAACACTTTTCATTTATCTTTCTTTTCTTTTTCTCCATTTTTCCTTTCTCCCTTGTTAATGTGGTGCAGGGCTACAGCACTGGGTCTGCTACTATGATATTGACTTTATTGGACCCTGATGTTGAGTACCCCGGCCCCGCGGGCTCCACACTTGCTGTGGGGGGCATTAAACTGGGGGCTGATTGTGGGATGATGTTATACTGGGTGCTGGTCATAGATGACATTAACCTAGGGGCTGGCTGTGGGGAACGTAGAGGAGGCTGGCTTTTGGACGACATACTGGGGCTGGTTATGGGGGCCGTTATCCTGTGGGGATTGCTTTGTGGGACATTATACTAGGGGCTTGCTGTGGCCGATATTACTGGGGTCTGATTGTGGGGGACATTATACTAGGGGCAGGCTGTGGAGGACATTATACTGGGGGCTGGCAGACATTATAATATACAGGGCTCTATGGGGTCATCATACTGTATAGGGGCCTCTTGGAGACATTATATTGTGGGCTGAGGAAACATCATACTGTAAAGGGGGCTGTGATGACTACACTTTATAGAGTGCTGTAAGAGACATACTGGGTTTTGTGATGACTTTACAGTGTTGGGGGCTGTTGGGGATCTTATATTGGGGATGTGGTTCCACTGTAGGGGACATAATACTGTATATGGGCTCATGTGGACTTTACACTTTTTTTAGATTCTGTCTCTCACAGTTGAAGTGTACATACAATACAAATTACAGACCTCTCCATTCTTTGTAGGTGGGACAACTTGCAAAATCGGCAGTGTATCAAATACTTATTTTCCCACCTGTATTTATTGAATTTATTTTTGAATGTTATACTGTTACTTCTTAAAGTTTTCTTTAAGTTGTTTGTGACTATTGTTTGCAGCACATGAGCATTGAAACTAATCACCGAGTTCTGCAGTCATAATGTGATAGGTAGCATGTGAGTCCTGTGCCCAGGGATTGAATGTACCTGTCATGTAGTTCTACGCCCCCGACCTCTGATCAAAAACTTAGCTAACAACTATCCATTTCTGTAACAAAAGTTTTCAAAGCAGGTATGGTTAACTGTACAATTTTACCTTATATATGGAGCTCGAGAAATGGTGTTATATGTTCCAATAAGCTCCATCCTGTCTCCTCCTCCTGCAGTTCTGTATGTCACATCACATATAATACACCACAATACAGAGCTTCCTAAAACATCTGCTCCACCAGACACCAGATACATCAGATCTACCATGAAGAAAAGTCACATTGTCTGCATATTACTGCTTCTCTGCTCAGGTAAGAAGAACCCTGGATTATTGTGTGATTAGTGCAGAAAAGCAACAAAGATGTTATTCTAATTTTCCTATATCTATAACAGATAAATAAAGTAATTGATGGCAGTAATGATTAAATATACTCTATACTCATTTCCAGGGCAAATTGTCGGCGACTCTATTGAGCAAATAAATTCCCAGATATTTACTGAAGAAGGAAATAATGTCACTCTCTCCTGCTCCTATAAGACTTCATCATCTGGCTACACGTATTATCTTTATTGGTATCGTCATGATCCTGGATCAGCCCCACAATACATATTACGTAAAATTAATAAAGTCTCCATTGGTAATTCTGAGGGGAAATTCACATCTGATGTGACATTAAACTCTACAGAACTGGTTATCAGAGATGTGAAGACAGAGGACTCCGCCACCTATCTCTGCGCTCTGCAGGCAGCACAGTGTTACACTTCTCTCCTCACATCCTACATAAACCTCAATCTCAAAGGTAGAACCAGTATAGATTGTGTGCACTACCTACTGTGTCAGCAGATGATACATTCTCTACCACTGATATATGGCAGAGCTAAGGCTGTAACTCACAGCCTGTGGATAGTGAGAATAAATACGGTATTCTCATTCTCAAGTTTTTAAATAAGTAAAATTGCAAAATACTTGTAATAAAAAAAGCAACTGCACAATTTACCTATTGTTAAACAATCCTCTTTGATATCCAGAACTTATGAATGTTTCATTTTATGGCTTACAGTCTATTGAAAAACTCACCATTTGCAGCCAGAAAAATCTAATCAAAGCACTTAGCAGGATGCAGTCAGACCCCATTAAAGGGATCCTGTCACCTCCAAAACGCCTCCTAAGCTACCAAAACATGTCCCTGCAGCATATTATCAACAATCTCACACTCCTTTTGTCTCCTAAAAGCATCCTGTGAAAGTGCATAAAAGCTTTTTAATACTTACTCATTAGTGATTATAATTAGCAGGGGCTATATTCTTTAGTCCCCAGGGCGTGTTGTTTTGCAGGCTCCAGGATCCACCCTCTCTCTGTCTGTTTGCTCTGCTTGTGGAGGCTTTGCCCTCCCCCCTCTCTGTCACTGACAGAATGCAAATCATTAGTCCTGCCTTCAGCTCCACATCACTGCAGAAACTGCACAGAGAGGCTGGATCATTCAGGCTGTAAAACAACACGCCCTAGGGGCTAAAGAATATAGCCCCTGCTAATTATAATCCCTAATGATTGAGTATAAAATCGTTTGTATGTACTTTCACAGGATGCTTTTAGGAGACAAAAGGAGTGTGAGATTAGTGATAATATGCTGCAGGGAAATGTTTTGATAGCTTAGGAGGCATTTGGAGGTGACAGGATCCCTTTAAATAAAGGCAAACACAGGTGCACAGAACCGACACAATCACTCTCAACCTATCAGTACATGGGGAGGTGACTGTCGGCATTCACTATGCACAAAGATAATGTTTGCATACATAGGGCCCCATTCACACTGATTCATATGACACGTTAAGCTAAAATAAAAGCAAACAGTAGTTTTTTTTTTATAGTTTTTTGAGCATATTGTCAGGGACTTGTAAGCGTGATGATCTGTAACGTGGATTATGAGCTTAACACGTTCTGGCCAAAACATCTACCAATATCTTACAAAAAAATGTTTTATTTATAATAAAAAAAATGTGCACTTTTTTATCATTTCTGCGGGGTGCAACTGGGCCCCATGGGGCGTCATTCATCTAGTGGTGCAGAGGTATCATATTGGGCTGTCCGCTTGGTCTAATAGCTGGGACAGGACCAGTGGGTTGCATACAGGCACTCTGCATCATATGTACTAGTGTGAATGGCGCCCTGCAAAAATTATCTGTGTGCATAGTAAATGCCGATGGTCACCTCCCCCATGTATTGGCAGGTTGAGAGTGATTGTGTCGGTTCTGCGCACCTGTGTTTGCTTTAATTTAATGGAGTCTGACTGTATCCTGCCAAGTGCTTTGGTTCAATTTTTCTGACTGCAAACTGCAAGTTTTTTGATTACTGGCCTTCTTTAGTAGTTAAAGTCTATTGCCAAGGCCACAGAAATCCTGCAGTCTCAGAATAGCCAGATAATATAAAATATGTATATTTAAGTGCTGCCTAGATTTACATGCATATATATATACGTAAATACTCACCTAATCGTATCTGTCATTCACTTCCGTTAGGATGAGGCCGCATCTCACAATCCACAGCGCCGACCAGAAGTATACCGGAAGCCATATTGGGACACCCAAGTGATGGATAAAGGCACCCTTCAAATATCAGGGACCTGGAGCAGTTTGCGAAAGAAGAATGGTCTAAAGGTTGTGCAACCAAGTATTAGACTGAGGGTACCAATACTTTCATCTGGCCCATTTTTGGAGTTTTGTGTGAAATGATCAATGTTTTGCTTTTTGCTTAATTCTCTTTTGTGTTTTTTCATTGAAGACAAATTAAATGAAGATAATAGTACCAAAGAATTTGTGAATGCAATCATTTTCAGGAAGAAAATGAGTATTATCTGACAGAATTGCAGAGGTGTCAATAGTTTTGGCCACAACTGTATCTACTGTACGTTAGCGTCAGACTAGGGATGAGCGAGTCTACTCGTTACTATTCGTTACTCGGCGAATAGTACGGTACTCGCTCTACTCGTTACTCTGCGAGTATCCTAGTGATTACTCGCACAGTAACGAGTACAATGTAAATTAATGGGGAATGCAATTCGTCTGCTTCTGGACCCTATAAAGAGGTCTTGCAGCAGAGGAAAAACCTGCAATTCCCCATTTCATTGTTTAAAAGCCAGTGGCAAAAAGCCACCGGCTTTTAAACAATGCTGACAGCCACTGACAGCTTCCCTGCCGCCTGACAGCTGGATCCTCTGCTCCCCCCACCGCCTCCCCATCCTATCCTAACATAGGATCGGGGGGGGGAAGGTGAGCGGAGGATCCAGCTGTCAGCAGTGGCTAGAGCGGGAGGGGGAGGGGCGGCGGTTCACTCACCGACCTCCGTGGCCACCGTCTTCTTCTGTGTCTTTGCGACAACAGCCGCAAAGAACGGAGGCAGCCGCAAAGCACAGCCGCTATCACTGCATTAAGTGAAAATCGGATTCTCACGGATTGCCCCAGTCCGGAGCAATCCGGGACCACAGAGCCCCATGTTATGGGGCGCCGGATTGCACCTGATGGGTACAATCCGGGGGAATCCGGTTTTCAAAACCGGATTCTCCCGGATTGTACCGGTCCGGTGCAATCTGTCGCCCCATAACATGGGGCTCTATGGTCCCGGATTGCACCAGACTGGGGTAATCCGGTTTTCAATCCGGTTTTCTATTTTTGACCTTCCCGCCTGGATTTTCAAATGAACAGCTGACTCAGGTCAGCTGTTCATTTGAAGTAGCAGTGCTGTGAGGTTCATGTGAGTTTATGCTTGCCTGCATGAACTCACATGAACTTTCCCAGGGTGCACAGCTCTGCTACATCTCTGGTGGAGGTTCTCTACCAGAGATGTAGCAGAGCTAAAGAAGAACCCTGGATTGGACTATGTCGGACGGAAGAGGATTTTTTTAAAATAAAGATGGAGTCCCTAAGTGTCTTTTTGTTTTTTTTTCAAATAAGAATATTTTTTCTCTGTGTTGTGTTTTTTTTAAAAATTCACTAGAAATTCATGGCGGTCATGTCTACTATTGGCGTGACCGCCATGAATTTCGGGCTTACGTATACAAACATACATGTACACACACATATACACACATAAACATGCATAAACACACATATACATATACACACACATGTACACACACACGCATAAACACATGCATACACTCTTACACAGTATAATGTCCCCACACATACATACACACACACATACATACACACTGTATAATGCGCACCCACATACATACACACATACACATAGTATAATGTCCTCACACACATATACACACACTCATACACACACATACATACACACACATGCACAGTTACTCATGTGGCTCCCATCTTTGGACACTTGGTATACAATGATAGCGATGGTGTGATGTATCGCACCGCCTGCCCCACTGCAAGATTACAGTAATTTCAGGATTACGTCAGAGGAGAACTTGGTGGGAGCTAGTAAAGTGGATAACGAGGTGTCTCTGTCTGTTTTGTATGCAATAAAGGATTTCTCTTGGTGTTGTGTTTTTTCCTCTTAACTGAAAGTATTGCTAATGGCCGAATATCATACTGATCGCTGACATTAGCAATAGGGCTTGATGTCTTCTGCTAACTAAAGGCTGCCACCACTATACAGCAGCTGGAAGAGAAGGGTAACTGCCAGTTTGCGCCAAATCTGGAGTGGTTGCTGGCTGTAATTTTCAGCATAGGGGGCCAAGCAGGTTTTTGTGGGCCGAGGGCAACACAGTCTCAGTAGGCCCCTTTAACATAGACCATGATTCATGAATATAATATAGAAGCTGTAGACTGTGTATATGTAATATAGAAGCTCCTGGGAGGGCTGTGTATTTAATATAGAGGCTGTTTAGGGCTGTATATATGATATGGAGACTGCCGGGCTGTATATATAATATAGAGGCTTCGGGCTGTATATATTATTTGGAGGCTTTGCTGAGCTGTATAGATTATTTGGAAGCTGTGCCAGGCTGTATATATTATTTGTAAGCTGTGGCAGCCCAGCAGCAGCCTCCAAATTATATATACAGCCCAGTACAGCCTCCAAATAATATATATAGCCCAGCACAATCTCCGTATTATATATACAGCGCAGCACAGCCTCCATATATATACAGCAGAGCATAGCCTCCAAATAATATATACAGCCCAGCACAGCCTCCATATTATATATACAGCACAGCAGCAGCCTCCATATAACCCAGCACAGTCTCCATATACATCAGCAAAGAATCCATATACCTCAGCAGTAGCCTCCATGTACTCCAGCAGCAGCCTCCATATACCCCAGCAGCAGCCTCCATATACCCCAGCACAGCCTCCATTTACAGCCAGCACAGCTTCCATATACAGCCAGCACAGCCTCTATATACCCCAGCACAGCCTCCATTTAAAGCCAGCACAGTCTTCATATACAACAGCACAGCCTCCATATACACTCAGCATACCCTCTATATACCCTAGCACAGGCTCCATTTACAGCCAGAATAGCCTCCATATACACCAGCACAGCCTCCATATACAGCCAGCACAGCCTCTATATACCCCAGCACAGCCTCCATTTACAGCCAGTGTCTGGACCCCAGGGGTCTGGGTACGCAGGTCTCGGGCGGTCAGGTGCAGGGATGTCATGAGCGGTCGGTGCCCGAGCCTGTGCCCCTGGGTGACAAATAAAAAGGGGCTTATTTAAAGGGATTGAATTATTGTCAGTCGTGAAACCACCTGTAGGTCCAATGATGGCACTGGCGCTGCTGGAACACCCGGGGTGATGTGCGGCAGCAAGATGTTGTAGCCCTCTACAGGTAGGGAGGTGTCCCCGGGGTGTTGGAAGTAGCAATGGTGGAATAGGGCAGCATAGTCACTGTGGAGCAAAGCAGGTAAATCACAGTTCTCTTAGAAGAAGCACTGACACGTTGCTCACTGTGAACAGGTACTTTACTCCGGTAATATGCCATTTTACAGGGTAATGCAGTTCTTTCAGCTAAAGTAGTGGACCGGGTGGTTCTGGTAGTGAGCAGTGTCCCTCTGAAGCTCCACTGGTGTTCCTTCTCTATCACTTTCTTCGTCCTACGTTGGTGCTGCCCTGCACGGATCCCGCTTACTACCAGCCTGTCGGGGTGATGAGTCGTCCCCACTGTGCCCTGAAGGGAGCTCAACCTGACTTGGTACTTCTGGTGGAGACTGTGCTTGATTTGGGCGGTTGGGCCATGCTCCTATGACGCTTGCGACCATGCAAGTAATTTGTAGCTCAGGGATGCACCTCTGATCCATGTCGGAGCCGGTACCCCCGCTTTGGACTGGGCTAGGGTATTTGGTTACCCTCTATCTGCCCTTTTCTCTTCTGGGTCACCAGATTGAGGTGCCCTCCCTCTTAGCTTCTCCTCTGCTGTTCTCTGTTCTTACTGTTTCTGTTCAACTTCTCCTTACTTCACAGCTTTCACTCTAATTTTGTCTGCTTCTGTCTCTTCACTGCTCTGGACTACACTTTAACTGTAACTGTAAATGTTCTTTCCCGCTTTCCCACCTCACTATATAACCTAGCTTCTCCACCCACCAGGACCGGTTACCCTAGTAACGGGTAGTCTGATTGGTCCCCTATCACTAAGTGTGTGTGTGTGTGGTGCTGGAGCTTTAGGCTTCAACTACTCCTTACTAGAACAACTCTATCCGGGACCAAGTGTCTTTCGGTCCGCGCCGCTGCTCCAATAAGTATTAGAAACACTGGAGTGTTTTAAATAAAAGATCTTCAGTTTTATTTCCGACGCGTTTCGGAGCTAAACACCCAGCTCCTTCTCTGAGGAAGGAGCTGGGTGTTTAGCTCCGAAACGCGTCGGAAATAAAACTGAATATCTTTTATTTAAAACACTCCAGTGTTTCTAATACTTATTGGAGCAGCGGCGCGGACCGAAAGACACTTGGTCCCGGATAGAGTTTCACCCCCACGATTGTGAAAGTGTGGTCCCGGCTGCGGCTGCTGTGTTTGAGCGATCAAGCTGGTTGTGGGCTTCACAACCGTATCAGGTGAGCAGTTTTCACACTGTATGGGATTCGTTTTGTATTAAGGATAAGACCCTATGCGCATTCTCATTTTTTAGATATTCCTTACTAGAACAAAGCATACTGCACCTTCTGTTAGGGGTGCAGTACACTTTTGTAGCGCACTGGCTAGCGGGTCGCTACACCAGCACAGCCTCCATATACACCCAGCACAGCCTCTATATACCCCCACACAGCCTCCTTTTATAAGCAGCACAGACTCCATATACCCCAGCACAGTCTTCATGGTACATATAACCCCCCATCCTGCTGCACACAGTAAAAAAACAAAAAAAAAAACTGATCATACCTTCCATCCGCTTCCCCATGACTGTGTCCTTAGGGCTGCCACTAGGAATTTTGGGGCCCCTGACTGCCAAAATTTTGGGGTCCCCCTGAGACATCTCCACTTGGCTCTGCCTCCACCCATGCTCCACCTCCAACCAAACATGCATTATAATTTTAGTGAGAAATTGGAACAGCACAAAAAATTCTCAATTTATGTGCAAAGCTTTCCCAACAAGCAATCCAGTTGGTTTTTACAATAGAGTAAAATAGAAAAAACAGGACAAAAAAATAGAAAAAAATAGACTTTATTGTCCAATGCGTAGCCACACCATTGGGCAATAAAGTCCACTTTTTTCTATATTTTTGTGCTGTTTTTCCTTGTTTTACACACTATCTCTATTATATATTACAAAAACACACATATTTGAGACTGCTGTGGGGTGAATACACAGTAGCTGTATATTCAATAGAGAATACACAATAGAGATGGCTGCTAGCTGGATACACAATAGAGATGGCTGCAGGTTGTATACACAATGGAGACTGCTGCTGGCTGTACACACAACATAGAACACACAAAAGAGTCGGCTGCTGGCCATACACAATAGAAAATACACAATAGAGATATCAATGGATAAGAAAAAAAATGCGGCACTCACCGAGCAGAGCTTTTTCCTTTTTTATTTCAGAGTCCTCTTTACATGGTTTCTCTGCGATGGGGGAGGGAGTGAGGAGACACACAGGTGTCCTGTGTGTCTCCTCACTCCCTCCCCCATCGCAGAGAAACCATGTAAAGAGGACTCTGAAATGTCCTCTTTACATGGTTTCTCTGCGATGGGGGAGGGAGTGAGGAGACACACAGGTGTCCTGTGTGTCTCCTCACTCCCTCCCCCATCGCAGAGAAACCATGTAAAGAGGACTCTGAAATAAAAAAGGAAAAAGCTCTGCTCGGTGAGTGCCGCATTTTTTTTTTTTTTTTTTTTTTTTCTTATCCATTGATATTGCTGTCTAATAAGCGTGCACCCGGGCACATGAACCTGCTTTACTCGCACCCTTACATGTGTAAGTAGCACCGGTCCCTGTAGCACAGCAGTGCCCAGTATATATCTGCAAAACCTTTTACACAATAGAGATGGCTGCGGGCCGTATAGAAAATAGAGATGGCTGTGGGCCCGGCCGCATAGACAATGGAGACAGCTGCTGGCTATACACACAGTAGAGAATACACAATAGAGACTGCTGCTGGTTGTATACACAATGGAGATGGCTGTGGGACAAATGCACTGTACCTACAGTATATATATATATACAAATAAAGCATGTAGTGTGGACCTGTATATAGAGTATAGTGCTGTGCAGAGACAGACACACATACAGAGACAGAGAGACAGACAGAGAGAGACAGAGAGAGAGGCAGACAGAGAGAGACAGACAGAAAGAGACAGACAGAAGGAGACAGACAGAGAGAGACAGAGAGACAGACAGAGAGAGACAGACAGAGAAACAGACAGAGATAGAGAGAGACAGACAGAGAGAAAGACAGAGAGTGTGACAGACAAACAGAGAGAGACAGACAGACAGGCATTCAGAGATAGAAAGAGAGAGACAGAAAGAGAGAGAGACAGACAGGGAGAGACACACAGACAGAGAGAGAGAGACAGAAAGAGAGAGATACAGACAGACGAGCATACTCACCATCAGCACCAGTAGCAGCGGCGGTGGCAGCAGCAGCAGCTTCGTCTTGACTTTAGTCCCTTGCATCCTGCCGCAGCCCGCGTGACTTTCGATTTGCAGGCCACACCGCAGCAGCAGTGATAGACAGGAGACAGGGCCCAATCAAGAGGAGAGGGGGCAGGGCCGGGCAGTGATTGACAGGAGAGGGGGCCCATCGCGGGGGTGAACTTAGCCTCTCTGCCGCCTGAGGCAAACTGCAAAACGGCGTCCCCAGCTACCCGAGTAAATGTTTTAAATTGGTAGAAATAAATCTGGTGCATACAGATCTATATCTGTCCTGTAAAAATGAGTACAATAGTGGACATTTTAATTTAAAGAAATAGAAAAAAGTTGTCCAAACACAAGGATGACAGCGCCATCATATGCACATACCAGAACCACACAGAAGAATTCAGAACAAAGATCATTAATGGCAATGGCAGACCTGGCACAAGCATACAGACACACAATAGTGGCGCCCCTGCGACCGGACGGCCACAGGCTGAACTGCAGTTGGGACAGGTAAGCCGGTCAGCTCACAAAAACACCCACATACACACTCCGACCCTGAGCCCAAGTCACTTCTGGTTGGGCGAGGGGTGGCGGGAGTAGAATAGTGTGGGTGGGAAGTAGAGAGAACCCGGGAAAGGGGTGGAGGAACTAGACTCCAAGAGGACCTAGGAACACTAAGTTGGGCAAGTAGACCGAGAGATTCCCTGGAGGCTGGAGGAGCAGGGAAACCTCCCCAAGCCGAGACACCCTTCAGCTGAGTACTAACTGAGACAGACTGAGAGAACAACGAGGCCCAGCAGCCTTCACCTTTAATGGCCGGCCGGGGACCGATGCTGGAACCCGCGTAGAAGAAGAAGAAGGAGCCAGGTGAGCCCGACTAATCTGACTCACTGGTGGCTGGGCCAGAGAACCAGAGTTTCGGCTCTGTAGATGTGGCCGGGAACGCTTTACGCCCCCAACCACGAGACACCTGGTGGGGTGCGGGAACTCCATGCCCCCGAGGCCCAACAACCAGTAGGACAAAGCCATCGTACTAGGGCTAGTGACCCAGAGAGTGGGATGACTCACAGTAGAGCTTGTGACGGCCAGACTGAACCCGTACGCGAGAGGACAGAAGGAACTAGAGGGCCCGAGAGGTACACTGAGGTGAGTGATACAGAGGAACCATCCTGGCTGCAGTGAGAACCCGTACCCGTAGCTGGTATGTCAACTGTGTCCAAAACCAGTGTGTAAAGAGCTGAAAAGAACTGTCAGTGTTGCCACTGTTGAGTTAACCAGTGGAGGAAAACACCTGGCAAATTCAAGAACTGCGTTTGAGACTTATTGGTACAGAGACTGCTGCGGCTAACCTGCGGAGCCACCTACACTTGTTCCCTGCGCGTGCTAGTTGGAAGAGCTGCGATAGGAACAGAGCACAGCATCCCGGGCGCGCAGGACTCTGATAACCAAGCCCTACCCGTAGAGGGCTCACCATCCCAGCTGATGCCACTACCATCGTGTTCGGCGGATACCACAGCAGCGGTGGCCACATTGGCCATGACCCACGGGTGGCACCATAAACAATTCCCATAAAAATGTAAGAATATAACCCCTTTTCATTGCCGCACCTGGGACCATGGAGTCGGGCCACGCTGCCATGGCACCCCAGAGACAGCACGGTCCAACTCCGAGTACCCCGGGCACTGGGGTGCGGCACAATGATGGCAGCAGAGCGGTGGTCCTGTAGACAGACACAGTCCTGCATCCTTCTAGCACAGGAGGCAGCACTGATTGCCAACCTCTGGCACACATCTACAAAACTCTGGGCAGCACCAATGTGGCCGCTGCCTGGCACTGACTTGTCAGACATGTTCACCATGCTGCACCATCCACACACCATCATCCATGCAATATATCTTTTAAACTGCAAATGTGGGAAACAATACAGAAACTGCAGCAAAGGATGTCGTCTTATAGATATAATGTCAGAGAAGGGTTGCAAACTCATGGTGTTTCATGACATTACTCCAAATTCCACTCTAAAGAAGTCTCCTTTAAGGTAACCCCAATAGATCACGTTCTGGAGTTTGTTGCTAACCGTTAATGTATTCTCACCAGAAAGGAGATTTATTGCATTCATAAATTAAAGACATTGTCCCCACACGGTCTTAATGAAATCCAAGACCTGCTCAAATAAGCACAGCTAAGACAGCAGAGAGTAAGCAATAAACAAGATGTACTGAGATATGGCATCTAAAACCATACTCTATTGCATTAAACCAGTAGAAGGTCCCTGATTAGCATATTGGGTAACAGAATGGTTCGATGAATGAGGGGTACCATTTATTTTAACCTCAATGTTGTTAATCATTGAGAGGCAGGAGCTGGCTGGCCCAGGGGGCAGGGGGCAGATGTAGTTTTGGGGCCGCCAACCAACTGTCGTGTTGGTCTGGGAAGCCGCTCTGCCCCTGAAGCTCACTGGTCATGGTCCACTGCTGTGTGCTTGCCCCCCAGGCCGAAATTTGCCAGCCCCTGTTGAGAGGAGAGAATAAAAAATAGAAGATACAAATGTCAGTGCTCTTATGCAGCCGTTCTCTAAATTCTTGGTCCTATGATCAGTGTATGCGTGCAACTATGATAGAATATAAAAGAAAGAGTGTAGATGCCGCAAATAATTGCTAAATGATGGGGTCATACCCTTTGAGGATGATGCTTGCGGAGCAGTGTGTTGTCAATGGGAGGAATACCAGAGGGGCTTGTACTGAGTGCTGCTCTAAGATCCTCACTGTGACAAACTGCCTCGAATGTAAGCTGTCATTCCAATGGATAGTGGAATCACAGTAATAATCTACCTCCCTAAAGAAGTCTATTTATTTGGTCAGGTTATCTATAGACCAATAAATACTCCCAAGATTTCCTATAGTAGATGCTGATTTCTTGAAAGGAATCAGGGTAATCCCAATGGATGGGAACACTAAAAAAAGGCATATGTTGGTATGGAAGTTTTGGAGCAATCGTTATAGATGGGTTCTATTCAACTAGATGTAAGATGTTTAAATGAAATATAATTTATTTTATTTTAAGATGGTTTGAGATGAAGTCTATATGAATTTTATATGAAATTTGTGAATCTTTTATGATATTTGTTTACTATGATCCTCTGATGAATTGTATTAATGTTTATTGTAAATGAGGAGGTTTTTAATGACTTAATTTACGTGACGACGTCTTTAAGACATCAGTAACGTCAATCTCCTATTTATATCCTTGTCAACAAACTGCCTGTAAAACCTTTGGATCTCTGAAGAAGTGGGGGTATCCCACGAAACACGTAAGATGGAATAAAGGTACTCTTTTTGATTGATCTGTGTGTCCATTGGAGTTCTTACGTTGACCGGCAGCGCACATGAAGCCATCCATTCCTTCCAAGTCTTTGGGTTTCTACCAGGAAATAAAACACTTTAATAATAAAATAAAACACAGAAACAGGTTTTTAAGTATAAATAAATGTATTCACATACATTGGGAGAGAGTACTGAATAAGAGAAACAGCGGACAGAGGCCCCAGCGCCAAAGAGGCCGCCCTCATTGTGATGTCAGCACCCTCCCGATGTAATAGACTCTGGCTCACATCTAGTAAAGATATATTTTCATAGAATGGTATAGTTGGAAGGGACTTCAGGGGACATCGGATACAGCTGCAAGTGAGTTTTCCTAAATTATCCCAACTTTATGTTTATACAGTGTCACAAACGTAGTCAGGACCTGCAGCTCTCTGGCACCCTCTTATCCTGCTGGCCAAACACAGTATTGACAGTGGATAGGAAAAGGAGCGGAGCTGCTCTAATTTGTGTTGACTATTACAGCACGTGGTGTGACGGGATATACAGTACAGACCAAAAGTTTGGACACACCTTCTCATTCAAATAGTTTTCTTTATTTTCATGACTATGAAAATTGTAGATTCACACTGAAGGCATCAAAACTATGAATTAACACATGTGGAATTATATACTTAACAAAAAAGTGTGAAACAACTGAAAATATGTCTTATATTCTAGGTTCTTCAAAGTAGCCACCTTTTGCTTTGATTACTGCTTTGCACACTCTTGGCATTATCTTGATGAGCTTCAAGAGGTAGTCACCGGAATGGTCTTCCAACAGTCTTGAAGGAGTTCCCAGAGATGCTTAGCACTTGTTGGCCCTTTTACCTTCACTCTGCGGTCCAGCTCACCCCAAACCATCTCGATTGGGTTCAAGTCTGGTGACTGTGGAGGCCAGGTCATCTAGCTCAGCACCCCATCACCATCACACCTCCTCCATGCTTCATGGTGGGAACCAGGCATGAAGAGTCCATTCATTCACCTTTTCTGCATCGCACAAAGACACGGTGGTTGGAACCAAATATCTCAAATTTGGACTCATCAGACCAAAGCACAGATTTCCACTGGTCTAATGTCCATTCCTTGTGTTCTTTAGTCCAAACAAGTCTCTTCTGCTTGTTACCTGTCCTTAGCAGTGGTTTCCTAGCAGCTATTTTTCCATGAAGACCTGCTGCACAAAGTCTCCTCTTAACAGTTGTTGTAGAGATGTGTCTGCTGCTAGAACTCTGTGTGGCATTGAACTGGTCTCTAATCTGAGCTGCTGTTAACCTGCGATTTCTGAGGCTGGTGACTTGGATGAACTTATCCTCCGCAGCAGAGGTGACTCTTGGTCTTCCTTTCCTGGGGCGGTCCTCATGTGAGCCAGTTTCTTGTAGTGCATGATGGTTTTTGCAACTGTACTTGGGTACACTTTCAAAGTTTTCCCAATTTTTCAGACTGACTGACCTTCATTTCTTAAAGTAATGATGGCCACTCGTTTTTCTTTACTTAGAATTTGTATTATGGCAAGAAAAAAGCAGCTAACAGTCTATTCAGTAGGACTATCAGCTGTGTATCCACCAGACTTATGCACAACATAACTGATGGTCCCAACCCCATTTATAAGGCAAGAAATCCGACTTATGAAACCTGACAAGGCACACCTGTGAAGTGAAAACCATTTCCGGTGACTACCTCTTGAAGCCCATCAAGAGAATGCCAAGAGTGTGCAAAGCAGTAATCAAAGCAAAAGGTGGGTACTTTGAAGAACCTAGAATATAAGATATATTTTCAGTTGTTTCACACTTTTTTGTTAAGTATATAATTCCACATGTGTTAATTCATAGTTTTGATGCCTTCAGTGTGAATCTACAATTTTCATAGTCATGAAAATACAGAAAACTCTTTGAATGAGAAGGTGTGTCCAAACACTTGGTCTGTACTGTATATACAACCAGTTCCTGCCAGGAACATATATATACCTTGATCCAGCCACCCTCAGGCCACAATATCACATAAATACAAAAAGTATGCTGCCACCACCGATCTCTTTTAGGTGGATCAGGAACCTGTTTGGCAACATGAAATTGTGAGAGGTGCATGTCAGCTCGATCATAAGAAGAACAGAACTAGCAAACTTATAAGTTTTACTCCAAAGAAATGGCAGTATTTACAAAAGATATAACACATGTTACAAAAGAGACAATTTACATATATACATAAACAGTTATTAAAATTAAAGGGATTACAATAAAGATAGAACTCTAAACCTGTGCTACGTGGTGAAAGCCGCAGATCTAGAGGAGTGAGGACACCCCTGGAATGGGTTAAGATTCTGCCTCACAGCTGTATGTAGTGCTATGTCCTTCTGTAAGGGTGAGTGCCCACAGGACGTTTTTGCTGCGTTTTTGCTGCGTTTTCTGCATGCAATTTATCATTGGTTTTATGGTAATTTATGCTAATTTGTTCCTGCAGTTTTGATTCCCAGCAAAACCAATGTGTTTCACAGAAACGCTGTGCCCACACATTGGTTTTGCAAGTGTCAAGAACTGTCAAATACCTGCGTTTTTGGTGCGGATGGGAAAGAATTGACATGTTAATTATTGTCCTGTGTTTTTGCTGCAGTCAATGGAAAAAATGCAGGAAAAAACGCAGTAAAACGCCAAAACGTGCATAAGAATGCACAGAAACGCAGACAAGATCATAGCTAATCTCCTGTCAGGGACTTAGGACTCAGTTTGCTGCGTCAGACTGCTAAAAACGTCCTGGGCACATACCAAGGATCTAAATGTATGCTAATATAAGTTCAACACGTTATATAAGATCTAGTAACTCAGTCGCATGAGTCATCAGTGGCACGAGTAGAAGATCTGAACCAGGTAATTTTATAGCTGCCTGATAAATTGACAAGAGAGATGCCTAGAATCTACAGAAAATAAGACGTTCACTGTTTAGGTCGGGACTATGAAGGAGCCTGGCTTAACATGTAGGTATGGCCCCATAGTGGTTTAGTGACGTCAAACATCATAACCCTGGAAATCAGGAGCTGACTCTGAGTCAAAAGTACACGTTTTCCAGCGTTCTCAAGGTTTCCAGCGTTTTTAGCTGTGCACAGGTTTACAGTCGTTTTTCAGCGGTTTTTCCCGGTTTTCTATGGAGGATTTTGTCATGAAACGCTCAAAACCGCTGAGAAGAATTGACATCTGTATGTGCAAACCGCTGGGAAACCGCCAACGTGGGGATGTCACATAACCCTATTGTGACAGCTTTCTAATTACATAGGGTACTTGTAAGTCCTAAAGTGCAAAGGGGAAATTACTAAATTTAAATAAAACTATGCTAACGCTGGCGGTTTTCGCTGACTAACGAACTAAACCCCCTATGGGCACATACCCTTAGAATTATTCAAGGGCTTGATTACACCGTGGACTGAAAGATAAGCCGTGTTCTGTGAGTACATAAGATTGACCGGTCAATATATAGGGATAGTCAGACAGGGTGAGTTAGCCAAAGCTACAAAGGACTATTTTGTGTGTACTCCTGAGGAGAGACCGACCAGGCTTGAGCTATACAAGATATTGAATATTGAGACTTGCATGAGTGTGAGACGCAAGAGAAGCCAGAATTCATAACAACTGTAGAACTATGAGTAACTATCGCCAACATATCCTCTACCTTGGTTGTGCCCAGGTGAGAGAAGATCCATATATCTCAGGCTGATTGTTAGGGTGTAAATGACAAATACCCTGTAACAATTACTTGTACATTACCAAGTTAAAAGAGTTTTCCACTCATGCAGGAGGAAAACTGCATTACTGTAAATAGGTGTGGGTATAGATTTATACAAGGGAATCGGGATCCAAATATTTTGTACATAGAATGAGGGAGGGGGTGTAAGATATATCTGATGGGGTAACAGGTGCTGCTGAGCACAGAAGAGCGTGAGGCTAGTCCTGTACGGGTGTAAGGGTGGGGTTGGTTTAGTCTGGGATAGTTGTGCTCCCCTCGCAAACTGGCAGTTAGGTTCTCGATGCTGCATAAATTGTACATGGATGGGCTATTGGGGCCCATATATGTTTTTGTAAAGGTTTGGAATTGTTATCTTTGAAACCGTTAAGAAGAGTTAATTTACCAATATTTTTGGAGTCGTATCGTTCACAGCATGAAGACAGTATTCGGCACAACAAACAACTGGCGTCTCGGTCGAACACTGGTACTGGCTAGGATTGAGATCACAAAAATGGATGCTTTGATTTGTAGATTTTAAGGCCAAATAACGAGGGAACTCTCACTTTGTGACCTCACATATGGCTGTTCTGCGAGGAATAGCCATCTCCAGAGTTATCAAAACCTCATTTTTCCATATCTTTGGCTGGGATGCCGCAGGTTCACGATATGGATTTTCATGATTTGCTCGTGATTTAGGTGCTTTTTGAGTCAAATTGATATGCGTGATGTCGTGTGGCAAATTTCATTCCAGCTTTGATAGTGTCCCGACACATGAGAAGAGGGTAGTGCGTTCCCAAAAATGAAAGTAGTTCCCAAAAATATGATTATGTATCGTGTATTAATGGTGCATTATTAAAATTGAGATAAATTGTTTGTAACTGGACAAAAGGATTCGATCATGTGGATGTTGGAGGAAAGTCGTAGAAGCAATATGGCTTTTATCCTTGGCTGAGTCAAATCTGGTAAGGGAGGGGGAGGTAAGTGGGGAGCAAGAACAGAAGACTGTACTAAAAACCAAAAGGGGATGTAAACATGCATTAGCTTTGGATGTAATCTATGAAAGGGAATAATTCATATTCCTGGACATCCAAGCTTGTGCTTGAAGATTTCTATTGATGGAGAACTCACACAACCTGTGGCAGCCTGTTTCACTCTCTGACTACCCTCACTGTCAGAAAGATTTTCCTAATGTTTAATCTGTATCTCCTTTCTTATATGTTCATCCCATTGCTTCTTGTATTCCCATATGGTAATGAGAGTAGGGTAGTTCCCTCTACATTGTGACTACCATTCAGATATTTGTAGACTGCTGTTAAGTGTCCTCTCAACTTTCTATTTTGCAAACTAAACATTTTAGCTGGACTTCATAGGACATGGTTGCAGACCTTCTACCCTCTTGGCTGCTCTTCTCTGGACTTGCTTCAATTTATCAATGTCTTTCTTGAATGAAAAAGATGTAATATTTTCATTATCCACTAGATGGAACACATCATCTTCACCACTAAGAAGACATTTCCTTCTCAAAAGCATTAGGTTAGGCCTCACACGCACAGTGCTCTCCACCTAGCACTACATTGGAGTTTGTGTAGGGATCCCCTAAAAACAAGATTCTGCCAAGAACCCTAACAAAGCCCTAATGGTACCTTTACACGCCGCGACGGCAGGCTGGATACATCGCGCTACTTCACGTGCACGAGCACGCCCGAACGGCTACAAACGGTCAACGCACTCTCTTTACACGCCGCCATAAGGTGCGCTACGCCACGCTACATCTATAGCTAGCTACATCGCCGGGTGTCTCAAGTAGCCAGCTGTAGCGTAGCGTACCATGTTTACACACCGCTCCAACAAGCTACTATGGGCGGACCCGGTGCAGCAGGGATAGCACATAGGCGTGCAACAATCTTGGATTACGAGCCGTCCGTACGATGATAGGACAGCGCAATATCATCAGGATTGGCCAGGCATCGCAGTAGGCTGATTAATACAGCACGCTCGAGTAATTGTGTAGTGTGACTGGTCAGCTCCTTAAATATCCCGCCCTATGCTGCGACTACCAATCATAAAGCAGGAGCGACCTCCAATGATCGCAGATGGGGCGCGGTAACATGGAGCCGAGGTCACGCCTTAGATACATGGCAGCCACATCGCCGGGTGTCCAGAGTTGCCTTCCGTTGCTTCTTTACACGCCGATACAGCTCGCTACAATCGGCGATGTTGCCTTAAGCTTATGAGCAGAGACCATAAACAGATGTATCTGTCGCCGGCTGTAGCGTCGCCTCTTCAGACGCCGCTACTACAGGCGATATGGACGCTACAAGCTACAATTGTAGCTTGTAGCGCGATGTATCCAGCCTGCCGTCGCGGCGTGTAAAGGTACCATGACTGAGACATTAATATGAATGAAGCAGACCATGTCACTGTGACACTGTCTGGCCTCAGTCCTGACAGGATTTGTCTTTTTGAGACTTGCTGAAATTACCTGACAGACTCTTCATAATTATTCAAGAAACTAGCCTTATGGTGCCATCACACCCGGCGATGGCACCGCTGATTTCTTAGGCGACGTAGGGGCGTGGCCTATCAACGCTGATATCGCCCCTGCGTCGCCTAATGTAAAGGGGCGATGTCGGCACCTCTGAGTGCTCGTCTAGTTTCACATCAGTGATCTGAAACCAGGTGGCTGATCTGGGGTGATGTGTACACATCGCCCCATGTAAACGGCCAATGGCGACCTGACAGGCGATAGGATTGTACTGCATCGCCGCTGGGATTTTGAGACACCCCGGTGGCGATGCCGCCTGTCAGATCGACAGTGCACCGCCGGAGGTGTCGCCCCATGTAAATGGGGGACGGCGACGCTGGCGGGGCTCCAAAAACGTGCGCGCTTCCTCCAGTCGCCGCCGACATCTCCGGTGCCGTCGCCAGGTGTGACGGCACCCTTAGGGTACCTTTACACGCCGCTACGACAGGATGGATACAACCCGCTACAGGCTACAAATGTAGCTTGTAGCGGCAATATAGCCCGTAGTAGCGGCGTGTGAAGACGGGACGAGACAGCCGGCAACAGATACATCTGTTTCCGAGCACTGCTCGAAAACAGATGGCTACAAAGCCGATTGTAGCGACCTGTATCGGCGTGTAAAGAAGGAGCAGAAGGGATGTCTACACACCAGGCTAAGTACCTGGTATGTAGCTGGGGCGTGACACAGGCTCCGGGATACCGCGCCCCTTCAGCGATCATTGGAGGAAGTTCCTGTGTTACGATTGGTTGTCCCTGCATAGGGCGGCATAGTTAAGGAGCTGACCAGTCACACTACACAATAGCTCGAGCGTCATGTATTAAACAGCCTCCTGCGCTGGCTGCCCAATCATGGGTTTCTTGCTTTGTCCTATCATCGTACGGACGTCTCGTAATCCACAATTGTGGCACGCCTATGTGCTGTCCCTGCTGCACCAGGTCCGCCCATATTAGCTTGTTGTAGCGGTGTGTAAATGAGGTAAGGTAAGCTACAGATGGCTACTTGAGACACCCGGCGATGTAGCTAGCGATAGATGTAACGTAGCGTAGCGCACCTTGTGGCGGCGTGTAAAGGTGTTGCGTTTACCGTTTGTAACCGTTTGAGCGTGCTCGTGCACGTGAAGTAGCGGGTTGTATCCATCCTGTCGTAGCGGCGTGTAAAGGTACCCTTAGAGACATGTCACACGGGGACTTCTGAATGGAGAAAATATATCTCCGACTCCTCTTCTGTGTTGTCCCTAGGAGAACATAAATATTGTGAGGACATGTTGATAAAAATTACTCTGTCACTACACAGTATGTACATATATATTGACTCAAAAAATAATCCTAACTCAAGAGCATTTACACATTTTTGTTCACGTTACACCCACAAACTAAAAAGTGCAAAGAACATAATAAATACTTTTCTATGTATTTAAAAAATATAAATCTGAAAACTATGAAATGCAGTTGTATTTAGCCAACCTGAGTCAATACTGTGTAGGAGTATAAGTATTCACTTACATATCACCATTAATTCCACAGCACTTTACTTCTTGCATGTCTTTTGGGGTATGTCTCTATTAGATTTGCACATCTAGAGATTGCGATTTTAGCTCATTTCTCTTTACAAAATAGCTCTAGCTGACTGATATAGGATGGAGAGTGTCTGTGAACAGCTATTTTCGAGTCTTGCCACAGGTTCTCAATGAAATTTAGTTCTGGACTTTGGGCCATTCAAACACATGAATATCCTTTGGTCTAAACCAACCATTGTAGCTCTGGCAGTATGTTTAGGGTCATGGTCCTGCTGGAAGGTGAACTTACACCCCAGTCTCAATTCTTGTGCAGCCTACAGCAGGTGTTCCATCAGGATTGGCCCAAATTTATCTCAATCCACTATACCATCAACTCTGACCAGTTACCTTGTTCCTTCTGAAGAAAAGCATCCCCACAGCATGATGTTGCCACCACCATGTTTGATGGTTGTTATGGTGCTTTCAGGGTAATCTGCAGTATTTATTTTCCATCATACAGTGTTTTTGCATTTAGCTCAAAAATTTTTACTTTGGTCTCATCAGACTTGAGCATCTTCTTACCCAACTAGCCGCCTCAACTACATTTGGAAAGTTCACAAGGTATAATTATTTTTCAAGGGTCTGAAATTGTCACAATATAAACCAATTCTGGTTACAGTGCTAATCTTAAAATCACAATCCCTGAGTAATCTACCGTGTTTCCCCGATAGTAAGGCCCCCCCGATTGTAAGGCCGCCTGGGGGTAAAGGGGGGGCCTGCCAATGTAAGGCCTCCCCCGATTATAAGGCCTTACAATCGGGGGGGCCAATATAAGGCCGCTAGCGGAGGGGGGGGGGGAACGGGAGCGGGTCGCACGTCACGTGCGCCCGCTCATTACATATGCACTGCATCCCCCTGTCAATCAGCGACAGGGGGAGCAGTGCATTATACAGTATATATGGGCCCCCTATTGCTGGCACACTCCCCCCTGTTATGAGGCCCCCACCGCTGCTGCTGCTGAAGAGATCTTACCCTCCAGGGTCTTCTTGCAGCAGCCAGCGGCGCGTCCATCCGTCCTCTGTACTCGCTCGGCGGTCTCCCGGATCATGTGACCGGCCCGTCGCAGTCGCGATGACGTCATGCGCTGCGACGGGTCACATGATCCGGGAGACCGCCGAGCGAGTACAGAGGACGGATGGACGCGCCGCTGGCTGCTGCAAGAAGACCCTGGAGGGTAAGATCTCTTCAGCAGCAGCAGCGGTGGGGGCCTCATAACAGGGGGGAGTGTGCCAGCAATAGGGGGCCCATATATACTGTATAATGCACTGCTCCCCCTGTCGCTGATTGACAGGGGGATGCAGTGCATATGTAATGAGCGGGCGCACGTGACGTGCGACCCGCTCCCGCAGTGTCCCAGCAGGAGGGGGCCTGTAGGCCACACTGCTGGGGCACCCAATGTAAGGCCCCCCCGAAAGTAAGGCCGGGGGCCACTTTTGGCCCCCAAAAGAATGTAAGACAGGGCCTTACTTTCGGGGAAACACGGTAGTATAATTTTGTGCGTGTTTTTGTAATTTTCAATTTTGTTTTAAAGAGATGTAGACATTGTAGAATAATGATTGTTACTTTTACCAGACAAATTATCTGTATTTCTGTTTTAGTACTATTATTTCTAAAATGAAATACACTTTTCAGCTTGTATTTAGTGATGTATAGTTATAGTATTTCTTTAAGGGCTTAGCCATACAAGAAAGGTTATTCCTCAGACAGGCAGCATTTTTTTCTGCATGTTTAACATAACTTGAACCTTGTTGATTTCAATGTAAAATCTTCACTTGGTCCCCAACTTTTAATCTGTTTTAATAATTTTGCTCTTTCGAGAAATGATTTAACAACCAGCAGCCTCTGTGTTGGTTGCAAGGGCCAGGTTACTCAGCAGCTGGGCCATGTTCTATGTTCACTGCAGCGTTGCCCAGCAGCTGTGGTGCTAACTACACATGTAAAGAGTATAGTTAAAAAGATCCTACCAGCAGGATTTAGGGCTATAAAGTGAAGCCAGTGCCTTACAGGCTCTGGGATACTGAGTGCAATCATACCTTTACTCCAATGTTTACATGTATGATTGCTGAGATAAATGTTATACAAGTCCTTAGAACAGAGGTGGGGAACTCCAGTCCTCAAGGGCCGCAAACAGTGCAGGTTTTCAGGATTTCCTTAATATAATCACGTGCAGTGGTGATAATTCCAACCACTGTGCAATACTATCACCTGTGCAATGGTAAGGAAATCCTGAAAACCTGCACTGTTTGTGGCCCTTGAGGACTGGAGTTCCCCACCCTTGCCTTAGAAAGTGTACAGCAGGGGACATATGTGCAGCAATTTGCATAAGAGGGGCTGGGATTCCTTTGATTATTCCCCTGTTTGCTCTAAGCCGAACCCTTCCCCCTCCCTCTCTCCCACCCCTCTCTCTCCTTCCCTGTCACTCTACCAGGCAGGTCCTGTGTGCCCCACCTCGTCACTTTCCCCTCACCATGCTTCTGCTGAAAGTTGTAGTGTCACTGGACCTGCAGACTGTGTGATGGAGCATGCTTGGAGTTGTAGTGTCTGTGGATCTGCAGATTGTGTGATTGAGCATGATGGGAGTTGTAGTGTCTCTGTGACATGCCCCTCACCCCAGGACTGTGGTTTACTCAGAACCGGGCCACAGTTCTGCTGGGGAGTCACAGGGGTCGAGACCCGGCTCTGTGACACTGGCGGTGTCAATAAATGTTCAAAGGGGAATTAAGGGTTAGGGGAATGGTTGTCGTGACGCCACCTGTGGTGTTTGGTTATTGATCGCCGATACTGCTGTGCGGGACCTCTGGGGTTGATGGATTTTCAGCTTTGGTGGTATCGCTTCCCATGGGTGGAGCGGTTCCTCAGGGCAACCGGTGTGGTGTTTGGCGGTAGTAGGCCAGCGGGGCTGTTATCACTGGAGAGAGAGGGGTTGGAGAGTCTCACAGGTTGGTTTCTGTGACCTGCGCCTCTTATCAGTCTACCACTGGGCAGGTGGGAAATAAACAGTCTCACACACAGTTCTGAGATCTATACCTGGTTTACTTAGCTTTTCACTTTAGCGATGCCACCGGGTACTGTCCATGTCAAGTCTCAGTCCAGACCGTCAAGAACCGGGAAAGTTCATCAAAGACACCCCCCTTGTGTGCCTTTCCACGTGGGTTGCTCTTTCTCTCTCAGCATTAATTGTTCCATCTCTCTATTGCTTGTGCCTCCACACACAGTGCCGCAATCCAGCAGCCACGGGTCGTGTTGGGAGACAAGTACCATGACCCTAGTACGTCAACCTTCTTGGTGGATGTGTCGAGAATGTGTCACAGCTCCTCTAGATCTAGTGGCCTCTGGTTCCGTGGTTGGAGTATAGATTCTCCTCACCATCTTCAGGGCCAGTCCCCTGGTTCCCAATAAGCCCTTCCGTCCGACTCCTGTCAAACTCGGATTCAGGTGCACAGGTGGTTATCTGTCTCTGCCCATGCCCCTAGGGCTCCCTCTGCCTCACTTGCAGTCTGTTCGGTGTTCCGGGATCTGGAGGAGCCTGACGCTGCTCAAGTCTTCCGGATCCTCCTCTACTCGCTACTTCCTCTCAACTACCTCAACCAACTTCCCACCCTTCACCTTTCTCCCCTCCGTCCCCTGACTGACTGAGCCGTCCCTCTAACGGGTCTGCCCACAATCCCTGGGAACGGGTGTGTTGGGTGATTTTGTGGGTGTCTGGACTTACCATCCTGTTTCCTGAGAACAGGAATACCACACCTGTGGAGTGGGTGCAGTACCCAGACCGTAGGGGCGTCACACCTGGATCTGCAGACTGTGTGATGGAACGTGCTGGGAGTTGTAGTGTCTCAGGGTCTGCAGACTGTGTGATCGAGCATGCTGGGGGTTATAGTGTCTCTTGATCTACAAACCGTGTGATGGAGCATGCTGAGAGTTGCAGTGTCTCTGGATCTGCAGACTGTGTGATGGAGCATGCTGGGGGATGTAGTGTCTCTGGATATGCAGACTTTGTGATAGAACATGCTGGGAGTTGTATAGTCTGTGGATCTGCAGACTGTGTGATGGAGCGATGGAGCATTCTGGATCTGCAGATCCTTAGCCAGTGACACTACAGCTCCCAGCATGCTCCACACAGTCTACAAATGCAGAGACACTACAACTCCCAGCATGCTCCATAGACAGATCCCCATCTGTGATGTGTCATCTGTGATCGGGATGACAATAGCAGGGATCTGTCTAGGTCTGAGAGAGGAAAGAAATCAGGACCTGCAGAGCCTGGAGGGTGCAGGGTCTCCTAATGCTTGTGACAATCATAGTCAAGCAGAGAGATGGAGAGAGGGAGGGAGGAGAGTTTGGCTTAGAGCAAACAGGGTAGTAATGCAAAGAAACCCAGCCCCTGTTATGCTAATGTGCTGCGCACTTTGTCCTCCGCTGCACGCTTTTTAAGGACTTCTATAACATTTATCTCTGCAATCATACATGTAATCATTGAAGCAAAGGTATGACTGCACTCAGTATCCTAGAGCCTGTAAGGCACTGGCTTCACTTTATAGCCCTAAATGCTGCTGGTTGGTACTCTTTAAAGGGATAAAGTTTTAAAATCATATTTAATGAAAATATCCAGAAAGAACAAGCACTATTTTATATGCCATTTATTTTTAGGATACCACAAAAATAAAATTCACATATTTTGTACAAAAGACACCAGAAAAATTAAGGTGTGGTATAGGTTTAGGTACAAAGTGGAATGCATAAATAGTTTTAAAAAATCATAGCAAAGTTACTTTAAAAGCATTCTACTAGTCAAAAATGTTTATAAAAGTATATATATATATATATATATATATATATATATATATATATATATAATTTTACATAAACAATCATGCAATATTGCTCAAGAAAGAGGACTGATTGGTAGATAACCCTACTTAACACAGCAATTACCTCCCCCCCAGTATACAGAGGATATCAGCAGTCACCTCCCTCCCTGTATACAGTCTTAGCCCTTGTTTCCAGTGATCTAGTGCTGCGTATTGTACTTGTATTCTCTCTCTGATCTACATAAATGAGGAGTGTCATGTACTGTAATATGTTTCTTCCCTTCTTCATCACAGTTTATTATTTATCATGTAAGTATACTATAGTCATTAGCACTGATGTATTGTATCTGTCTGCACTATGGTATCCTATTGGTATGTTTTTAGTATTAGTCTATGGTGGATGATTCTGAAACATACATTTTCCTTCTCTTTCCATTTATCTAATTATGCTAAGCTGCTTTGCCAATATAATTCTTTTATGAACGAAATGAAGCAGAATTTTTTTCAGTTCATAACTTTCCAATTCTCTTGTGATAATAGGTTCAGTGCTGGGAAATGTCATCACCTCGGAAAGAGAAAAAGTGGAGGCCAAACCTGGAGAATCCGTAACGTTATCCTGTAACTATTCCACCATTATATCTACCCCATATCTGCACTGGTATCGTCACCAATACCCCAAACAAATCCAGTATATTCTCACCAGGGGAGCAAAAAGCTATACTAATATCAAGCTTTATAATCCTGATCTGGGGTCTGTAAAGTTTAATTCAGAGACCAGCGATACAACAACCTCTATCACCATCTCCAGCCTGACGGAGTCTGATTCTGCCTTGTACCTGTGTGCTCTGAGTGATGGAGCACAGTGAAGAACAAGTCATTGTTTGCAAAATCAAAAACTCCCGATGTAATACAACTACATGACCACGAGGTGGCGGAATACATTCATAAGGAGTACAACGCTAAAAATAAAAGCCACACAGTTTCTTGATTCTTTTTATGCCGTCACTACACAGATATCTGTGCAAGTACATTTGTTCGACAGATCTCTGGTTGCAGTGAAATCATGCAACATTGTACCAATTTTACACGGCCACAAAATGGAACATTGTATCCATGATTTCACTGCAACCAGAGATCTGAGAACAAATCTGCACAGATATCTGTGTGTGTGACGTGGCCCTTAGTCTCACTGTTACATTTAATGAATCGTATTGTTGCATTTCCTATGTTATATTCTTATTCACAATGACTTCTCACTAGAGATGAGCGAACTTCACTCAAACATGTTCGCCAATTTCAAATTTGGCAAGAACATGGCTGATTCGGTTCAGTGATCGGAAACCCAAGCACTTTCCCCAAAAGTCAGCAAAGCTGGCTAAATTCAGGAAAAAGTTTGAAATTTAAAATGGCCCTAAAACTTTACCTGTTTATTTGAGGCCAAAAGCTCGCTGGAAGACCCGCTGGCTGGGGACATCACCTAACCTAAGGTTAGGTATGTCCTCAGCTATCCAGTCTATTGACTTGTGTTAAGCTGAAGAATGTTTGGGAGTTTTTTTAAGCTTCCTGCAGTTTAAAGGTGTTTTAACGTTTCTAAAAAAGGTTGTGAGTAGCACAATCACATGATCCACCAGTCACATGCTTTAATGAACACATATAATATGACCGAGATCTGGGAATCAATCGATGAATAAATGCAAAAAAATCTTTATTATACAAATTTCAAAGACACAGACTGACAATCAAATATAAAAACACTTAAAAAAGTCCGTATAGCACTAACACCTGAGACTATGCTCCCCCAAAGTATGCTTTAAATGAAATATAGGATAACCTAGCCAGGTTAATCCGTTTTTGGATCCAATGCAAGGCAAAAATGACAGTGTTCGGTTCCCTGAAAACCAAGATTACAACATGTGAAGCAACAGTTCCTTGTTGACCCCTAGGTCGTACATGCATGGTGTGACCTATAAGAAGTTGTCAATCCTGTAGAAGAAAGACACTCAAAAGGAATAAAAAAACACACAGAATAGTATCCCTATAAACATGCGTAGAGCAGGGTAGTTCTAAACAGAAAGCAGTAATTTGCCAATGGCACAATAGGTCAGACAACAACTCCAGTAGAAAGCCCTATAAAAAGGATAGCTGTGAAGGAGAATGAACAATTCACTGTGTGACCCTGCAAGGGGAAAAAAAAACCAAAGGGTTGCAATGTTGTAAATCTGCAGTAAATCACTGCAGGACAATAAAGGGTTAAGAAGAGAACAGACCCGAACACTGAGGACCTCGACTAATCCATGTTAATTCTTGTTAGTGGAGGTTATTCACCATTATCCAGATGGGGGACACATAGCAAATGCCCAAGTACCTGACGCATGTCGCACCTAAGATGACGGCTTCCTCTTGGGGAAAGATCTAATGTAGAGTCAGCCTGTGTGACTTAAACAAGAAATCAATCATCATCAGTTACTTATCACCTGGTCACAAGGATCCCCGGCGTGCAGCCGCCATACAGGAAGTGCAGTGACGTATGAGCAGAGGGAAGCATCATGGGAATTTTTACCCGGTTTACGCTTGCGCAGACCGGCCGGTGATTAAGTTCAAGGCATAATAGCCGTCGCTGCTAGCAATAAAGGCAGACAGTGCTAAAGGAGCCAGAGCATGTGGAGGGATTTAACCATTTGGGGAATGGTTCATATTATGTGAAGATATAGTGAGGATAATAGAGGAAGTTTATGAATGTAGCTAGTTTAGAAGGTACGCTTAGGAATTAAGAGATTATTAGATCATTTATAACCAAAGGTCATTTTGGAAAACAAGTAAATGAATTATAAGGACTCCAACTTTAAGATCTTATGCGAGTTATTCTACACACTTAATCAGCCAACTGGAGGGCTTTGATTTATCCCAGAATGCTTTGATGGTGACCACGGATATTGAAAGCCTGTACACTTGTATAGGCCATGATTTGGGTATTCATGCTGTTTCTTCCTTTTTAGATCAGCAGTCCACTGGTAGCTGCTTACATTATTCCTTTCTACTTGATCTTCTACGAATGGTGCTAGAAAACAACTACTTCACCTTTGATCGGACGTTCTATAGGCAGGTATCTGGTACTGCTATGCAGGGCTGGCTCCAGGTTTTTGCGGGCCCCGGGCGAAAGAGTCTCAGTGGGTCCCTTTAACACATACTGGTTGCATATATATACAGTATATATATATATTCCGCACAAGTATAATTCCTCTCTGAACCTGTCTTCCACTGTGCACTGTGTCTCCCCGCCCTGTGCTTGTCTCCCCCCTGTGTGCTGTGTCTCTTCCCTGTATGATGTCTCTCCCCCGTGTGTGCTGTCTCTCACCTCTCTGTGCCCGTTTCCTCCTGTGCGCTGTGTCTCCCCCTCTCTGTGCGCTCTGCCTCTCCCCTGCGTCTGTCTCTTCCCTGTATGATGTCTCTCCCTGATTTGCGCTGTTTTCCCTCTCTGTGCCTGTCTCCCCCTTGTACACTGTCTCTCTCCCCCATCTCCTTCCTTTCTGTGCACTCGCTTGCTCTTTTTTTTCTCTCTCTATTGCCCTCTCTCCCAGAAACATTAATTTGGTAGAGTCTGGAACCGAAATTAAAACAAAAACACACCTTATCCACAGCAAAAAAAACAACGAACAGTTGGCACAACAATTTTTTTCTTGCAGTGACAGCAAAGCACACCAGATGGCAGAGCACAGACAGCAGAGCCCACTGACAGCAGAACACAGGGACAGCAGAGCACAGACAACAGAGCCCACTGACAGCAGAACACAGTGACAGCAAAGAAAACCGGACAGCAGAGCACAGACAGCAGAGCCCACTGGCGGCAGCAGAGTCCTCCAGTCTACACCTATGCTCAGTGCAATGCAGCAGCCAGTGCATAGAGCAGGGCTGGTGGGGTGGGATGCAATGCTCTGCAGTCCCTGCCCATCACATGCACACAACTGCAGCAGAATAGCTGAGCACTGGACACTATACATGATCTGCAGAGCAGTGGGCACTAGACATAAACAGCGCAGCCCTGGATACACAGTGCAGCCCCGGGCACACAGAGCAGCCCCGGGCACACAGCGCAGCCCTGGGAACACAGCTCAGCCATGGGCACACAGCGAAGCTCCAGGAACACAGCAGCCCCGGGCACAAAGAGCAGCCCCGGGCACACAGAGCAGCCCCGGGCACACAGCACAGCCTCGGGCACACAGCGCAGCTCCAGGAACACAGAGCAGACAATGGTACACAGAGCAGCCCCGGCCCCAGAGCAGCCCCGGGGTCCCCTCTGCTGTGGGCCCCTGGCCTTGTGTTTTTGTTCCTGACATAGGGACCAGGCTCCCTGTGTGCTGGGGAGCCAGGCTCCCTGTGTGCTGGGGGGGCCAGGCTCCCTGTGTACTGGGGTGGCCAGGCTCCCTGTGTGCTGGGGAGCCAGGCTCCCTGTGTGCTGGGGGGGCCAGGCTCCCTGTGTGCTGGGGGAGCCAGTCTCCCTGTGTGCTGGGGGGGCCAGGCTCCCTGTGTTCGGGGGGCCAGGCTCCTGTGTGCTGGGGGGGCCAGGCTCCCTGTGTGCTGGGGGGGCCAGGCTCCCTGTGTTCTGGGGGGGGCCAGGCTCCCTGTGTGCTGGGGGGGCCAGGCTCCCTGTGTTCTGGGGGACCCCCTCTCCTCTCACTCCTAACCTGCATGCAGCTAGTATGTGGCAGACGCGATCATCTCTGAGCTGCTGGAGGACTAGAGATCATAGACGTCAGCTCCAGGCTCAGTGCAGATAGGCATGTGATTCACATGCCCATCTGCACTGAGCCTGGAGCTGACATCTATGATCTGTAGTCCTCCAGCAGCTCAGCTCAGAGATGACCGCGTCTGCCACATATTAGCTGCACACAGTGACAGGTTAGGAGTGAGAGGAGAGGGGGCCGCAGCAGCACACGGGGGGGCTCCCGGGGGCCGACTATCAGGGGAACATTAACAACGCCCACTGTCCCACAGCCATCGGAGGATGCAGGGCAGGAGACGCTGTCCTGCAGCAGATGGCTTGGGCCCCCCAGGCACCTCCAGGCCCCCCAGACAGCTGGGGGCCCCGGTACTTGCCTGGGTGCACCAGGTGCTGACGCCGGCCCTGCTGCTATGGATGCAAAATGTGCACCATCCTATGCAAATCTTTTTCTAGGATGGTGGGAGGAGACCTGCGTTCGCACCCTACCAGAGTTCAATGATCATTTGGCGCATTGGTATAGATATATCGATGACATTGTGTTTTTTCTGGACAGGTACCATGGAGGGATGGCTCAAGTTCATCGATTTATTGAACTCCAATACATTAAACATCACTTTTACTGCACAGCATTCTTGGTCGGAGGTGGTTTTCCTAGACCTCAAGATTATCCAATCAGAAGGAAAGATTAGTACTGCCCTCCATAGAAAAGACACTGCTACCAATGGCCTATTGCACTACCAAAGCTTCCATCCTTCACATATGCGCAATGCAATCCCAAAAGGGCAGTTCTATCACGTAAAGAGGAATTGTCCGGATAATCACACTTTCCTCAGAAAGGCAAAAGATCTCACCTTGAGGTTTAGAAAGGGGGTATCCTCACAAAGTTTTGTCGCATGCTTTTCAAACAACGGTATCAACTGACAGAAAGAGTCTCCTTACACCGAAACAGAAATTGCCTCGAGATAATCTGAATGTCCTCACAACTTTTAATAATCATTGGGTTGACATATACCGCACTCTAAACCCAACTGGTCCATTTTATCAAGTGACCCCAAAATTGAGCAGTTGTTGGACCCAAACCGGGATTAGTTGCAAGGAGAGCAAGGAACCTGAAGGATCTTCTCTCATCTAGCCACTTCACTAGGCGACCATCTCACTTGGCAGGGGACAAGGCTCATAGGCACTTACACATGCGGAGATTGTTCAATTTGTCAATATAGTGTTGCATCAAAAGAAATTGGCATATTTTGGTCTAAAACTGTCGTTACCCGTAATGTGATTTATCTGTTACTCTGTAGTTGTCCAAAGATTTATGTTTGCAAAACAACACAAGAACTAAGAAAGAGAATACAAAGCCATATTTCCAACATCGTATGTGCTGAAGTCCATCAGGAACAAGGTAAGCCATTGAGTTCAGTGGCCAAACATGCTCTTGTTTTACACCGTTGCTCCCCACGGGTCTCAGGATCATGGTGGAGTTCAGCCATCCATTAGAAAAGCAAGAGTCACTGGTGAACTCTTACGCAAGGAGACCCGATGGATCTTCAATAGTGATGAGCGAGTACCAAAATGCTCGGGTGCTCGATGCTCGGGCCGAGCATCCCAAGATACTCGTGTACTCGGCCCGAGCACCGAGCCCAATGTTATCTCTATTTGGCGCGGCAGCATGTAGAAACCCTAAAAATGTCACAATAGTCTCAGAAGAGTGCTCAAATGACATGGCAACACCATGGGAAGACCCCTGTAAGCATTTCTCACTCAAAAGTCACAGCTGTGAACAATGTTGTCCGAGTTTAAAGCCAATTTTACGGAGTCACCAGAAAACCTTCCAAAATGACACCAAAATGAATATTCAGGGTGGAAATGTTAAGGGCACATACCCAATAGTGAGATACAGCTGGTGTATGTTACTTTTTGTGATTACTGAAAGATTTTACGTGAAAAATTGTGCGGCACTCCGATGTCCCTGAGAAGAGATGTACATGAAGCCCTGTCTTGACATAATGTGCCCATTTTGAGAAAGTGGGTGTATTGTAGTATTTTCCTTTACCAGGGCAGTCCAAAATTGTGAGGTTCACCAATGACCCATGCATACAGACATGCATGAGGGCCTGTAAACCTGAAGTGGGTGTATTGTACTATAGCCTTCTGGAAGGACAGCTAAAAATTGGAGGTTCAACAATGCCCCTGGATACAGACGTGCAGGAGGGCCTGTAAACCTGAAGTGGGTGTATTGTAGTATAGCCCTTTGGAAGGCAGCAAAAACTGGGAGGTTCAACAATGCCCCTGGATACAGACGTGCATGAGGGCCTGTACACCTGAAGTGGGTGTATTGTAGTATAGCCCTTTGGCAGGGCAGCCAAAAATTGGGAAGTTCAACAATGCCCCTGGATACAGACGTGCAGGAGGGATTGTAAACCTGAAGTGGGTGTATTGTAGTATAGCCCTTTGGCAGGGCAGCCAAAAATTGGGAGGTTCAACAATGCACCCTGGATACAGACATACGGGAGGGTTGTAAACCTGAAGTGGGTGTATTGTAGTATAGCCTTTGGAAGGGCAGCCAAAAATTGGGAGGTTCAACAATGACCCTGGATACCAGACGTGCAGGAGGGCCTGTAAACTGAAGTGGGTGTATTGTAGTATAGCCCTTTGGCAGGGCAGCCAAAAATTGGAGGTTCAACAATGTCCCTGGAAAGACGTGCATGAGGGCCTCAGAAACCTGAAGGAGCGGTCTCTCTGTGTAATGCCCTTTGAAAGGCGCTAAAATTGTATCCAACTGTGGATACAACCATGAAAGGCAACACCTAACTGTTGTAATGGTCATGCTTGGTGGCACAAAAAGGAGGTACATGCCCTGGATACAACAGTCCAGGAGGGATTGTAACCTATGTGGTGAGTGGAGGTACATGGCAATTCCATACAAAAATTTGAGGTTCCGCCTGATCATCTGCATAGGTGGACTAGTGGTGAAGTCTGCCTTCAAGCCAAACTTGTATTTATCAAGTGACCATGCTCAGCATTTCAGGTTACACAAGTGGGTGTATTATATAGCCTGTTGCAGCGGCACTAAAAAAGTTGAGCAAAAGCTACCGGCAGCGCGGAGGCCAGGATACCAAGGGTATTAGATGAGCCAATTATGGCACGGTGCGCCAAATTGGAGGTACCCAATGAATGCTACAGGCACAGAGGATGTGAACATGTTGATTGCAAAGTACTCCTTAGCTTCTAGGCAAGCTAACAAATTGTGGCAACAATCCCCGCACCTCAGGGGCTGTAACTGAGTGGGTGAGAAAACTGCCCATTGTAAAGATGTCCCCTAAACTATGGGATTCAGACATTTGCCCCATCAGCGTGCCTTGGCTTGTCACACCTGAAGTGCTGATTTATGCCGCTAGCGGGCAAATGGAGGTAATCATTGCCCTACTCCGTGACGACGGCATTCTGAATGTGATTTTTGTGACCTTGCAGGCCAGAATAAGGAGTCAACAAGTTGCACCTGTAGATACGGGGGCTGTAAAGAAGTGTGAATAGTAGTAATTTGCGGCGCCAAAGATGGTTCTAACAAGCCGGGTTCACAGAGCCTACCTAGCTTAATTAAGTACAGCCTTTAGTGCGCCAAAATGGTTAACAGCCCATCACGTTCAGTATCCTGAAACCGAAAGTGATTGAACATAGCTCCTCCTACACTAACTCTGAGGTCAACATCCCCTGATCACTGCCATGAGGCCTGAACCGAGGGTATGATTGTAGTCATACCCTTTGGCCAGGAGGCCAAAATTGGATCTCACTCTCCCCTCGTAAGACTCCTGCACGATTGTAAATGAGTGGGCTGTTGTGTTATCCCTTCACACCATAACTGGGGTTTCATGCTCCTAACTCAACGGCTACGCCTGTAACTGCATATCTTGTATTTTGAGTCATAGCCCTTTGAGGGCAGAAATATGGGACGCTCACATTGTCCCTGGATAGGGACGTGCATGAGGGCCTCAAAACATTTTTCCTATTGAAAAGGAGCGGGTCTCCTGTCGTTGTAATACCCATTCTAAAGAATGGGCGAAAAAATTTACCACTGGGGGTATACCTGAAACAACAGCCTAACTATTGTAATGGTCATCATGGTGGCACATGAGGAGAAGGAGGAGCAGTCCAGCGATTAGCCAAAGTCCAGAAGTGTGTACCCATGGGTGAGTGGCGGTACATGGCAAATTCCATAACAAAATTTAAATTCCGCTGTCATTTGCTGGTGGTGTGGTGAAGTCTGGCCCAATCCAACCCTTGTTCATCTTGATCAGAGTCAGCCTGTCAGCATTTTCAGTTGACAGGCGGGTGCATTTATCAGTAATGATTCCACCTGCGGCACTAAAAACACGCTCTGACAAAACGCTAGCGGCAGGGCAGGCCAGGACTTCCAAGGCGTAGAGAGCCAATTCATGCCACGTGTCCAGCTTGGAGACCCAGTAATTTTAAGGCACAGAGGAATGTCGGAGTACAGTTGTTCGATCTGCAAGGTACTCCTTCAGCATCTGGCCAAACTTAGCAATTCTTGTGGCACTACCCAGCCCCTCAGCGGCTGTGGTACGTGAGGGCTGAGAAAACTGTCCCACATCGTAAAGACTGTTCCCCTACCTCTGCGATTGGACTTGTGCCCCTCTCGGCCGTACGCCTTGGTTGTCCACCGATTCCTGACCTATGCCGCTAGCGTTTTGTGAGGGGAATGCTTTGCCTACTTCCGTGACTATGGCCTTCTGGAACTGCTGCATTTTGGCTGACCTCTCCGCCTCAGGAATAAGAGACATAAAGTTCTCCTTGTAGCGTGGGTCTAAGAGTGTTGCCAACTAGTAGTGATTGTCGGCCAAGATGTTCTTAACGCGAGGGTTCACGAGCCATCCAGCTTACCATAAAGTCAGCCATGTGCGCCAGACTCTTAACAGCCATCACTTCAGTATCCTGATCAACACGATGACTGAACATGCTGTCCTCCTCCTCCTCCTCCTCATCTCCCCTGTCCTCTGGCCAGCCACGCTGAAGCGAGGGTATGACTGGTGTGCATGTCATATCCTCAATTTGGCCAGAGAGTTGCTCCATGTCTTCATCCTCCTCCTCCTCCTCCTCGTCATAGTCCTCCCCTGCACATTGTGATGAGATGAGGCTGGGCTGTGTGTTATCACCCACACCCACTACTGTTTCTTGCTCCAACTCATCGCGCTCCGCCTGCAATGCATCATCTTTGTTTTTGAGCAGAGACCGTTTTAGAAGGCAGAGTAGCGGTATGGTGACGCTAATAATGGCGTCATCACCGCTCACCATCTTGGTGGAGTTCTCAAAGTTTTGGAGGACGGTACATAGGTTGGACATCCATCTCCACTCCTCAGGTGTTATGTGTGGAGTTTGACCCATTTCCCGACAGCTTAGGTGATGCAGATAGTCAACAACTGCGCTCTTCTGCTCACATATCCTGACCAACATGTGCAGAGGTGAATTCCAACGCGTGGGGACATCACACACCAGTCTGTGGGCCGGAAGATGCAAACGGCGCTGAAAGCCGGCAAGGCCGGCTGAAGCAGCAGGTGACTTGCAAAAATGTGCAGACAGGCGGCGAACTTTTACCAGCAGATCAGACAGCTCTGGATATGAGTTTAGAAACCGCTGAACCACCAGGTTGAGCACATGGGCCACGCATGGAACATGCGTCAGCTGGCTTTGCCTCAAAGCTACCACCAGGTTCCGGCCATTGTCACACACAACCTTTCCTGGCTTTAGGTTCAGAGGTGTGAGCCAGTGATCTGCCTGCTATTTCAGAGCTGTCCACACCTCTTCTGCATTGTGGGGTTTGTCACCTATGCATATTAGCTTCAGCACAGCCTGTTGCCGCTTCGCAGAGGCAGTGCTGCAGTGCTTCCAGCTTGGGACTGGTGTGGAGGGTAAAGTGGATGAGGATGCGCAGGAGGTGGAGGCTGAGGAGCATGACATTCCGGAGCTGTAGAGTGTGGGTGAAACCCTGACTGAGGTAGGGCCTGCAATCCTTGGTGTGGGAAGGACGTGTTCCGTCCCTCGCTCAGACTGGGCCCCAGCTTCCACAATATTAACCCAGTGTGCCATCAAGGAGATGTAGCGGCCTTGCCCACAAGCACTTGTCCACGTGTCTGTGGTTAGGTGGACTTTGGCTGAAACAGCGTTGTTCAGGACACGTGTGATGCTTTGTGACACGTGGTTATTCAATGCGGGGACGGCACACCTGGAGAAATAGTGGTGGCTGGGGACCGAGTAAGGTGGGACAGCAGCCGCCATCAGGTCGCGGAATGCTTCCGTCTCCACCAGCCGGAAAGATAACATTTCTAGCGCAAGCAGTCGCGAAATGTGAGCATTTAGAACTGTGGCATGTGGGGCGTTGGCAGCGTATTTGCGCCTGCATTCAAAGGTTTGCTGAATGGATAACTGAACACTGCGCTGGGACAAGAACGTGCTTGATGGTGGTGTTATTTGTGCGTGGGCAACTTCAGGTGCAGGGCCGGAGGCTTGTTCGCGAGCAGCATGGACAGGGGATTGGCTCGCACGCACAACACGCGAAGACGTAGCAGTGACATCAGCAAGCACTGCTCCTCGACTCTGTTGTACTTCCTACAAAGTCGGGTACTTGGCTGACATGTGCCTGATCATGCTGGTGGTGGTCAGGCTGCTAGTTTTCGTACCCCTGCTGATGCTGGCATGGCAGGGGTTGCAAATGGCCTTTTTAGAGTCATCTGGAGCCAACTTAAAAAACTGCCAGACTCGGGAAGACCTAACATTTGCACAGGCACCTTGTGTCGTGTTGTTGTTCCAGGGAACGGTTGCCTGACTTCTGCCTGGGGCCACCACCCTGCTTCTTACTGTCTGTTGGGATAATACGCCTCCCTTCCCCTGTGCACTGCTGTCCTCGCTCTGCATAACCTCCTGCCAGGTTGGGTCAGCTACTGGATCATCCACCACGTCGTCTTCCTCTTCCGCACCCTGACCCTCCTCCTGACTTCCTGGCAATTGTGTCTCATCATCGTCCACCCCTTGTTGAGACACGTTGCCAACGTTCCCTTCGTGAGAACGTGGCTGCTCAAATATTTGGGCATCTGTACATACGATCTCCTCATGACCCACTTCAATAGGAGCTGGCGAGAGGCCAGATTGTGCGAATGGATACGTGAACACCTCTTCTGAGTGTGAAAGTGTGGGATCAGTAATGTCCGTGGACGTGTACTCGGCCTGGTGGTAGGAAGGAGGATCAGGTTGGGAAATGTGCGGTGCAGTATCACGGCTACTGACATTTGACCGTGTGGAAGACAGGGTGTTTGTGAAGGTGCCAATCTGACTGGAAGCATCATCCGCTATCCAAGTAACAACTTGTTGACACTGGTCTTGGTTCAAGAGGGGTGTACTGCTGCGGGCCCCAAGAATTTGGGACAGGACGTGCGAGCGAGTAGATGTGGCACTTTGTTGTTGCGAAATTAGTGCTTGCACACGACCTCGGCCTCTGCCTGCACCACCTTCACGTCCACTTCCTTGTTCCTTGTCAACGTCCTTGCGCATTTTGCCTGTATACAGCTACAACAGTCCCCTGACTGTTCTGATCACAGGAAAGCTGGATATGGATATTACACCCTGCCTGTATACAGCTAGTCAGCTACAACAGTCTCCTGAGGACTGTTCTGGTCACAGGAAAGCTGGATATGGATATTACACCCTGCCTGTATAGAGCTAGTCAGCTACAACAGTCTCCTGACTGTTCTGGTCACAGGAAAGCTGGATATGGATATTACACCCTGCCTGTATACAGCTAGTCAGCTACAACAGTCTCCTGATTGTTCTGGTCACAGGAAACCTGGATATGGATAGCCTGCCTGTATACAGCTAGTCAGCTACAACAGTCTCCTGACCTGGTCACAGGAAAGCAGGATATGGATATTACACCCTGCCTGTATAGAGCTAGTTAGCTACAACAGTCTCCTCACTGTTTTGGTCACAGGAAAGCTGGATATGGATATTACACCCTGCCTGTATACAGCTAGTCAGCTACAACAGTCTCCTGAGGACTGTTCTGGTCACAGGAAAGCTGTATATGGATATTACACCCTGCCTGTATACAGCTAGTCAGCTACAACAGTCTCCTGACTGTTCTGGTCACAGGAAAGCTGGATATGGATATTACACCCTGCCTGTATACAGCTAGTCAGCTACAACAGTCTCCTGACTGTTCTGGTCACAGGAAAGCTGGATATGGATAGCCTGCCTGTATACAGCTAGTCAGCTACAACAGTCTCCGGACTGTTCTGGTCACAGGAAAGCTGGATATGGATAGACTGCCTGTATACAGCTAGTCAGCTACAACAGTCTCCTGACCTGGTCACAGGAAAGCTGGATATGGATATTACACCCTGCCTGTATACAGCTAGTCAGCTACAACAGTCTCCTGACTGTTCTGGTCACAGGAAAGCTTGATATGGCTATTACACCCTGCCTGTATACATCTAGTCAGCTACAACAGTCTCCTGACCTGTTCACAGGAAATCTGGATATGGATATTACACCCTGCCTGTATAGAGCTAGTCAGCTACAACAGTCTCCTGACTGTTCTGGTCCCAGGAAAGCTGGATATGGATTTTAGACCCTGCCTGTATACAGCTAGTCAGCTACAACAGTCTCCTGACTGTTCTGGTCACAGGAAAGCTGGATATGGATATTACACCCTGCCTGTATACAGCTAGTCAGCTACAACAGTCTCCTGACTGTTTTAGTCACAGGAAAGCTAGATATGAATATTACACCCTGCCTGTATACAGCTAGTCAGCTACAACAGTCTCCTGAGGACTGTTCTGGTCACTGGAAAGCTTTGACTCCGATCTGGATCACCCTGCCTATATCCTCCTAGATTAGTCTTGAGAAGGACTGTTCTGGTCAGCAGCAGTTTGCAGCCCTGCTCCGGATCTACCTATGAGGGCCGCAAATCTGTCCCTTAATCAGCAGCAGACACTCTCCCTACACTGACTGTCTGGATGGCTGTGTGCAGAGCACATCGTGGCCGGGTCTTATAAAGACTCGGTCACGCTGAGTGGGCCGGCCAATCACTGCAATGCCACAACTAACAGGGGTATGGCATTGCAGTGGTCTGCCAGCCAATCCCTGCATGTGGGCTGGCTCTCTAAAGAGCGCCAACATGCAGGGATGAGGACCCCGAGTGCAGCACGAGTATCGCGAGATTACTCGGTACCCGCCTAGTACTCCGAGTACAGTGATACTCGTGCGAGTACCGAGTAGTCACAAGCGTACTCGCTCATCACTAATCTTCAATCTCCAGAGCATGGCACAGGGTGGATTGAACGAGGAGGTGCTCTTCAAAGGCTTTTATAAGAAGTAGGGTGAGGGTTTGGGCGGGACATTTGCCCCTCTAGTTACCATCCCTCTCTGCAATTCTGGATTACCTTGTCCTTTGACATCTGTTTCTCAATGCAGTAAACCTATCTCCAAATAGTAACATCTAATTTCTACTAAATTTTACGTTTGGGAACAGTATGGATAAACCATAAAGAGGATTTCCTTTATCATCAAGCACTTTGAAGAAATCATAACTTCTGCCTGTATCTTGGTCTTACAAGACGGATATTTTCTAATTTAGAGTGAAGATACATGTGCATTCATTATAGACATACTAGCCTGTTCAGTTTGAAAATCTTCTTAAAATACTCTTTGGAATCTTCTCTCCCTTTTGAAGGACGAAGTATTATATCTAGATCTTCATCACTACTGTTGTGCAGAAACTAGGTTTGTACTAATTTTCTTTGAAGACTATGGAAAGACCTCTGTATCTAGGGTCATCTAAGTACAATACCATCTTTGGGAAATGGAAAGATTTGTCCATCAGCGTAATTCTACCCTCCACCAGAACCTGTTTCGATACACGGGCCAAAAATGGTTTCCAGGGTTCACTGTTAACCATATGTACGACATGGTATTTTCCCCTTCCTCTCCCCCCTTCTTTTCCCCTCCCCCGCTCTTCCCCCATCCCCTCTTCTTTCTTTCCACCTTACCCCTCTTCCCTGCTGATCATTTCCTCCTATTCCCCCTCTTTATTCCTTCGTCTTTCCTATCCCCCTTTTACTTCTGTTTACCATCCATTTTCCTCACAGTTTAATTTACATATGTTGTTAGTGACTAATATATGTCTTCACTTTCTTAGAGCCATATTTGATCTATGTTTATATCCATTTCTTAACTGACATTTCTATTAAGGTTATCCGGAGCCTGTTTGGTACATGGGCCTAACATGGTTTCCAGGGTTTACGGCTAACCATATCTATGAAATGGTCCTGTTGTTCCTTTCCTTTTCTCTCCTCCCCCCCTGTTTTTCCCTTCCATCCACCCCATATCCTATTTTCCCTTCCTTGCCAAAAATCCTCTCTTCACCCCTTTCCCCATGTTCCTTCTCCATCCCATTCCTTCCCCCCTCTCCCACCCACCCCTCCGCATTTTAACTTCCATTTTTCCTTACAGGTTGTCTCTTACTTGATGCCAGTATACCTATACATTACTAGTATACCTGTACATTTCCATGTCTGTACTACCTTTTCTGAATTTCTCCCAAAGTGTTATCTATTATATAATTGCCGTAGCGACTTCAGTCGCATACGGCGCTACTTCCGTGGCTATGTTCGTGGCTTTGTTCGCGCACACAGCGACCAATCAGAATAGCGCCTCACTTCCCATAGTGATAGAATGGACGATTTTTCGTCCATTATATCTCTATGGGAAGTGAGGCGCTATTCTGATTGGTCGCCGCCAGCACACAGCGACCAATCAGAATAGCGCCTCACTTCCCATAGAGATAGAATGGACGATTTTTCGTCCATTATATCTCTATGGGAAGTGAGGCGCTATTTTGATTGGTCGCCGCCAGCACACAGCGACCAATCAGAATAGCGCCTCACTTCCCATAGAAATAGAATGGACGATTTTTCGTCCATTATATCTCTATGGGAAGTGAGGCGCTATTCTGATTGGTCGCCGCCAGCACACAGCGACCAATCAGAATAGCGCCTCACTTCCCATAGAGATAGAATGAAAATTTTTCGTCCATTATATCTCTATGGGAAGTGAGGCGCTATTTTGATTGGTTCTCCGCCAGCACACAGCGACCAATCAGAATAGCGCCTCACTTTCCATAGAGAATAATAGCGGTGTTTCAAGCGAAGTATAGCCGGGCCCTTGGTTCTATTTTCGGCCACGGGTCTCGGCTTTCGTCGGTCGTCGCCGGGGCGGGATACTCGCAATGTCTCGCAATTGGTCGCTGTGTGCTGCCGGCGACCAATCAGAATAGCGCCTCACTTCCCATAGAGAATAATAGCGGTGTTTCAAGTGAACTATAGCCGGGCCCTTGGTTCTATTTTCGGCCACGGGTCTCGGCTTTCGTCGGCTATCTATCTATGTATCTATCTATCTATCTATCTATCTATCTATCTATCTATCTATCTATCTATCTATTTCTATCTATCTATCTATCTATCTATCTATCTATCTATCTATCTATCTATCTATTTCTATCTATCTATCTCTATCTATCTATCTCTATATCTATCTATCTATCTATCTATCTCTATCTATTTATCTAGCTATCTATCTATCTCTATCTATTTATCTCTATCTATTTATCTATCTATCTCTATCTATATCTATCTATCTATCTATCTATCTATCTATCTATCTATCTCTATCTATTTATCTATCTCTATCTATTTATCTATCTATCTATCTATCTATCTCTATCTATTTATCTATCTATCTCTATCTATTTCTATCTATCTATCTATCTATCTATCTATCTATCTCTCTCTCCCTCTCTCCCTCTCTCCCTCTCCCTCTCTCTCTCCAGATTCTAGACTCCCGATTCTTCAGTATCGGGCTCACAGCTAGTTACTAAATAATCTTCTATGGGCTATTTTACTTTTGCTTGCTGTTTTGCTTTTTTGACAAATAATATACATGCCCTTATTTTAATATTCTTTATTCACAGCACGGTTGGAGTCTTTATAATTCATTTACTTGTTTCCAAAATGACCTTTGGTTATAAATAATCTAATAAGCTCTTAATTCGTAAGCGTACCTTGTAAACTAACTATATTCATAAAATTCCTCTATTATCCTCACTACATCTTCACATAATTTGAACCATTCCCCAAATGGTTAAATCCCTCCATGTGCTCTGGCTCCTTTAGCACTGTCTGCCTTTATTGCTGGCAGCGGCCACCGGTGTATCTCGTGATTAGGGTCTGGAATCCCCGGTCACTTCTTCAGAGCGGGGTCTCTGGTTTTGGCCTAGCCCTCCTGTGTCCCAGGTTCAGGTATTTGGGCACACCAGGCTCCTTCCGTCAGTCACTGTTTCTAAGGGTGCCTCCAGCCTTCTAAGATTTGTACGGCTGTTGGGCCCCTGTCCCCTCACTCTGCTTCAGCTGTGGGGTGTTTTTCAGTCTCTTTTGCCTTCCCGTCTCCTCCAGGCTATGGAGCGGGCTTTCTCTCCTAGGGTCTGTGCCTCTCAGGATTCTGCGCCTCCAGGGAACCCGAAACTGTCTGGGAAGTCTCTCTCACTGTTCTGTTCTCTTCTACACTCTACTCTGTGGCCTCCTGGTCGCAGGGGCGCTACACACACCATGCATGTATGACCTAGGGGTTAACACAGGAACTGTTGCTTCACATGTTGTAATCTTGGTTTTCAGGGAACTGAACACTGTCATTTTTGCCTTGCATTAGATCCAAAAATGGATTAACCTGGCTAGGTTATCCTGTACTTCATTTAGAGCATACTTTAGGGGAGCATAGTCTCAGGTGTTGGTGCTATACGCACTTTTTTAAGTGTTTTTATATTTGATTGTCAGTCTGTGTCTTTGAAATTTGTATAATAAAGATTTTTTGCATTTTTTCATCGAGTTTATTGAATGATTCCCAGATCCCGGTCATCTATAGATGCTTTCTGGTTCTTTGCCTATATAATACAGGTGTTTTAATGACAGCAGGGTCTGAATTTTGGAAACAGTACCAGATGTGGCAGCAGCTGGGAAATCCAGGAATCTTACAATGTCCTTAAAACATCGGTTTAAGAGCACTCTATATTTTTGTTTACACTGAGGAAAGCAATAGTATGGATATTGCTTCCTAAAAATGTGAAATCACTATTTAATGTCATAATCATAATATTACTAATAATTTTTATTAATTTATATAGCATTATTAATTCCATAACGCTTTACATATATTTGAAACACTGTCTTCATTGGGGCTCACAATTCATGCGTAATACATATTAGGCCCCATTCACACACTGCTTTTTTTGCTGCATATTTTTACACACAAGCTCAAAAAAAGCCAGGAGTGGAACAATCAAAACCAGGAGTGGCACACTCAGAGGAAAGGTCTAAAAGAAACAAGTGCTCCACTTATATGTTAAATCACTCACTCCTGGTTTGTGATAAGCTTGTGCTTAAAAATACGCAGCACAAAAAGCAGTGTGTGAATGGGGCCTAATAGTTGTCCTCCAGGCAGCCTCTTGCTAGGTGCAATGGTTGTTTAACATGGCTATTTTTCAGTGAATTTTGTCCTCCTGGCATTCCTACAGTGCCCAGTAGCCTTATTCAGCATTCCAGATGAATTGGGGGTGAATTGGGACCTAAATAAACGTATTTATTTTCATTATTACCGTATATACTCGCATATAAGCCGAGTTTTTCAGCCCAAAAATTGGGCTGAAAAGTCCCCCCCTCGGCTTATACGCGAGTCACTGTATACTGTATACACTGTATACAGTGTATACAGTATACAGGCCCGCCCCCATCAGTATACAGGCCCCCCTTGCAGCACAAACCTGTAAAGGAAGAGATTAGTATACTTATCACTGTCCCGCTGCTGCTGTCCCGCCGCCGTCATCGCGCTCCTCCGTCTTCATCCGACTTCTTCTTCAATGACGTCATTGTCTGCGCGCCAGAGGAAGTCGGAAGACGCTGCATGAAGACGGAGGAGCGCGATGACGGCGGCGGGACAGCGGCAGCGGGACAGTGATAAGTATACTAATCTCTTCCTTTACAGGTTTGTGCTGCAAGGGGGGGCCTGTATACTGATGGGGGGGCTGTATACACCTCTGGGGCTGTGTGTATACTACCACTGGGGCTGCTGTATACACCACTGGGGCTGCTGTATACTACCTCTGGGGCTGCTGTATACACCACTGGGGCTGCTGTATACTACCTCTGGGGCTGCTGTATACTACCACTGGGGCTGCTGTATATACCTCTGGGGCTGCTGTATACTACCACTGGGGCTGATATACCTCTGGGGCTGCTGTATACTACCACTGGGGCTGTATATACCTCTGGGGCTGCTGTATACTACCACTGGGGCTGCTGTATACTACCACTGGGGCTGCTGTATACACCTCTGGGGCTGCTGTATACTACCTCTGGGGCTGCTGTATACACCACTGGGGCTGCTGTATACTACCTCTGGGGCTGCTGTATACTACCACTGGGGCTGCTGTATATAAAATTGTGAATAGCTCCAAACCCCATCACCATGGGGAGCCAACCCATGAATGTCCCGCCATCAGTGTAGCATTACCTGGACCTACTTTCATACGCATAATACTAAGTGTTTCCTATACGGTGAACTACCACAATGTTACCTTTAAGAGACAGACTGTATCCTATTTCTTTCAGTAAAGTGTTATGTTTTGTACTTCACCTGTGTGACTGACTGGTGTATAATTGCACGAACATCACAGGCGCCACAACACCTGCACCCAGACATCAACACCACAAGAGCACCCCTGGGTGGTCATATACCATCACTATAAGTGCAACCTCCTGCTTTAACAATTATTATGCACACAAGAAAAGTGTATCAGTGTGCAGCAACCCACTTCATTACATGATAATGACATTACTATATGCTGCCAGTGAAACTTCTTATCCCAGCTGGACCCTCCGCAACATCTGGCACCTCCCCTATGGCTCACCACAATAAGTAATGCACTCAACCTCCTTGATTGAAATACAAAATGCACTGCATATCACTCTAAAAACACCATACCATCAGTGAAGTTTGGAAGTTTGGAGGTGACAACATCATGGTTTGGGGCTGCTTTTCAGCATACAAGAATGGCAAATTTCATGTAATTGAAGGAAGGATGAATGGACAAAAATTTACCTAGACATTCCTGGTAAAAATTTGCTGCCATCTACCAGAATAATGAAGATGAAATGAGGGTGGACATTTCAGCAAGACATTGACTCCAAATACACAGCCAGGGAAACTCTTAATTGGTTTCAGATAAATAAAGCTGTTAGAGTGTCCAAGCCAATCACCTGAACTGAATCCAATAGAAAATTTTTTGAAAGTACTAAAGTTCAGAGTTCATAGAATGAGGCCAAAAAAAGTTTGGGATTTAAAGAGCATTTTTGAGGAAGAATGGGGGCAAAAATTACACCTGAGTAATGCAAGCGACTACTGGGTGGACCATTTATTTGGATACACCTCAATCAAATGGGAATGGTTGGTGATATCAACTTCCTATTTGTGGCACATTAGTATATGGGAGGGGGGAAACTTTTCCAGATGGGTGGTGACCATGGCGGCCATTTTGAAGTTGGCCATTTTGGATCCAACTTTATTTTTTTCAATGGGAAGAGGCTCATATGACACATCAAACTTATTGAGAATTTCATAAGAAAAACAATGGTGTGCTTGGTTTTCAAGTAACTTTATTCTTTCATTAGTTATTTACAAGTTTATGATCACTTTTAAAATGTGTTCAAAGTGCTGCCCATTGTGTTGGATTGTCAATGCAACCCACTTCTCACACTCTTGACACACTGATAGTAACACCACAGAAGAATTGCTAGCACAGGCTTCTAGTATCCATTGTTTCAGATGCTGCACATCTCGTATCTGCACAGCATAGACAATTGCCTTCAGATGAGTGATGAGACAAACGTTTTCGTGAACAGTGAAGTTAACCGCTATTGGTATGACATTAACCCACAGTGGATAGATCTCTCCAAGAGTGTTGGAACAAAAAAATTAATGGTATGGTGTGGTATATGGGGCCATTCATCAATGGAAACCTCAATGCCACTGGACATCTGAATCATGTAGCAATTTCAGTCATCGACAGACTTCAAACAAGCCTGGACATGTGCTGATTTGAGCCGGGATGTAATGCAGGACTTTAATCTATGACAGCGTAGTCTGTTACTAACAGTAATCCTTCAGATTGTGGACCCAGTTCTCTTCAAGTCATTGACTAGGTCATCTCATGTAGTTCTTGGCTGATTCCTGACCTTTCTCAGAATCATCCTTACTAATGATGAGCGAATTATTTCCAAACATGTCCATCAATTTCAAATTCACCAAAACTGGTTGGTTCAGTTCAGGATTGGAAACCTATATGGATGTTCCTGCAGCCAATCAGGGCGCATAAACCATCCATAATGTTCAAACACAAGGGCTTGTATCATTGGTTGCCTAAGTCACATGTCGTTCGGTATATAAGGAGCGGACATGTCGCATGCATGCAATATTGACAGTGTTACTGCTTATGGACAGAGCTGCTGTGTGCTACACAGACAGGCAGATAACTACTTGATCTATGTTTAAGATCATGTCTAGTTCAATGGTGGCTCTGTGGAGACCCGGGGTCAGTGGGTGCTCTCGTCTGCTGGCCCAGCCACCTTTACAAAGACAACGTGGACCAGGGCTCATCCCCAATTGAAAGCCCAAGCTCTTTAACTGTGGGCGGATCACTACTCAGACAACACAGGGTGAGGGAACCACAATATTAAGGCTTTATTGGATCCCCAAAACAGTTAACAGCATATAACACATAACCAAGCACAACACACAATGTAAAAGGCAACAGAGTCTCACCCTTCCGCTGGCTCTCCAGGGTTTAGAATCTTCGTGCCTCAGATCTTCCAGGGCTATGTACTCCAAACCAGTGGCACCCTGCTTTTGGCAGGCCACCCACCGAGAAAGAAATAATGCCAGATTTAGGAAGCTGAGTCAGCACGGCAAAGTCTGTAGGCAGGTGATTGTCCCAACCTGCTTGGCTTTCTTATGCAGTCTTTGTTATCCAAGTGAATCCAAACAATCAATGCTGAAGTCCTAGTAGAAATATAATCCAGGTTCTGATCCCCTTGGTCGGCACCGAAATGCCTAGGCCTGGGGTTATGGGTTGCCAATCGGACCTGAAGATCCTAGATTAGCTGCCTGTATCCAACTGCTGGTCAAAATGAACAGTCCTCCTTATATACCCTCAGCTCTCATTGCAGGATACTGGGGACTTCATGATTGGTGGTATAAGACTGTCATTTTATTGGCTGGGTCTCAAGCCTCATAGAACCATTTTTGGTCATATTGCAGTCCAGGCAAGGGAGAGCCAAATACTGATTGATATAGCACCTAGCAGTAATACAATGGAATGTTAGTAGGAGACATTTAGTCTGCAATCAATGACATTTAAACAATGGTAGCTGAGGCTATTTACATAATATCAACAATCCACATCGTAATTACAATGGCATTCTAACAGGATTAAGTCCCTCTGAGCTTCTAAAGGAGAGATAATTGCATTACATATTTTAAAATAAACATTAACAGTCATCTACAAGACTCTAATTGAAAAAAAAAACAGATATTGCGCCACACTGCAACTGGAGAAACTTAATACGCGGTTTTTACTATGTGTGCACTAACCTTTACTGGTTGTGCAACACCCCGCACAACCAGACTGATGGCTTAATGTGGGTCACCGTGTGACAGGGTCCAATGTTCCCTCCTCCTTTGATACTCCGGGCCTGGGGGTCGGCTCCTTAGTTCCTCCGGAGATGGAGGTGAGCTCCTTCACTCCTCCACCCGAAGAGGCAGACTCGATGCACTGGCTTCCGTCCCAGCTCCACACTGTGTATCAGTTGATCATTCAAGGGTGGGTCTTTATGACGTACTGCCAGGTCCTGTGGATCTTAGAGCAGCTCACACACCGCACTCCCAACAAGGGAGAAAGAGATTAGCAGATAGAAAACAAGTGGTGTCAGAGGTTTGGAGCGCTAACGAAACCACGGGTTGGTGATTATATTACCAATACTTTATTGCACGAACAGCAGGGGTCCAGTATGCCACAACGTGTTTCGACGCACAGTTGCGTCTTTCTCAAGTGGATCAGGGATCCATCTAGACGCCACAATATAGTTGCTCAGTTCCTTACACTTTTACATTTTCTCTGCTTCAAACACATACTATAACTGAATGTAGCTTAAAACATCCTTTCCATTTCAAGTGTCATTTATGGTTGATCAGTTTATACTCACTGCTTATAGTCACCACTAAAGGGAGAATAGTCATGGGGCGGAAAGGGGGGGATCCTCTAGTGACAGCTTTGACTAGCCAGAATAATATGTTGAAGTATTTCTTAAATCTGTCTGTAGAGATGTATTCAATAATAAATTGTACATTGTTTGTCTCAATACAGTTTTGTAACTGATTATATTCTGCAGTAATGGTATCCTATGGTAATATGCGTTCCAATAAGCTCCATCCTGTCTCCTCCTCCTGCAGTTCTGTATATGTCACGTCACATATAATACAGCACAATACGTTTCCTAAAACATCTGCTCCACCAGACACCAGATACATCAGATCTATAATGAAGAACAGTCACATTGTCTGCATATTACTGCTTCTCTGCTCAGGTAAGAAGGACCCTGGATTATTGTGTGATTAGTGCAGAAAAGTAATGAATATGCTAATATAACTAGTAGTTTTTGGTCAAGATAATTGTCTCGTATGATAAATAAAATGGACAAGTAATTAATAGAAGCAATAAATATATATTTTCTAGGACAAGTAATTGGAGACTCCCTTGAACCAACAAGTTCCCAGATATTTACTGAAGAAGGAAAGGAAGTCACTCTCTCCTGCTCCTATAAGCCTTCAAATAACTATGCTTACAACTTGTTCTGGTATCGTCATTATCCTGGATCAGCTCCACAGTTCATATTATAAAGCTAATAAAGGCTCCGCTGGTTATTCTGTTCTGGAGAGATTCACATCTGATGTGACATTAAACTCTTCAGAACTGGTTATCAGAGATGTGAAGACAGAGGTCTCCGCCACCTATCTCTGCGCTCTGCAGGCAGCACAGTGTCACACCTCTCATCTCTTCTACTACAATAATCCCACTAAAAGCTTGACAAAACAGGACCATTCATTCTACAGGTTGCTTACATTGCCAGTATGTCAGTAACAAGCAGTGGCGTAACTAGAGTTCGATGGGCCCCAGTGCGAAATTTGTGAATATATGTGTCCTCCATCCAGCTATATATATGGTCTCCATCCTACTGTATATATATCCTCCACCCTGCAGTATATATGGTCTCCATCCTGCTATATATGTATGTCCTCCATCCAGCTCTATATATGGTCTCTATCCTACTGTATATATGTCCTCCACCCTGCTGTATATATGGTCTCCATCCTGGTAGATATATAAGGGCTCTGCTGCCTGCCTTTAACAAAAAATAGCTGCTCCAAATGCTTCCTCCACTGCTCACATTGTATGTGACAGATTCTGTGGAAGCCCCTACTACCCCCATCTATCATCCCCCTCACCACCCCCCATCTATCATCCCCCCTCCCAGATTCCAATGTTTTCCTGGCAGATTGGTGCCTGCAGACACTGTTGGTCACTGAACCTAGGGAGGAAGAGGGGAGGCAGATAAACATTCAGATGTATCACAGCCTGTGCTGCTGGGACTAGCAGGCAGACTAAGGGCTAGGTCTCACATAACGATATTGGTAACGATATCGTCCTATTTGTGACGTAGGAACGATATCCTTACCGATATCGTTGAGTGTGACTGATAGCAGCGATCAGGCCCCTGCTGTGAGGTCGCTGATCGTTGCACAGGGCTCCTGACCATTTTTTGGTCGTTGGCCCCCCCGCTGGTCACCACACATCGGTGTGTGTGACCGGCGGGGGCAGCGATCAGCGACCTGTCAGGATCCCCCGCCATGTCACAGCGCTGCACAGCAGCGCTGTAACATGGCATCCAGGGTGACAAGCGGGCTTAGAGACCCGCTTGTTTACCATGGTTACCGGCACCCGCCCGCTTCCGAGTTGCGGGGAGTGAGCGGGTGCCGACCTCTCCTATCCTGTCCCTCATTATTCTCATCTCTCCCTGCTATTTCCCTGTTCCCTACTCTATCCCCTATCCTAAACCCTAATCCTATCCCTCTCCTTGTTCTAAATAAAGAAATCCCCCCCCGAGGCTCACCGGCATCAGAGGCTCCCATACCGGCATCTCTGGAGATCTCAGGGGTAAAGGACCTGTGATGAGGTCAGTATCATGTGACCGGCCTATACTATACAGTATATATACCGGAGAAGGAGCTGACTCATGTGGATCTGGTAATGCCCTCCTGACTTTGTTTTACACATTTTAAAAGGCTGTATTTAATGATTTATACATCAGAAACACATGGGGTATACCGTGCCGGAATGCAGCATATATGCTGCATTCATTGCTGCCTTTAGATTGAAATCTTTGGCGGGGATGACAGGTCCTCTTTAAAAAATAATTATAAATCATCTAATTTTTACCATTGGTGTCTTGATAATTAAAAATAATTTCCTAATACAAACCTGCTTTCATTCCCCTTGATTGCTTTCTCTAAACTGCAATATTGTCAATCTCCACAAGATGGCGCATTTTTACTTCTGCTGGAGTCTGGACATAAAGAAGCTGTAAGAGGATGGTAAGGTGGTAAACTCCCCAACCAGTGTAACTTATGTTATTGCCTTCATGGGGCGTTTCATTCTCCAAAGAGTCTCTAAAAATGTAAGCTCAATCAGACTGGAAGCTGCAGGAAACTGATGTATGTTGTTAATATTAATATTTAAATGTGCAACTTTTTTATTAGATCTTCAATTCCATATACCAAATAAATACATACCGTATATACTCGCGTATAAGCCGAGTTTTTCAGTCCAAAATTTGGGCTGAAAAGTCCCCCCTCGGCTTATACGCGAGTATATACGGTATATATGAAAAAAAAAAAAAAATACCGCAGCAGCCCCGGAGGTATACAGGCCCCAGGGCTGCTGCTGTATACAGCCCTGGGGCTGCTGCTGTATACAGCCCTGGGGCTGGGGCTGGGGCTGCTGCTGCTGTATACAGCCCTGGGGCTGGGGCTGCTGCTGCTGTATATACCTCTGGGGCTGCATATGGGGCTGCATATACCTCTGGGGCTGCATATACCTCTGGGGCTGCATATACCTCTGGGCTGTATATACCTCTGGGGCTGCATATACCTCTGGGGCTGCATATACCTCTGGGGCTGCATATACCTCTGGGGCTGCATATGGGGCTGCATATACCTCTGGGGCTGCATATACCTCTGGGGCTGCATATGGGGCTGCATATACCTATGGGGCTGCATATACCTCTGGGGCTGCATATACCTCTGGGGCTGCATATACCTCTGGGGCTGCATATGGGGCTGCATATACCTATGGGGCTGCATATACCTCTGGGGCTGCATATACCTCTGGGGCTGCATATGGGGCTGCATATACCTCTGGGGCTGCATATGGGGCTGCATATACCTCTGGGGCTGCATATGGGGCTGCATATACCTCTGGGGCTGCATATGGGGCTGCATATACCTCTGGGGCTGCATATACATCTGGGGCTGCATATGGGGCTGTATATACCTCTGGGGCTGCTGTATACTACCACTGGGGCTGCTGCTGTATACTACCACTGGGGAGGCTGCTGTATACCTCACTGCTGGGGTTGTATACCTGTGCTGGAGTCCACCCTCGGCTTATACGCGAGTCAATAAGTTTTCCCAGTTTTTGGGGGCAAAAGTAGGGGGGTCGGCTTATACACGGGTCGGCTTATACACGAGTATATACGGTAATTAATTCCCGCATGTTCCTTATTCAATTTTAGAAACTCACAACATTTTTATGAACACTAATAATCTTTACTTATATGGGCCTACAAATTTTTAACACATCCAAATCTAATCACATCTCTATTACTACATGTATAAAATCAAGATGTTTGATATCTTCAAGAAAATTATTTATTCTGGCAGCGCTGCCCATAGATCTACTGTATAAGGCTTCAGGACCTCAGACAGCGGACCTCATTCATAAAACTGTACAACAGCTGACAGGAGTCAGCTGTTGTACATAACACTTTACAGCAGTATAAGCCCACCTGAGTGGGTGGAAGGTCTCTAGGGGGACTGGGCACCCCCTAGAGACATTGTACAAACATTTATTAATTAAATAAATACTTTAACTTTAACTAAACACAGATCACTTTGCTTATCCCGGCGGCAGTCGGGATAAGCAAAGTATATGCGGGAACCGCATTGCTCAGGATTACACATCCTGAGCAATCAGGCTGCAGAGCCGGAGACGGAAACCGGATTGCTTGTGAAGCAATCCGGTTTTTAGCATAGGCTCTTATGAGGAGCGTTTCTTGATCCGGTTTTGAGCTTTTTGAAAGCACAAAACCGGATCAGGTTTTAAAAAAAAAAACCTGATGTGTGACCCTAGCCAAACTTGCAGTCATCTCAAGCTGTCTTGGCTTATTTTTAGAGTGAACATCTAACAAACCTAGAGTTTGAAATGAGTTGTCTAGTTACAAGGTATCCATGGTTTATCAATAGGATTGGTTATCAATACCAGATTGGTTGGCATTCAATCCCCGGCATCCCCATGATTAACTGTTTCAGTGGCTATCGGATGTAAATGTGGCACCCCAGGGTCTTAGTGCCACTGTCTTAGTGGCACTGTCTTAGTGCCACTTAGTGCCAATGTCTTAGTGCCAGTTAGTGCCACTGTGTCATCACTGCCCCGGGTGGTGGTGTCACGCTTGGAGAAATAAAAGGGTCTTCTCATCAGGCAGGTAAACCACACACAACACCTTCTGCCTCCAGGCCAGAAGGGGGAGACCAAGCCCGAGCTCAGGGTGAGCTCCGTTATAAATACTGGTCTGGGGCGAAGCCAGTTGGTGCAGTTCCTAGGAGGACTGAGGAAGACATCCTGGTGGACTGAGGCTGTAGAGCTCATCCTAGGATCACTGGCTCAGTGCCAGGCCTAAGGCTAGGGTCTGAGGAGAGTCCCAGGAACACCTGGGGAGCTGAGCGACACCATGCTCACCCCAGAGGAAAGTGCAGAGAATGGACACCGGGTCCGAGATTGTACAGGGTCTAACCTGGAATTCCCCACCTTCCGGTGTTGCCTGCCGGGATGGCAGGGAACACCGGAAGGTGGAGAATTCCAGGTTTCCCAGCCACATCATGCCCAGAGACACAGCAACAGAGAGAGTTCAGGAACTGACACTCAAGACAAAGGTTAGAAAGGGCTCGAGTTGCCTGTCATACCAGCACCTCGCAGAAAGAGACAGGGCCAGTAGCTTAGCAGATGCAGCCGCAGGAGCCAACAATCAGAATGCAGTGAGGGAGCCAAAGACCCAGCCGAGTGAGAAGGGACCCTGAGTTGCTCTCAGCCAAGACTCCGTGGACAGCTGCTCTAAACCATCGTTACAAGCAAAAGACTGAGTGACCAACAAAACAGTGAGTCTGCCTATTGCTTGTGCCTGTCGTCCTGCACCCTACACCTAAACTACCTTAACTTCCCCGGGAAACCACCCTGCCTGTGGAGAACCATTCCATCCCGGCTGTCAGTCTATCACCCCGGAGGTTCTGCAGCAGTGGTGGCCCACTATAGCCACATACCACGGGTGGCGTCACGAAAATCTCCCTTTCATAATTCCCTCCCCTATTAAGTCAAAATCCCTTTCAGCTGCACCCAGGGTCACGGAAACCGGGTCTTGACCCTTGTGGCTCACAAGAGACAGGAGACAGTATCGCCCGGTTCCGAGTACCCCATACCCTGGGGCCCGACATAAATATTTCAAACACAGCTGCAAAGTGAAGCTCCATTCAATGTGTAGTGCACACTGCCAGGTACTAAAGAACAGCTCCTATTCAATGTGTTGTGCGCACTGCCAGGTACTAGAGAACAGCTCCTATTCAATGTGTAGTGCGCACTGTCAGGTACTAAAGAACAACTCCTATTCATTGTGTAGTGCACATTGCCAGGTACTAAAGAACAGCTCCTATTCAACGTGTAGTGCGTACTTACAGGTACTAAAGAACATCTCCTATTCAATGTGTAGTGGCCACTGCTGGGTACTGAAAAAGTGCTGTGTGCTCTGATAGGTGAAGTCCCATACACTGATTGAATACAATGTAGAGATAATGCTGTAGTTGAGATGAGATTCTAACACATCTTTAATTGGGCATAGCAACAAGCCTATAAAATAATGTTGGGAAACTAGGAGGCAAATTATAGTAGTTTTAAAAATCTGATTACTTTGCCATGGATAATCAATAACTACATAAAACATCCCAATAGTAAAAGCCATTATAAGAGTGACAAAAGCCTGACAAATCATCAGTAATAAAAATGACTGGAGTCTGTTTTGTGAGGATTTTGAGTGGTCTCTTTAAAGGGAACCTGCCAGGTCATTTATGCCCCCAAACCTATCACTATCTGTCCCTGCAGCATCCTACACGTCCTACACGTCATCAGTCATGAAGGGGGTAAAGCCATTTTAGTAGTGTAAATTACATTGAATTTATCGAGTGTGACTAGAATAAAAATGTCAAAATTCATAACATATTTGCACAATTGCGAGTTGCGCAAAAATTAAGATATCAAGAAGCTCCTTGCAAAAATTTTTGCAAATATGTCTTACTGACTAAGGAACTTAATAACTTATGAAACTTAAAGACAACGTATCAGCACAATTTTTTAAAGTAAAACCAAGATATGGCTCTAATATATTGAAATATTGGTTAACTTGAAGAAATCTGCTGTGTTGTTCTTCTTCAATTACCATTTGAAGTTTTACACTAATTATATTTTGATGCACAGATTGTGCATAGGGTCTTTTATTCCCTATCTGTGATGCCCCAGCCCTCCGGTGTCTCTACACTATGTGCAGAATTATAAGGCAAGTTGTATTTTAGAGGATTATTTTTATTATTGATCAACAACTATGTTCTCAATCAACCCAAAAGACTGAAATATCAAAGCTTAATATTTTTGGAAGTTGCAGTGTTTTTTTTTTTATAGAATTCGCTATCTTGGGAGGATATCTGTTTGTGCAGGTAACTATTACTGTGCAGAATTATTAGGCAGCTTAATAAAAAAAAACGAATATATTCCCATCTCACTTGTTTATTTTCAAACATTTTAATTTATCACTATATTTAATGTCTATTGACTACCATAATTTATTAAAATCAAATAATCTATAGGAGGTCCAGCAGGGATTTGAACCACCAACGCTGGATTCCGAAGGCAAAATGCTTTTCCACCAGACCACCAAACCAACTGCCACAAAACAGAGATTTTGTTCGCCTAAGAAAATGAGCATGTAGGCAGTCTGTTTGCAACCTTAGTCTGACAATGATGTTTGAGAAGTCTCATAGTCATTTGTCGTGGTCAAAGTTAGACTCACTGAGGAACGTCACATGACCTCAATGTGTCACAGAGGCTTGCCAGTGTAAAGAAGGTTCACATCCCCAAGCAGCAGTTTCAAATTTTTTTATTTTTTTTTTAAAGGTATTGTTTTTATTATTAGTATTAGTATTATTATACTTTCCAACAAAAATAATGTACAAGGACAAAGTGTTGACTTTGTGTTTCATTCTCATACCTGAGTATGATAAATCACTTTCACAGATGACACTTCACTTCTCACACATGTGAGCCGGCCGAGAATGCACAGAGCGGCGGGGAGGCGCGCATTTTAATCTGATTAGAAGATCACGCCTATGGAGGCGTGATAACATGAAGAGGGGCAGCCTGGCTGGGTGACTATGAATAGCATAGTCACTCATTATCATCCCTAATGAGGTACTGTAATAACATTTATCTGCAATTTCACTTGGTGCATTTAGGAGCTAAAAGGAGTGTAGGGTAAGTGTTACTATGCTCTAGGGACAGCTTTTAATAGCTTTAGAGGTGTTTTGGGGGTGACAGGATCCCTTTAAAGCAGAGACTGTAAGAAAGCAATGTAACTGCTCTTGGAAAGAAGTAAAATGAAAGTGTTTTCATCAGTATTTCCTAGATGATGGCTATCATTGGCACATGTTAACAACTGTGAGAAAGCTAAATAGTGAATTTAGTTAAACTGACTACACAAATGTTGAAAAATCTGTAACAAATAGTGATTATAGATGTAATGAAACTGCAAAAACACTTTCAAAGGTGGAATCAGAACATAACTTCCAGTCACATCGGCTGCTCCTCTGCAGATCTGTGAGGCAGTGACCACATACATCCCCCGCAGAATTCAAGAATAACACACGCCCTTAATGTGTCTTCCTGCTGCTACAGGAGACTCAAGCCTGACACTCAGTGCACTAGTGAAGTTAGAACTGTACTGCGTATTAAAATGCAGCTAGTTTTGGGTAGATGGCAAACGAAATTTTTTATATGAAATAAATAATAACTAATTGGTTTTTAGAACCTTTGATAATAAATTGTTAAAATGTACAGACACTTGGAAATAGATAAGTAGTAAATGACTGCCTTCCATTCATTTAGCCTGTAAATGGACAACATGGCAGAAAGCAATCATTACTATGTTATGATGATTATTATAATGTAAGAAACTACAAATTAAACATTACTGTAAATTGTGTATTAAACAACCTAATTTAGAAGACAAAAAATATTTATAAAATAAAAATTAATCTAAGCCTTGGGATTTGAACCCAAGGTGCAGGAGTCCTCACTTGCACCAGAGGCAGGCACCTTAACCATTAGGCCACTCAATTAGATGAGTAACAACACTGGTTTTGTTTGCTGAAGAGACCAAAGTGCAGACTAGGTGCAAAAAAATCTGCTGATCTTGATGTGTATCACTCAGATATCATTGTGACGTGTGAAAATAATACATTAAGGTCACACAGTTTAAATGAGCTTAACACATGTCTGCATTGAAAGGCATATAAGCAATGAAAAGATGTCTCTGCCTCTATTAAGTGTCTATAGTTTAGTGGTGGATGGGGCATGGGCTTTGTGTTGGAGACTTTGGGGTTAAAATGTGCAGTTCAGGACATGTAATTTGCTTATCATTAAGTTAAGTGAAGTGTCATCTGTGAAAGTGATTTATCATACTCAGGTATGAGAATGAAACACAAAGTCAACACTTTGTTCTTGTACATTATTTTTGTTGGAAAGTATAATAATACTAATACTAATAATAAAAACAATACCTTAAAAAAAAAAAAAAAAAATTAGAAACTCCTGCTACTGCTTGGGGATGTGAACCTTCTTTACACTGGCAAGCCTCTGTGACACATTGAGGTCATGTGACGTTCCTCAGTGAGTCTGACTTTGACCACAACAAATGACTATGAGACTTCTCAAACATCATTGTCAGACCAAGGCTGCAAACAGACTGCCTACGTGCTCATTTTCTTAGGCTACTTTCACATAACGATTTTTAGGGAGCCGATGCTGTCCGATATAAATCGGACAGCATCGGCTCCCTTCTGATGCCTGGAATCGGGTGCCAAATAGGCACCCGATTCCGGCATAAAATCGCTCCCTGCGGGGTGAAAAAAAGAAAAAAAAAAAGTTATTCTCACCTCTCCACGAGCCTCCGCCGTCTTCCGCCATCTTCTTGGATGCTCCCGGTGGCTCCTGCAGGCTGCCGGTGTCAGCAGAGGGCTTCCTCTGCCTTATAGGACCTGCGGTGATGTCACAGTCACGTGACCGCGGGTTCACCATGGTAACCCGCGGTCACATGACTGTGACATCACCGCAGGTCCTATAAGGCAGATGAAGCCCTCTGATGACACCGGCAGCCTGCAGGAGCCACCGGGAGCATCCAAGAAGATGGCGGAAGACGGCGGGGGCTCGTGGAGAGGTGAGTATAACATTTTTTTTTTTTTTTTTAACCCTTGTGCTCCTAGTTAGGAGCAGTTTTACTGTACTGAGCATGCTCAGTACAGTAAAACGGGGTCCGAGGAGATATCAGATGTTTCCTCGGACCCTTCTCCATAGGGCCCCATGTTATAGGGGTCGGACCTAATCGGATGTGCACTAAATGCCATCCGATTTGGTCCGATCCGATTCTGTCAGATTTTATTTTCGGTGCAAAAATCGGAGCAAGCTCCGATTTTTGCACCGATAATAAAATCGGACAGAATCGGATCGGACCAAATCGGATGGCATTTAGTGCACATCCGATTCGGTCCGATGCCCATAGGGCAGCATGGAGGCCAAATTCGGATCCGATGCTGTCCGATTTTGATCGGACAGCATCGGAAATGCAAAATCCGTAATGTGAAAGCAGCCTTAGGCGAACAAAATCTCTGTTTTGTGACAGTTGGTTTGGTGGTCTGGTGGAAAAGCATTTTGCCTTCGGAATCCAGCGTTGGTGGTTCAAATCCCTGCTGGACCTCCTATAGATTATTTGTTTTTAATAAATTATGGTAGTCAATAGACATAAAATATAGTGATAAATTAAAATGTTTGCAGGTCTGCATCTTTGGTGTTCAAATCGATGTAGTGGATTATTAATTATTTATTATTATTAATAATAATAATAATAATAATCATCATCATTTTTATTATTATATTTTCTTAAACAGTTTCCTAAAAAGTTATACAAATGTACAGTCAGTGGTAAACATATTATTATTATTATATTATGTTAAATTATTTTGTAAACAATTTTAGAAATTTACAGACACTGGTAAATACAGTAATTAGTGTTTCAAAGGAAACATTTTTTTTACATTATTTTTGTTTCAGAGGATAATAATAATATTATTAACTATAATAACTTAAGAAAAACAAACTAGGAAACATTGGCACTGCTTGGGGATTTGTAGTTTGATTATGCTGCTAACCTCCATGAGAAATGAAAGTGAGGTTTGACTTTCATTGTTGAGTGTGACCACGATAACTGAGAAGCTCTCAGACATCATAGTCAGAAAATGTCTGCACACAGGCTGTGTGCAAGTTATTTATCTTAGTCTAACAAGAACATGCTGTTATAGTTGCTGGCTTCATGGTCTAGTGGATAAGCTTTTGGTCTTTGGAAGCGAGCGTTGATGGTTCTAATCCATAATGGACCCACTGTAGAATTTTAATAATAATTTGATGTTTGAGAAATGAAGTATCATTTGTCAAAGTAATTTTTAAAATTTTTTGAAAGTCAAAGTAATTTATCAAAGTCAAGAGTCATTTATCAAAGTCAAAGTCATTTATCAAAGTCAGAGTCAAAGTCATTTATCAAAGTCAGAGGCAAAGTCAAAGTCATTTTTCAAAGTCAAAGTCATTCATCAAAATCAAAGTCATTTATCAAAGTCAGAGTCATTTATCAAAGTCATTTATCAAGGTCAAAGTCATTTACCAAAGTCATAGTCATTCGTCAAAGTCATTTATCAAAGTCAGAATCAAAGTCATTTATCAAAGCCAAAGTCATTTATCAAAGTCATTTATCAAAGTCAAAGTCATTTATTAAAGTCAAAGTCATTTATCAAAGTCAGAATCATTTATCAAAGTCAAAGTCATTTATCAAAGTCAAAGTCATTTATCAAACTCGAAATCATTTATGAAAGTCAAAGTCATTATGAAAGTCATAATCAAAGTCATTTATCAAAGTCAGAGTCATTTATCAAAGTCAAAGTCATTTAGTAAGGTCATTTGTCCAAGTCAAAGTCATAATCAACCATCAGGAACAGCTTTTTTTGACTTTGACTTCGATAAATGACCATGTCCTAAAATGAACACCGTACTGTGGCTTAGGTATAAATCTTTGAAATACATGATTAAGGTAATGCTCTAAACTGAGGGTTAATGTACAAAAAGACTTATCACCTCTCCCTCTTTGAAAACTGCTCTTCTCACATACTGGAGAAACTCTGCGCATTAAGTGCCCCAATGAAAATACACTGGTCACTCTGGCCCTATGGAGAAAAATAGCAAAAGTACTGGCCCCATGACTGTCCCCATTGGCCAAAATTTCTGATCTACTGAACCAGTCATTCCCACAGGTAGGGTTAGGACCGAGGGATAATCGACAGGATGAGTCGACCTCTATAGATCGATTATATGTAGATGGTTCTCATGTCATTCCAGGATATGAAGAAGCTGCCGCGACTCTCTGAAATTACTTTCTTACACTATGGGGCACTGCAGAAAACAGTTCGACAGCTTCAAGATCAAACAGACTTAGCTAAACTCCTCACACCGTATGAAGCATTTGTAACACCCTAGAGTCTGGTTGCCACAATGGCCTTGCCTCCCTCGGGGGAAGGGTCTTGCTTGAAAGCAAGGTAGAATATCCACATCAGGTAATCCACAGCACACAATACTTTCCTGACTACAGACCAGAAGGAGGAGCTCTAACCTGGGTTCAGCTGAGTCTTCCCTATAAATTTTGGCAGGGGGCGAGGTTAGTCAGTGCAGTTCCTAGGAGCACTGTGAAGAGGACCTGTGGACTAGAGCAGTGCTAAGCTCGTCCCAGGTAAAGTTAGTTCAGTTCCTGGGAGGACTGAGGAAGACATCCTGTGGACTGGAGCAGTGTCAGACTGATTCGAGGATACTCATTAGCTAGCGTGAGGGACCCATGAGAAAGGGTCTGAGGAGAGGAAAAGGCCTGGGGAGTGGACCCAGCTGAACAGTTCACCCCAGAGCGGAGCACCAGAACCGGACACCGGAGTCAGAGGTTGCAAGGGTGCTCCAGGCCCAGCAGCCAAAACTGGAGGACAAGAGATTCCAAGTCTCCTGGCCGCCAGAGCACTTGGAGGCACAGCAGCGTAGAAGAGCCCCGGGACAGAGGTCAGAGGAGAGACAACTTAGAAGGGCTCGAGCTGCCTGCCATACCATTGAGAGACTGTCCAGCAGGAACAGAGGGTCGCAGCTTAGCTTCAGGCAGCAAGGGCCAGCAGACAAAGGCCTCAGAACAAGCCTTCTTTACTAAACATTAGTCAATCACAACATATGCACAAAATGGGCATTCCTGGCACTTTTGGAGAGAGATCTTTGTACCACATTTTCATACATACAAATATCATAAATTTTTATCATATGCCATAGACCCTCGCAGTGTGTATGACTGCAAGAGAACTCGTTTAAAGTGGTAACTTGATGGTACACTACTCCAGCTCAAACGCACAGGTGGCATACAGATTATTCTGATGTCTGTTGGAGATGTGGTGCAGGCAGATGAGACTACCTCCATTTGTGGTGAACATGCCTAGCTATACAGGAGTTCTGGGGGAATGTATCTGAGACAATCACAGCCACACTACAGCTTTGAGTGCAGCTAACTCCTGAGAGTGCCCTACTCAATCTTCCGATTTGGACAAAAAAATGATACTGCTTCCTGTCTAGCCAATAAAACTATTGCCGCAGGGAAAATATTGATGTAGAAACTGAACCCCCAAAGGAATTTATATAGAGGGGTGAAGAACATCTTGAACCCACGGATGCTTCACAGAATTTTATACCGTTCAGCTGTAAAAATAAGAAATCACTTTCTTCTTACAAAAATGTTTATTTAGCTCCAAATTTTTCATTTTCACAAGGGTAATAGATAAAAATGGACCATACAATATCTCCTAAGTATGCTGTTACCCCATATGTGTAGGGAAGCTACTGTTTGGGTGCATGACAGGGATTAGAAAAAAAGACTTCTGGAGTGCACAATTGGCCTGAATAGATAGTGGATGCAAAGTCACATCTGCACAGCCACTGATGTGCCTAAACAGTAGAAATCAGCCCCACATGTGACCTTATTTTGTAAAAAATACCCCTCACAAAGTTTATCTAGAGGTGTGATAAGCATGCTAAATATGGTATTGTCATGATCTCTACAATGCTATTCCTTGTCTTTGTTATATGTTTCTATGGGTGTGGTTGATCTGTCAGTCTGTTTTGTTTGTGTTATTCCCCATGCTGGGTCTGGGGTGCTGGAGTCATGGGTGTTTCCTCTTCCCTCTGATTAGTCTACTATTTAAGTATGCTGGTTTCTCTATCTGATGTCAATTGTACACTTGCATTTGCTGTCTTAAATCTGGTTCTTCCTAGCTCTGTTGCCTGACCTGCTATGAGCTGTTATGTTTATGTTTGTCTGCCTTTCTGACCCCTGGCCTGTGACCTGATTACATTTTTGCCATCTTCCTGAATACAGCATCGTTACCTGACTTTGGCTCATTTTTTTGGACTTTGTCTCTGGCTAATCCTTTTAGTACTGCGCCCACTTCCTGGAATTGACCTGGATTTTTTGACCACTCTTTGCCGTTGTCCCAGTAAATAGTGACTTGTCGTTTCTGACTTTTTGTTGGTTGTTACTCTACACTTTCTGTGTCTGTAGTTAGTGACTTCCATCATAGTTATATTTACTAACAACATATAGAAAAAATAGCCGCACTCACCGACATTTGATCTCTTATGTTCTTTATTCATAGTCCATCTTCATGAACATCTGACCATGCTGAGCAGGGAGGGGAGTGCAAGGGAGGCGGACGACGGTTCACCGTTTCGCGGCCGTATGCCGCTTCTACGGGTCCTCTACGGCGTCTGTCGTCATGTCCGGGCTAAATACACCCGATCATGGCGTCACTACCGCCCGTAGTAAATAAACATGTGAATAAGTCATAATACACACATTCAATATTATTAACATATATACAATGGAAAGCAACACCTGCATCAATAGTTATAGTTGTCATATTATAGATTCAGCTTACACGTGATACACATTCTATTATCGGCTTTCCTGCGCGTCTTGTTACCATAGGAACTAACATATATCCTGTATGTGGCAGGCATTCTATTCAGACTACTACCGTATAACCTTTAATACCTGCGCAGCGGGCTACCATATTTTATAATCGACCAGAAGGGGCAAGAGAGATTCTAGCTGCCTATTCTCTACAAAACTTACAATACTTATAGGTAAATTTACTAATATTCAACTATATGCAGACTATAGTAAACCAACTCAGATTATCCATCAGAAATGCTACTTATTAGTTATTTAATAATAGAAGAACAGTATTATAAACTATACTGCCGGACTATTATTCTCTCTGTATTAGTATACTATATATTTTTTTCTATATTGTTTTCTGCAAATAGCATAAATTTCCATTGACAGAAAAATGTGTAGCTCACAATAATGTGTGGCTCACAAAAAAACTGCCAAATCATTTTTGTCATTAAGACCCAAGGGGCCACAAGCCCTCGTTTCCATTATCCATCTGCTTTCCCTTCTTAACAAGGCTTTATGTGTGTCTCCACCACGATCAGAGGGTTTAACCTGCTCCAATCCCACAAAAGTCAATACATCTGCATTGCCCTTATGTACTTCTCGTACATGTTTTATCAACCTTGGGCTACCAACTCCGGTTGAAATTGACTTGTGATGTTCCTTAAACCTTTTTACCAGGTCCCTTATGGTTTTCCCAATATAGAAATAGCGGCATGGGCAAAAAATTGCATATACGGTACCACCCAAGAAGTCTTACAGCTTATAAAGGATGTAACATTATGTACTCTGTCTCCTATTTTAACGGGATTGTCTGTCTCATGGTTCTTACAGAACCGACAGTTTCTGCATTTGTAGTTCCCTTTAGGTCTTTTTATATCAAGCCATGTCCTTTCCTTTTTTGTGCTGATCTTATTTTTTACAAGGATATCTTTGAGATTATTACATCTCCTATATGAGATTATAGGTTCTCCCATTCCAACAGTGTTTAGATCTCTATCTCTTTCTATTATATGCCAGCATTTTTTTATAGCTCCTACAATCTTCTGATACATAGGGCCATACTTAAAGGAAAATACAAAGCGTTTATTGTGGCTATCCCTTTTCTTGTTTTTCTGATGTGTACCTATTAATGCTTTATTCTTAGTTTCTTGTATGAAGCTGTCAGGATAACCCCTATCTTTAAAATTTTTTTCTAAATTCATACATTGTACTTCTTGAATTTCTTGCGTGTTGTTCATTCTTTTAATTCTCAGGAACTGGCTGTAGGGCAAAGCTTTTTTAGTATGGTGGGGGTGAGCACTCTTATAGTGAAGTAACGTATTCGATGAAGTAGGTTTTTTAAACAACGATCTTACAAGTGTACCATTGCTGAGGTTTAATTTGACGTCTAAGAATTCCAGACTTTTATCCCCATATATGGAAGTAAAACCCATATTATAACTATTAGGCTGGGGTCACACATAAGCTCTCAGTCCGTTTTTGGCTTCAGTTTTCTCATTTTTTTTTTCTAAGTCCAAAAACTGACAGAAAAACGCATTGGGTGTAATAAACACCCTGTGCGTTTTTCTCTGGAGCTCAAAACATTGCCCTGTCCGTTTTTGAGCCAAAAACGCAGTAAACAGCGTTTTTGGCATCAGTTAAAAAACGCATGCGTTAACGCATGCGTTTTTTTAACATGGGGCCCTATGGAAACGCATGCGTTAACGCATAGCACATATAGGCATCTGCGTTAACGCATGCGTTAACGCATATGCGTTTTTCATGAAAAAATGACTAAGTCCCAAAAACGTTCAGAAGTGCAGGAGGCTCAAAAAGCACCCTATAAAAAACGGATTGGTGATGAAAAGGACTTCCAAAAACGGATTTCTATGTGTAACCCTGGCCTTAGACTCATTTAAGTAGGCGACGAAGGAGGAAAAATCCTCCTCCTCGCCTTCCCATACGACAAATATGTCGTCCACATATCTTGTGAAAAGCTTAATAAATTTCAAATAGGGATTGGAATTATTATATATCAAATGATCCTCTAAGTGGGCTAGGAAAAGGTTAGCTAGGGTGCACGAAACTGGTGTCCCCATAGCTGTACCAGAGGTTTGTTTGTACCAAGTGTCATTAAACATAAATGCATTGTGTGTCAAGATGAATTGTATAGACTCACAAATGAAGTCAATGGTGTTTTTATCCTGACCTTCTATTTGAAGGATGTCCCGAATCACGGAGACGGCCAGATCTTGTGGAATCCGAGTATAGAGGCTCTCCACGTCAATGGACGCCATACTATACCCGGACTGCCACTCAAAGTCATCTATACATTTGATGAAATCTCCTGAATCCTTTACATAAGATGGTATCTTTATCAAAAGTGGTCTTAATAACCAATCTATGTATTGAGAGAGAGGTTCGGTTACTGAACCAATCCCGGATACAATAGGGCGTTCGGGAGGGTTTATAACCGACTTATGTATTTTTGGCAAATAATACCATATTGGTTTTCTGGGACACTCATGAATCAATTTTTCTGCTAACATTTTTCCAATAGTTTTGCTATAGACATATTTCCTAAGTAGGTTTCTCAATTCATTATTGAATCTATATGTAGGATCACTCATTAATTTAGTATAAGTGTCACTAGAACTGAGCTGCCTCATGGATTCTTTAATGTAATCGCCCTTCCTTAGGAGTACTACCCTCCCCCTTTGTCCGCTTTTTTAATGAGGACATTCTCCCATTTCAGCATGGTATCTAAAGCTAATTTCTCTTTCTTAGATAGATTTGACTTGGGTTTAGGGTAAATCAGGGCTTCAATCTCCCTGCACACCATCTCCTCAAATAAATCTATATTATTCCCGGGACAAACGGGGGGGTAGAATGTAGATTTTACTCCTCCTGAAAAGAAAGCATCTGTATTTTCACTGTTATTCTCATTAACTACTCTCGGATCAATATCTAATAGCATTGTTACTTCATCTTTTACTTCTTTTAATGATTTTTCATCTGCAAAAAAACCTAGTGCACCTATTTTAATTTGCTTCAAGTTATCATCATTCGTACTATTTATTTTACTATCACCATCTCTCTCATTTTTCCTACAAGAGAAGTGTTTGAACAGATGAATTTTCCTAATCGCCTTGTATAAATCCACTCTGAATTCTGTGTAATCGAATGTTTCTTCAACACAGAAATTCAGGCCCTTTTTCAACAGGGCGTCCATGTCATCGGAGATTACTTGATCAGTAAGGTTAAAGATTTTAATCTGGCCGTCATCAGACGTGATCAATCCCTCCATGACACTGTCTTTCTTTTCCCATATGAGGGCCCTCCTTCGTTTTCCTCTTCCTCTCCTTGTTCTCCTCCTAAAGGGTCTCCTTCAGGGACATTGTTTCTTCTATTTGCTTTTTTTACAGGTCTTGATTCTTCGTCACTCGAATCCTCACTAGAATCGTCCTCACTTGGACTCACATAGTCCTTTTTTCTATTTTTCTTATTTTTATTTTTATTTTTATTACCTCCATTTCCTCCTTTAGGAGTGAAAGGAGGTTTTTGTGGATGAAATGGATTCTTGGGAGTGCCTAATGGCTCTTTATACGGTTTTTTCTTATTTTTGTTTTTAAAAGGAGTAGCATTAGGTGGTTTACCCCATGTGAAGACATCGCCGGACTCATAATCTTGTTTGTCTCTTAAAAACTTCTCTCTTTTATTTTCTTTAATTACTGTTTGCAATGGAATTAGCTTTTTGTCCAATTTTTTAAAAAAAGCACTCCATTCTTTTTTACTTTTATACCTTGATTCCAGCTCTGTTCTCAATAGTCTCAATTGGGTGTTAATCTTCTCATGTTCCTTCAGGTTTTGTTTTAACACTAATTCAAGCAGGTTAACGGAACTTGCTTCCAATAGATCATGCCATTCTATTACAAACAATGAGTCATCTTTTCCAAATGCCATAGATTTAGTCAATCTTAGCCCTCTAGGGACTCTCTTAGGCTGGGGTCACAGTAGCATTTTTCACATGCGTTTTTGGAGACCTGCGTTTTCAAAAACGCATGTAAAAAACGCACCCATAGACCCCCATGTTAAAAAACGCATGCCCTAATAGCCAAAAAGCATGTGTGACAGTCCCATGCGTTTTTGGAGCTTTTCCAAAAACGCATGCGTTTTTTAATAAGGGGCCTTATGGGAAACGCATGCAAAAACGCATGTACAATTAGTGCCATTCAAAAACGCATGCGTTTCCCATAGGAGCCCATGTTAAAAGAACGCATGCGTTTCAGAAAACGCATGCGTTTTTTTAACATGGGCTCCTATGGGAAACGCATGCGTTTTTGAATGGCACTAAAAGGTACTAATGTACCATGCGTTTTTGCATGCGTTTTCCATAGAGGCCCATGTTATAAAAACGCATGCGTTTTCTACAAAAACGCATGCGTTTTTCAAAACGCAGCAAAACATACTACAAGCACTATTTTTGGGTGCAGATTCCAAAATGCAGCCAAAAACGCAGGGAGCCATCAGACACCTTAAAAAACTCATGATGACATGAAAAACGCATGTAAAAAAGCATGCGTTTTTAAAAGGCACTAAAAAAACGCATGTCAACTGTGACCACAGCCTTACAGGATACATATCCTTTCAGGGATTGTATAGTTCAGAACGCTTTGACCTCACGTTCAGCCAGATTATGTATCCGTTGTTCTAAGCCTTTTGTACTTAAAAGGGTGGAAACTTCGCTGGTGTTACACGCCACGAAGAACCTCTCTGCATCCTCCCTCCCTGCTGCCATAGATAATGAAAGATCTCCCGCGGCATTCACAGTCTCTGTTTCAGACTCTGACTCCATTGTATGGAGCACACAGATGGACTCTAATGCAAAGCAGTTGTGCTCACAGCTAAATGAAAAAAAGTCCAGACAATGTCCAAGTATAAGAACTGCTGGACACTAACTTGCAAAAGGTCACTGTCATAATGTGACTCAAGCCTGCGGGTTAGCCGTGCGGTGCTGGCAAATTAGCAAAATATCCAGTAACAACATATAGAAAAAATAGCCGCACTCACCGACATTTGATCTCTTATGTTCTTTATTCATAGTCCATCTTCATGAACATCTGACCATGCTGAGCAGGGAGGGGAGTGCAAGGGAGGCGGACGACGGTTCACCGTTTCGCGGCCGTATGCCGCTTCTACGGGTCCTCTACGGCGTCTGTCGTCATGTCCGGGCTAAATACACCCGATCATGGCGTCACTACCGCCCGTAGTAAATAAACATGTGAATAAGTCATAATACACACATTCAATATTATTAACATATATACAATGGAAAGCAACACCTGCATCAATAGTTATAGTTGTCATATTATTGATTCAGCTTACACGTGATACACATTCTATTATCGGCTTTCCTGCGCGTCTTGTTACCATTGGAACTAACGTATATCCTGTATGTGGCAGGCATTCTATTCAGACTACTACCGTATAACCTTTAATACCTGCGCAGCGGGCTACCATATTTTATAATCGACCAGAAGGGGCAAGAGAGATTCTAGATGCCTATTCTCTACAAAACTTACAATATTTATAGGTAAATTTACTAATATTCAACTATATGCAGACTATAGTAAACCAACTCAGATTATCCATCAGAATCTGATGGATAATCTGAGTTGGTTTACTATAGTCTATTAAAGGTTATACGGTAGTAGTCTGAATAGAATGCCTGCCACATACAGAATATACGTTAGTTCCTATGGTAACAAGACGCGTAGGAAAGCCGATAATAGAATGAGTATCACGTGTAAGCTGAATCAATAATATGACAACTATAACTATTGATGCAGGTGTTGCTTTCCATTGTATATATGTTAATAATATTGAATGTGTGTATTATGACTTATTCACATGTTTATTTACTACGGGCGGTAGTGACGCCATGATCGGGTGTATTTAGCCCAGACATGACGACAGACGCCGTAGAGGACCCGTAGAAGCGGCATACGGCCGCGAAACGGTGAACCGTCGTCCGCCTCCCTTGCACTCCCCTCCCTGCTCAGCATGGTCAGATGTTCATGAAGATGGACTATGAATAAAGAACATAAGAGATCAAATGTCGGTGAGTGCGGCTATTTTTTCTATATGCTGTTACTGGATATTTTGCTAATTTGCCAGCACCGCACGGCTAACCCGCAGGCTTGAGTCACATTGTGACAGTGACCTATTGCAAGTTAGTGCCCAGCAGTTCTTATACTTGGACATAGGTATATTTACACTGCAGGGCTAATAAGTTGGGAGATATTTGGATTTGGAAGCATGTAAATTTGCGAGATTTCTTTGGAGAGCCATATTGTTTTTCTAAGCCTTTGTATTACCAGTAATGTGGAAAGCACTGTATTTCCATTAACAAATGATGTGACTGAGTGGGGACTTTCTGTTTTTTGGATTGAATTGAAACTTTTATTGAGAACATTTTACATAAACTTTTCGATTTTTCCAAGATCCATTTACCATAATAATGTAGCAGAGTTATTTTGGACTCTGTTTGACCTCTATTCTTCAGTGTCTGTCTTTTCAGAGGTGAGGTACACAAATCAGGTCAATGGCGTTATTATTCACGCATAAAAAAATGGACACTGACAAATAGTAGGCCAGAGAGAGTATACAGTGACACCTTTAGCCTCATTATAGTGAATCTTGCCTTGGGGGCATTGTCTTTTCTTTTCAATGTTCTTTTAAAGATATCAAGAGAATAACAGTTTAAAGAAGTTAAGTTTCGATGAGAGACAAAAAAGGTACAGTAGAGTTCTATCACGCAAGTGAATGCACATACATGAAGGAGTAACCCATGGAACCTGAATTTAGTTACTTCAGTAAACATTGTCTGAAACATATTGTGTTAGATAATGAAAGCCAATTACTATCTAATAACAATGATAGAGTAACCAAAAACTAAAAAGAGTAAAGATAAGAAGGATTAAAGGGAAGAGAGGGGATGTGGCGGACAGGGTAGCAAGAAGAGGGGAGCCAAAGTCAAATATAAAGATCAAGATGGGGGGGGGAGAGAGAGAGAGAGAGAGAAGGGGGTGAGAGGGGGGAGGTGAATGACTCAAGGTGATGTCCCCTGTAATCAGTGATACCTATTCAGCAGTGATCTGAAGGAATTTAGGCAGTATTCTAAATTGTGACCAAGGTTTCCAGATCTCACGGATTTTTGCCGTATTATGATTTGCAATAGCAACTAATTACTCTAGACTAGATTTGTTCCACCTTTAGAAAAATTTGCTTTATGCTAGGTACTGAGGTAGTGTGCCACATAGTAGCCAATACCAAGCATAAAGCAAATTCAGTTTCCAAATGTGGTCACTTGTGGGGGGTTTCCACTTTTAGACCCATCAGGGGCTCAGCAAATGTGACAAGGGGTCTGTTATCTATTTCCAGACAATTTGCGCTTCAAAAGTCTCATGGCACCGTCTCCATTCTGAGCCCTGCACGCGCCCAATCAGTAGTATTACACCACATATGGGGAATTGTTATATTTAGATGAAATTGCACAACTTATTGTATTGTTCATTTTCTCCTGTTACTCTGAGAAAATGAAAAATTGGGGGCTAAAGCAATTTTTTCCTTCTACATTGCTTTAATTCCTGCAAAACACGTGTAGGGTTCATAACCATCTTCAATGTGTTTTTAAGCACATAGAGGGATGCAGTGTTTGAAATTGTGTCACTTTTTAGTATTTTCTTTAGCAAATGCCTCTCAAAGTCACTTCAAAAAAGGCTTTGTAAATTTTGGTGGAAAAATTAGAAATGACTGATAATCTTTTAACCCCTATAACTTCCTTGCCCCAAAAAATTATGGTAATTTTCAAAAATGGTGCTGATGTAAATTACACAGGCGGTCAATGTTATTTGTGCAATAAAACTGCCTGATTTAGACGAATTAAAACTAAAAGCTTGAATGTTATAAAAAAAATGTTTTTAATTTTTTAAGAAATAAATGTAAATCTTATCAACCAGAATTTACCTCTAATGGTACCTTTACACGCCGTTACAGAAGGTTAGAAACAACCGGGTGTTTCACGTGCACGAGCACGTTCCAACGGTCACTAACGGTACCCGATACTGCCTTTACACGCCGTTACAAAGTGCTCTACCGAAGGTTTAATCTATATCTGGAGGCACCGCCGGGTGCCACAGGTTACCTTCTGTAGAGCATCTTCCCTCATTTACACGCCGCTACAACAAGGTAACATGGGCAGACCAAAGGCAGCAGGGACAACACATAGGCGTGCCACAGTCCATCACGCCGCGCCCAAACGGCAGCCATTGGCCAACAAAATAGTGTTCTGATTGGGCACGGCGCGAAGGGCGGATGGCAGAGACGTGACGTAGTAGTGTTTGGATTGTCGCACGGAATAAGCGCTTGTGACATGCCAGAAACACTTCTGCGGCACCTACAGAACACTAACCCAAGCTGTTGTGCACCGCAACCTTATGCGCTGTGTCCAGCAATCTTCCTTTGAATGTGTGGAGAATATGCACACTATAGTGCGCGCACAGCAAAAACACTTCTGCGTTATCTACTAAAAAATTCAACGGCGCTATGTATGGCATGCATGTACGCTGTGAACAGCAAGTTTCCTTTATATGTGTTATGAGAATATGTACACTTTATAGGACCATCACGTAATATACTTTGCCCTTCCGTTATTGTGTGGGTGCGTAATTGTACTAATGTATCAGATTGTGCATACGGCGCGTATCTCTAGTGCTGAAGAGACAGCTCATCCAAGATGGCGGAGTGTGAAGGGAGAGCCAATCGTAACGCTGCATCTTCCACCAATGATCGCTGATGGGACGCGGTATCCCGGAGGCTGTGTCACGCCCCAGGTAGATAACTAGATGTCGAAAAAACCCTCCTGTTCCTGATTTACACGCCGCTACTATTGGGTTGAAACCAACCTGTTTTAGAGCACTGCTCAGAAACAGGTGTCGACAGTGACGGGTGGCAACAACCTGATTTAGACGCCGCTACCTCGGGTTGATTTGACGGTGCAAGATACATTTGTCTCCGACACCCGGTTGTTTCTAACCTTCTGTAGCGGCGTGTAAAGGTACCATAACACGTAGCACCATGTGTTCCAAAAAAACTATATAAGAACCACTGGGATATTTTGAAGTATTTCAGTTACTATTACCAAATGAAGTGACACTGGTCAGAATTATTACATTTGGGCTGCTCAGGAAGGTGAACACAGGTTCTGGGGTGAAGGAGTTAAAGAAAAACAGCAAAGTGGATTTCTTCATCAAAGCTGTCAATGTAAGGAGTAGTGCAGCCCCATTTCAGCCATGTCTACTTTACACTACAAAATCATGGTGACAGGCTCTCTTTATGTAAAGCTGACGAAATAGAGCCAAATGATGTAGAAGAAAATATTGTATAAGGCATTGCCAGCGTGAATTTAAACAATAAAAGTGAACCAATGCAGATCAACTCACAAAATAAGAAGAAAGGCTGAACTGGTTTTACCAACACTCCCACATCCAACCCACAAACCTCTAAACAACAGCTGCCATACATAAAAACCCAGAACAGAGAGCCCCGAGGTGGGTGCACACAATGAGGGCTGTCATGAGAACGTGTGCCGTCTTTAATATCTTCTTTACAGGTAAAACCAAGATAGCATGATATTCAACTAGTCTGTTTAATGTGATAGTAAAACTTTAAAATATCAACTTATTAAAGTCAGAAAAGAACAATTTGTGATCACCACATCACTATCAACCTGTATTAACTACCATGTTATTTGTTTATTTCAGGGGTTCTAGCACAATACTCGGTGATCCAGGACTCGTCTATTACTGTTAGAGAAGGAGAACCTGTGCAAGTAAACTGTACTTACACTGGCACAGAGTACAGCCTGCAATGGTACCAGCATATCGGTGACCAAAAGATCAAATCAATTTTCCTCTTGACCGCCAATGGCCATAAATACCATGAACGATTCATGATGTTACTGAACACAAAAAAGAAGTTTACATATCTATACATAAATACGACACAAGTGGATGACTCTGCGGTGTACTACTGTGCGATGGCAGCACTGTGATAAACTCCAACAGGGGCACAGTACAATAAGATGCCACCTGCATGGCACACCTCTGACACATAGCTACATCTCATATATTCAGCTATTTCTTTTACTTCTTTATCTCAGCAGAAAGCTTCTCTCTGTCAAATTTATGCAAGAGGGATATGAATAGAGATGAGCGAACTTTCCCCGAATATGTTCACCAATTTCAAATTCGGCATGAACATTGCAAATTTGGTTCGTGATCGGAAACCCGAGCAATTTACAAAAATATTGTCAGGAAAAAATTAGAAATTTTAAAATGGCCTTAAAACTTCCCCTGAATATTTGGAACCAAAACATTCACCGGAAGACCAGCTGGCTGGGAACTAAACCTAACCTTATGGTTAGGAGTGCTCTCAGCCATCGGGTCAACCATTTTATTTCAACCTGTAGACATTAAAGGGAACTATCAGCTCGTTTTTGAACCCCAATCCTTTCACTACCTGTCCCTGCACCTTCACAATACATCCCTAACCATTCCTAAGTTAAAACTGTCCTATAATGGTTGTGAAAATAGACTTTGTCATTTACATTTTCATATGCTAATGAGTCCTCTTTTCTACTCTATGTAGTAACACTAGGCAGTCTTTAGGGCTCCCTTTCTCCCCTCGATGCTCGTACCAGAGCCCGCCGCTGTGATAAATGATTTCCCAGACAAGCTCCTGGTTCGTCAATTCAAATATCCCCCTTCTGGGTATGACGTAGCAGCGGCGTCATTACCACAACTGTGCATTGCGAATACTTCCGAGGTGCACTGAGCAACTTCATAATATTCAGTGTGCATTCTCATAAGCCCTCACTGATGGCACCGCATAAGAGCGAGCCATCAGTGAAGGCTTCTGAGCATTATGAAGCTGCTCAAAGCACCTCGGAAGTATGCGCAATGCGCAGTTGTGGTAATGACGGCGCAGCTGCGGAAATTACGTGCTGTGCAATATACACAGAAGGGGGATATTTAAATTGAAGAACTGGGAATGCGCCTAGGAAATCTATTATCAAACCCAGCGGAGCATGATACCAGCATCGAGGGGGGAGACGGAGCCCTGGAGACCGCCCATAGAGTAGTCAAGAGGACTCATTAGCATACAAAAATGTAAGTGACAAGGTCGTTTTTCACAACCATTATAGGACAGTTTTAGCTTAGACAGTGATGGTTAGAGATGTATTAGGAAGGTGCAGGGACAGGTAGTGACAGGTTTGGGGGTAAAAATGAGCTGACAGGTCCCCTTTAATAGACCATTAAAATAATTATTTTAGCTTCCTCAAGTTTGCAATGTAGGGACAGCTACTGTACATGATATGAATTTTTGGAGCTGTGCCAGACATAGCCGCAGACGTGAAGTCCAGGAACCTTACAATGTTCTTTATATGTCCATTGAAGAAAGCTTTGCATTTTTTTGTATTCTTTATCTTACCTTATTTCTATAATTATTTTTTTTATTAATAGAATTTTTTTTATATTTTTTTCTTATTTTAGAGAGCAACCTTTATTATTGCAGAGGGTCACAGCCATGAGCTACCATACTATAGATACAACACCCCAAAAATGGCAGGGGGCAGAAGGATCTGTGCTTTTTAACAGACAGCACTAAATGCAAGTACTGTATTTGGCAGGTTTTTAACAGAAATTTAGGACTGTATTAAATAATTGTTTGGATTTTTATAACAAAGGCCAAGCAAATTGTGACCCCAAAAATGACAGGGGGACAGAAGAACCTGTGCTTTTGAATGGACAGACTAAACACAAGTACTGTATTTAACAGGTTTTAACAACAAACTAGGACCGTATTACATAATTGTTTGGATTTTTAAACACAGCACAGGCTAATAAAAGTCTGACCCTAAAGATAACCAGGGCAATAAGGACCAGTGCTTTTTAACAAATAGCACACAATTCAACTACTCTACTAGATAGTGCACAATCTGTGCTGGAAATGTAGGTCTAAAAAGAACTGTTGTTCTAATATGGAGATATTGGAACACAACATTTAGCCTCTCCCTACTTTATAAACTCTCCCTACCTACAATATTCTGAAGTATTAGAAAAATCTCCATATACCTTCAGAAGTCCCCCTAGAATTTTTCTAGATAGGACCAATAAAAACTACTCGGATAAAGATTAATTCAACGAAAATAGTAGGTACTAAGGCTAGGGTCACACTGGCACAATTCTAAGTCCCCTGCATGTTTTGCATTTTTTCTCCCTCTGCAGCCTTCACGCAGGCTGCAGAGCGGAGAACGCGGCCCCTAGGAGAGCGGAGAACGCGGCCCAGGCTGCAGAGGGAGAAAAATTCAAAGTCCTCTGCAATATACGCAGGGGACTTAGAATTGTGCCAGTGTGACCCTGGCCTAAGATAGCAGAAACACTCTCCCTACATGCTGCTCTCTCTTTCCCTACACTTTCACTATGCTGTTTAAGGATGCAATGTACACAAGATGGCAGTGGCATGGCTTATGTCTAGGGCTACAAGAACTTGAGGTACTCGGCTCTCGGGCGTACTGGTACAGGGATATCACAGGTGGTCGGTGCCCAAGTCTGTGCCCTCCCTTGAGCAGACAATAAAAAGGGGAAAAATAATAAAATAAAGTCAATCGTGACGCCACCTGTAGGTCTGGTGATGGCACCGACACTGGTGGAACCTCCGGGTTGATGTGCGGCAGCAAGATATCATAGCCCTCTATAGGTGGAGCTGAGTCCCCGGGGTGTTGGAAGTAGCAATTGTGGAAGAGGGCAGCATAATCACTGTGGAGCAAAGCAGGTAAATCACAGTTCTCTGAGAAGAAGCACAGACACGTTGCTCACTCTGAACGGGTACTTTACTTCAATAATCTGCAGGTTTACAGGGTAATGCAGTTCCTTCAGCTAAGGTAGTGGACGGGGTGGTTCTGGTAGTGAGCAGTGTCCCTCTGAAGCTCCACTGGTGTTCTTCTCTATCACTTCCTCTGTCCTTACTCTGTGCTTCCCTGCACAATCCCACTTCTTGAATCAGGCCCGTCGAGTGATATGGGAACCCTTTATCTCTGCAAAGGTGAACCCAACCCAGTTTAATGCTTCTGGTGGAGACCGTGCTTGGTGTAGGGCGGTTGGATTGTGCTCCTAGAAAGCTATCGACCACGCCGGTAATTTGCAGTTCAGGGATGGATCTCTGATTCACGTTGGAGCCAGTACCCCGCTTTTGACTTGGCAAGGGTATTTGGTTACCCTCTATCTGGCCCTTTCTCTTCTGGGCCACCAGGTTGAGGTGCCCTCCCCGTTACATCTCCTCTGCTGTTTTGTTTACTGTGCTGTTCTTTCTCTCCAACTTCTGCACTCTTCTCTGTTCTTACTTCTGCACTACTGAAACTCTGCTGAACACTCTTCTTTCTAATCACTGTTTCTCTTTCCCCACTCACTTTATAACCTAGTTTCTCCGCCCACCGGGACCGGTTTCCCAAGTAACAGGCGTATGATTGGTCCCCTATCTCTAGGTGTGTGTATGTGGTGCTGGAGCTTCAGGCTTCTACTGCTCCTTACCAGAACAAAACATACTGCACTTTCTGTTAGGAGTGCAGTACCTTTTTGTAGCGCGCTGACTAGCGGGGCGCTACCCTATGATGCTGGGTGACCAGGAAATTACAGTAATGCCACAACCAACATGGCTATAGCATTACTGTGATTGACAAGCAAGCACAGCATGCTAAGTGGCTGAAAATCATATGCCAAACATACTGGATGGGACAGTCAAATCTTGAGAGGCGAGCACACAAATACTTGATGAGGACCGAGTAGCTCAAATACCGCAATATCCATGTGAGTACCGAATAGCGACAAGCATATTCACTCATCACTATTGGTCGAGCATCCAGCGTCTTTGTCTGTGAAACACCATATAATCTGGCTTTCTCCACCAAACTTGACAGTTTCTTCAATTTCTCATTCCTTGAGCCCCTTTTTCCCTTGTTTCTTCCAGACCCTTTTGATTAATTTCCTTGCTTAATTTACAATTCCAGACCCTTTTGCACCCATCAGACGCTAGTCTATTGACTTTCGTCTTATTGCTCCAAATCAGCTATTTTCCAAGTTTCTAGCCTGAAAGTTAAAACTTCAGAACATTGTTACCCTTTTGCTCATCAGTGTATGTTCCTCATCATAGTATATATGCCTCCTGTTATGCCACACATATGAAAAAATATTTTACTCACCATCAGAGATGAGCAAGCTTTCCCTGAACATGTTTGCCAATTTCAAAATAGGCATGAACATTGCAGATTTAGTTCGAGATTGGAAACACATGTAAGTTACAAAAAAATCAGCGAACACGGCTTTAGTAATTAGGTTATTTGATAAAGAACAGCATTACTACATTTAAGAGATGCTTTTCTTTTACCTTCTGAGTGTGTAGGAGAGCACGCAGGATGTGTTTGATGAGAGGAGATGGTGGGGAGAGGTCAGAGTAGAGTTGGACTAAATTTTTAATTTCACGGTACTCTTTGTGTGGATGTTCCAGGCAGGCAGCCAATCAGGGCGCATAAAACATCCACAAGTTGAAGATAGAGGGGCTTATGTCATTGGCTGGCTTGTTTCATTGGCTGTCTAAGTCATATGTCCCTTGGGATATAAGAAGAAGCCATTTGCTGTGTCCACCATTTTCAGAGTATTACTGCTTAGGGACAGTGCTGCTGGCACTCAGTGCTGCTCCGTGATGCTCCATCCATGCTACACAAAAAGATAGCTAGCTACTCGATCGCTTTTTAGATAGAATAGGAGGGTGAGAGGGTCCACATAGGCATTTTTTGCTTAGAACAAATGTGATTACCAAATCTATGTGCATTATCAGAGGTGTGTTTTTGCATACAAGTGTTCGCCAAATCCTTCAGTTTCCCCTAAAAAGGCTGTGTTTGGCTTCAAAACAGTGATTGACAAGTTCTTTACTTTCTTCTAAAAAGTCTGTGTTTGGCCTCAAGCAGTGATTGCCAAATACTTCAGTTTCCACTAAAAAAATCTTTTTTTGGACCTAAAAGCAGTGATTGCAAAATCCCTCACTTTCCCCTAAAAAGGCTGTTTTTGGCGTCAAAGCAGTAATTGCGTAGAAAATAAAGTTCACAATGTTTTAATAATTTTTTTTATTACTAACAGTACCATGGTGTTACACCTAGAGATGTTCAAATTCGACCTGTTTTTGGCGATATACGAGTCATTCGGCAAATGCAAACAATTAGCTTCAAATTCGCCAGTTCGAGGTTATGTTCGAGGTTATGTTCGATAACGCTTCGTTCACTAAAAGTGTAACTGGCTTTTCACAGTAATACTGTTATTGAATGTTAAGATCCAGTTTCAGTGTATAGTGTGTGTGTGGGGAAGGGGGAGGACAGGTTTAGATCAGTGCTGCTGAAATAATGCCGATCTCCATTTTTTTTCTCCGAACCGCATGTACAGTGGGGCGGTGCAGGCTGTCAGCCAATAACACACAGCAAAGTGCATATTTTGCACACAAGCAAGGACATGTGTCATTGGTTGTTTATGTCACATGTCCTTGCCCTATAAGATCTGACCATTTTCCCCATCGCCACCATTTCCTCAGTGCTGCAGTTGTGTGTCAGTCAGGCACCGCTACTGCTGCTGTGGGCGCTATAAAGTGTGACTGAGTGATAGGTTTAGGGAGTAGGGACTAGTTGGAATATCAGCCCTTTTGAGGGCTACTTCATAGAAGTAGGGAGTAGGGACTAGTTTTAATATCAGCCCTTTGAGGGCTACTTCAGCCAAGTAGGGAGTTGGGAGTAGTTGTAAATATCAGCCCTTTTGAGGGGTACTTCATAGAAGTAGGGACTAGTTATAATATCAGCCCTTTAGAGGGCAAGGTTAGAGCAGTTCCTAGCATTTTTTGCCAGGCAGGTGTGTGCCAGTGCTGTGCAAGTGTTTTTCACAGCATATGGCCAAATCTAGCTCAGGCAATCCTTTTGGGTAGGTAGTGTAGCACTGCCGTAAAGAAAGCTACATCACCTGTCTTCAGTAGCCAACTTTTTACTGCAGCTAGCCCAGGCAATCCTTTTGGGCTAGTAGCAGTGTCTGGTAGTCAGTGGTGTAGCCCAGCTGTAAAGTAAGCCACACCGCCTGTCTATCCAGCAGCCAATGTTTTACTGCAGCTAGCCCAGGCAATGCATTTGGCTAGTGGCAGTGTCTGGTAGTCAGCGGTGTAGCCCAGCTGTAAAATAAGCTACACCGCCTGTCTATCAAGTAGCCAATTTTTTTACTGCAGCTAGCCCAGGCAATCCTTTTGGGCTAGTGGCAGTGTCTGGTAGTCAGCGGGATAGCCCAGCTGTAAAGTAAGCTACACCGCCTGTCTATTTCATCCTAATTTTTAACTGCATGTAGCCCAGGTAATAGTTTGGACCTAGTAGCAGTGTCTGTTAGTAAGTGGTGTAGCCCACTTGTGAACCAAGCTACACCACCTGTCTATTTCATATTAATTTTTAACAGCATCTAGGCCAGATAATAGTTTGAGCCTAATAGCAGTGTCTGTTAGTCAGTGGTGTAGCCCACTTAAACAAAGCTAAACCACCTGTCTATTTTATACTAATTTTTTACTGCATGTAGCCCAGGTAATAGTTTGGGCCTAGTACTACTGTTTGGCCACTCAGCTCTGTTCGATTTCCATCCGAATTTTTTGCAAATCTGTTCACATACAAAATGAGTGGCAAAAGGCCTGCTGCTGGTGAAAAGGGAATAGGCGTAGTGGAAAGGGAAAAAAAGTTTGAGTCCGTTGGGTAGGTGGTAAAGCAACAGTAACATCTGCTGAAGAAAGACCATCTTCCAGCCAAAGTAAGATGACCACTTCTTTCCGTGGACAATCTGATATGATTCCTTTCGTACGGACACGACCATCGCTACCAATTGTAGATGAGGCATGAAAAGAGCAGGTGCTTGAATGGATCTCAAGTGCTCCATCAAGTGGCCTCTCCTCCACCTCAACTTCAACATCCCAATTACTCCAGTCCTCTGAGGTGTCACCCCAATCGCATTTGCTTCCTCCCAGCTCCCAAGTCTCCAGCTGCCCTACTGAGTATAGGGTAACATAGATGGTTGAATCTGCAGAGCTGTTCAGTCACACTATAGCCTGGGAATCAGAGGTCTGCTCCAAAGCTGCAGTGAGTCCAGATGAGGAATGATCTGCATTGATGCCCAGAAGCTTTGTGAGTCAGTTCCAGGCCCAGATGAAGAATGTTCTGTGCATAATGTAGACCCTCATTCCCAAACTGTAACTGCTCTTGGTGGAGACAATGAGGAAGATGTTGATGAGTTTCAGATACCTGGTTGGAACGACAACTTGACTTTTCGCTCAGGGCAGGAAGAGGTTGTCTCTTAGGACGAGGGGTGTGAGAACACATAGGATGATGATGAGGCTGGAGATCCCACTTACTAACAACCCACAGTCAGCCAGTTGATGAGGTCAGCAGAGGAGGTGTAGGAGGTGATAGTGACAACGAGGTTAGGTTGCGCCTTCCTGAACAGAGACGGAGTACTAAAAGCATGTCAGCAACTACATCCTCAGCCACAACTCTGCCTCTGAGCAGAAGTCGTGGTGGCTCTGCAGGTCGCATGGGCTCTAAGCCTTGCCTAGCCTGGGCCTTTTTTGACATCACAAAGGATCACCCAACTCATGTCATCTGTAAGATTTGTCACCAATCTCTAAGTAGAGGCCAAAAACTCAATAGTTTGAGGACTTCATGCATGAACCGTTTACATGGATGTGAAGCATAAGTCGCAGTGGGAAGCTCACTGTGCTACAATGCGGCCTAGCGGGGCGGGCCAACCACCGTCTGCCCCATCAAGTGCATCCGCGTGCTCTTCATCCTCTGTGACTGTGGGACAGCAGTCACACATGCTTTTGGACGCAGACCTTCCATCTCTTTACCCGCAACAGGCAGTGTGATTGGCAGGTCGTCAGTTCTTTTGGAAGTGGAAACACCAGACATCGAGAGCACCACCTATGGATGAAGGCAACATTATATTTCCGCCTGCACCTTCCTCACAGACCAGCAGTTTATCGGGGACACCCTACTCAACCCCGTCTCAGCCAGCCCTCCGTCCCTCAGATGTGGACAAGTAAAAGACCATTTCCTCCTAGCCATGACAAAGCTAAGAGGTTGACTTTCACCATCTGCAAGCTGTTGGCTACAGAAATGCTGCCTTTCCGGCTGGTGGACACAGATGATTTTCGAGACCTTATGTCCATCACAGTGCCCTAGTACCAGAGGTCCAGTCACCATTACTTCTCCAAGAAAGGTGTGACTACGCTACACCAGCATGGCGCACACAAAATTACCGCTTCCTTGAGAAACTCTGTGTGTGACAGGATGCATTTCACCACAGACACTTGGACCAGTAAGCATGGACAGGGGTGTTACATGTCACTAACTGGGCACTGGGTAGCCATGGTGAGTGCTGGAGAAGGGTCTGCTGTACAAGTCTTGCCGTCCCCACAAGTTGTGGGGTCAGTCTTGTGTATGTAGATGTTCCTCCACTGCTACTGCCTCCTCAACCTCGTCTTGGTCCTAAACCTCCACCCAAAGGCTGTCTGGTAATGCCACCCGCGTTCTAACTGCGCACAACAAATCCTGCACACCTCCTTACTATGCTGGCAGCAGGGCTCAACGGCATCAGGCGGTCTTTACCTTGAAATGTCTGGGAAATGTGAGTCACACAGCTGAGGAGTTGTGGTCAGCTCTGGAGACCGAGTTTCATCAATGGTTGTCTCCACTCAACCTGCAGCCAGGGAAGGCCGTGTGCGATAATGCTGCAAACCTGGGTGCGGCCCTTCGCCGGGCAATGTGACACACGTGCCTTGTATGGCTCATGTCTTAAACCTGGTTGTCCAGCAGTTTTTAACCCACTATCCCACTAGATGGTCTTCTACAGAGGGCACGGTCGCTGTGTGCTCACTTCCGCCATTCGCATCCTGCAGCACAACAACTTGCATCGCTCCAGAAGTCTTTCAGGCCTTCCGGTTCACTGTCTGAAATGCGATGTACCGACACGCTGAAATTCGACTCTGCACATGTTGCAGCAACTGTGTCACGCTGGGTGTAAGGAGACACCCAGCGCTGGACAACGACAGGGGAGGGGAAGGGAGTCCCTGATGCTAAGGGCAAAAACAGGGGATGGTGACCCCTAGAACAACTAGCACCCGCACCTGGCTCCCCTAACGTCCCTATACAGTTTCCACAATTGTCGCCGCCAGGATACCTATTCCCTGACTGTCCCTGGACTACCACTACACAGGGCTCAGAGCGGGTGATCACTAGTCAACCCGGCCAGCACCTAGCGAAACACACAAAGGAAACATACAAAGTGGAAAGAGATACTGTGAGGTAGCGTACTCCTGGGGTTCGCTTGAAAGCGTAAAATGACACCCGAATATGTTTTTAACCATTATGCAGCAGTTTATTAAGTGTAAACTGCTCGTCTCACATACATACAGAATAAATACATTATACACTCACATTCCCGTAGGAACAATATAAGATTACATCATGAATGCATAGCTCACTACATTACATTCTACAGTATATAAATTATATTGCACATCTCCTTCTACACCAGGTTACCTTACGGTACCGGTACACACACAGAGTACACGGGTAATACACCGTCCCATAGGGATCCAGGCCTGGTCGGCACACCCCTATGCACACCCGACGGTATCTACCCTACGGCCAGGCTCTTCCGTGGCCTAATTCCCCTTTGGAGAGTCCAGTCCCTTCCCACAGGCTGTTAACTATTCCCAGCCTCTACACAGCTCTCTGGCTGCTCCGAACCAGGCCCCGACCCGGGTTTAGTCACCGGAGCTCCAGGTCAAGACAGGCCCCCCAAGAACTCCTTGGCACATGTCTCCAGGTCGCCAACCGCTTCCAAGTATGCCATCACCAGGGCCAGACCTCCAGGAAAGCAGCTGCACCAAACACGCCCTCGCGAGCCCCTCCAGGGTCAGCCCCACTTTCAAACTCCCGGTACTCTACCCCTGTCGTCTGGCCTCACGACTCCATTCTCACAGGACTTGGTCTACTCTCCCCTCAGAGGCTTCTGCTTTGTTTTCATTCACTCATGGACCAAACGGCCCCACATCATACATGGCCCTTTTACTTAAGCCAACACATATACTTTAATGGGACCCTCACAACCTGACAGTCAGTCCCCATGGCGGTTACGGCGCCTGGCCTCCGTGGGCTCCAACTCCTCATAGGACCTACACACACATACATCCACTGTTCCTCATGGACTTCTATGGACATCAGCCTTGTCAGGCTCAGACCACACACCAGCACAGTCCAGCAAGGAATTCAGCCCTCTATTCCCAGACCAGGTTGTGAGCCACCTGAGCTTCAGGGCAGTCAAAGCATCCCCCAAGGTCTCCTCACTCTGCCCATGATGCCCATCTGCCTCCAAGCCCTACCAACACAGGCAGAGATCCAGATGGCAGCCTCACCACCATGGAAGAGTGAGCACCCTGCAAGTTCAGCCAGGTCTCCCCATACACCCAGATGCTCCACTAACCTCTCGATCTGGCCACAGGCTTCATATGGCTCAAAGGGACAGGCATCTCCTGGCATGGAGAGCCAGGCGTCCTGCCTCAAAGGGGACGGGACCCCTCTGAGACACGTCCTCTCCCTCAGAGGATCATGTCTGGTCTCTCTGGTCTCTTTTGTGTCTGTGTATCTAATGTGGTCTCTCTCTCCAGACTGCTGTCTCTCCCTGGACTCTGCAGTCTGAACTCCCCTGCAGTTTGATCTGATCTGCAGTCTGTCGTCTCCTCTTAGACTCTCTGCAGTCTGACGTCTCTGACCAATCTATCTTACAGACACCTGGCTAACTCTTTATTGTGGCTGCCACACCACACTGACACACCCACCTGGGCTGCTATGCAATCAGCACACCTTGCCCACAGCCGCTCAACAGGCTCATGAATCAGGTCTACATCACTCACTTTCAGCTGTTAACTCCTTGTGTTCCGGGTAGGTTTAACACAGCACACCCACAGTAAAACCGGATAAATGTGAACAGAGCCATATACCGACCACCCGTGTGATGTACCCGGCCATGGGTTGCATCACTACAATACACTTAGCTTTAGCAGATCCAAGCAGCCAACCAAGCAGGCTCCAAGAAACACTGCTTTAATCCAAGAATCAATCAGTAACACTTGAGGCTATCACCAGCAGTGCATCCTGGGAGTCAAGGGAAATATATACGCAGCTCCAAGGTAAGGAATCAGCTGGGTCCTAGTGACCTGCAGCTTTAACTAAAAGGGAAAAGCCTCTTAAAGCGACAGAGACATTTTTTCTTTAGGATGTGGACTGTTTGGCCAAACGCTGGGACCTTCTGCGAGTGACCGCTACTGTCATGGCCAAAAGTTTTGAGAATGACACCAAAACTATATTTTCACATGATCTGCTGCCCTCTGGTTTTTATTTGTATTTATCTGATGTTTATATCACATACAGAAATATAATTGCAATCATATTATGAGTACCAAAAGGTTATATTGACAGTTAGAATGAGTTAATGCAGCAAGTCAATATTTGCAGTGTTGACCTTCTTCTTCAGGACCTCTGCAATTCTCCCTGGCATGCTCTCAATCAACTTCTGGACCAAATCCTGACTGATAGCAGTCCATTCTTGCATAATCAATGCTTGCATTTTGGCAGAGTTTGTTGGTTTTTGTTTGTCCACCCATCTCTTGATGATTGACCACAAGTTCTCAATGGGATTAAGATCTGGGGAGTTTCCAGGCCATGGACCCAAAATCTCTTGTTTTGTTCCCTGAGCCATTTAGTTATCACCTTTGCTTTATGGCAAGGTGCTCCATCATGCTGGAAAAGGCATTGTTGGGCACCAAACTGGTCTTGGACGGTTGGGAGAAGTTGCTTTTGGAGGACATTCTGGTACCATTCTTTATTCATGGCTGTGTTTTTAGGCAAGACTGTGAGTGAGCCGATTCCCTTGGCTGAAAAGCAACCCCACACAAGAATGGTTTCAGGATGCTTTTACAGTTGGCATGAGACAAGACTGGTGGTAGCGCTCACCTCTTCTTCTCCAAATAAGCTGTTTTCCAGATGTCCCAAACAATCGTAAAGGGGATTTATCAGAGAAAATGACTTTACCCCAGTCCTCACAGTCCACTCCCTGTACCTTTTGCAGAATATCAGTCGGTCCCTGATGTTTTTTCTGAGAGAAGTGGCTTCTTTGCTGCCCTCCTTGAAACCAGGCCTTGCTCAAAGAGTCTGCGCCTCAGTGCGTGCAGAAGCACTCACACCAGCCTGCTGCCATTCCTGAGCAAGCTCGGCACTGCTGGTAGTCCGATCCCGCAGCTGAAACAGTTTTAAGATACGGTCCTGGCGCTTGCTGGTCTTTCTTGGGCGCCCTGGAGCCTTTTTGACAACAATGGAAGCTCTCTCCTTGAAGTTCTTGATGATGTGATAGATTGTTGACTGAGATGCAATCTTTCTAGCTGCGATACTCTTCCCTGTTAGGCCATTTTTGTGCAGTGCAATGATGACTGCACGTGTTTCTTTTGCGATAGCCATGGTTACCTGAAGAGAAACAATGATACCAAGCAGCAGCCTCCTTTTAAAGTGTCCAGTGGTGTCATTCTTACTTAATCATGACTGATTGATCGCCAGCCCTGTTCTCATCAACACCACCACTGTGTTAATGGAACAATCACTAAAACGATGTTAGCTGCTCATTTTAAGGCAGGACTGCAATGATGTTGAAATGTGTTTTGGGGGTTAAAGTTCATTTTCTAGGCAAATATTGACTTTGCAAGTAATTGCTGTTAAGCTGATCACTCGTTATGACATTCTGGAGTATATGCAAATTGCCATTAGAAAAACTGAAGCAGTAGACTTTGCTAAAATTAATGTTTGTATCATTCTCAAAACTTTTGGCCATGACTGTACAGTCTCATCCTGCCTCCTGACACACCCATGACAGACTGTGGCAGCACAGCCGAGCCCTGGTGCAAGACATTATGACGTATAGCCTGGGCCAACGAGATCCAGAGGTGGGGCAGATCACGCTGCAGGAGTGGTCTCAGATCAAGGACCTATGCACCCTTCTGCACAGTTTTAAAATGCGACGAAGATGTTTAGCGCTGACAATGCCATTATCAGCATGACTATTCTGGTCATCTACATGCTGGAGCACACTCTAAACAGTATTCGGAGTCAGGTGGTGGGACAAGAGGAGGTTAGAAGAAATACAGGAGGAATCTTATCCGGAAGGGATAACAAGATATCCAAGGTCCAGACGGTCGGCAGCACCAAGGCGGCAGGCATGGGCGGGTAGGGGCGAGGGATTAACAAGGGCGCATGGTAGCAGCCAAACTGTTGAGTAAGGTGCAGGAGCAAAGGAAGAAGTGGAAGACGAACTGGCGATGAGCATGGAAGACTCAGCAGATGAGGGAGACCTTGATCATATTTCTGTTGTGCGAGGTTGGGGAGAGAGGGCAGAGGAAGGAAGCATGATTCTCACCTCGCCGCCACCAACACAACAAGGACTTGGTCCTCCTGGATGCTCAAGACACATGAGCGCCTTCTTGCTGCACTACCTGCAACATGACAATCGGATTGTCAGAATTCGAAGTAATGCTGACTACTGGTTGCCACACTCTTATATCCCCGGTATAAGACACAAATTGGCGAAATAATTCCTGCCATAGAAAGGGACGCACGCATGCAGGAGTATCAGCAGAAGCTGTTACAGAATCTTAGTTCTGCTTTTCCAACTAACAGCAGTGGTACACAGAGTGAATCTTACAGGAGTATTTCCAAGTTAACATCGATGCCATTACTGGGGAACTGGACCCTTGCTCATTTTGGGCTTGCAATCTGGAAAAATGGCTTGAGCTCACCACTCACGCCTTGGAGATCTTGTCGTGCCCCGCAGCCATAGTTCTCTCTGAATGTGTCTTCAGTGCTACTGGTGGTGTGCTGACAGATAAGCGCACACATCTGCCAGTGACAATGTGGACAGACTAATGTTCATCAAGATGAACAAATTATGGATCCGCAAGGACTTTTCTACCCCTGTGTCATCCTGGGGAGACTAAAGGCTTGTGGATTTTTGAATGTGCTTCATGAAAGTAATCATTTTAAAGGGAACCTAACCCCTCTAAATACCCCCAACTTTATTAATACCTGTCCCTGCACCCTTAAAGATGATTAGCAGCGGTCCTTTTGTGTAAAAAAAGCGTTTAGTAACATTGAGAAAAACGCTATTATTCACTTACATCCCAGGGACTTCTTCACTCTGAATAAGTCTCACAGGGCATTCCCTGTGAGACTCTACCCCTCCTGACTCACTCATTATCATGCCTCGATGGGCGTGATAACTTATCCTAATCCTCCTCGCCTTGCAGAAAGGGCATAATAGCCGGTGTGATGCTATTTGCATCACATTCGGTCCTTGTGACGTCTGTACACCCTTTTGGTGTAAGCCGACAAGCCGCGCATGCGCAATGCGCGGGGGTAAGGTCAGGGGAAGAAGTGTATAGTTGTGTGTAATCAGCATAAAGATGGTAGTGAAAGCCAAATTTGCAGATGGTCTGTCCAATCGGGGCTGTGTAGAGAGAGAAAAAAAGAGGGCCAAGGAACAAACCCTGAGGGACCCCAATAGTGAGGGGAAGAGGAGAGAAAATGGAGCCAGCAAACGATACACTGAAAAAGCGGTCAGAAAAATAGGAAGAGAACCAGGAGAGAGCAGTGTCCTTTATGCTGATGGAGTGGGGCATAGCGAGTTGGAGATCGTGGTCCAGAGTGTCAATAGCTGCAGAGAGATCAAGAAACATAAGTAGATAGTGGTCACCATTACGTCTTGCCATCAGAAGGTCAATGGTCACTTTGATGAGGGCAGTTTCTGTAGAGAGTAGGGGTGGAAACCAGACATTAATTGGTCTAGAAGAGAGTGACTGGAGAGGTAACGTGTGTGGTGGGAGTAGACCAGGCATGCTACGTGCTTAGAGATGAAGGGGAAGTGGAGACTGGTCTGTAGTTATTTGTGAGAGGTTCTCTTTAATAATGGAGTAATGATAAAGTGTTTAAAGGCGGAGTGAAAAATGCCAGAAGAGAGGGAGCGATTGAAAATTTTGATTAGGTGAGTAGTGACCACTGCAAAGAGAGACTGGAGTAGGTGTGAGGAATTGGGTCAGTGGTGCATATAGTGGGACATGAGGAAGAGAGGAGCTTGGAGACTTCTTCCTCTGTGACTGGGTTGATTGTGGAGAATGAGCCAGAGGAGATGTGGGAGGGAATGGGAGTAGCAGCACTTAGAGGCTGTGAACTGATTTCCTGATGGATGTTTTCTATTTTCTCTGTGAAATAAGACGCCAGATCATTAAACAGAAGTCAGTCATAGGGGCCTGCATTTTAGGACTGAGGAGAGAGTGAAAGGTGTCAAAGAGTTTTATGGGTTGTTGGATAGTGAGATCAGGTGGTGAAGTAGGTTTATTTGGCAAAGTAAAAGGCAGAGTTGTAAGTTCTTAGAATAAATTAATAGTGAATAAAGTTTTCTAGTGTGCGGGTTGTCCTCCATAGATGTTCAGCTCTCCTAGAGCATTGATGTAGGAATCGAGTTTGTGATGTGAGGGTGAGGGGCGCTACTTGGTCCAGGTGCTTCTGAGAGTGTCATTGTAGTGATTCATAGCCAGATCTGGACAGCAGAATGAGGACATTAGGGAAAGTGATAACTATAGAGAGTCTGTGAGTGTATGAGGGTTAATGGCTTGAAGATTTCTGAATGTGTGATAGGTAGAAATGTGCTCGGGTGGGTGAGGATTTGTGAGCGTGAAGGAGAGAATATTGTGATCAGAGAGAGGAAGAGGTGAGTTGTATAAGGGGGAGGTTGAACAGAGCCAGACATTAGGGTATTACCATCTTTGCGTGTCTCAGAGGTTGAGGACTGTAAGAGGCCAAGAGAGGTGGTTAGAGATAGAAGCTGGGATGCAGATGAAGAAATGGGGTTGTTTATGGGAATGTTGAAGTCTCCCAGAATAAGGGTTGGTAATTCCAAGGATATGAAGTGTGGCAACCATGCAGAAAGATGATCGAGGAACTGGGTAGGAGACCTTGGGGGTGGTAAACCCCCGCTACTCTGAGGGGAAGGGGATAGAAGAGCCTAATTGGGTGGACCTCAAAAGAAGGGAATGAGAGTGATAGAGCTGGGGGGATGACCTGGAAAGTGTGGGGACAGGAGTAAGCCAACTCCACCACCAAGTCTGACATAAGACATAGTAGCAGGGGAGACAGTCTCTGGATCCTGGATCCAAGTTTCAGTGAGGGCCAGCAGATTAAGAGAGATAGTGAGAAAGTAGTTGTGAATGAAGGAAAGCTTGTTGCATACAGACCATGGATTCCAGAGAGCGCAATTAGAAGTGAGAGATGAAGGTGTGCAAGTAATACTAATAAGGTTAGAAGGGTTTCTATGTGAGGCGGGAGAGGAGTTGAAGTAGGCAGAAGGTGGACCAGGATTAGGAGAGATATCATCTGACAGGAGCAGCAGTAAAGAGAAAAAAAAGCAAAATGTTTTGATAGTTTGGTTTGTAACACGGTTTATGATGCAATACCCTGGAACATGATGGACTCAGGTTGTTCAGCAGGGTGAAGAGAGTATGGGAGCTGAACATAGTAGAAGGAAAATGAGAGCGGCTGATGTGGATGAGGGGTGATGGAGGCAGTAAGAGCACATAGGAAGATAGACAATGAAATAGAGGACATATTTTTAAAAAAATAATAAATATAACATAATAAATAGTATTTTTGTAGCCATGTTCTGAGAGCTGTAACTTTTTTATTTTTTTTGACAAACAGGGCAGTATGGGGCCTTATTTTTTGCCTGAAGATTTTTTTGGTATCATTTTGTGCTATATAACATTTTTTAAACCCTTTTTATTCAGATTTTTCTGATGCAGAGTGAACAAAAAGCAGCAATTCAATTATTGTTTTTTATTTTTTTGCGCAGATCACCATACGAAAAAGTGATAACACCAATTTATTGTTTGGGTAAGTATGATTACAGTGATACCCAATTTGAAAAACATTTTTTTATGCTTTGCTACTTGTACACACTAAAAAACATATTTTGAAAAAAAAATGTTTTTATTGTATTCTGAGAATTGTAACTTTTATTTTTTCCTGAATAAGCCATGTTAGGGCTTATTTTTGAGAGTTTGGTATTTTTATTCATGGCCTTTTTTTTTACATATTTTTTTTTGTATTTGAGTAATAATTTTGAGTATCAGTGTGATGAAAAAGTTAAATTATTGGCATGTTTTTTATTATTCTTTTATGTTAACCAAAACCTATCAATGGGTTGGCAACCCAAGCAAAGAGGAAAAATAAATAGAAATAAAAAAAATCAGCTATGTTGCTCATATAATAAAGATCATCTTATTTATATTACAAAGATATCCATACTATTGCCATAAAATTTAAAAAGGATGTGACACAACAAAAAATTACAATACAGCAGACAACACAAACAAAAATTAACGAAAACTTAAAGGGATCCTGTCACCCCCAAAACACCTCAAAACCTATTAAAAGCTGTCCCTACAGCATAGTAACGCTTACCCTACACTCCTTTTACCTCCTAAAAGCACCAAGTGAAATAGGAGAAAAATGTTATTATAGTACCTCATTATGGATGATAATGAGTGACTATGCTATTCATAGTCACTCATCCAGGCTCTCCCACTGCATGATATCACGCCTCCATAGGCGTGATCTTGGAATCTGATTAAAATGCGCGCCTCCCCGCCGCTCTCCTGTGTCTCGGCCGGCCTGTAGTGGGGCTTGGTGACGCGATACGCGTCATTTCTGGCGTCGGGTGACGCATGCGCAGTGCGGGTCTTGAAGCCAACAGCGGCGCGGGTGTAAATACGTCACCCGGCGCCGGAAATGACGCGTATCGCGTCACCAAGCCCCACTACAGGCCGGCCGAGACACAGGAGAGCGGCGGGGAGGCGCGCATTTTAATCAGATTCCAAGATCACGCCTATGGAGGCGTGATATCATGCAGTGGGAGAGCCTGAATGAGTGACTATGAATAGCATAGTCACTCATTATCATCCATAATGAGGTACTATAATAACATTTTTCTCCTATTTCACTTGGTGCTTTTAGGAGGTAAAAGGAGTGTAGGGTAAGCGTTACTATGCTGTAGGGACAGCTTTTAATAGGTTTTGAGGTGTTTTGGGGGTGACAGGATCCCTTTAAGCAGACAGCCTCTACCTTTGTTATATTTCTCAAATCCTTCCTCTGTAGATTTACAATGGAGAAATATGTGTAAAATACCCAAAGTTTAAAAATTAAATAATTAAAATAAAGTTAAAAACAAACCCCACATATCCAATCACAGGCTAACTGGCAGAGAGTAAAAGAAGGAATGAAGTATCTACTTAAACATAAGGCAGAGACATGTATATTACCTCTGATCACAGCCCAACGACCTTTTCGCTTTCACTCTTCCTCCTGGGGCATATGTCCCGGGATGTCAAAAAAGCATAAAGCCATCCCACCGCGACAAGGTGTACTCATTGCGGGACAGTACCTATTTCATGTATTTAAAAACCTTATCACATGTCACAGCAGTCCTTAATGTGAATAAGGGTAAAGAGTAACAGTTTGTTGTGGTGGGATGGCTTTATGCTTTTTTGATAAAAAATGTATTTACTAAGTACCTTGTGTACTTGCTTTTAACTTTTTTATTTATAGCAAGGTAGTTTCTCATATGGTTTTTTATCAGGTTTTATGGATATTTTTTAGTTTGATCATTGGTCTAATGCAGAGGTCCCCACCTCGACTCCTCAAGACCCACCAATAGGTCATGTTTTCAGGATTTCCTTAGTACTACACAGGTGGTAATTAAATCACCTGCACAAGTGATGATTCCAAGCCATGTGCAATCCTAAGGTAATCCTGAAAACCTGTGCTGTTGGTGGGCCTTGAGGACTGGAGTTGGGGATCTCAGATCTAATGCACTGCTGTACCCCTGTTCAGCAGTGCAAGAGACCTGTCAGTGATTCACTGACACAGCCTGTTAGACACTGCTTATAGTAGAATCTAAAAGGTTACCATACCCTCTGGGTTAGATTTGAAGAGAAACACCGGGGCCACTTTGACGTTTCTTCAATCCATTATTTTTTTCATAAAAACATCACAAGTATAAAGGGTAACGTTAGCGTTACCCTTTATACTTGTGATGTTTTTATGAAAAAAATAAAGGATTGAAGAAACGGCAAAGTGGCACTGGTGTTTCTCTTCAAATCTAATCTGCAAGATGGAGCCAACCATCACACCGGTTGCCTGGGAGCTCTGTGAGTACTAGTGGTGGAGACACACTCCCCTCCCCTATTCCTGCATAATACCCTCTGGGTACCATGGCAATGATCAGCACCCAGGATTACGATCGCAGGTGATGATAGAGCAAGGAGATGCATGGTGTGCAGCTCAAAAGAAGAGGAAAAAAAACAAGGAAGAGGTGAAAGGAAACCCCTTATGCCCTTATGATAGGGAGAGGGCTTACCCCCCTAAATACTTCCCTAAAGCTGAACTCTGCAATCTCTATCATCCCTAGATGGGTTCTTCACCCTGCGTGTGATCACTTACCTAAGATCTGGCTGACCCTGAGCTAGCCCTGGCTAGTGAATTGGGCAGCAAAATGCTAATCTTACTATTATTATAAAACAACATATGGAGACAAACAATAGGTAACTCAGCAGCTTCCTCAAGGAAAACTTCTCCTGGGAGGTTAGAATATAAAAACTCTTAACCCCTTTATCAACATATCAGAATAAATCCACTCCACTTAGGTTAATTGCCAAGTAGATTTCTGCGATATGCTAATCGCCGTGGCCTACCAATCCCAGACACCTTTCACCCGCGGAATTTTCACTCTATAGGGATAGGTTGCTATACACTTATTCATTACTGCTCTTTTAAAATTAAAGTAAGAAATAAGGCCCTGTAATGTCCGCCATTATAAAACATACAGTATTGGCGGTCGCTAAGGGGTTAATGATTCAGACACATTTTACAAGTACCATACACATCTCCTAGAAATTAAACTACAGTCTTGGATTGAAGTACATTTCTGGTAAAACAGGGGCATCTCAATGAATTAAAATATCATCAAAAAGTTAATTTATTTCAGTAATTCAATACATACAGGGAGACACATATATTACCGTATATACTCGTGTATAAGCCGACCCGTGTATAAGCCGACCCCCCTACTTTTGCCCCCAAAACCTGGGAAAATCTATTGACTCGTGTATAAGCCGAGGGTGGACCCTAGCACAAGTATACAGCCCCCAGCAGTGTGGTATACACCAGTCCCAGAGGTAGATACAGCAGCCCCAGTGGTAGTATACACGCAGCCCCAGTAGTATATACAGCCCCAGTGGTAGTATATACAGCCCCAGTGGTAGTATACAGGGCCCCAGAGGTATATACAGCCCCAGTGGTAGTATATACAGCCCCAGTGGTAGTATATACAGCCCCAGTGTTAGTATACAGGGCCCCAGAGGTATATAGCAGCCCCAGTGGTAGTATACAGGGCCCCAGAGGTATATAGCAGCCCCAGTGGTAGTATACAGGGCCCCAGAGGTATATAGCAGCCCCAGTGGTAGTATACAGGGCCCCAGAGGTATATACAGCCCCAGTGGTAGTATATACAGCCTCAGTGTTAGTATACAGGGCCCCAGAGGTATATAGCAGCCCCAGTGGTAGTATACAGGGCCCCAGAGGTATATAGCAGCCCCAGTGGTAGTATACAGGGCCCCAGAGGTATATAGCAGCCCCAGTGGTAGTATACAGGGCCCCAGAGGTATATACAGCCCCAGTGGTAGTATATACAGCCCCAGTGTTAGTATACAGGGCCCCAGAGGTATATAGCAGCCCCAGTGGTAGTATACAGGGCCCCATAGGTATATAGCAGCCCCAGTGGTAGTATACAGGGCCCCAGAGGTATATAGCAGCCCCAGTGGTAGTATACAGGGCCCCAGAGGTATATACAGCCCCAGTGGTAGTATATACAGCCCCAGTGTTAGTATACAGGGCCCCAGAGGTATATAGCAGCCCCAGCGGTAGTATACAGGCAGCCCCAGTAATGCAGGGCCCCCCCAGCCTGACTCCGGTCACCTGTAAAGCAAACTATACTTATCAGTGTCCCACTGTCCGCGCCCGCCGCTGCCGACATCGCGATCCTCCATCTTCATGCGACTCCTTCCTGTTTCCTGTGCGCGTCGCAGGGAATGACGTCATTGCCGGCGACGCGCACAGAAACAGGAAGGAGTCGCATGAAGATGGAGGATCGCGGACGGCAGCTGCGAGCGGGTGCGAGCGGGACACTGATAAGTATAGTTTGCTTTACAGGTGACCGGAGAGACGCTGGGGGGGCCCTGCATTACTGGGGATGCGGGGGCTGCTGTATACCGATGTATACATCGGTATGTACCGATGTATACATCGGTATACAGCACTGACTCGCGTATAAGCCGAGGGGGGTACTTTTCAGCCCAATTTTTGGGCTGAAAAAACTCGGCTTATACGCGAGTATATACGGTATATAGAGTCATTACAAACAGAGTGATCTATTTCATGTGTTAATTTCTGTTAATGTTGATGATTATAGTTTACAGCCAATCAATACGCATATGTCATTATCTCAGAAAATTAAAGTAGGGAGGATGTAGGGTTAAAGACTGTGCGGCCATATTCCATGAGACATGAAAGGGTGAATATAATATTGATTTACCGTATTAGTCAACGTGCTTCTGGTCTCTCTAGTCCCTTCCTTAAGACAAATCAATATATTGCCATGTTTCAGGGCATTTCATAAAGCCTTGAGACATGTCGACTACTAAATAAATATTATATTCAGCCTATATTAGTCTCATGGATTACGGCAGCACGATTTCTAACCCTTCATCCTCCCTACTTTAGTTTTCTGTGATAATGACCTTTGGGTTTTTATTGGCTGTAAGCCATGATCATCAACATCTACAGAAACAAACACTTGAAATAGATCACTGTTTGTAATGACTCTATAGAGTGCTTCACTTGAATTATTGAATTACTGAAACAAAATAACTTTTTGATGATATTTTAATTTATTGAGTTGCACCACTAAAGTTTGCAGTCTCACCCCACTTGTGCTCATTTTGGATAAAAACACCTATAGTTGCAAAGGTTTTGCTGATCTTGTGAATTGCGCAAAAACCCCAACACCATTAGAAAGTGATTTATTCCAGAAGTCTGGCTAAAATGTTTTAGATTTGAAATCATGAATGGGAACATTCAACAATTTAATCCAAACATTTTTAGATTAAAATGATTTCTCCCTGATTACACCAGGTGGAGCTGCAGACTTGTGTTTAGCAGGAAATAGATTTACTGATGAATAGCACCTACCAGAATTAAAATATAGTTTCGAGTAGACTAGATTAATAAACACAAGTTACTTTTAGCCTCTTCTCTATTCAATCATTCATAGCCAATGGTAAGTAGTCGCCCTAGATACAAGTTGGGGGGCTGGGGTGTGTTGGGGTGTGTTGGGGTTTGTTGGGGTTTAGGATGATTTGTAGTTTTGGCAGCACTAATTTTATTATATGACAAATGGGAAAAATTCCCAGTCAGGCCACATGACTTATAGACTTCTTCTTACTCCATTCTTTTACATTGCCAGTATTCAATAAATACTGTTATATGTGATTAGTTTGGACAATTACACTCATGGAGATTTCGAATATGTTATTTTTTTATTTTTTAGATTTTGACACTAACCATGTAGGAAAAAGTAAAGGATTTAAAATTGTACATATGAATTTTTTGTATTTTTTTAATACTTTAAATGAATTTCACATTATTTTTTCGCTGGGAAATTTTATGCTGCAATGCTGTAGTATTTCAATGTATTGTACATTTATGGGTTTCATAGTATTAGCAACATGGCAGAATTCGGTGTTCTCAATAGGCTCCTAGGTACCTTGATAACCAGTGACATATCATTGCTTACTTGTCATTTACGGTGAATGTTTCCAAGTGTTTGAGAATTATTTATATTATTCTAATTGAACTATTCAATTAGACAATGAGTTAAGTTAGCCCTTTACCGACATATGTGTGGCACCACTGGGTCAAAGTGTCACAGTGTCATCACTGTCCCAGGGTGGTGGTGTCACAGGAGAACAACAAAGGGTCTTCTCATCAGGTAACAAACACACGCAAGACTTACACCTCCAGGCCAGAAGGGGGCGACCAAGCCTGGGTTCATGGTGAGCTTCCCTATAAACTCTGGTCAGGGGAGGGGCTAGTTAGTGCAGTTCAAGAAAGGACTGTGAAAAGTGCAGTTCCTGGGAGGAGTGTGAAGAGGACCTAGGTGTAAAAGAGCCATGCTAAGCTCATCCCAAGGTCGCTAAGTTCCAGGCCTGAGGTTAGGGTCTGAGGAGACAAGCAAGAACGTATCTGGGAGGCTGAGCAACCCCATGCTTACCACAGAGGAAAGGCGCAAAGAACGGACACTGGAGTCCGAGACTGTGCAGGGTCTCACATCTCGGCAGTCAGCCGATTCCAGATTTCTCAGCCATACCATACCCACAGACACAGCAACATAGAAAGTTCAGGAGCTGACACCTAGGAACAAGGTAGAAAGAAAGGACTCGAGTTGCCTGTCATACTGGTAACTCGCAGGAAGAGACAGGACCAGCAGCTCAGCTTATGCAGCTGCAGGAGCCAATACACTGAGCGCAGTAAGGGAGCTAAAGACCCAACCAAATGAGAATAAACCCCAAGTTGCTCTCAAAAACTCCATGGATAGCTATTATTAACATCTGCTCCATTAAAAGGACTGGGAAAACTACAAAACAGTGAGCCTGCCTGTTACTTGTGCCCGTCGTGCTGCATCCCAGACTATCCACACTGCCCCGGGGATTGGCTTTACCCGTGGAGAGCCATTCCATCCCAGCTGCCATCCATCATCCCCGGAGGTTCTGCAGCAGTGGTGGTCATCCCTAGCCACATACCACAGGTGGCGTCATGAAACCTCCTTGTATATAAACCCCTTCCTCAACAACGCCAGAAAAGCTCCTACCCTTTTCAGCTGAACCCAGGGTTGGGGGACCAGGTCACGACCCCCGTGACTTCCCCTAGAGACAGCAGCAGCCCGGTCCCAGGTACCCCACGGCCTTGGGGGCACCTCATGTGACATGCTGTTACGTCAACTCCCTGACTTTAATGTGAGCCCAGTAAGGGCTTGCTTCCAGTTGTGTATAAAATGGACTACTGCAATGTGAGGAAAAATTGTATTGCACTTGGACCATTACTATTTAATTTGGCAGTGCAAATCTGAGAGTTTTTCATCACCTGTAATTAGTCTGAGGAAAAATTGCCACATGCTGCATAATGCTGAGTGAATTAGATTAGACTCACCAATGAAAGTCTATGATGTGACAAAAATATGGATGGTACATGGACCATCTGCATGGACCATCTTCTAAGAATAACAGAAGGAACAAGGCAAAGAGGAAGACCAGCAATCCAATGGCTTGATACTGTCAATATAAAGGCAGGGGAAAATCCGGGTGGACCTATCTAGCCTCATGCAAAATCGATCTCTCTATAGAGCAGGGGCGGTGAACTCCAGGCTTTCAGGATTTCCTTAGCATTACATAGGGGTTGGAATCATCATCAGTACAGGTGAGTCAATTATAACTTGTGCAATTCTAAGGAAAACCTGAAAACCTGCACCATTGGCAGCCCTCGAGGCCTGGAGTTCCCCACCCCTTCTATAGAGCATTTATCCATTAAGTCACCATGGTTCGAGATCGAGCTGAAGGTCGATAAATAATAATAATATAAATCTCTGACAGCAGTACAACTCATTGGCAGAGGAGCGCCTTATTCTGTGCACCGATTGCAACACCATGACACAGATAGCTTGCCTTGATGACAGGGGTCTGTAGAAGACCATGTCCTTGTTCACTCCAGTGAAAGCCAGCAGGTTCCTGACGTCCTTTGGAGACCATAATTTTTGCTATACACAGCTACTATGGTATTGCTGCATATAGCACATGAAATGTTTTGTACAAATCATCCGCTATTTCCCCTGTTAAAAATAAATGGAAAAAAAAATCACATGTGGTATTATTTATAAAAGAAAAGTCTAATATGCCAAAATGTAACATTAATAAAGCAATTCATGCTTCATATCTCAGTAATTACTCTGCTCCGGAAATCGAGATTGCCAAATAATTTCACTGCACTGCATTCAGGAAATGTTCATCGCATTAATCTTTGTGGCTGGCATCCCTGACACGGCAATGTAGAACAAAAAGCGGGGGTGGTAAGATCCCGCACCGGATTCATAAATAACAATTATTAGGTCAGCATCAAAAAACAAAGATGAAAACATGTTTTTTTTTTTGATCTAATAAAAAAATATTTTTTTATGAATTCGGTGCTGAATCCTATCAACCCCTTCTTCTTTGTTCTACATTCCGAAAGCATCACATGATACAATGAATGGTGTCTTTATAAAGTACAAGGTGTCTTTTCTGTTCATTTGTTTTTGAATGTAGTAAAGGAACTCTTCAGCATGAGGACTCTTGACTTGGTTTACAAGCATGCGTATTTTGGCCAAAATATTGACCAATACCTCATATTATTAGGATTTTATATAATTTTTTATAATTTCTTATTGCAAATTTTTATACAGGATGAAGCCAGGCCCGTTTGTCCAATGGGGTGCACTCATACAGTGCTGGGCTGAAAGCCAGACACTGCATCACACGTATCTGTGTAATTAGCGCCCTATGCAAACCTCATTTATGTGTATGTCTAATTCCAGCAACTACCCCCTCCATGATATGGTAGACTGAGAGTGGTTGTCTCATCAGTATTTTGCAGCTGGTTTGCCCCCACCTTTATCATTGTGGCATGCTGCATCTGCATTTCATTTGGGTCCAGAGAATGTGAGTTTCGACATCACTGGAACCGTGCCCACACTGGAGGTTAGCATAGGCTTTTTTCTTTTCATTGTGGTGCACAAGGGGAATGATAAGGGATTGTCCAAGTAGTGGACAACTCCTTTAAGCATATCATTGTGGTGCTTTGTGTCTAGTAATAAGTAGCAGGGGCGTAACTACAATCGGTGCAGGGGTTGCGATCACACCCGGGCCCTGAAGCCTAGGGGGGCCCCAAAAGTCCCTTTGGCCCATAGTAAAAGACTAATATTATTAAAGACTTGCAATAATTGGGGGTCCCGTTGGAGCTTTCACATCGGGGCCCCTGGGTCTGACGTTACGCCACTGATAAGTACTATATTGTCATTTCTTTATATAATGCAGTTTGTGCATTTTTTACTTGATATCATCATTTATTCCAGGACTTGATATAAAAAAAGTAGTAAAATATATCAGTATGTAGAAGAAACATAAAATGAAAAGAAAAGAAATCACACAGGAAGTACAGGAAACAAAAAAAATGCTTTAGTCTCTTATGTGGTTTTGTAGGTTGAGACATTTGGTATAAGACAATCTACAGTAAATCTTCAGTTCATGTTCTGTAGAGACGTCACTGGGACAATACTTCGTCAACCATTGCTGTTAGGAGTGGAGAACAATGCTACTAATTCAACTGATCCTCATCTTTATTATATACCCCCAATGTGAGTTACTATATGGAAAACCTTTATCATACTAATAATGGATAAAATAATCACTAGTTGATGTATTGTGTTTTACAATAATAGATCATTATAAACTTTTCAATTCTTAATGTGAAAACTTGCTCCACCACTATTTAATTATTGCCTTGTCTTGGTGTATATAGCGTCTAAGGCAGTGTTCCCAACTCCAGTCCTCAAGAACCACCAGCAGTGTATTTTTTCAGGATTTCTTTAGTATTGCACAGGTGATCATTTAATTATCTCCACAAGTGATGATTCCAACACCTGTGCAATGCTAAGGAAATCCTGAAAACCTGCACTGTTGGTGGGTCTTGAGGACTGGAGTTGGGGAACACTGATATAAGGCATCTGGTTACTTAAGGACGTCTTCTAGCAAGACAAACATTACCCTCTTCTGCATGATATCATGTGATCATGAATTTTCTTTCAATGTTTTCACAGATGGGACTTCAGATGTAATTCAGATGCCTCCTATACTCATCACAGAGCAAGGACAGACAGCTGCTATGAGCTGTGAATACACCGATAGCACTTTCTACAGTCAGCAGTGGTTCAAGCAAATTCCGGGAAAGAGTTTGGTTTCATTAAAAATTCTGAGAACAGAACAGAATATTACTGAAGACAGATATGTATTCACCTTGAAGAAAGAAAAGAAGTTAGGCACCATGTTTATCAGGAATGTGGAAGCAGAAGATTCAGCTGTTTACTGGTGTGGGCAGGAGGCACAGTCACAGAAAGAAGCTGATAACTGTGTCAAAAGCTTCACTTTGTTCAGAAGTGTATCTAGAACTTCCAACACTCTGAGTAGGAGTTCAGTCCCCCCACCAACCACCAGGGAGTTTGAGCAGTCATCATCTGACTGTTCATTCACATGCGATTTGCTTAAATACAGTCATGTACCGATGAACTGCTCATTTTTAACATCATCTTAACATCCAACAGTACTCTATGTACATTAGGTAGTTTCACATAATAATAGAGCAAGCATATTAAGATATAGATAGAAAGATAGATTATAGATAGATAGGGCTGTTATTCTCAGGCTGGCAAGGTCCATGTTTACCTGGCCCTTTCTAGGCTCAAAATAGAAGCCCACAACCATCACAAAATTGGCGACTCAAATAGAAGCGCCAATCCTGGTGCTTTGCCTCGATTCTTCCTGTTTCCCTGCTATAGTTGTAATCGGGGTAATAGTAGTTGGGGCTGATGTCAGCTGTGTCATGTCAGCTGGCATCAAACCCTGAGGTTAGTAATGTAGAGGTGTCTATCAGTTAGTCCGCGTTACTAACCCAGTCAGTAAAAAGTTGAATAAACACACACAAAATATTTTATTTGGAAAACCACTCCACTACACTTTCCCTAGTTCACCAATTTATATAAAAAAAGCTTCAGTACGAAGTAGTACACAGCTGCCAATACAGTCCACCAAATCCGACGTAGTCCACAAATGGCAACCTGAAAGACATAATAGAATTAGTAAAGAAATAAAAACAAGCGACAATTTATTTCCCAACAACATCAGGTCTGATGTAGTTTCCATGGAGGCCCCACAATGTTCCTCCGGCCTAGGTCAGAGAACACAGCCCCATAGATTGAAAGAGCAGTCACTGCCGACTCTCACGCTGCACTCTGCGAGAAACGGCAATGTGAAAAGTGATGACATCAGTGAGGTTACTGCAGGTCACACTCACCTTTCGCACAGCAGGTATCCCACGAGAGTGATAAGCAGGGACATCACTGAGGTCAGTGTAGGTCACACTCATCTGGTCACACGATGGGTATTCAGTGAGCTGGTAAGTGTATCAAGCAGTGACATCAGTGAGGTTACTGCTTGTCACATTCGCTGACTCTTGCAGAGCTCAATGTGAGAGCCAGTAATCGGACAGTGGCTGCAAACTATGGGGCTTTGTTCTCAGAATGAGGTTACATATACTGAAAGACCGAGTAAGGGAAAATCAAGGGACCTTCATGTGGACAACGTCAGATCTGCTTAAAAGTTTGTTAGGGAATAAGTTGGTGAATGAGGGTGTGTCTTGTTTTTATTTCTTTACTAATTCTCTCTTTTCATATATTTCAGGTTGCAATTTGTAGATTACATAAGATTTGGTGAACTAAGTCGGAATCGCTGGACTACGTCTACTACTGCTACTACTCTGGACTCAAGTTTTTTTAAAATAAATTAGTGAACCAGGAAAGTGTCAGGGAGTGATTTTTTAAATAAAATATTTTTGTGTGAGTTTCTTTACCTTTTTACTAACTGAGTTAGCAATGTGGAGTATCTGTAGGATGCCTCTACGTTACATTACTGGGTTTGATGCCAGATGACATTTCATCACTGACATCAACCCCAACTACTATTTTTTAAATTACTACTGCACCACGGTAAGGGGAATCGCTGGGCTAAGTGCCAGGTTTGGCGCAACCAGTGGTGGTGCCACTTCTGGAGTAGCTGTGGGCTGCTATTTTGAGACTGGGAAGGGCCTAAGACCATGGACCTTCCCAACCTGAGAATACCAGCCTGTAGCAGTCAGCATTACCTTGGCTGTGTCAAGAAGGGGTTGAGCTCCTATGGAGAGATGCAGTCTCTGGGCAAATTTCAGCCTGGACAGCTGGATGCATTCAGGCACAGTCTTTGAACAGGTGCAGCCAGGATGGCTGGATGCAGGTGGTGCAGGCTCTGAGTGTGACTGCCTGGATGATATAGATGGTGCAGATGGTGTGATAGCAGGACTGACACAGATGATGCGGGAGCAAGTCTGGTGCAGATGGTCCAGCAGCACGGCGAAACTAGAAACAGATACAGTTCAGGCAAGGCACAGACACTGAGTACAGCAAAGGGACCTGGCAACAAGCAGCGTGTCTCTAATGGTACCGTCACATGGGGCGATCTCCTCGACAATATTGGGAGATGTCACACGCAGCAATTTGACAGCAACTTCGCCAGCAAGTTGCTGGGGCTATCGCTCGCTGAGTTGCCAGCAACCCAGCAAGCGACAACCCGCAATGTTGTAGATAGGCGGTGTCGCCTGCAACATTGCGGGTTGCCGCATCAGACAGGGTGATCTAGCCAGATCGCCGCTTGAAAGTTGCCAGGTTTCCCAACATGTTGGGAAACCTGGCAGCCATCAACCGGCGATTTGTTGCCGTCGCCATCGCCCTGTCACACGGGTCAACACACTGGCGATATTGCGATATTGCGCCAACAGTAAGTTGCCGGCAACATTGCCGGAGACATCGCCCCGTGTGACAGGGCCTTAAGGTATACACCACTTTGCTTAGGTACCTTGCAATTGTGGAAGGTACCTTAAATGCCCTGTGCTTGTGAGCCATAGGCTGACCGATTAAAGCATTAGATGAAAGGTGGTAATTTGTGCGCTGCCGTCTGTCCATTGGTTCCAAGAAATCCAAGGAATCTCAAGATGTTAAAAGCAATAACTTTAATGTCTAATTCTTATGCGTTTCGTGCTACTTCAGATCACTTCATCAGAGATCCACAAGGTTTAGGCTGAGGAGCATTTCCGGGTTAAGTGCACTGGCCCTTTAAGGAGTGGGGGCATGCCAAGCGCACTGCCAGAAAATATTAAGTCTTAAGGAAGCAAGGTTTAATCATAAACACAGACAAATATTCTTTACTGTAAGAGAAGGGAGGATATAGAACTCTGCCACAAGAATAATCATAAAAAAACATTGTAGGGCTCACCACTGCATTGCAATTTTATGCTGGAGACCTATATCCTTAAAGTCTTGACGGCTACAGGGTCCCACTGGTGCCAATAAACAGTCCAGAACAAGAAAAACCTTTTCCATGGAAAATGTAGCACTCCCAGTCACCAGTCACCAGCTTGATAAAACGCTTTACTTTATTTTCTCTTCATTAAAAAAATGACATAGGTCACATTGAATGCTTTCAATGTGACCTGTACCATCTTTTTAATGTAGAGAAAATGAAGCACAAAATTATGTTATCAAGCCAGTGCTACATTTTCTCTGGAAATGTTTTCTCTCTCTGAACCATGTTTTTGTAATGCTATAGGTTGAACTTGATGAATTTAAGTCTTCCTTCATGTCAGACTTGTAAAACAAGAGGAGACAAGGAGCACTCTTGGGTGTAACCTGGTGGTCCAGTGGGGGATTAGAGTACTGCTTACCTTATTGTGTTGTTCACCCTTGCAAAACACAAGTAGACAGTGCTTGTGGTGAGACACTGGGAGCCGCTTCTCCGTGTGACTATTGCGGGCTAGGATCTTGTGACCTGAAGGACATCCTCGGCAGTCATCATTGCACCTGCGTGAAGTGCAGGGACCAGAGCCCAGCCTGTTATGATCTGCTGTGTGTAAACACAAAGACGAACATGCGCAGGAGCCAAAGAGGAGGGAACAAAGAGAGAAGACGCTGCTGAAGGTGGTGCTTTCAGTTTGCAAATCACTAGGGTGTGATAGGTTAAGGCTAAGTTTTCACAATGAGAATTTGGTGCTTTTTTATTTTGTTTATTTTTTTTTTTTTTATTTTGAAGATTCTCGGTATAAGTTGGCTGATATGGGCTTACTATGATTAATCCTTCATTTTTACATACGCTTTTATCCCAACTTTTCAGCTGCGATTTTTGTCTCTGCTATTTTATGACATATTATATTCCTTTCACTTGGTTTTGATAAAATGTTAGTAGTAACATGGGAATTTAATGTACTTGTACTACTTTTCAGCAGTAGAAATGCATAAAAAATGCAGTGACTCTCCCAAGGAAAGAGAAAATCACCTTTTTGCACATAGAAATAAAATTAACATTTTTGCTATTTTTATTTTTTTTTTAGTAATTTTTTAGAAACAAAACAATCCAATTATTTATTCACCACTAGAATGTAGGTACATAGAAATGCACTGCAATGTATAGATGTATCTCTATGTGTCTGTATAATCTGTTTCTGTGTTCCGTGCCTGCAATATAGCTGAAATTCTCCTATCTTACTCAGTATGGGCAATGGTTCATTGCTGGAGCTGCTACTTACAGACAATGAGTTAATGTCTTGGGGAGACCAGGAAAGGATATATTATTTAACTTAAGTATGTGTGCAGAATGTTGCTAGTGCCATTCGACTCCATAGCATGAAATGAACATGCTGCGGAGAAGTGGAGGAAAGGACACCAGCACCGCAGCTGTCAAAATATTGCTGTTGCTGCTGAGGATGGGATTTCTGCAAATCCCATCCCCTATACTGCTACTGTACTATGCAGTGTTTTGGACGCAGCAGCAAGACGCTGCGTCCAACACACTGCGTATCCTTATCATGAATATGTAGCCTTAAAGGAATTGTCTACCTTAGAGAACTATATACATTTGATTAAAAGGAAAAGATAAACCAAAGATCAATAATCCCTCTAAATATTTAGACTTCACAAATAAATAGGAATATCTATTATATAATCACGAATGGGATTTTTGCCCCTTTTGAGTCCGCTCACGCTGCGAGTCAATGTTGTCATGTGGATACGACCGAAGCATTGGCCGCGCAGCGGCCATTGCGAGCAGTTCTAAGGCGACTCGCTATGCCCGCACAGCGGCCATGGCGAGTCGCCTTAGCAGCGCAAAGCATTGGCCGCGAAGCGGCCATTGCGAGTCAGAGACTCGCTCTGCTAGAATCCCGATGCATGTGCATCGGGCACCCAGCTAGTATCAAATATTTGTAAATCGGGCTGTAAGATATAGACTGTAGTAATTCATTGTCATGTCTGAGTCTAGACCCTGGGGGCATTCTTTGGAACCAGTCTGACCTTCTTTCTCCAGACACATACTAATACAATTCTATAATCTCTGGTAAATTAAGTATGCTGTATAAATTATCACTATCCCTTCTCTATTTCCACATTGTGATGCCACCTACATTTAACATTTTTGTCAGCAGATCGTCGCCATCCTCAAGAATAAATCTACTGAGAGAAGAACTTCAGAAAGATTGATGAGGGAGTTGGTTCTTTGCTGCTTGGACCTGAACACAAGTATTATGGCGGTTCATGTTCTTGGGGTGAAGGAATCTATTTCTGATGCCTTGTCTTGATTTCAGTGGAAACATTTCTGGAAGTTGGCCCCAGAAGCAAAGGAGTCAGGATTGGAGTGCCCTTCACACTATTAGAGGCTGGTTGTCAAGGAGTGAGTTGCTTAATCCGAGGCTCATTTATGACCCAGACATGGGAGACTTATGAAGCGGCATGAAGAGTGTGGAAAAGCTGGTTATGGTATTGGGGTAATGTACTCGGGGATGGGGACAGGATGTCAGTAGTTTTGTTTTTTTCTAGGGGAAGGAGGTGCAGAATTGGCTCGATCAGAAGTGAAGATTAATAATTATTTGCGGCTTTGGCATTTGGTGTTAAACTATGGGGTTTGAAGGATGTGACTAAAGATTTTCAGATTTTCAGGTTCATCAGGCCTTGAAGAGCTATGGGCATGGACAGAAAAGGATAGGTTACAGGAAACTGGAGTTGTTTGGAACTCTGGAAAAGCTGGGCGAGCAGCTGGTATTTTGTACATCAGGAATGGAGAAATTCTTGTTTAGTTAAGCATTTTCATTGGCTTTTTTCACGACAATCAGGACCTCAGCCTGTACAGATGGCAATTAGTTCCAGGATTATTATAATTTATTATTATAGCACCATTTATTCCATGGTGCTTTACATGTGAAAAGGTCATACATAGACAAGTAAAATATTCATGAACAATACAAGGTACACACAGGTACAGGAAGAGAGAAGACCCTGCCCATGAGGGCTCACAGTCTACAAAGGATGGGCGAGGATACACTAGGATGTTCCTTTCCCATTGGTTACATAAATTAGCTATATTTGCTCTGCTTCTTCCATTCACACACTCCTCATTATGCAGCCTAGTCTATCACATTTAGGCTGAAGGCACACTGTCATGCATCAAAACGGAGCGTGTTTGATGCATGAGAGTGATGCGAGTGTAGTGCGTGTTTTGTTTCAGTGTGGTGCGAGTGTGGTGCATGTGGGTGAGTGTGCATGGCTTTATACATGTGGGTGTGCTGCGTGAGTGAGTGTGTGGTGCGTGTCACTGTGATGCTGTCCACAGTCTTGAAATTTGATCGGTGGGATTTCTCAGCATGTAATCCCACTGAGCAAACATCTGGGCATTGCCCCCTCTAACATCAATGCCAGCTTGAAGTCTTTTTTGGTAGTTGTGGATGAAGCTCTTTATTTTCTCAGATGGTCACTTTTTTTGGCAAAAAGCCTCCAGTTCCTGTAAATTCCTGGGCTTTCTTGCATGATCTGCATGCTTGAGTTCTCCTCAGACTGTCTCAATGATATTGAGATATGTAAACTTTTGAGCACTACTGTAAATTTTGAAAAAAAGCAATTTATTTATTTACATTTTCCCCTGTTCTGTGGGCATTCCAAGATGGGTGGCCAATGGGTGGGTGGTCTCTCCGTGTCCATTCTCTCCCCCTTTGCTGCTGGTATCACACCCCAATGGGTGTGATAATTTAATCAGTAGTGCGCTTCTGATTTCAAATTCATGGTTCCTACTTCCGGTTCCTACTTCCGGGTGTGACGTGCTGGCCGAGTGTCATTTACTGGTCTTGCGCAGTGTGGGGGATGATTGGCAATACAGGCCAGCTCCAGATCATGCACAGTATGCATATTGAAGTCCACCTGTACACCGAATACCCCCACACTATGGAAGATCAGAAATGATGCTCAACCAGCATGTCATACCCAAAAGTAAGAGCGATTAATTTGAAATCAGAAGCACTCTCCTGAATGAATTATCATGCCCACAGGGGTATGATACCAGCAGCGATGGGGAAGAGAATGAACCCAGAGAGGCTGCCCACCCGTCGGCTACCTGTCTATGCACTCCCTCAAAATGGGGGAAAATGTAAGTGTATCGCTTTTTTTTCAATATTCAATATTTATAATTCACAATTAGATCAGACAGGGATGGTTAGGGATGTAGTAGAAACCTGCAGGGGCAAGTAGGGATTGGATAAGGGTTCGAAACTAGGTGACAGGTTTCCTTTAACTCTTTTGTCTCCTTCATCTACACTGTTGCTTTCACTTTCCCAATGCAAGTGCATAGATGTCCATTAATCACACATTTAACAATTGCATCATATATCAGCATAAGGAAAATGCAGCAAAAGAACATAGAACATTTCTGCACTATGAGGTCTTCAGGAAGTTTTTTTCTTCTGTTTCCATACTCTTAAAGGTACCGTCACACGTGGCAATATTGCTAGGCAATTTCACTGGCAATTTGCTGGTTGCAGTGAAATCATGGACACATTGTTCTATTGTGTTGCTGTGTACAAATGTAACAATGTGTCCATGATTTCACTGCAATCAGCATATTGCCAGTGAAATTGCCTAGCAATATTGCCGTGTGTGATAGCACCTTTACAGTTTGTTCAGCATTATTCAATCATTATCTGTTCTTAGTATATTTCACACAACTGTACAAAGATTGTCACCATTCACATCAGTCCCTGTACACAAAGAGAGAAAGAGGAGAAAGAGAGATATGAAGACGTAGACATTGGGAGAACAAGAGAGGGATTGAGAGCAACTAAAAGTTAAAGGAAACTTGTTGTGTCCTACAATACTTTTAGCATGCAGACACCACGAGGAAGCTACCATGAGGAAATGGACTTTATTCCTACCGGCTGCTCACGGCTTTTAGTCATAGAGAAGATGATGGCGTGACTTCTGTTACGTCCCAGTACTTAGTCAATAGCGGCTGTAACTACAGCACAGAACTGATGGTCAGTTGGTTGAACAGAGTCTCAGTGCTGAGCCGGGACTAGATTACAGCCGCCACTAACTGTATACTGAGGGGTGACTGAAGCCATTCCATCCTTATTACTATGATTGAAGCCTGAAGCTGTCTGGAGGAATAAAGCTTATTTCCTCCCAGTTGCCGGGCTTCCAGTATGGTGGCCACACAGATTTATAACAATATTAACTTGAAGACTAACCCCAAATCTGCAGCTTAACAGCATTTTCTACATACGGTACTTTTAAGTATTTCAGGAGCCTTGTATTTCATAGTAAGTATATGGTAATTTTTTTTTTTTCAACAAAGTACAGTTTGTGCATTTTTTACTTAAAACTGTCATAAAAATAGTAAAATACATCAGCACATCGAAGGAACTTTAAGGGAAAAGAAATCACACAGGAAGTACAGGAAACAAAAAAATGCTTTAGTCTCCTATGTGGTTTTGTAGGTTGAGCCAGTTGGTATAAGACAATCTACAGTAAATCTTCAGTTCACGTTCTGCAGAGACGACACAGAGACAATACTTCATCAACCATTGCTGTTAGGAGTGGAGAACAATGCTACTAATTCAACTGATCCTCATCTTTATTATATACCCCCAATGTGAGTTATATACTATATGGAAAAACTTTATCATACTCATAATGGGGAAAATAGAAAATAATCACTAGTTGAAAGATTATATTTTACAATAATATATCAGTATGAACTTTTCAATTCTTAATGTGAATAACTGGCCCACCATCACTGAATTATTGCCTTGTCTTGGTGTGGAAGATAGTATAAATAATAATAATAATATTTATTCATGTATATAGCACTATTAGTTCCATAGTGCTTTAGAGTGTCAATCTAAGGTATCTGGTAGCTCAAGGAAATCTTCTAGCATGACAAGCATTACTTTTTTTTACACAATATGATATGATCATGAATTTTCTTTCAATGTTCTCACAGATGGGACTTCAGATGTAATTCAGATTCCTCCCATACTCATCACAGAGCAAGGACAGACAGCTGCTATGGGCTGTGGATATACTGATAGCGCTTTCTACAGTCTTCAGTGGTTCAAGCAAATTCCGGGAAAGGGTTTGATTTTACTAACAATTCTGAGAACGGATAATAATAATATTACTGAAGCTAGATATGTGTTCACCTTGAAAAAGGACAAGAAGTTAAGCACCATGCTGTTCATGGATGTGGAAGTAGAAGACTCAGCTGTATACTGGTGCGGGCATGAGGCACAGTCACAGATAGCAGCTGATAACCATGCAAAAACATTCACATTCACTCATTTATTTATTGCATCTAGTAAAGCTCATTAGAGTTCTTACACAGTACAGTATTGCTCTCATGGCCCCACAGAATGGTCCCTAAACATAGTCTGATGCCCCACAGCTCCTATACAGTACATTGCCCCACACAAAGTATAATGCCCTGATAGTACATTCTCTTGTACACTGTATTACGTTCCCAAAGTACATTCTCTCCATATGCTATGTTACTCACAAAGTATGATGCCCCCCCCCAACAATACAAGCTTCTGGCATACAGTATGATGGCCCCTGAATTCTCCTACACACAGAAAAATGCCCTCATAATACACCCCAGCTACACAGTACGATATCCACACAGCCACCTACAGACTATGTTCCCCCCACACCCTGTATGATACCTCCTACATAGTACATTGCCCCAAAACAATATGATGCCCCCCACAGCTCCCACAAACATTATTAGTGACTCCACACAATACATTCCACCCAAAACAGTGATGACCCTATAGCTTTCCCTCACAAATATTTTGATGCTCCCAAAGTCCCCCACATCCTGTATAATGCCCCAACAGCGCAATCTATCATGAACTGTATGATGCAACCACAGCATCTACATACTTATTTTCCCACAGCACTCCATGCACTCATTCCCCACCACACAGTATGATTATTAGGCCACTCACATTATGCATTCCCCAACTCAGGATATTATGCTCCCACACAGTATAATTCTCCCAAAATACAGGGTGAGCCATTTAGGGTGGAGGCACACTGGCGTGAGACTCGCGCGAGTCTCACGCTTGTAAAAAACGCATGTCACTTGCACTGATGTTAACAAATTGGCCAGGGCACAGTGGTCCGTTTTACGCAGTCGTCTCTCGCATGTCGCCGGCAATGCGATTCCACTCGCAGCATGCTGCGTATGTGTGCGATTCCTACGCACGTACGGCCAATGCAAGTCTATGGCGGCGTTTTTTTCTCGCATGAAGTCAGCACACCATGCGAGTTACATGCGCGAAATACGCTTGTACGTGACAGGAAGTACAAGCTGATTCCAATTCTGAAGTGCACCTCAATGCCTCAAAAACACCTTACACTCGGATCGCTGTTTGTGACTTTAAAAACGCACTCGCATCGCACTCGCACTGCAAACGCACCGCACTCGCACACAACTCGCACCGCGATCGCGGACAAATACGCGACACAGTCGCAGAAATGGCTAGCGTACAAAACGCTCCACTTTACACGTTCCTAGTGTGCCTCCACCCTTATATGGATACTAGATGGCGGCCCGATTCTAAAGAATCGGGTAGTCTAGAATCCATATATAGTTTATTTACTAATAGTTAGGGGAGTGCGGTGAAATTAATTGTGTGTATACAGGTGGCTCAGTGGGTAGCAGAGTATGCGGTGGCTCAGTGGTTAACAGTGAGTGCGGTGGCTCAGTGGTTAGCAGTGAGTGCGGTGGCTCAGTGGTTAGCAGTGAGTGCGGTGGCTCAGTGGTTAGCAGTGAGTGCAGTGGCTGAGTGGTTAGCAGTGAGTGCGGTGGCTGAGTGGTTAGCCGTGAGTGCGGTGGCTGAGTGGTTAGCAGTGAGTGCGGTGGCTGAGTGGTTAGCAGTGAGTGCGGTGGCTGAGTGGTTAGCAGTGAGTGCGGTGGCTCAGTGGTTAGCAGTGAGTGCGGTGGCTCAGTGGTTAGCAGTGAGTGCGGTGGCTCAGTGGTTAGCAGTGAGTGCGGTGGCTCAGTGGTTAGCAGTGAGTGCGGTGGCTCAGTGGTTAGCAATGAGTGCGGTGGCTCAGTGGTTAGCAGTGAGTGCGGTGAGATTGGTCAGCACAGCGCTGTGGGCAGAGTGGTTAGCACACTCATACAGTGCCTACAAGTAGTATTCAACCCCCTGCAGATTTAGCTGGTTGACACATGCGAAATTAACTTGGCATTGTGACATTTGGACTGTAGATCAGCCTGGAAGTGGGAAATGCACTGCAGCCAAAAAGATTTTTTAATTTTTTTTTTTTTTTTTTAAAGCGTTAAAAGTTAATTAAGAGGGTCATTTATTATTCAACCCCACAAACCACCAGCATTCTGTTTGGTCCCCCTAAAGTATTAAGAAGTAGTTCAGGCACAAAGAACAATGAGCTTCACATGTGTGGATTAATTATCTCTTTTGCCAGCCTTTTCTGACTATTTAAGACCCTCCCCAAACTTGTGAACAGCACTCATACATGGTCAACATGGGAAAGACAAGGGAGCATTCCAAGGCCATCAGAGACAAGATCGTGGAGGGTCACAAGGCTGGCAAGGGGTACAAAACCCTTTCCAAGGAGTTGGGCCTACCTGTCTCCACTGTTGGGAGCATCATCCGGAAGTGGAAGGCTTATGGAACTACTGTTAGCCTTCCACGGGCTGGACAGCCTTTGAAAGTTTCCTCCCGTTTCGAGGCCAGGCTTGTCCGAAGAGTCAAAGCTAACCCAAGGACAACAAGGAAGGAGCTCCGGGAAGATCTCATCGCAGTGGGGACATTGGTTTCAGTCAATACCATAAGTAACGTACTCCACCGCAATGGTCTCCGTTCAAGACGAGCCCGTAAGGTACCTTTACTTTCAAAGCGTCATGTCAAGGCTCGTCTACAGTTTGCTCATGATCACTTGGAGGACTCTGAGATAGACTGGTTCAAGGTTCTATGGTCTGATGAGACCAAGATCGAGATCTTTGGTGCCAACCACACACGTGACGTTTGGAGACTGGATGGCACTGCATACGACCCCAAGAATACCATCCCTACAGTCAAGCATGGTGGTGGCAGCATCATGCTGTGGGGCTGTTTCTCAGCCAAGGGGCCTGGCCATCTGGTCCGCATCCATGGGAAGATGGATAGCACGGCCTACCTGGAAATTTTGGCCAAGAACCTCCGCTCCTCCATCAAGGATCTTAAGATGGGTCGTAATTTCATCTTCCAACAAGACAACGACCCAAAGCACACAGCCAAGAAAACCAAGGCCTGGTTCAAGAGGGAAAAAAATCAAGGTGATGGAGTGGCCTAGTCAGTCTCCTGACCTTAACCCAATTGAAAACTTGTGAAAGGAGCTCAAGATTAAAGTCCACATGAGACACCCAAAGAACCTAGATAACTTGGAGAAGATCTGCATGGAGGAGTGGGCCAAGATAACTCCAGAGACCTGTGCCGGCCTGATCAGGTCTTATAAAAGACGATTATTAGCTGTAATTGCAAACAAGGGTTATTCCACAAAATATTAAACCTAGGGGTTGAATAATAATTGACCCACACTTTTATGTTTAAAATTTATTAAAATTCAACTGAGCAACATAACTTTTTGGTTTGTAAGATTTATGCTTCTGTTAATAAATCCTACTCTCGTTTGCAGTTTGAAGGCTGTAACTTATTTGCATCTTATCAAACCACCTAAATCTGCAGGGGGCTGAATACTACTTGTAGGCACTGTACATACATACATACACACACACACACACACACACTCCGTTCTAGTTAGCACTGACCCTGCGTCTTCCCCGCCGGTTGGATCCTGAGTCGACATGTCGCCGCCCGCGGACGACTGGATCCAATATGGTGTCCGGGAATTTTGCCAAGACTTCTTGGACGCTATATTGGATCCAGTAGTTCGGAGGTGGCGACCTGTCGACTGAGGATCCAGGCGGCTGATGCAGGGCCGGTGGTAAGTATAGCGGAGTGTGTGTGTGTGTATGTGTGCGGACAAAGTGAGGGAAGTGGGGACAAAGTGAGGGAAGTGCGGACAAAGTGAAGGAAGTGACTACATACACTCATAAATACACATATGTACAGTGCATATGGAGGGGTGAGGAGAGTGGAGGCTGGAAGGGTGAGGAGAGCGGAGGCTGGAGGGGTGAGGAGGGGTGAGGAGAGCGGAGGCTGGTGGGCAGAGCGGAGGCTGGAGGGCAGAGCGGAGGCTGGAGGGGAGAGGCTGGAGGGGAGAGCGGAGGCTGGAGGGCAGAGGCTGGAGGGCAGAGCGGAGGCTGGAGGGCAGAGCGGAGGCTGGAGGGGAGAGGCTGTAGGGGAGAGCGGAGGCTGGAGGGCAGAGGCTGGAGGGAGAGCGGAGGCTGGAGGGCAGAGGCTGGAGGGCAGAGGCTGGAGGGGCAGAGTGGAAGCTGGAGAGGCTGGAGGGGCAGAGGCTGAGGGGCAGAGGGGAAGCTGGAGAGGCTGGAGAGGCAGAGGCTGGAGGGGCAGAGGGGAAGCTGGAGAGGCAGGAGGGGCAGAGGCTGGAGGGGCAGAGGGGAAGCTGGAGAGGCTGGATGGGCAGAGGCTCGAGGGGCAGAGGCTGGAGGGGCAGGGGGAAAGCTGGAGAGGCTGGAGGGGGAGAGGCTGGAGGGGCAGAGGCTGGAGGGGCAGAGGCTAGAGGGGCGAGCGGAGGCAGGAGGGGCGAGCGGAGGCTGGAGGGGAGAGCAGAGGCTGTAGGGGAGAGGCTGGAGGGGAGAGCGGAGGCTGGAGGGGAGAGTGGAGGCTGGAGGGCAGAGGCTGGAGGGGCAGAGGGGAAGCTGGAGAGGCTGGAGGGGCAGAGGCTGGAGGGGCAGAGGGGAAGCTGGAGAGGCAGAGGCTGGAGGGGCAGAGGGGCAGAGGCTGGAGGGGCAGAGGCTGGAGGAGCAGAGGCTGGAGGGGCATAGGGGAAGCTGGAGAGGCTGGAGGGGCAGAGGCTGGAGGAGGAGAGGCTGGAGGGGCAGAGGCTGGAGGGGCAGAGGCTGGAGGGGCAGAGGCTGGAGGAGGAGAGGCTGGAGGCAGTGGGGTAGATGGGCGGGGGGTGCACACTCACCTCGGGCACTTCTACAGCGCGTCTGCTGTAGGAGGAGAGGAGGGGCGGGCAGAGCAGCAGGACAGGAAGTCCCATCCTCCCTCCTCTCTGGCCGCGCGGCGGCCGCTGCTGGTAGCAGGGGTCCCCGCAGGGGGTGCGGGGCCCCCCCTGCCTACACTAGTGGCTGGAGGGCAGAGGATGGAGGGGAGAGGCTGGAGGGCAGATGGAACGTCTGAGAGCGGAAGGTTCCTCTGCCGCTCCCTGTAGCCGGGCGCCAGCCGGCTACCCTGCACTGGTGACATCACCAGCATTGGTCCGAAGGCCATCACGGAAGTAACCTTCGGGTATTCCGGAAGTGGCCTTCGGCTTTTATATATTAGACACCTAAATATAATGAGAATGGATGGTGATATCAACTTCCTGTTTGTGACATATTAGTATATGGGAGGGGGAAAATATTTCCTGATGGGTGGTGACCATGGTGGCCATTTTGAAGTCTGCCATTTTGGATCCAATTTTATTTTTTTCAATGGAAACCTCAATACCACTGGATATCTGAATCATGTAGCAATTTCAGATATCCAATGGCATTGAGGTTTCCATTGCTGAAGAATGGCCCCACTATCTTTGTACCCCATATACCACGCCATACCATCATTTTTTGTGCTCCAGCAGTCTTGGAGGGATCTATCCACTGTGGGTTAGTATCAGACCAATAGCAGTAGTTTTCTTTGTTAACTTCACCATTCACAAAAAAGTTTGCCTCATCACTCATCTTAAGGCAATTGTCGATGCTGTGAAGATACGAGATGTGCAGCATCTGAAACAACAGATACTGGAACCCTGTGCTAGCATTTCTTCTGCGGTGTTGCTATGATTGCGTCAAGAGTATGAGAAGAGGGTTGCATTGACAATCTAACACAATGGGCAGCACTTTGAACACATTTTATAAGTGGTCATAAACTTCTAAATAACTCATTAAAGAATAAAGTTATGTTACAACCAAGCACACCATTGTTTTTCTTATGTAATTCTCAATATGTTCGATGTGTCACATGACCCTCCTCCCATTGAAAAAAAATAAAGTTGGATCTAAAATTTCCGACTTCAAAATGGCTGCCATGGTAACCACCCATCTGGAAAGGTTTTTCCCCTTCCATATACCAATGTGACATGCAATGTGAAGTTGATATCAGCAACCATTCCCATTTTAATTAGGTGCCTCCAAATAAATGGCCCACCCTGTATATTTTCACCACATAATATTATGTCCACAGCTCTTTCAAATACAAAATAAGGATGCTACAGCACCCCCATACATTGTATGGCGGTGCCTACCACAATCTGTTAGCCCCCACACATATGATGCCCCCCTAATTAATCTCATACAGTATGATGCTCCTACAATAAATTCTCTCACACAGTATGATGCCATCACACCACCTGCTTACAGATGATATTCCTCACACTACGTTTGATACTCCACTGTACATCCCTTCTCACACATTATTGTGGCGCCCCTATGGCGTGATGCCACAGGGAGGTGCTGCACCCCAAACAGAAGGTGTAGTGCCTCCATAGTCAGAGGTAGAGGGGGGAATTACAGAATCTGTCTGCAAAACTACAAGCCCAGCTATAGACGCCATAGCACCAGGGACTGTATATTTAGTAGGTCTTAGGGGGGTGGAGCTTAGCTGAGCAGGAGACGTGATGTCAGTGACAGTTGACAGCAGTCAGTGTTCAGAATGTGTGAGGAAAGCAGAGAGGATGGACGCAGCAGAGCCTGCAGCTCTGAGAGGAGGGTACCTCAACTTTAAGGAGGTACCCCAGACGCAGAGGGGACACCCCAGACTTGGTGACAGCCATCTGGAGTGTCCAGGTCACCACCGGTATACTGGAACCAAGGTTTATCCCAAACTGCTGACCGGCAGGCTGTGGGCCTGCAATAAGGAGCCACAGCACCCTACAAGAAGTCTAACATGTGTTCCATAGCCGGGTTCAAGACGCTGACAAGTACAGAGACTTTAGGCAACAGACCCTGAGGACAAGAGATCAGACTTAAGAGTGGGAGTGAAGGGAGCCATAGAGCCCTTAAGAGCAGGACCAGGGAAAGTGTTGAAAGGTATCTCCGACAGACTCTGTGGTGAACCCCAAAGCCTGTGGCAACCAATACTCCGGCACACTGGACTGTACCGTGTACCTTAAATATCTGCCTGGTACCAGTAAAGAACTGTTTGAGCTGATCTGGACTCTGTCTATAGTTAATCCGTCACCTGAAAGGTCTCTACAACACCTGAGAGCCAAAGACTACTACTCCCCTCATCCATCCTGCTGCCCTGAGGTAAAGATCCGCCTGTGGAGAGCTGTACTACCCAAAGCTGCATCACCATCACCTCAGCTGCCGGCTGCAGCGCTGGTAACTACATTACCAGATACCACAGGTGGCGACACGTATAATAATTCACCATCCCAATTAGTTTTTCCCTCAGCCATTGAGTGTCCAGGGCACGGGACCGAGACCGGACCAGCCGTGATCCCCACTGAAGTAGCAACCTGTCTTGGTATCCGAGTACCCCCTACCCTGTCGACCGACTCATTTATGGCATCACAAACAGGATCCCGTGCCCGGTAAAACAGGGTACGGTGTGTCTTAAATTGGACTTTTATTGACTTTATTGTTTATTGAACTGTAAACCGGGCCGCCATTACTATGCCACAGAAATTAAACTGCGTCACAGAGCGGTTGAAAAAAGCGCGAAGATAAGCCCCGCCCCCTTGCTCTGCCAAGGATTGACAAAGTGCAGTGGCTGGTTCCGGAAAGACCCGAGGACTGATTGACTGAACTTTTCAAAATAGGCGGGTCTAAAGATGTAAAAGACTATGTGCTGGCCTAGGGGCGTGCCTCAGCCCCTGACTGACGTAAGGCCATGCAAGAGGTGCCAAAGTGTTTCCCCCGCCCCCTTCCCATCAAATTACCAAGGGGGCAGGTCAAGAACCCGACCGCACGAGCTTGGGACTATAAAAAGGAAACAGGGTGTGGCCGGAAGCCAGATCGAGAGATATTGGCAACTAAACCTGTTACCCGAGTGTAGTCTGGTGGTGATTATAGCAACCTCAAAATTGAAAGATGTGATCCAGAAAGTCGAGGAAGACCTGAGGGCAGATACCAGAGCCCCTGGAATGACAACATTGGAGAGTGAGGGTGACGATGCGGCCCTCTGGAGTGCGGCCTTGGATGACCTGAGGGGAAAAGTTATGGAGGCAGTTGAGTAGACTATTTGGAGGTGGAGCGCCACCATGTGGTTGCAGCTGAGTCGGCAGACAAGACAACAGAAGGGACATAAGCCATATCCGGAACCGGGGGTGTCAGAGGAACCAGAAACTGAGCACCCAGTAGCCGGTGGTGAGTCTGCCCCCACAGATCCTGACTCCACTATCACCACTGAGGTTCAGACTAGCAATCCACTATCTGTCCCGGAAAATACTACAGAGGCAATGACAGGAGCTGTGGAGTCTGGAGAGGAGGAGGTCACCGAACAGGAGGATCTCATCCGGTTCTCTGATGAGCCAGACTTAATTGTGGAGGAGTTTGTGGAGCAGAGTTCTGGGGAGGAAAACCGGATGGAAGGAGCAGTCGGCGGCGCAGAGGCATCCGGACCCCGCTAGCAATGGTGGGCTTATCGCCAAGAACAAACAGTCAGCAGCGCAGAGGCCTCCGAGCCCCACGAGATATGGTGGGCCGATCGCCTAGAACAGCAAGAATCTGATGACGGCACGGAGACGTCCGGGCCCTGCGTGCTATGGAGGGCCGGTCGTCCAGAACCATCATCAGCACGGGTTGGTGCGGAGACAAGGCAAGCAAGCCAACCCTCAACTAGAGCTGATCCGTCGGGAGGCCGTGGTTCACCCAGCCGGTATGTGATGACGAGGCGGAACGGCAGAGGCGGCGGGAAGCTTGGTGGGCCAACGAGATGGAAACCGGTCAGGCCCGTGGCTTTGCCCGTACCCAGCTGCCAGTACCCATAGACCAACGAAAAAGGGAGACAATCACCGTATTCAATCTGGTGACCGGATATGGCTTTGCCCGGGAGGAAGGCCACTATGCTGAAGTGTTTGTAGGAAGGTAGAGAGGTCGAGCACCATCTCCCACAAGGCCACCTGGACTGCGATTTATACAATTATAAAATCCCAGTATTGTGTGCATTGTAAATAGTTATTTTCTGAAAATTGCACATAGATATATATTGTGTGTACTATATGGTGGCCCGATTCTAGCGCATCGGGTATTCTAGAATATGTATGTAGTTGACATACTGTGACTGACAGAACTTGTTAAGTCAACGTGAGTGAACTACATATATATAGCAGCGCTAAGGTATATGGTGGTACATTACAGCATATGTATAGCAGTGCTATGGTATATGGTGGTACATTACATTACATGTATAGCAGCACTATAATATATGGCAGTATATTACAGTATATGTACAGGTGCATTAAATTATATGATGGTATTGTATAGCACATGTATAGCAGCACTATAGTATATGGAGGAACATTACAGTACATGTATAGCAGCGCTATGGTACATTACATTACATGTATAGCGGCGCTATAGTATATGGCGGTACATTACAGCACATGTATGGCAGTACTATGGTGTATGGCGATACATTACAGCACATGAATAGCAGCACTATGGTATATGGCGGTACATCACAGTACATGTATAGCAGCACTATGGTATATGGCGATACTCCGCTCCCCGCGGTCCCCCGCTCCTCCACAGTAAAAGTAAAAAAAATTCTCAGTGAGGATACTCACCTGTCTGCCGGCTCGCTCCACCTCAGTCTTCTAGGTCCTACAGGTCTTTAGGACCCATCGTTGCCTGGGAAACCGATCAGCTGATCGGTCACATGACCGCTAACAGTCCGGGGGCAGGATGGAGCAAGGGGGCAGGATGGTAAAGGGGGGTGGAGGGGTGGCAGGATGGAGCGGGGGAGCAGGATGGAGCTAGGGGCGGGGGGCAGCAGGATGGAGCCGGAGGAGCAGGATGGTGGCAGAGGTGGGGGCAGGATGGGGTCAGGATGGAGCCGGTGGGGCAGGATGGAGCCGGCTGGGCAGGATGGTGCGAGCGGGGCAGGATGGAGCCAGGGGGGCAGGATGGAGCGAGTGGGGCAGGATGGAGCCGTGGGGGGGGCAGGAGGGAGCAAGCGGGGCAGGAAGGAGCCATGGGGGCTGGATGGAGCCAGGGGGGCAGGATGGAGCCGGCGGGGCAGGATGCAGCCAGGGGGCAGGATGGAGCGAGCGGGGCAGGATGGAGCCAAAGGGGGGGCAGGAGGAAGCCAGCGAGGCAGGATGGAGCCAGCGGGGCAGGATGGAGCCGGCGGGGCAGGATGGAGCGAGTGGGCTAGATGGAGCAAGCGGGGCAGGATGGAGGCGGGGGGCGGGGGGGGGCACTGGGGCAGTAGGGAACAAGCGGGGCAGGATCCCTCCCGCTGTTCTCACCTAGAGTCTTCTCTAGTTGTCATGTTACAGGGCGGGCTGTGTGATGTCACATCAGCCCGTCCTGTCACATGACCGAAATTCGAACTTTGAATTCTCGCGCCAATTTGCATAGCCTGAGAAGAGAGAGACAGCCTGAGCAAGAGAGGAGAGAGACAGCCTGAGCCAGAGAGGAGAGAGACAGAGAGGAGAGAGACAACCTGAGCCAGAGAGGAGAGAGACAGAGAGGAGAGAGACAACCTGAGCCAGAGAGGAGAGAGACACAGCCTTAGACAGAGAGGAGAGAAACAACCAGAGCCAGAGAGGAGAGAGACAGCCTGAGCCAGAGAGGAGAGAGACACAGCCTGAGCCAGAGAGGAGAGAGACAGCAGAAACAGTCCGTGCACAGATAGGACAGAGGCAGCTCATCAGCAAGGAAAGAGACCATCAGTGACAGTCACAGATCCACAACACAGAGAAGAGCCATATCCAGGAGCAGCAGAGCTGCCATCATTATCATCATCATCATCATGTGGCTGGAGAGGCTGGCACTGCAGTGTGGCACCTATCTTCAGCTGGGCTCTGCCTGCGCCATGCCTTCCACCTGCTGCCCGCACCCGCCGCCCCTGCTGCAGCAGCCCCCGTCTAAGGACACCAGCTGGCACAGAAGGGGCAATCAGAGGGCACAGAAGGCTCCATCCATAGCTCCAATCCCCGGCTAATGATCCCCGGCCATCCTGCTGCGCCCCCCGCACTGCGCACACTAGGGCCAAGAGAAGGCGAGAGGGGACCATCCGAGCTCGAGCACCGAGCCGCCGACCAGTCCCCGGCTCCACAGTCTGGATGTACTGCCGGGTGAGAACAGCGGGAGCCGAGGGGGGCAGTATGGATGCGGGTGGGGTGGGAGGCGGGGGGCAGTATCCCCCTCGCTTCCCGCTGTTCTCACCCATCTGTACACAGGGCGGGCTGATGTGACATCACACAGCCCGCCCTGTGTACAGACAGGTGAGAACAGCAGGAGATGAGGGGGGAGGCGAGGTGGGGGCGGCGGGTTTCCTGCATAGCCTGGCACTAATGTGCCGCTGTCCCCGGGCTTCAGCGACAGCGGCGCTGACACACCACTGTCGCCGGCTGCAAATTGGCACGAAATTCGAACTTTGAATTCTCACGCCAATTTGCATAGCCTCAGCTCATTGGCCGCCGCTGCCTCTGTCTGGCGCGCGATTTCGGCTACAGACAGAATAAAAAAACCCTTAGACAATTATATAGTAGATTTTTTCTTGCATCAAATTTAAAAGGCTCACATGGACAATGATGTGAACTTTTAGCTAGGAGCCTGATTGAACTTAAGTCAGAGACTCTATACCAGGCCCCGTTGGGCCAATATGGATTAAGAATTGTTTTTGGTTTGTTTGCAATGTTCTAAAAGTATGGTGCCTCCTGCAAAGGAAGAAAGTATGCATGTTGTTTGGTGTGATGTTATTGTTTAAAGTTACCCAGTTATCTGTAACAAAAATTCAGCTCAAACCCGGTTTGGTTTCAACACTCGGACACTCAAGGACGAGTGTATTTAACCAAGGGGGTATGTGGCGCCCCTATGGCGGGACGGCACAAGGAGGTACTGCACCCCAAACAGAAGTTGTAGTGCCTCCATAGTCATATGGAATTACAGAATCTGTCTGCAAAACTACAACAAGCCCAGCTATAGATGCCCTAGCACCAGGGACTGTGTATTCAGTAGGTCCCAGGGGGTGAAGCTTAGCTGAGCGGGAGACATGACGTCAGTGATAGTTGACAGCAGTCAGTGTTCAGACGGTGTGAGGAGAGCAGAGAGGACAGACGCAGCAGAGCTTGCAGCTCTGAGAGGAGGGTACCTCAACTTTAAGGAGGTAACCAAGACACAGAGGGGACACCCCAGGCTTGGTGACTGCTGTCTGGAGTGTCCAGGTCACCACAGGTATACCGGAACCGAGGTAGTTTGCAAGGTTTATCCCAAACTGCTGACCGGCAGGCTGTGGGCCTGACACTAAGGAGCCACAGCACCCAACAAGAAGTCTAACATCTGTCTCGTAGCTGGGTTCAAGACACTGACAAGTACAGAGACTTTAGGTAACAGACCCCGAGGACAAGAGATCAAATTTAAGAGTGGGAGTGAAGGGAGCCATAGAGCCCTTAAGAGCAGGAAAAGGGAAAGACTCTGTGGTGAACCCCAAAGCCTGTGGCAACCAATACTCCGACAAACTGGACTGTACCGTGTACCTTGAATATCTGCCTGGTACCAGTAAAGAACTGTTTGAGCTGATCTGGACTCTGTCTGAAAGGTCTCTACAATACTTGAGAGCCAAAGACTACTACTCCCCTCATCCACTCCGCTGCCCTGAGGTAAAGCTCCGCCTGTGGGGAGCTGTACTACCCAAAGCTGCATCACCATCTCCTCAGCGGAGGGTTGCAGCGCTGGTAACTACTTTACGAGGTACCACAGGTGGCATCAAATATAATAATTCCCCATCCCAAATAGTTTTCCCCCTCAGCCATTGAGTGTCCAGGGCACGGGACCGGGTCCGGGACCCGACCAGCTGTGATCCCCACTGAAGTAGCAACCTGTCCCAGTATCCGAGTACCCCCTACCCTGTCCACCGACTCATTATCATGCACCCTAAGTACATTTTCCCTTTTACAGTGTAATGCTCCCACAGTTTCCCTACATATAGTTTAATGTCCCCACAACTCACACTAACACAGTATAATGTCCCCACAGCTTTTCCCAACAATAAAGTAGAATAACCATGATAGAATTTAATGCAAAATGAGGATGCAACACAAACACTTTGTTGACCCACAGTATATTTCCCTACACTGTATGATGCCCTGTACAGGAGCCCCAATAGTCACCCAAATTAGGTTGATCAGTTCATAGACACACAGTTTGATGACCTCACAGAGCCCTTCACAAAGAATGCTGATGCCAAAGTGCCCACATCACAGTATTACGCCCTCCAGAGTCTTCCTTACCAAGAATGATGTCCACCACAGTACTATCAAGGAAAGTATGATATACCCAGAACCATACTAGCATATGATGATGCCCCCACTGCACCCTTCTAACAATATGCCGTCAGTCCCCCAAGGTAACATGGTAATCAAAAAGTCCCACTACATCATGCCATCAAATTTCTCCTACACACACAGAATGACTCTGCCACAGTGTCTGCAAAACAATAAGACACCTTTTCACACAGAAAGATGGCCCCACAGAGTGTCCACAACACAGAGTGATGCCCTGTTAGTCCCTATCATGAAGTTAGTCAAGACCTGTCTTATCCTGTTGACCAAATATGGTATTGACAGAGGATAAGAAAAGAAGCACAGCTGCTCTAATTTATGTCGACAATTGCGGCATGTGGTGTGACGGAATGTATATATACCAGTTCCTGCCAGGAACATATATATAGTTTGATCCAGTCACCCCAGGTCCACAATAGCACATAAATACAAAAATTATGCTGCCACCACCGACCTCTTTCAGGTGGATTGGAAACCCATTTGGTAATGTAAATTTTCAGGGAGTACGTGTCAGCTCGCTCATACAACATGAAAAATGAAACTATCAAATTTATAATTTTTTACTCCAGAAAGAAAACAGTGTTTACAAAAGATATTACAAAGGAGACAATTTACAAATATGCATAAAGTTATGAAAATAAAAGGATAAAATGAAGATATAGCACTAAACCTCTGCCACGCGGTGACAGTCGCAGATTTAGTGGGAGAAGCCCCCCTTCCCCCCGAAATGGGTTATGATTCCACCACACAGCTACAGTCCGTGCAATGTCCTTTGTCTGGGCTGGAACACCTCACCAAAAATGGACGCTCAAGTTTTATGCTGTAAGCCATAACCCGAGGCACTCCCCCTTTGCTGACCTCACATATGGGCTGTTTTCTTGGAGAAACACCCATCTCCAAAGTTATCAAAAACTCCCTTTTTCAATATATCTGGCCTGGAAGCTCCCAGGTCAAAGATATCGGCATCGTGTTTTTCCTCGTGATTTTACGTGTCTTTTGAGTCCAAATATGATATGTCTGTGATTTGATGGTGAGCAGATTTCAGTTCCCAAGTTTCTGATAGTCTCCCCGACATGTAAGTGGGGGCTGTGCGATCCCCAAAATTCCAGCTTGTCAAAAATATGATGTATTTAATTGTGGCATAAATGTGCATTATTAAATTGGAACTTTCAAGGTTTTGGCTGAGAACAAAACATTTTGGAGGAAAAAGAAAAGCATTTGCTCTGTAAGATTTGTGGCTCTGCCGGGCTGTGAATACCTGACTGGGGGCAGAAGCGAGGAGATAGACATAGTGTACTTCTAGAAACCAAAAGGGGGCGGAGAGGTGTGTTGGTTCTGTTGTGTCTCTAAAACAATGAAAACAATTCATATTTTCCTGACAGTCCCCCTTACACAAAATAATACCTCCATAGCCACCAGAATGTTGTTAACCACATCCTCTTTCTCTCAAGTTATAGTAACCCCCAGTCTCCTCAACACAGTATAATACCCCTAGTGTTACACACCACAGTATAATGCACCCACAGTCTCCACATATGCAAAATATACACATAGTAATATGTGTTAATGTATCATCCACATAGTATTAAGAGTTCACAATCCCACAACAGAATATGGTGCCCACAAAGTACCCCAAATGCACAAGTTTTGCATATGTGTTTTCTTATTACATGAACAGAAAACTTGAATTCATAGAAGAACAATATGGAAAGAAACAGTCTGCCAATGAAAACTTACATTCAGACCTTGAAACTTGACCAGTCTGGGTTTAAATCCCAGAGGGAAAATGGAATGCATTCTTTTTTAAATGCAATAAGATTAAATATTTTCAGAGCAAGAAATCCTATCAAAGATTATGCCCATAATTAATTTATATCCCTGGCTTCAACTTCGCCAATTCTGAGAATTATAATTTATTCTGCAAAAAGTGAAAGCTATTTCTGGGTAATATACTAAATGCCAATTAAAAAAATGAATTTAATAGCAGCAAGTATTTGTGCAGTATGTGGGGTCCATTTTCCCTTATTACCCTTGTGAAAACAAATACATTTGAACTCAAAGAACATTTTTTGTGGTGAAAATTATTTTTTTTATCTTTACAGCTCAATGTACTAAAATTTTGTAAAGCACTCAGGTGTCTAGTTTCCAAAATGGGTCACATGTGGGGGGTTCCCACTGTTTAGGCACATCAGGGGCTCTTCAAATGCCGCATGGCATCCATTAACGAGTCCAGACAATTTTGCGTTCAACAAGTCAAATGGTGCTCCTTCCAAGCCCTTGTGTGCTCAAAAGTAGTTTTCTACCACATGTTGGGTATCAGTGTATTTAGGAGAAATTTCACAACAATTGTGCGGGTCCATTTACTCCTGTTACCCTTGAGAAAATAAAAAAAATTGAGCCCAAATAATATTTTTGTGGAAAAAATGTGATTTTTTTTTTTACTTTAATGACTCAATTGTGAAGCACTTGTGGGTTCAAGGTGCTCACCACTCATCAAAAAAAGTTTCTTGAGGAGTCTAATTTTCACAAATGGGGCCTTTGTGGGGGGTTTATATTGTTCAGACACATCGGGGGCTCTCCAAACATGACATGGCATCCACTAAGAACTGCAGCCAATTTTTTACTTGAATAGTGAAAGGGTGCTCCCTCTCTTCTGAGCCCTGTTGTGCACCCAAACATTAGTTTTCCCCCACATGCTCAAGAGTATTTGCACAACAAAGTCTAGGGTCCATTTTATCCTGTTTTCCTGGTGAAAATAATAACATTTCAGCACAAAGAATATTTTTGAGAAGAAAATTTGATTTTATTATTTTCACGGCTCAACATTGCAAAATTCTGTGAAGCACCTGGGGGTTCAAGGTGCTCACCACACATTTAGATAAGTTCCTTGAACGGTGTAGTATACAAAATGGGTCACTTGTGTTTTTTTTTTATTGCCGCCTCCCTGCGCGCCTCCCCTCTCTCCCATTGCGTCCGGGCTTCAGTGTGGGGCTGTATGACGCGATCCGCGTCATTCCCGGCGCCGGTGTAAATACGTCACCCAGCGCCGGGAATGACGCGGATCGCGTCATACAGCCCCACACTGAAGCCCGGACGCAATGGGAGAGAGGGGAGGCGGCAATTTGAATCTGTGCTGTAGATCACGCCTATTCAGGCGTGATATGAAGAAGAGGGGCAGCCTGGATGAGTGACTATGAATAGCATAGTCACTCATTATCATCAGTAATGAGGTACTATAATAACGTTTTTATTCACTTTGACTATGTGCATTTAGGAGGTAAAAGGAGTCTAGGGAAAGTGTTAATATGCTCTAGGGACAGCTTTTAATAGGTTTAGAGGTGTTTTGGGGGTGACAGGATCCCTTTAATGCAGCATGTCTGCTGCATTCAGGCAAGGAGTCCCCCATCCCTTGAGCCCCCCTGTACCCTGAGAAAACTGAATGTAAAAACTTACAATGTGGAGCCAAATAGGTGTGGTCTTATGGCTAGAGCCAATGCTCTTCAGAGGGCAATTTCACGCCCCCTGGATATAATATTCTCCCTCCACCGCCTCCTCCTGCCAGTCATGTTCTCCCTTGCCTGCGTGCCTGCTGTATGAGAAGCAGAACGCAGGAGCAGAGCGAGGGATCATATTCCTCAGTGCTGCTCACCAGCCCTGCCTCCTGCGGTGATGTCACCGCCTTTCCCCACCCTGCTCCATTGATCACATGGAGCAGGACGGGGATAAGCAGTGACATCACCACTGGAAGTCGGCCACCCAGCCTTCTGCCTTGATGTCACAGCTTATCTCTGCCCTGCGCCATGCTATCAATGGAGCAGGGTGGGATAAGCGGTGACATCACCGCAGGAGGCGGGGCAGCCAAGCAGCACTGAGGAATATGATCCCTTGCTCTGCGCCTGTGTTCTGCTTCTCATACAACAGGCACACTGGAGGCTGGTTGCCCAGCCTCCTGCCTTGATGTCACCGCTTATCCCCACCCTGCTCTATGTTATCAATGGAGCAGGGCGGGGAAAGACGGTGACATCACCGCAGGAGGCGGGGCAGCCGAGCAGCACTGAGGAATATGATCCCTTGCTCTGCGCCTGTGTTCTGCTTCTCATACAACAGGCACACAGGCGAGGGAGAACATGACTGGCAGGAGGAGGTGGCGGAGGGACAATATTATATCCAGGGGGTGTGAAATTGCCCTCTGAAAAGCGTTGGCTCCAGCCATAAGACCACACCTATTTGGCTCTACATTGTAAGTTTTTACATTCAATTTTCTCAGGGTACAGGAGGAATCAAGGGATCAGGGACTCTTGCCTGAATGCAGCAGACATGCTGCATTCAGTGCTGCTATTAAATCAGCATGTATGGGGGGGTGACAGGTCCACTTTAAATGTCAAAACTTTGAACTCCTTTGCTTTAAATTTTTTCTCATTAATCTGATCTCCAATTTAATTACAGTAATTATCAACATTAAGCATTGTCTTCAATTTTCACTATAATAAAGGGTTACTGACATCACATGTCATATGTCACATGGATAATTTTTGTTCCTAGTCAGAACTTTAATTTACTTCAAACCATATATAGTGTTGGCCAAAAGTATTGACACCCCTGCCATTCTGTCAGATAATACTCAGTTTCTTCCTGAAAATGATTGCAATCACAAATTCTTTGGTATTATTATCTTCATTTAATTTGTCTTCAATGAAAAAAACACAAAAAGAATTGTCCTAAAGCCAAATTGGATATAATTCTACACCAAACATAAAAAAGGGGGTGGACAAAAGCATTGGCACCCTTAGAAAAATCATGTGATGCTTCTCTAATTTGTGTAATTAACAGCACCTGTAACTTACACGTGGCACCTAACAGGTGTTGGCAATGACTAAATCACACTTGCAGCCAGTTGACATGGATTAAAGTTGACTCAACCTCTCTCCTGTGTCCTTGTGTGTATCACATTGAGCATGGAGAAAAGAAAGAAGACCAAAGAACTGTCTGAGGACTTGAGAAACCAAATTGTGAGGAAGCATGAGCAATCTCAAGGCTACAAGTCCATCTCCAAAGACATGAATGTTCCTGTGTCTACCGTGCGCAGTGTCATCAAGAATTTTAAAGCTCATGGCACTGTGGCTAACCTCCCTAGATGTGGACGGAAAAGAAAAATTGACAAGAGATTTCAACGCAAGATTGTTCGGATGGTGGATAAAGAACCTCGACTAACATCCAAACAAGTTCAAGCTGCCCTGCAGTCCGATGGTACAACAATGTCAACCCGTATTATCCATCGGCGTCTGAATGAAAAGGGACTGTATGGTAGGAGACCCAGGAAGACCACACTTCTTACCCCGAGACATAAAAAAGCCAGGCTGGAGTTTGCCAAAACTTACCTGAGAAAGCCTAAAACATTTTGGAAGAATGTTCTCTCTTTTTGGGCAAAGGCATCAAGATAGAGTTTACAGGAGAAAAAAAGAGGCATTCAAAGAGAAGAACACAGTCCCTACAGTCAAACATGGTGGAGGTTCCCTGATGTTTTGGGGTTGCTTTGCTGCCTCTAGCACTGGACTGCTTGACCGTCTGCATTATGAAGTCTGAAGACTACCAACAAATTTTGAAAATTAGTGTTGATTTACAGAAGAGTCTCAAATTATTAAATCATAAGGTATTTACTTCTGCTAAAATTGTAAACTTTAATTATGCACTTATGCAAAAATGACATACAAAAACCAATAAAAACTGAGTGCACAGAATAGTTTAGGGAAGGAAGGAGCTTGCCTTAGCACTTATACCTCCCTCCTTACCCTGCCTGCCAGCGGGGGTCGGCACCCTACAATCGATGTGGTGCCCCCACTCGTCGGCGGCTCACCATATGCTTACCCTAAACTCTCCCTTTTAGAATGAAAGTGTAAACACAGTTTGTGACTGTGCTTCCCAAGGGATACCCCTTTGGAGTGATTATAGGTGGGGTGCACCACTTTCATTCTAAAAGGGAGAGTTTAGGGTAAGCATATGGTGAGCCGCCGACGAGTGGGGACACCACATCGATTGTAGGGTGCCGACCCCCCCTGGCAGGCAGGGTAAGGAGGGAGGTATAAGTGCTAAGGCAAGCTCCTTCCTTCCCTAAACTATTCTGTGCACTCAGTTTTTATTGTTTTTTGTATGTCATTTTTGCATAAGTGCATAATTAAAGTTTACAATTTTAGCAGAAGTAAATACCTTATGATTTACCAACAAATTTTGCAGCATAATGTAGGGCCCAGTGTGAGAAAGCTGGGTCTCCCTCAGAGGTCATGGGTCTTCCAGCAGGACAATGACCCAAAACACACTTCAAAAAGCACTAGAAAATGGTTTGAGAGAAATCACTGGAGACTTCTAAGGTGGCTAGCAATGAGTCCAGACCTGAAACCCATAGAACACCTGTGGAGAGATCTAAAAATGGCAGTTTGGAGAAGGCACCCTTCAAATATCAGAGACCTGGAGCAGTTTGTCAAAGAAGAATGGTCTAAAATTCCAGCAGAGCATTGTAAGAAACTCATTGATGGTTACCAGAAGCGGTTGATCGCAGTTATTTTGGCTAAAGGTTGTGCAACCAAGTATTAGGCTGAGGGTGCCAATACTTTTGTCCGGCCCATTTTTGGAGTTTTGTGTGAAATGATCAATGTTTTGCATTTTTGCTTCATTCTCTTTTGTGTTTTTCCATTGAAGACAAATTAAATGAAGATAATAATACCAAAGAATTTGTGATTGCAATCATTTTCAGGAAGAAACTGAGTATTATCTGACAGAATTGCAGGGGTGTCAATACTTTTGGCCAACACTGTATGATTGTAATAGATTTTTAGGGCTAATCAGGGAGTAACTACAAGAGGTGCAGGGATTGCAATCACATCTGGGCCCTGGAGTCTAGGGGGCCCCAAAAGTATTTTTGGCCTACAGAAAAAGACTATTGTTTTTATTGATTTGTAATAATTGGGGGCCCCGTTGGAGTTTTCGCATCGTGGCCATGAGCTTCAAGTTACACCACAGGGGCTAATAACTGTAAAGAGACATTTCATTCAGGAAATAAATATTTCTCCTGATTCTTCCCAAACCTATGTTAATTCAAAGAGCAACATAGGCTAGGGTCACACTTCCGTTTTTCTTTTTAAACCTGATCCAGTTTTGAGCTTTTAAAAAGCTCAAAACCGGAGCAGGAAACGCTCCTCATAGGAGCCTATTAGAAAAACCGGATTGCTTTACAAGCAATCCGGTTACTGCCTCCGACTCTGCAGCCCACGTGAAAAATCATGCAGGCTGCAGTTTTCGGAGCGGTTTGTGCCCCGTATTGCGATAACCGGAATGGTCAGGATGTATAATCCTGAGCAATCTGGTCACCATATACTTTGCTTATCCCGGCTGCCGCGGGGATAAGCAAAGTGCTAAAACTGTGATAAAAGCTATAATATTAATAATAATTTTGCAGATCATATCTCTAGGGGGTGCCCACCCACCCCTAGAGACATGCTACCTACTCAGGTGGGCATGTAAGGGGTTAATATTCCCTATACAGTATAGCAGAGTTGGCTCTGTACATTTTTATCAATGAAGCCGGCGGCTCCCCTGACACTTGCACATAGTATAAGTCATGTACGTATACTATGTGCTGCTGTCCGAGGTCCTGCAGGCTTTTACAGTAGATCTATGGGCAGCGCAGCGCCATAGATCTTACTGTAAAAGCCTGCAGGACCTCAGACAGCGGCACATAGTATACGTACATGACGTATACTATGCGCAACTGTCAGGGTAGCCGTCGGGTTCATTGATAAAAATGTGCAGAGCCGACAGGAGTCGGCTATACTGTACAGGGAATATTAACCCCTTACATGCCCACCTGAGTAGGTAGCATGTCTCTGGGGGGTGGGCAGCCCCTAGAGACATGATGGGCAAAATTATTATTAACATTATAGCTTTTTTCACAGTTTTAGGGTGGCTTCACATTAGCGTTTTCAAGCGCAGCGTATGTTGCAGATGAAAAGATTTCAATCCGCAAGCGTATTGCGCACCTATGTTTATAATGATGTGCGCAATCGTCCGCAGTCACCTTATTTGCAGTGCGTATGAGTGCTTTTGCGTACAGTGTCACCAAATTTCCGCATTCCTGGGACGCAACATGTTGCATTTTTTGGGTGTCTAAAAATCCGCAAGCATCCGCATGCGTACGTTTGCGGATAATTCTTACATTATTTACTATGCGTACGCAAGCGAACGCAAGCAATTGCGGATGTATGTGTAGCGTACGCATGCGTACTAAAGACGGCGCATGCCCGGAAAGAGATACACAGCACCGCCCATCTCCCTCCCATATCCCTGCCCACCAACGAAGCCTTATACTTGGTGTCTGCACATTGCATGGCCCCCTATGGATTCTCTGGATGCTGGACCTCCTGTACTGGACCTCCTGTGCTGGGCCTCCTGTGCTGGACCTAAGGTGCTGGACCTCATGTGCTGGACCCCATGTGCTTCACCTCTCTGCACTTCCTTGATCTCTCAGCGCTGGACACCGTCCCTGATGTTTGACTGTGGTGGGCATCTGTCTCTACTGGTAAAGTATAGCGATCGTTATTGTTTATTTTACATAGTTTTGTTATTTCTGTAAGATTGTTGGCTTATCATAAACACTACCCTCCCTTTCAAAAATGGCTTGGTTTTGACCGTCTTTGGATTTTCTCCGCTTCATACCCATGTTTTTTCAAAGGGCCATAATGTTATGTGCTTTACAATACGGCCCTTAATGGTTTTGTTAAATGTTTTTAAAATATTGATATGTCCATTGTGCATATTTCTTCACGTTTGTGTGTACTGTTGTCAGCTTATATACCACTTGGTGTCCATATGTATTGATGTTATGGTGTAATGTCAGTTATCTGCCTGTAGTCTGCTAGGTACCATTTTGTGTCCAGATTGCTCCAGGGGGTACTGTATCTGTCTGCACTCTGCTACAGTACCTACCATTCAGTCTCCCTATAGCTTCATGATGTTGTATTTTTTGCCTCTAGCCTGCTACCTACCATTCAGTCTCCCTATAGCTTCATGTTGTTGTGTTTCTTGCCTCTAGCCTGCTACCTACCATTCAGTCTCCCTATAGCTTCATGTTGTTGTGTTTCTTGCCTGCATCCTGCTACCTACCATTCAGTCTCCCTATAGCTTCATGATGTTGTGTTTCTTGCCTCTAGCCTGCTACCTACCATTCAGTCTCCCTATAGCTTCATGATGTTGTGTTTCTTGCCTGTACCCTGCTACCTACCATTCAGTCTCCCTATAGCTTCATGTTGTTGTGTTTCTTGCCTGTACCCTGCTACCTACCATTCAGTCTCCCTATAGCTTCATGATGTTGTGTTTCTTGCCTCTAGCCTGCTACCTACCATTCAGTCTCCCTATAGCTTCATGATGTTGTGTTTCTTGCCTCTAACCTGCTACCTACCATTCAGTCTCCCTATAGCTTCATGTTGTTGTGTTTCTTGCCTCTAGCCTGCTACCTACCATTCAGTCTCCCTATAGCTTCATGTTGTTGTGTTTCTTGCCTCTAGCCTGCTACCTACCATTCAGTCTCCCTATAGCTTCATGTTGTTGTGTTTCTTGCCTGCATCCTGCTACCTACCATTCAGTCTCCCTATAGCTTCATGATGTTGTGTTTCTTGCCTCTAGCCTGCTACCTACCATTCAGTCTCCCTATAGCTTCATGATGTTGTGTTTCTTGCCTGTACCCTGCTACCTACCATTCAGTCTCCCTATAGCTTCATGTTGTTGTGTTTCTTGCCTGTACCCTGCTACCTACCATTCAGTCTCCCTATAGCTTCATGATGTTGTGTTTCTTGCCTCTAGCCTGCTACCTACCATTCAGTCTCCCTATAGCTTCATGATGTTGTGTTTCTTGCCTCTAACCTGCTACCTACCATTCAGTCTCCTTATAGCTTCATGATGTTGTGTTTCTTGCCTCCAGCCTGCTACCTACCATTCAGTCTCCCTATAGCTTCATGATGTTGTGTTTCTTGCCTGTACCATGCTACCTACCATTCAGTCTCCCTATAGCTTCATGATGTTGTATTTCTTGCCTGTACCATGCTACCTACCATTCAGTCTCCTTATAGCTTCATGATGTTGTGTTTCTTGCCTCTAGCCTGCTACCTACCATTCAGTCTCCCTATAGCTTCATGTTGTTGTGTTTCTTGCCTCTAGCCTGCTACCTACCATTCGGTCTCCCTATAGCTTCATGATGTTGTGTTTCTTGCCTCTAGCCTGCTACCTACCATTCAGTCTCCCTATAGCTTCATGATGTTGTGTTTCTTGCCTCTAGCCTGCTACCTACCATTCAGTCTCCCTATAGCTTCATGTTGTTGTGTTCCTTGCCTGTACCCTGCTACCTACCATTGTCTCCCTATAGCTTCATGATGTTGTGTTTCTTGCCTGTACCATGCTACCTACCATTCAGTCTCCCTATAGCTTCATGTTGTTGTGTTTCTTACCTGTACCCTGCTACGTACCATTCAGTCTCCCTATAGCTTCATGATGTTGTGTTTCTTGCCTCTAGCCTGCTACCTACCATTCAGTCTCCCTATAGCTTCATGATGTTGTATTTCCTGCCTGTACCATGCTACCTTCCATTCAGTCTCCCTATAGCTTCATGTTGTTGTGTTTCTTGCCTCCAGCCTGCTACCTACCATTCAGTCTCCCTATAGCTTCATGATGTTGTATTTCCTGCCTGTACCATGCTACCTTCCATTCAGTCTCCCTATAGCTTCATGTTGTTGTGTTTCTTGCCTCCAGCCTGCTACCTACCATTCAGTCTCCCTATAGCTTCATGATGTTGTATTTCCTGCCTGTACCATGCTACCTTCCATTCAGTCTCCCTATAGCTTCATGTTGTTGTGTTTCTTGCCTGTACCCTGCTACGTACCATTCAGTCTCCCTATAGCTTCATGATGTTGTGTTTCTTGCCTCTAGCCTGCTACCTACCATTCAGTCTCCCTATAGCTTCATGATGTTGTGTTTCTTGCCTCTAGCCTGCTACCTACCATTCAGTTTCCCTATAGCTTCATGTTGTTGTGTTTCTTGCCTGTACCCTGCTACCTACCATTCAGTCTCCCTATAGCTTCATGATGTTGTGTTTCTTGCCTCTAGCCTGCTACCTACCATTCAGTCTCCCTATAGCTTCATGTTGTTGTGTTTCTTGCCTGTACCATGCTACCTACTATTCAGTCTCCCTATAGCTTCATGATGTTGTTTTTCTTGCCTCTAGCCTGCTACCTACCATTCAATCTCCCTATAGCTTCATGTTGTTGTGTTTCTTGCTTGTTCATCATCTTATTGTCTCCTTGAGTTATTAGTTAATACTTTATCCATAGTCCAGTAGGGCAGACAGTGTCTCATTATTGAGTGACCCATTTTTAAATCAGGATTGTGTAGTTTAAGTAGTAGCATTGTATATACTGTAAATTGCCCTACAGTCCAGGAAGTGACATAATCCAAGAAATTTACGTGTTCCTTTTTTCTTTGGTTTTCTCTCCCTTTCTAGTGATTTGTGAATCTACAAGCCAATATACTGCCATTACTGTTGGTCCGTGGTGCTGTTGGTCCGTGGTTCTGTTGGTGGTGTTGCTGGTGATCTGCCAAATCCGGACTTTGTCCTTGCTGGTAAGTAATGTGCATCATCTGGTTCTCTCATTGAGTTGGTAGGTAATACTGTTTCCATAGTCCTGTAGGGCACACAGAGTCTCGTTGAGAAGTTTAAATCAGGATACTGTAGTTTGTAGCATTGCATATACTGTAAATGGACCTACAGTCCATGGAATGACATAATCCAAAAAAGTAACGTAATCGTTTTTACTTTGGTTTTCTCTACCTTTCTAGTGATTTGTGAATCTACAAGCAAATATACTGACGTTCCGCCTTTTTTTGCTGCAAGCGCTGTAGTACAGAGTTCTAGTTGCTGTAGATCAATTTGTTTAAATAATGGCTGATTCAGATTATGTGGCCGATGAACAGAATGTACTCCATACTCCAGAGGTTGGTTTGTAACGGGTGTGTGTGATTGAAAATATGTTTAATCGACATTTTTTAATCATTGTTTACATTTTTTATAGGACTCCTCTACTGAGGGTGACGTTGAGTCCAGTGAGCAAGACTCATCACAGAGTCAGCGTGATGAAGGTGCAGAAGCCGAAGAACATGTAAGTGTACTTTTATACCAAAAAATATAATGCTATTGTTATGTGGATTTTGACATTTCTTATTTTCTCGTCATTTTAGTTTCCACATGAGCTAGGCGGAAAACCATTCATAGACAACGACAAATTTATTCCGCTGATCCAAGAAAGGGTGCCATTGTGGGACTCGCGTGACAAAAGGCATTCAGACGCATTACTCTGTAGAAGACTTTGGGATGAGGTTGGAAAAGCCATGTGGTCAGTGTGGAACCGTGCTACCAGCAAAGAGCAAAGACTCTTTGGTAAGTTGATTACCATACTGAACTTTATTATTATTATTATTATTATTATTTATTTATATAGCGCCATTAGGTTCCATGGCGCTTTACATGAGGATAAGGGAGACAAGAACAAGTACACTAAATCTAGTCGATCAGGACGTACAGGTACAGGAGGGGCAGGGACCCTGTCCACGAGGGCTCACAGTCTACGAGGGCGGGTTGGGATACAGTAGGATGGGGGAGTGTCAGGTATGGGGCGGTCGCCTTGGTCTCATGGCAGGTTGTAGGCTATACGGAATAGGTGAGTCTTCAGGTGACACTTGAAGCTTCTCAGGGTAGGCGAGTGTCTGACGTGTTCGGGCAGGGAGTTCCAGAGTAAGGCAGATGCCCGGGAGAAGTCCTGGACTCGGTTGTGTGAAGAGGTGATGAGTGGGGAGCAGAGGAGAAGTTCTTGGGAGGAGCGGAGGTTGCGTGAGGGTAGGTATCGGGAGACCAGGTCGGAGATGTATGGTGGGGCCAGGTTGTGTATGGCTTTGTACGCCATGGTTAGTGTTTTGAATTGGGATCTCTTGGAGGCGGGGAGCCAGTGAAGGGCTTGGTAGAGGGGGGAGACAGGGGAGTAGCGGGAGGACAGGTACATTAGTCGGGCAGCGGAATTGAGGATAGACTGGAGAGGTGTGAGGGAGTTAGCCGGGAGGCCATTGAGAAGAAGGTTGCAGTAGTCAAGGCGGGAGATGATAAGAGCATGAATGAGTGTTTTAGTGGAGTCGTGGGTGAGGAAGGAGCGGATCCGCGAGATGTTCTTGAGCTGGAGCCGGATGGATGTGGTGAGGGCCTCGATGTGGGGCTTGAAGGATAGGGAGGAGTCAAGGATTACCCGAGGCACTTGGCTTGGGGGACTGGGGAGAGGGCGCAGTCGTTGATGCAGATGGATAGGTTGGGAGGTGGGGTGGAATTTCTTGGGGGGAAGACTATGAATTCAGTTTTGTCCATGTTGAGTTTAAGAAAGCGAGCAGAGAAGAAGGATGAGATGGCGGAAAGGCATTGTGGGATTTTGGAGAGTAGGAAGGTGATGTCAGGGCCGGACAGGTAGATTTGGGTGTCGTCGGCGTAGAGGTGGTACTGGAGGCCGTGGGACTCAATGAGTTGCCGTAGGCCAAAAGTGTATATGGAGAAAAGTAGGGGTCCCAAGACCGAACCTTGGGGGACTCCGACAGAATGGGGGTAGGGTGAGGAGGAGGTGTGGGATTGAGAGACGCTGAAGGTCCGGTCCGCTAGGTATGAGGAGATCCAGGAGAGGGCAAGGTGGGTGATGCCGAGGGATTCCAGGATCCGGAGAAGAAGGGAGTGGTCAACCGTGTCGAAGGCAGCAGACAGGTCAAGGAGGTGGAGGATGGAGTAGTGGTGTTTGTTCTTGGCGGTCAGTAGGTCATTGGTGATTTTGGTCAGGGCTGTTTCGGTGGAATGGAGGGGTCGGAAGCCGGACTGTAGGCGGTCGAGGTGGGAGCACGAGGAGAGGTGAGAGGACAGTTCGGAGTGGACGTGCTGTTCAAGTAGCTTAGAGGCGAATGGGAGAAGAGATCCGGGGCGATAGTTAGAGACAGAGGTAGGGTCAATTGAGGTTTTTTTTAGGATGGGCGTGATAAGGGCGTGTTTGAAGGCCGAGGGAAAGGCACCAGTTCTAAGTGAAAGGTTAAAGAGGTGGGTGAGGGCTGGTATAAAAATGGAGGTGTGGTTTGGAATGAGGTGGGATGGGAGAGGGTCGTGGGCGCTGGTGGTGAGGTGTGATTTTGACAGGAGGGAGGAGAGTTGGTTTTCAGTTATGGGGGGAAAGTGGCTAATGGAGGAGGAAGGCAGTGGACCGAAGCTGTTTCTGATCTTGTCGATCTTCTCCTTGAAGAAGGTTGCAAAGTCTTCAGCAGAGATGAGAGGAGAAGGGGGAGGAGCAGGCGGGCGAAGTAAGGAATTGAAAGTTTTGAAGAGCTGTTTGGGGTTGCGGGACAGGGAGGTTATTAGGGATGAGAAGAACACTTGCTTGGCAGTAGCAAGTGCTGTCTTGAAGTCAGTAATGGATTGCTTGAACAGAGCAAAGTGCTCGGGGGTGTGGGACTTTTTCCATCTCCTCTCGGCGACCCTGGACGCCCGTCTCAGGTTTTTAGTGAGGGTGGTGTGCCAGGATTGCCTGTAAATGCGTGGAGCATGGAGAGTGAGGGGGGCAGTTAGGTCGAGAGCATTTGTTATTGTGGTGTTGTATAGGGTGGTGGCAATGTCAATGTCGTCAGTGGAGGGTATGTCGGTGCGAGGGAGGAGGGATTCAGAGAATAAAGTAAGATCAAAATCTTTTAGGTTTCGGCGAGGGTGATCAAGTTTGCGGAGAGGGGGTAGTGTGGCAGGGGAGGAGAGGACGGAGAAGGTCAAGAGATGGTGGTCGGACAGTGTGAGTTCCGAGGTTGTGAGGTTAGAGAGAGAGCAAAGGCGGGTAAAGATGAGGTCAAGCGTGTGGCCTTGGGAGAGGAGGACCATTGGGAGAGCCCTAGGGAAGTAGTCAAGGAAAGAAGGTTGGAGGCGGCTGGGCGGGGAGTGTCAATGGGGATATTGAAGTCGCCCATAATGATGGTGGGGATGTCAGCGGAGAGGAAGTGAAGTAGCCAGGTGGTGAAGTGGTCAAGGAAGGAGGTGATGGATCCGGGGGGCCGGTAGATGATGGCTATTTGGAGGTTGCAGGGGGAGAAGATTCGGACCGAGTGGGCTTCGAAGGAAGGGACAGTGACGGATGGGGGTGGGGGGATAGGGCTGAAGGTGCAAGAGTTGGACAGCAGTATGCCGACTCCACCGCCGTGTTTGCCAGAGGGACGGGGGGTGTGGGACAGGCTGAGGCCGCCGTAGGATAGTGCTGCAGGGGAGGCTGTGTCTGAGGGGGTGAGCCAGGTCTCGGTGAGGCCAAGGAATGACAGTTTCCTGGAGATAAAGAGATCATGGATGTCAGGGAGTTTGTTGCACACTGAGCGGGCATTCCAGAGTCGCCGGGTAGGGCGGTAGGTGGGGCATGGGTTGGGGGAATGGGTCTGATGTTGGTGGCTGATGTTGGTGGGGTTGCGAGGGCTAGTGGTGGTGAGGTTGCGAGGGTTGGCAGTGGGTCGTGGGATGAAGGTTGTTGTGGGGATGTGGCAGAGGGTTAGCAGGTGGGAGCATGAGAGCTTGCGAGGCGGGCGTGCTTGTTTGGTGATTGAGGCTTGAAAGTGAACGAAAAGGTTGGTGAAGTGGGTGAGGTGGTTCGGCAGGATGGAGGGTGAGAGCAGTATTTCGTTGCTGGGAGGGGGGATAAGTGGGGGTAGTAGGAAGTGGAGAAGGATGGGAGTGAGAGTGAGGAGTAGCGGGAACATTGCATACGGAGGGCAGGAAGTGAGTGTGGCAGCAGGGGTCAGAAGCAGAGTGGGGAAAGTTGTGGTAGTGGGTAATTGTTCATCAGTGGGGAGCGGTCATGGGATGAGGTGATGACCGGGGATGAGATGCAAGGCAGGGGGTCGGATGGATGGGCCAGATGGGGCAGTAGGGGGATTGGTCGAGGCAGTCGGGGGTGACAGAGGAGATTGCGGGGTTGGCTAGTGGAGCAGCCGAGGGACAGGTGAGGCATCCAGGGTTCAGTCCGGGGTGGAATGCCATCAAGGTATGAGCTACAGTCCAGTGGAGATGTGGCTGGGGACGAGTTGTAGCAGTCCAGGACAGGATGGTGGAGCCGAGGACAAGGTGATGCAGCCAGTATGGGGATAAGTAGTAGTCAAGAGGAGGTAAGATGACTGGGGAGGATGGGTTGACTGATGACTAGATTTTTACTTGTGGAAGGGATTGAAGGAGTTAATATGAAATGAAGTAGCAAGGGTGGTAGAGATTAGAAGGGAAACATTGTGGTAGCTTTATATTCCTTTACCTGCCAGTCTTTTCCAGTCCATTTCTAGTCTATTTCTAAGTATTGTACTTAGAAAGTGTACTTTGAAAGATGTAGTTTGAAAGATACATGGATCAGACTAAAGTCTGGATCAGACTTGTGGTTCTGAGTATATGTGCAGCTAAAGAAGTTTCAGGTGTGGATCAGGGTGGGGATGAACCGACCATATAATCAGAGTAAAACAAAGGTCATAAAAGAGGGGAGGGGCTGGAGTGGACACAAGTCATGGAAGACTGATCATGAGGAATGAGAAAAAGCAAAGGCAAAAAGGTATGAAAATATAAAATATATATAGATTAAATGCACACTAGACAGACAGTCAGGGTTCAGGACTTGAGGTGTATACTTCTGAAATGTTCTATGGAAATGTTATGTCCCACTAATGGCTTTTTTTTTTTATTACAGTGAAGAGTTTGAAGGTTCGGTGGCGCTCCATGAAGGATCGTTTTAATAAAGATCTGCGTGAGGAACAAAAAGTGCGGAGTGGCTCAAGAGCTACTTTAAAACGATATATGTACCACAATCAACTAGCGTTCCTTCGGCCAGTTGTCAGTCACTGAATGTAAGTTTTTTTTTTTTTTATTTAGTTTTGTTTTGGAAGGTCGCATAGGATTTAAAAAATGTATTATTATTATTTTTTTTGAATAACAGTTTGTTGATTTTTAATTTTTATTTAACCATAGGGTATCTTACAGGTTTCATTTGCTTTGGATAACATTTTTAATTTCTTCTTCTTTTTAAATCTTTTTCTAACAGGACTTGGGAGCAGCACAGCAGACCACGCAGCAACATCTCAAAACCTTCAGAGCGCCACCGAACACGTGTTGCACACAAACCCTAGTGAGGGCGAAACAGTGACCTCTACTCAATCTGGGACTCAGGTAGCCGGCAGTACTGATTATCCCCTATCCCAGGCCTCTTTTGCTGGTTTTGGGGGAACTTAACGCCAGCGACAGAAGGCCTGGGAGAGGTCAGTCATGCCCGAGTTTGTGCATTTAACTTCCAACTTCCATGAGAGGATGAGTGTCCTGGCTCAGTGCGTAGAAAAAGGTTTTGCAAACATGCAAACTATGTTCTGCGAAGTGAACAGGCAACTAGATCGCATGGAAGGGGACCTTCAAAGATCGGCAAGACATTTTTTTGCTTCTATGTACAGGTGCGTGACGGATAATCTAGAACCTGAGTACCAGATTAATGTTATGACGGCATGTCAGGATGCCTTTAGAGCTGCAGTTCAGCAGCAGCAGCTGCAGCAGCAGCATGCGCAGCAGCAGCTGCAACTGCCGCTGCAGACACAGCAGTTCGGTTACCAAAGACAGCAAACCGCATACTACACGACAACTCGTCCTAACGTTGACATTACACAACCGGTCCAAACACAGACTCCTTGCCAGGCTCCAACATCATATCCAAATCAAGGGCTACCTTTATCAGGAAACACGGTGTTGACAGCAACTCAGCCAACACCGCCACCACCACAACCACCACCACCACCACCGCTACACTTTGTTTCGGTGGTACCCACTTCCAGTGAGATAACGGCCTCAAAAACACAAGCCAGTAATGTGCATGGACAAGGTAATCCTTATGGCGAGCGTAGCAGCCTAACTACAAGAAAAAAATGGCGCTTGTACCACAACAAACTGTTATTGAAACAAGCACTCCAATTAGACTTGAGAAAGGGAAAAGAAAAAAGGGATGTAAACTGCCAACATCCAAGAAAAAGGATAGTTCTCATTTGAAGGAACCGGTGAAAGAAGGCCCCTCTACAGCACAGCCAAGTAAAAAAGTTGGAAGACCGCGTAAAGTAAAAGATACACCACTACTACTACCAACAGCACCATCTCCATCTAACATATCTTTACTAAGTGTGTCTCCTATGCCAGCATTTTCAGTAGGATCTAATTTGTCTTTGTTGTCGGATGTTTCATTCCCATCACATGTACCATCCAGCTTGTTTGGTTCTCAGACGTTAACATCCTCACCAGCTGTGTGTACCGCGCTTCAATTGAGTGCTGTTGGATCTCCAACTTATACTCCGTTACCAGAACTTGATAGCAGTTTCACAGACACTGTACTTCGATTTACATCACATAATACTCCTGTCTCCCATCCTCTGGATGTAACCCGGACTGTTAATTTCGCCTGCAGGAGCAGCACCACCACGACCACCACCACCACTACTACTGCTACATACACTTCCTTATAAATTTTCACTTTGAAAGTTTAATGGTTAATAAAAACCTTTTTTTTAACTTCAATTGAATTGAATTATTGACTACTTTACTGTTAAGTTTAGTCATTACATTCGAATTATTGAAATTTAGATATTGTTTTTTAAAAAAAATTCTTGGGTTCATAGTTTTTTGTCAGCACGGGTGAGAATAAAGTTTGTGTCTATTTCACCATTACATCACAGGTTATATTATTGATTTGAATTGTTAGCCAATAGATACTTACAATCTTGAAGGTGGGAGAAACCGATGTAGTTGCACAGTAGCCTACCTTCGTTGTGCATGATATGTGCATCAACGATGTGATACTTCACACATATCGTTCAACACGAATTGTCTTATATACGCATGCCATTATCAAAGTTACACAATATACACTATGTATAGTATTATACACTAAGTACGAAAATAAATTTAACCGTCGAGTGACAGATCATCTAGGAGCCACCTGCAGCACTCCATACAGGAAGGTTTCTTAAGGTAAATGGCTAGTTCGGTCCTGTATCTGTCATTGAGATGGGCTTCAAAATGTTGACAATTTGTAACATGTTGTCAACATTTTACATATTTTCTTAGATATAACATATTTGTGCCAGCGAGGAACGTTTAGGTGGTGTGATTCTGCATTACAATGACAACTGTTTGTTTAATCCTACTCTATCACACCCCCTCCCCTATTCCCTGTATGTTACAGGGCCACCTTCACCTCACTGTCCACTATTGGAATGACACCCCCAGCCCCTAATGTCACCACCCACCACTTTGCAAAACATCAGTCACCATTGCACTGATACAAGTGTCCGAAACCGCTGCTGGGAAACTGATTCCGGGGTACAGTGTCAGTCCTGCAAGGGTATTGTGATGGAGGTCTGGAGAGATCGGGAGATGGGCAGCGCTCCACACATCAGTGATCCGTCTCAAGACCCCAGGAATACACGCTACTGTAGTGGTAGTAGTAGGGATACTCTCTTTATAGTGAAAGGTTCTCAATAATGGGCCACTCTATATAATTTATTGTCAGAGAATAAAACTAAGACAAATAATTGAAATTTAACACATTTATTAAGTTGAAAGTCAAAAAATATAGTCTCAACAGTTTAATTGTGAGAAACTTAAAAAAAAAAAAAAAAAAAACAACAGTAATCGAATTGTACCCCGTTGACAACTGGACTATCACGCTGATGACAACAGCTGTAGGTAAAAAACCACATCTGCCTCTTAACCATACCATCGGCGGTTAACTTGCGTCAAGCAACAATGCATATTGTGCTTGGCGAAATTGACCCGTCGCTCAGCGGTTAAGCGTTACAATTGACTTTTGCCCTGCATCTGGCGTAACCACTGTTAAGCATAAATGGGCAAGTGTCGATGTTGTTTTTAAAACAAAAAAATTTACGACACAGTGTAGTCTGATAGATATCCTTGATGTAAAAACATTTTCAATAACATACCATAATGTTAATTGATAGAAAAATAACAACAACTATAACCAAACATGCATCACCAATAATCAAAAATAACCAACCAATACAACACTAGTATAATAAACACTACATCACACTAGAAATTGCAAACAAACATAACCAGGGCATATTGTAGACATACAGGTATTTCCACTTTCACAGGTAAATATTGTCGGATTACTGGCATTTAAAGCTTTATTAATCCAAACATTGACACAGTGCAAGAAAAAATGCAAGTATTCATATTTTACTATAATGTAACATTACAATGAGACATACACAAATACATCAATACTTAAACCATTTGACGCGTCCATTGTCCGTTACAAAATACGAAGCAAAATGGCCCCTCATCTGCAAAACTTCAATGCTTGTACGCAAGTTGTATTCTTGAAAGTCCAGAAAATTAGTTGGAATGGGATCATCGAGGTCAAATTGTTGTCTTTCTTTAATTTGTACAAAGTTGTGTAGCGTAACGCAGGCTTTCACTACCTCTTCAATTGTCTCTGTTTTTAAATTAATGGTAGTTCCCAGTATACGCCACTTTGAGGCCAGCAAGCCAAAAGAGCACTCCAATTGTTCGTCTAGCCCGTGTCAGTCTATAATTGAAAATCCGTTTTGTGTGATTCAAGTCACGGCTGGAGTACGGCTTGACAAGGTTGGCACACATTTGAAATGCCTCGTCACCAACCACAACAAATGGCATAGGTGGTCCGTCACTGTTTGGAAGTGGTCGTGGCGGTGGAATGTCTTTGAATGTTTGTGAGTCGTTTGATCGTCCAAATTGACCAACGTCAACAGCTACAAAACAACAGTCTGCGTCAACAATGGCCATTAGGACAATGGAAAAAAACTTCTTGTAATTAAAGTACTCGGATCCACTTCCAGGCGGCTTCAGGATCCTCACATGTTTCCCGTCCACAGCCCCCACGCAGTTTGGGAATTGACAAATGTCCTGGGATCTTGCCGCTTTATCCAGCCAAAGTTGTGAGGTGGGTTGAGGGAGAAATTCTTCTAGCAGGTCTTGACATATTGCCCGACAGGTATCTGCTACTATCCCACTGAGAGTCGACAATCCAAGCCGAAACTGGAAATGAAGCGAAGCAAGCATCTCTCCAGTCGCAAGGAAGCTGTTGAACAACCAAATTGTAAAAGAAAGTTAATGATATTACAACTAAATAGATTAAAAATATTTCATTTTTAAAGATTTTGCAACATAATTTGATACGTACCACAGGGTCACCAGAAGACGTTCTTCCACTGGAATTGATCGGCGTAGCTGGGTGTCCTGCCTGCTGATGGTTCCTCTGACACGTTGTAGCAAATCGTCAAAGCTGTCCTGGGACATACGGGTGTAGTCATAGAACTTCTCTGGGATGTCTCTAAGTTCCTGGTATAGCGAGTAGTACACTCCACGGCTCTCTCTGACTTCAACAATGGGATGTCTCCAAAAACGACGACGAAGGCGTCTCCTGCGTCTTTCTCTACGACGATCCTCTTCACAGGCGATAGCAAAGGAAATAGCACTGTTCATGGAAAAATCCAGATCCGCGTAGAAACTCTCAAAGTCGAGATCCATCTTGCTTGCGATGCAGCAGCAGCAGCAAATAATTTTTTGTTATGGGCAGGGTCTACTTATACAGTGGCCTTAAGCCACTCCCTGAGGGCGGAATCTGTCAAAAAACGCGCAGAAAAGTGTGGATTAGTAAAAAAGGATTCTCGTACGCATGCGCCTAAAAAACGCAAACGCAAGTAAAAACGCATTTGTACGCATGCAAACGCAGCGTTTTTTGCCAAACTTGTGGATGACATTGCGGACAATATACCGTGAGTTCGCATGCCTTTGGATGCGTTTTTACATGCGTTTCCGCATGCGCATGGTCCGCTGTGATCCCAAACGCTAATGTGAAGCCACCCTTAGCACTTTGTTAATCCCAGCGGCAGCCGGGATAAGCAAAGTATACTGTAAGGCTGGGTTCACATTGCGGCGTGCTCCGGTCCGGGGCTGTCCGGGGTGACAGCCTGGACCGGAGTTTTGCTCCATAGGAGACTATCGGGCGGGACGGAGCTGGATGGCAATTATCTGCCATCCGGCTGCTATCTCGCCGGATGTATCCTGGAGAAGCGGGATGTTTCTGCCGAATCCATAAACGTTGCATTCAACGTTTTTGGATTCGGAAGAAAAACCCCACTTGTCTCGGCTTCATCCGGCGAGATAGCAGCCGGATGGCAGATAATTGCCATCCAGCTCCGTCTCGCCCGATAGTCTCCTATGGAGCAAAACTCCGGCCCAGGCTGTCACCCCGGACAGCCCCGGACCGGAGCACGCCGCAATGTGAACCCAGCCTAACCGGATTGCTCAGGATTACACTTCAGCTGTGCTCTCTCCATGATGAGATACGGTAATTATGTTCATGTTAAATTTTAAAAAAGGCAGCTTCTTGTCAATTTCATTCCAGGGTTCCAGCATTGGACTTATTCCAAACCCTTGTTAAGCGAAATGTGAAATCACTCCATGAGAATGCTAAGTGCTTATAAAGTAGGAAACATCTCACTGGTGATCAATTTGATGCCATCACCATTTAACAAGCCACCCACAATCTTGTGATCTAGGTTCAGTGTGTCGTTGGATGCAAGTCTAATCGGTCTCCATAATTTTACATGACAATGAATCATATAGATGACTTGATATGGACCCGACCTTGAACTTTAAAAATAAATTATCTAAATGCCTGGATGAGAGTGATGCCCGGATGTATCATTAAAGGGAACCAACCACCCCCAATGACCCCCCCGGACTATTAATATCGGTCCCTACACCCAGCACATACATGTGCTGCAATGATTTTTGCTAAAAAAACTGCTTTTTAAAACTTAAGATAATGCTTTTGAAAGTTTAAAACGAAGGGACGGTTGGGCGTTACTTATCTGTTGCAAAAGCCGAGTAGCAGCTGCCACTCATCCTCCTGTGTCCCGCAGCAGCAGTTATGGCCAGCCCTTTTCAGCGTCACAGCATGGTGCACGGGCTCGCATGCCCGTGCACACGTCATCAGCTACAGCCGGGAAGCGAGCGCGCGCTCTGACTTCCTGCGCTCGGCTGTGGAAGTCAGAGCGCGCGCTCGCTTCCCGGCTGTAGCTGATGACGTGTGCACGGGCATGACATCCCGTGCACCATGCTGTGACGCTGAAAAGGGCTGGCCATAACTGCTGCTGCGGGACACAGGAGGATGAGTGGCAGCTGCTACTCGGCTTTTGCAACAGATAAGTAACGCCCACCCGTCCCTTCGTTTTAAACTTTCAAAAGCATTATCTTAACTTTTAAAAAGCAGTTTTTTTAGCAAAAATCATTGCAGCACATGTATGTGCTGGGTGTAGGGACCGATATTAATAGTCCGGGGGGGTCATTGGGGGTGGTTGGTTCCCTTTAAATCTACAAATAATAAATAAATATTATTTACCAGAACATCATTTTATTCCAATTTTCTACCGGCTCCTCATATGGTCGGGTGGCATGTTTTTCTTACCTCACTAAATTTCTTATTTAAATTCTGACAAATATAATTTACGTGTTACATTTTGTCCTCCCAATATTTCAGTTTCGTTTTTTGAACCTGTTCTTCCAATGTACCGTATATACTCGTGTATAAGCCGAGTTTTTCAGCACAAAAAATGTGCTGAAAAGTCCCCCTCGGCTTATACACGGGTCATATACGGTACTTAGTGGTATATAGCGCCCCCCCCCCTGTGATATACAGGGCCCCCCTTGCTTGTGGCAACCTGTAAAAGAAGATATCATCATACTTATCGTGTCGCCGCCGACGCTCTGTCACCGTCACCGCGCTATTCCAGGTCTTCATGCTTCCTTCACCGACGCACAGGAAATGACGTCATTGTCTGTGCGCCGGAGAAGGAAGCTTGAAGACCCGGAATAGCGCGGTGACGGTGACAGAGCGGCGGCGGCGGCGACACGATAAGTATAATGATATCTTCTTTTACAGGTTGCCACAAGCAAGGGGGGGGGCCCTGTATACCACGGGGGGGGGGGGCTGTATACCACTAGGTACCGCTGAATACAGCTGGGGCTGCTGTATACCTCTGGGGCTGCTATATACCTCTGGGGCTGCTGTATACCCCTCTGGGGCTGCTGTATACCCCTCTGGGGCTGCTGTATACCTCTGGGGCTGCTGTATACCTCTGCGGCTGCTGTATACCTCTCTGAGGCTGCTGTATACCCCTCTGGGGCTGCTGTATACCTCTCTGGGGCTGCTGTATACCTATGGGGCTGCTGTATACCTCTGGGGCTGCTATATACCTCTGGGGCTGCTGTATACCCCTGTGGGGCTGCTGTATACACCTCTGGGGCTGCTGTATACCCCTCTGGGGCTGCTGTATACCCCTCTGGGGCTGCTGTATACCTCTCTGGGGCTGCTGTATACCTATGGGGCTGCTGTATACCTCTGGAACTGCTATATACCTCTGGGGCTGCTGTATACCCCTCTGGGGCTGCTGTATACCCCTCTGGGGCTGCTGTATACCTATGGGGCTGCTGTATACCTCTGGGGCTGCTATATACCTCTGGGGCTGCTGTATACCCCTCTGGGGCTGCTGTATACCCCTCTGATGCTGCTGTATACCCCTCTGGGGCTGCTGTATACCTATGGGGCTGCTATATACCTATGGGGCTTCTGTATACCTCTGGGGCTGCTGTATACCCCTCTGGGGCTGCTGTATACCCCTCTGGGGCTGCTGTATACCCCTCTGGGGCTGCTGTATACCTCTCTGGGGCTGCTGTATACCCCTCTGGGGCTGCTGTATACAGCTCTAGGGCTGCTGTATACCTATGGGGCTTCTGTATACCTCTGGGGCTGCTATATACCTCTGGGGCTGCTGTATACCCCTCTGGGGCTGCTGTATACCCCTCTGGGAATGCTGTATACCTCTCTGGGGCTGCTGTATACCTATGGGGCTGCTATATACCTATGGGGCTGCTGTATACCTCTGGGGCTGCTGTATACCCCTCTGGGGCTGCTGTATACCCCTCTGGGGCTGCTGTATACCTCTGTGGGGCTCTTGTATACCTATGGGGCTGCTGTATACCTCTGGGGCTGCTGTATACCCCTCTGGGGCTGCTGTATACAGCTCTGGGGCTGCTGTATACAGCTCTGGGGCTGCTGTATACAGCTCTGGGGTTGCTGTATACAGCTCTGGGGCTGCTGTATACAGCTCTGGGGCTGCTCTATACAGCTCTGGGGCTGCTGTATACAGCTCTGGGGTTGCTGTATACAGCTCTCGGGCTGCGGTATACAGCTCTGGGGCTGCTGTATACAGCTCTGGGGCTGCTGTATACCGCTCTGGGGCTGCTGTATATACCACTGGGGAGGCTGCTGTATACTACCACTGGGGAGGCTGCTGTATACTACCACTGGGAGGCTGCTGTATACCACTGAGGGGGCCTGTATACCACACTGCTGGGGGCTGTATACCTGTGCTGAGGTCCACCCTCGGCTTATACACGAGTCAATAGGTTTTCCCAGGTTTTGGGGGCAAAAGTAGGGGGGTCGGCTTATACACGGGTCGGCTTATACACGAGTATATACGGTAATCGGTTTAAAGGACTAATTTATACATCTTTATTTATAAAAGAAAAATCCAAAAAGAAAGATGGCGGCACTCAGCATTCCAATTTTGCAGCTGGTTAATTTAATGCAAAAAATACAGCAGCAGGTGCATGATACAGGGAGGGAGGTGCTAGGACCGACGGTGACCGCTTCGCGGGATGTCCCGCTTCTACGGGTCCGGTGTACAGATTATCAGATTATCATTGATTTCGTTATGCCATGTTAACATTTTTAATGGATAAAAAACAAATCTTTCATACCATTTCTTGGATGGATGTGCTGAATTCCTTTCTTTTTCCTCCTGACTATTACTGTACATAACACCACCAGCACTAAGATTACTTTATTATCAACAAAGTCGGTGATCTATTTTTTTTTTTTTCATTTTTTTTTCAATTAGGGTAGAGTATCACAAGCATATGCTTTACATGAGAATCACACAAGAATTGTCGCATTGCACTCAGCCACATATTAAACAATGCTGCAGGTCACACCAATGATTTTGTCCTCAGCCCTAATCAGATCGGCTTCACACCATGGTTTTTAGGATCTGGGGCTGTCCGAAGTGAATCGGACAGCCCCGGATTTGATTTTGGTCACATTGTTTCCCTATGGGTCCGGATAGGGCTGGATGGCTGTTATTTGCCATCTGGTTTTGTCCTGTCCGAGAGGATCTGGCACATTTCGTTTTTTTGCCCCGGACACAAAATCGCAGCTTGCAACATTTTTGTGTCCGGGGTAAAAATCTGACAAAATTGGATCCTCCCAGATCCGGTGCCATTCGTCATCCCCTAACATGGGAGGCTATGGGCGACGGATGGTACTGGATCTGACAGAAAATCGGATCTGGCTGCCGGACGCCGAGTGCTAAAGTTCAGCAGCAGAATGATGATGGGAATAAGGGTGTGTCCGCTCTGCTCCAAGCTCAAAAAGCTCACCAATGAGTCAGAATTTCATCAAACAGATTTTCATCCTTTTATTCACCTTCCTCCAATGCGTTTCGGCGCCCCACCTGGCGCCTTCCTCAGGGATATTACATTCCTCAATACAGTGGGGTTTTTATAGCCCCAAGCCTTACAAAAAAGAGGTGTTGTCTGTTTATCAGTGATGTCATTGTCATCATCAAAATGGGAGGATCTCCACATTTTGGCGCAATTTTTACAACAACAGGTCCACAATCCAAAATTACATTATAAAGTGCACACTTCATTCATAGAATAATCACTTTTGCCCTCATAGTCAAAGTTTAAAGAAATGATGCCTAGGAAAGCAAAAAAATAAATGATAGAACGATCTCCCTGATGACAGTTTTTATAAATAAAAAAACTCTCTCATTTCATTATATGGGGCTAGAACCCGGGGCTCAATAAGTGTAGATATATTAAGATGCTTAGTAGTCAGCACCACCTTGTATTCTGATAGTAAGGCCATACCAATAGTGGAATTCCATTGTTGCAAATACGACAACAAATAAATATAGATGGTAAAAATATCTAAAACTTAACAAAAAACGTTGCTATATTTATTTGTTGTTCCATTAATAACCACCCTTTGTTTCCTATCACTGAGCCAGTTCTTAATCAACTTACAAATATTTTCCCCTATCCCCATTGCTTTAATTTTATGTATCAACCTTTTGTGTAGCACCGTATTAAATGCTTTTGAAAAGTCCATATACACCACGTCCACTGCATTTCTCTGGTCCAGTCCAGAACTTACCTCATCATAGAAGCTTATCAGATTAGTTTGACAGGAACGGTCCCTCGTTAACCCATGTTGATATTGGATCAGGAGATTATTTTTATTCAGATACTCCAGTATAGCATCTCTTAGAAAACCCTCTAGGATTTTACCCACAGTAGAGGTTAAGCTTACTGGCCTATAATTTCCAAGTTCAGTTTTTGTCCCCTTTTTGAATATCGCCACCACATTTGCTATACGCCAGTCCTGTGGTACAGACTCTGTTATTATGGAATCTTTAAAGATTAAAAATAATGGTTTATCTATGACGGTACTTAATTCCTGCAATACTCTGGGGTGTGTCCCATCCGGGCCTGGGGATTTGTCATCTTTAGTGATTTTTAGATGGTGCTGTACTTGTTGGGTTAAGCAGGTGACATTTAATGGAGAGTTTTTGTTATCACTGATCATGTTGTCTGCCATGGGATTCTCTTGTGTAAATACTGTTGCAAAAAAGTCATTTAGCATATTGATTTTTTCCTCATCCACCATTTCATCCACACTATTTTTATGGGGGCCAACACAATAATATTTTTAGTTTCTTACTATTTCGCTGAATTGCCAAGACTAGGAAGACTTCTGGTGGTCCCAAACATATTCCATTTAAAGATTATGGACATTACTGTGCCCTTAGGATCTTTGAGTACTGCAGAAATTCTTTTGTAACCTTAGCCAGATCTTTGCCTTGCCACAATTCTGTCTCTTAGCTCCAAGGGCAGTTCCTTTGACCTCATGATTCTCATTTGGTCTGACATGCACTGTGAGCTGTGAGGTCTTATATACACAAGTATGTGCCTTTCCAAATCAAGTCCTATCAGTTTAATTAAGGGGTCTGAATACTTATGACCCTGTGATATTTCAGTTTTCTTTTTTAACCCCTTGCCAACATAGGACATGTACAACGTCCTGTGTTTCTGCTCGTTGCTGACAAAGGACGTTGTACAACGTCCTGGCAGATTTGAGCTGCTGCAGCTCCTGTGAGTGCGGTCACTCAGATGTCACAGATGCTGCTGCTCTGGTGGATTAACCCCCCTATGCCCAGGACCCCTCCGATCGGCAGTATAAAAGTGAAACTGCCGATCGGAGCGAATCATAGGGAATCATCCCTCCAGATCTGATTCGAGCTCTCTAATCAGATTTGGAGGGGCAGATCGGCAAGTGTCCTCCCCCTCCTCAGCCCCCTCCCGCTCCAGGACTTACAGGGGCTTCCCCCCGTCCCCCCCAACCGCCCGCCACCCTCTATTATTATGTATATGCCGGAGGGCTGCACCCGCGGGTGCGCCCGCCGGTGACACTGCCTGGTCCCCTCCTGCAGGTTCCCCCCAGGCAGCCCCCACCTCCGCCCTGTGTCCTGGCCCCCCTCACCTCCTGCGGCGGGCTGCACATGTCGGTGCACCCGCCGCTGCGCCTCCTCTGCCCATCCGGTCGGTGGCCCCGCCTCCTCTCCCGGACTCCTCCTGCTCATCGGTGGATCGAGAGGGAGGTAAGTATGTATGTATGAATGAATGAATGAATGAATGAATGAATTGATGGATGGATGGATGATGGATGGATGGATGAATGGATAGATGGATGGGGGTGCATGCGTGGACGTGTGCATGCGTGGACGTGAGCATACATGAGCGTGCATGGACGTGAGTGTGCATAGATGTGTGCATGCGTAGACGTGTGCGTGCATAGACGTGTGCGTGCGTGGATGTGTGCATAGATGGATGTGTGCGTGGACGTGTGCGTGGATGTGGATGTGCGTGCGTGGATGTCAGCGTGCGTGTGTGGATGTATGCATGCGTGGATGTCAGCGCGCGTGTGTGGATGTCAGCTTGCTTGAATGTCAGCGTGCGTACGTGGATGTGTGCATGCATGGATATCAGCATGCGTGTGTGGATGTCAGCGTGCGTGAATGTCAGTGTGCGTACGTGGATGTGTGCATGAGTGGATGTCAGCGTGTGTGCGTGGATGTCAGCGTGCGTACGTGGATGTGTGCATGCGTGGATGTCAGCATGCGTGCGTGGATGTCAGCGTGCGTGGGTGGATGTCAGCGTGCGTGGATGTCAGCGTGCGTGCGTCGATGTCAGTGTGCGTGGATGTCAGCGTGCGTGGATGTCAGCATGTGTGGATGTGCATGCGTAGATGTCCGTGCGTGGATGTGTGCGTGCGTGGATGTGTGCGTGCGTGGATGTGTGCGTGCGTGCATGGATATCAGCGTGCGTGCGTGGATGTCAGCATGCGTGCGTGGATGTCAGCGTGCGTGCGTGGATGTCAGCGTACGTGCGTGGATTTCAGCGTGCGTGCGTGGATGTCAGCGTGCGTGAATGTCAGCGTGCGTGCGTGAATGTCAGCGTGCGTGCATGGATGTCAGCGTGCGTGCGTGGATATCAGCATGCGTGGACGTCAGCGTGCGTGAATGTCAGCATGCGTCGGTGTCAGTGTGCATGGATGTCAGCGTGCGTAGATGTCAGTGTGCGTGGATGTGCGTGCGTGGATGTGTGCGTGCGTGGATGTGTGCGTGCGTGGATGTTAGCGTGCGTGGATGTCAGCGTGCATGAATGTCAGCGTGCGTGCATGGATGTCAGCGTGCGTGCATGGATGTCAGCGTGCGTGAAGGTCAGTGTGCGTGGATGTCAGCGTGCATGGATGTGCATGCATGGATGTGCGTGCGTGGATGAGTGCGTGGATGTCAGCGTGCATGCGTGCATGTCAGGGTGCGTGAATGTCAGCGTGCGTGCATGGATGTCAGCGTGCGTGCGTGGACGTGTGCGTGTGTGGATGTCAGCTTGCATGAATATCAGCGTGTGTGCGTGGATGTGTGCGTGCGTGGATGTCAGCTTGCGTGCGTGGATGTCAGTGTGCGTGAATGTCAGCATGCGTTGATGGATGTCAGCTTGCGTGGATGTCAGCATGCGTGGATGTCAGCGTGCGTGGATGTGCGTGCGTGGATGTGTGCGTGGATGTGTGCGTGCGTGGATGTGCGTGGATGTGCGTGTGTGGATGTCAGCGTGCGTGAATGTCAGCATGCGTGTATGGATGTCAGTGTGCATGAATGTCAGCGTGTATGAATGTCAGCGTGCGTGGATGTGCGTGCGTGGATGTGTGCGTGGATGTGCGTGGATGTGCGTGCGTCGATGTCAGCATGTGTGCGTGGATCTGTGTGTGGATGTAGATGTGCGAGCGTGGTTGTGTGCGTGCATGGATGATGGGTGCATAGATGGATGGATGGGTGCAACAAGAGATCAAGTGTCCTCTTGATGTAGTCTCTGGGATTATAGTCATGGTGCACTGTATGACAGATCATTGTCATACAGTGCACCATAACTCTGACCCCAGAGGCTGTAGGAAGAGGACACTTGATCCCTTGCTGCAGTCTCTGGATTGAGCAGAGGCAATCAAGCGTCGTGGGACCTTCGTTGTGGACTACGTCGGAGGTGATCGATCGCTGTGAGACCTTCGTTGTGGACTACGTCGGATCTTTATAATAAAGATGGAGTCCGAATTTTGTTTGTGTTATTTTTTTCAAATAAAAAGATTTTTCTCTGTGTGTATTTTCTGACTATTTACCAGAGATTCCTAATTGTGGGTCTAACATTGGCCCTATATTATGAATCTCGGGCTTAGTGCCAGCTGCCAATAAAAAGCTGGCATTAACCCCTTTATTACCCAGTTTGCCACCGGCACCAGGGCAACTGGAAGAGTCTGGGTACAGCGCCAGAAAATGGCGCTTTAATGAATGCGCCATTTTCTGGGGCGGCTGCGGGCTTCAATTCGCAGCATGGGGGGCCCAGAATGCTTGGGCCTCTCCATGCTGGGGATTTCAGCTGCCTAGTTGTACCTGGCTGGACCAAAAATATGGCGGAGCCCCACGTCATTTTTTTTCTAGAATTAGTTCTAGAAGAAAAAAAAAAGGGCTTTGCTGTATTTTTGGTTGCCAGCCAGGTACAACGAGGCAGCTGGGGGTTGGTGGCAATCCGCTGCTGCCAAGTTGTACCTGGCTGGACCAAAAATATGGCGGAGCCCCACACCATTTTTTTTCTAGAATTAGTCCTAGAAAAAAAATTAAAATGGGCTTCGCTGTATTTAGATGCATAGTGAACACTTTGAACCCCCAGGTGCCTCACAAATTGATCCGTAAAAATGAAAAAAGAAACTTTTGTGAAAAAAAAAGTACTTTTTCTTATTACGGATCAATTTGTGAAGCACCAAAATGCTCACTATGCACCTAGATGCATTCCTTGGGGGTCTAGTTTCCAAAATTGGGTCACTTGTGGGGGAGCTCCAATGTTTAGGCACACAGGGGCTCTCCATACACGACATGGTGTCGACTAACAATTCCAATAGTTAGCAGACACCATGTCGCGTATGGAGAGCCCCTGTGTGCCTAAACATTGGAGCTCCCCCACAAGTGACCCCATTTTGGAAACTAGACCTCCCAAGGAACATATCTAGATGTATAGTGAGCACTTTGAAGCCCCAGGTGCTTCACAAATTGATCCGTAAAAATGAAAAAAGAAAATTTGTGTGAAATAAAAAGTACTTTTTCCTTCTTATGGATCAATTTGTGAAGCACCTGGGGGTTCAAAGTGCTCACTATGCATCTAGATGCATTCCTTGGGGGGGTCTAGTTTCCAAAATTGGGGTCACTTGTGGGGGAGCTCCAATGTTTAGGCACACATGGGCTCTCCATATGCGACATGGTGTCCGCTAATAATTCCAATTGTTAGCGGACACCAGGTTGGGTATGGAGAGCCCCTGTGTGCCTAAGCATTGGAGCTCCCCCACAAGTGACCCCATTTTGGAAACTAGACCTCCCAGGGAACTGATCTAGATGAGTTGTGAGCATTTTGAACCCCCAGGTGCTTCACAAATTCATCTGTAATATTTTTTTTCCACAAAAATTATCTTTTTTTTTTGTGAAGCATCGGGGTGTTCAAAATGCTTACCACCCATCTAGATAAGTACCCTGGGGGTCTAGTTTCCAAAATGCAGTCACTTGTGGGGGAGCTCCAAAGTTTAGGGACACAGGGGCTCTCCAAACGCGACATGGTGTCCGCTAACAATTTGACTGAAAAATCAGCTCAAATTGTTAGCAGACCCCATGTTGAGGCTAAAAGAACATTTTTGTTGGAAAAATTAAAATGACCATTTTTTCTTCCGCTTTGCTTTAGTTCCCGTGAAGCACCTGAAGGGTTAATAATCTTCTTGAATGTAGTTTTGAGTAGCTTGAGGGTGCAGTTTTTGGAATGGTGTCACTTTTGGGTGTTTTCTGTCATGTAAACCCCTCAAAGGGACTTCAAATGTGATGTGGTCACGAAAAAAAATGTTTTTGTAAATTTTGCTGGAAAAATTGCTGATAAACTTTGAACCCTTATAACTTCCGAACAAAAATTTTTTCCAAAATTTTGCTGATGTAAAGTAGACATGTGGGAAATGTTATTTATTAACAATTTTGTGTCAAATATTTGTCTGGTTTAGCAGAATAAAAATTCATAATTTGAAAATTGCAAAATTTTCAAATTTTTCCCAAATTTTTAATTTTTTCACAAATAATCGCAAAAATTATCGACCTAAGCCCAATATGAACATGAAGCCCAATATGTCATGAAAAAACTACCTCAGAATCGCTAGGATCCGTTGTAGCGTTTTAGAGATATTACCTCATAAAGTGACACTGGTCAGAATTGACAAAAATGGCCTGGTCATTAAGGTCAAAATAGGCCCGAGGGTGAAGGGGTTAATAAATTTGAACAAATATCTACATTTCTGGGGGGTTTTTTTCCATCAAGATGGGGTGTAGAGTGTACATTAATGAGATAAAAAAATTATCTTTTGTGATTTTACCAAATGGCTGCAATGAAATAAGGAGTGGAAAATTTAATGGAGTCTGTATACTTTCCGTACCCACTGTATTAAAGCAATCAGATATACGCCTCACTATCCAATTATTTCCTTAATTATTTTAAGGAAGAGTCCTCCCACATTTTCTTCATGTATGCTGGGTTAATAGTTGATTCCTCTTACTTCTCCATTTTCTAGAATAAGTACTTTTATATTTTGGATCAGTCTCTATCAATTCTAGATTGCCAAGGTCCCACTTTTAACAACTTGTGTATATCATATGGCAAAATAGAATCTTTTAAAATTAGTCTAAAAGCTCTATTTTAAAAACACTTTAAGAATTTGCAGGGTGCAGTGATACAGAAGAATTGGTGGATCAGTTCCCAAAAACAGTGTTTGTAAAAATGTTTGGAACCAGTGTTACGAAAAATAAAATGTAACACATCATTAAATTCAACTATGTGAGTACTGCGTGGATAATTGAAACAATAGAAACCTATACAAAGATAAACAACTATTTAGAAATAATTTCAAATATAATTTTATTAATTGATATAATAGTAAAATAAAAGTTCATAAAACAAGTGGGGAACAGCAAAATCCCAAGTGCATGAAAATAATCATTGGATGGGGACAACACAAAGGGCAGTTACAGTGTATTTATTGTGATACAGATAATACATTGGGCACGTTAAGTCATTAAAAATGAAAAATTAAATGAGCTATAAAACAGAAGCAAAAAGTGCCTACCATACAGAATTAAGGTTTATTGTATATATTATTTCAAGAATCTACACTTAACACTAAGTGTTCATGGACAAAATAAAAAAAAAAGCTAAAATGTCTTAACCTACCTAACAACATAAAAGCAACTATTTGTCCCACAAATACAAAGGATAGAAAAGGCTTTCTTTGACTTCACAGGAAGGGGTGGAGTTGAGGTTGCATCTTGAAATGTTTCTTTTAACTTCCTTTAGAATTTCTGAGACTCTACTTTCATTAACACTAGTCTGAAAACCTTTCTTCACGATATGAAGTGGAATAATAATATCACAATAATGCTGAGGTTGTTCCTTTTAGCAGTTACATTTACAGGTAATTATCTCTTACTTCTGGTCTAAGGTCAAAAGATTACAAAATGTGATACTTAATGAAAATGTTTTATTTAAACCTTGGCTCACAGTAGAATGCTTCTAAGAAATATTAAGTGAAATTATGATTTTCTTCTTCCTTGTTATTTCAGCATAAAACTAATAATGTATTTTTTTGTAGATGTAAAATCGCAGATGTCACACCTTCCAGATAAAATTATTAAGGAGGGTGAGGATGTAAGCCTGACATATAGTCACAACGTGAATAATTATCGATTCCTGATTTGGTACAAGCACCGTCCCGGACTTGGTCTAGAAATCTGCGCTTATGGCTATGACAAAGCCACCACCTTGAATTCCAGATACTCAATGAAAATGGATAAAAAATCTCTCACAAGCGAGCTGTACATAAAGAATGTGAAGGGGGAAGACACAGCTGTGTGTATTACTGTGCAGTTGATGACACAGTGGCAGCAACTGACTGCAGCTCTGTACAAAATTCAACTAACCATCATATACGATAGGGATGCATCCAAAAATTTTATATGGCATGAATAAAAATATGCGCTCGTCATTATGTGATGAGGCAAAACAGAAATGTGCTGCATTACTTATATCAAAATTGTCTGTGTCCTTGAAAATGTTAAGTACATACATGCAAACTTCTGAAAAAGGGGATATTCTTCCAGAAGACACATTTAGGTTGCTTTGGTTGTCAACATTTTTTACAAATATATTGTGAAACTTTAAAGTGTAACTGATAGCCTATTTATGCTACCTGAACAATGGGCAGCATGAATCACAGTCCAGTTCCATCATTTTTCACTCTGAAAAATGTTGGCATTTCAAAGAAAACATACATTAAAATGGCTAAAGGTGCTTGGGTAAATAGCCAAGAGACTGGTTCTTGGTAGCTTCTCTTGAACATCAATCGGTCTTACCCGCTCTTGTCACTTGCACCTGAAGAACATCTTTAGTATCCGCCCCTTTCTCACCTTGGAAACAACAAAAATCCTCACCATGGCCCTGATGCACCCCCGCCTTGATTATTGTAGCTCTCTATTAATTGGCCTCCCCCTCACTAGACTTTCCCTACTCCAGTACATCCCTAATGCAGCAACCAGGGTTACCTATCTGGTTATTAGTTACTCGAATACTTCTGATTTGTGCCAGTCATTGCAGTGGCTGCCCATTCATTGTAGGAGCTTGTTCTCATCCACAAATCCCTTGAAAGTGTGGAACACCTCCTACATCTCCTTCTTCATTTCTGTCTATCACCCCTACCCATTATTTATGCTCTGCCAGTGACATTCAACTAACATCCTCAGTATCTGTACCTCCCACTCCCGACTCCAAGACTTCTTCCTAGCTGCTCCAATTCTCTAGAATACTCTACCCCAAGAAATTAGGACTATCAACAACTTACACAATTTTAGTTTATCCCTAAAAGCACTTCTTTGAAGGGCAGCCTATCCTGTTCCCTAATTGAAATCCTTTATATATAGTCCATTCACAATTTCTCTGATTATAACTCCATGTCAAACTCCACGAAATCCAAAAGCACTACACAGACTGGCTGGTAACTGGCACAGGCAGCTTGTATTTATCTCCCATTTCTTCAAGATGGTTGGACCATTGTAAATAAACACCAGTGTTTTGTGTCACCCTCACCTGATTGTAGATTGTAAGCTCTTACAAGCAGGGTCATCATTATGTTTGCTATAATTATTGTATCTATAATATAATTGTCTAGCGGCCACTTCTGTCTCAGGCCGAAATCGCATGCCAGCGCTCATTGGTCACTGCGTATGCAAAAGAGGTGCATGTGCAGGTCCGCGGTGAGCCAGCCTGGAGATGACCGACGTCAGCCGCTCATCTCCCAGCAGGCGAGCTGCTGACCTCTGTGCAGCAGTAGCTGAGCCGCGACTACCTGCCGCACAGAGGTCCGCGGCAAGCCAGCCTGGTCATTTTCCGGCTGCTCGCTGCGGTAGTATCCTGAGCGGGATTCAAATCCCCCGGCAAGCAGCGCTTGGCGCGCGGTTTTGAATGTGACCAATCAGCGGCATGGCATTCAAACCGTGCGCCAAGCTCAATCTTAGCGCCCACCAATAAGAGAAGCGGCGCGCACCATGGAGCAATATTAAAAATACACTGAGCACCACTTCTCTGATTGGTCACCGCGTTCAGCACCGACCAATCAGAGAAGCGGCGCGCACCTTGGCGGCATATTTAAAATACACTGAGCGGCACACAGTGTATTTTAAACATGGTGCCATGGCGCGCGGCGCTTCTCTGATTGGTTGGCGCTAAGAGCGGCGACCAATCAGATTGAGCGCTACCGTGCAGGATGCTTGTGTCAGTCTTCACTGTCACTCTTGCATTCTATTCATGAAACAGAAGGCTCAGGATGGCCAGCGCTCATTGCCTGAGCCAATCCTGAGTCTCCTGTTTCATGAGTAGAATGCAAGAGTGACAGTAAGGACTGACACAGTCATCTCGCGCGGCAGCGTTCAATCTGATTGGTCGGCAATGACTGTGCCGACCAATCAGATACGTGACATTCACACCGCGCGCCAAGCCACGCGTCGCATCTCTCATTGGCCGCCGATGAGCGGCCAATGAGAGATGCAGAATTCAAACCACGCACCAAGCCTCGCTAATCCTCTGATTGATTGCAGCTCTCAGCAGCAACGAATCAGCGGTGCGGGATTCATATTCCCCGCCAAGCTGCACCGCTTCGCTGATTGGTCGTTGCGGCCGCGGTGACCAATCAGAGAAGTAGCGCAGCTTGACGCGCAGTTTGAATGCTGCGTTATAGTGTGACTCAGTTCACTCCTGTCTACAAGGCTGTCGGTTACTGTGACGCAGTTCAATCCTGTCTACAAGGCTGTCAGTCATAGTGTGCTGTTCTTCAGTCATATATACATATTCTAGAATACCCGATGCATTAGAATCGGGCCACCATCTAGTTTATTATAACTTTGTTACTTATGACTGTTTTTTTTATATGAACCTCTGAATTGTAAAGCGCTGCTGAATATTTGGGCGCTATGTAAATAAAGATTATCATTATTATTATTTTATTTTTAAGTATAAACAGAGCCCCTGATTCCAGGAATTTCTCACTTATTAGGCTATGTACTGTAATTTCAATACATTCTGTGTTTTAGCAGCAGGATATTAAAACTAGGGATGAACGAACATGTTTGAGGCCTGTTGGGGCTAAAGTTTGGGTAATTTGCATATCCAAAGTGCAGGGATATGCAGCAATTGGCGCAGTGCGAGCCACTTGTAGTGTGTGATCAGCTTGTACTAGAGGTAAAATCTGAGCTTTCTGTGGTACTGTGTTGTCCTTAAAAAAAAATGAAAAATCCCCACTCTCCCCACCTGATTATAGACTATTGGTAGTCCAGAATCAGTTAAGATCATTGATGCACCTTCTGAGTATAGAAGATTTGAATACATTTTCCCATTTGCTGTGAAGACTGATGGACAATGAATCTATTTCTTTCCAAATGTTATGACCCATAAGACTAGGTGCATACTAGTGATTGATTTGCTACAGACAGCTCCTGTCTGATATAATAAGATAAGGAAACATTTTCATTTGACAGCTCATGTACTGTAAATTTACATGTATCCTGTGACATGACAGGAAAGCCTGTGGTGTGGTCTATGCTATATGTCACATCTGCGACACCTGATAACACACAGCACAACATGATGTGGACTAAGAGCAGAATCATCCTTCCAGGTCTTCTACTGGTTACTTTTATTATAGGTGAGGATAGTTTTTATGACTATTTAATAATAATAATGCAAGATTTGTATAAATCATTGCCTTTTAGATAGAAAGTCATATTTTTTCTAAAGCTTAAAAAGATATATCACAAAGTTATGCTGATGTTATGAAATAAATAAAAATAATGTTGATTTTCTTTTCCAGATGTGCAGTCGGATTCTCAGGTGTCGCAGGATCCTGATCTTCTCGTTACAGAGAACGAAGATGTCACCCTGAAATGTGCTCATAAAATATCAAATTCTAATCTCCTGATCTGGTACAAGCACATCCCAGGACTCGGCTTAGCGATCTGTGCTCATGGTGTGGCCACAGCTTCTTACCAGATCCCCAGATACTCAATGACTATGGACAGAACGTCTCTTACCACCGAGCTTCATATATCAGGAGTGAAGGGGGGAGACACAGCTGTGTATTACTGTGCAGTGAGAGACACAGTGACACTGACACACCGCAACTCTGTACAAGAATCAAGAAGCCACCCTATGAAATTGACAACTCAACCAAACCGTGCTTATGTACTGGGCAACAAAAGTATCTGCTGTATGAACCAAGTGATCACAATGTATATATGAACAAATGAAAACTGATGAAGACTTTTTTTTAATTATGTATCAATTTTGGTAACTTAATTAATTTATTCTTTTAAGTTAACATTTTATTTATTTATTTTCACTTTACTGGCAAACTTGGTACAAAGATATATATTTTATTCCTATTTAATTATTTATTTATTTTTTCATTTGGATTATTATACCTCTAATGGCCACTTTACACACACCAACTTATCTGTCCAACTTCTGAACAACTTACTGGTTGCAGTGAAATCATGGACACATTGTTACATTTGTACACAGCCACAAAATGGAGCAATGTGTCCATGATTTCACTGCAACCAGAGATCTGTTCAGAAGTTGGACAGATAAGCTGGTGTGTGTAAAGTGGCCATAAAACATACATTTATTCAATTTATCTCTTTTAAAAATAATTAAAGTAAGAATATATATATTTTAATACTAGTATGGCACATCAGGTACTGAGACCCCCGGACAAGGAGCAGCTCAGCAGATTGTTAGACACAAATGTTGGATGTGTAATAGCAGGCATTAGCCTGAGCCCTCTCTACACATTATTACCTCATCAACTTTATAAAACTACAAAGATGTCTTCGGCACCACTGATTCCCCCATAACAAACTGCTAAAATGCTGCCATCAGCAATGCTAAGTGGTTAAACAGCAGCAATAATAGCTGTTAGCGACTGGTGCCTGCTATTTTATACAACTTTCAACCACCAATATAATGAGCACTCCATACACCTAATCCAAAACTGTGATTAATACATTTATTAAATCTTTCCCAGGCATTAGCTTCCTCTCATCAAATCTTCTCTGGTAAAAACTCTGTGTCCGGTGTCCAGATATAAATATTGGGGTTTGCATCAATCCGACATTTATCAGAGGCACATTTATGGCATCGAAAACTCGAGGCAAAGAACATGCATATCTAATATATAATTACCAATCGGCTCTGTCACAACTTCCGGCGTTTGTATCGCTATCCCACAATCCACCGTGGCACCGCTAGTCACGCAGGCGCAGTTCATGGTCGCAAGGCTATGAACTGCACCTCCACAAGTGACAAACACATCACCGCTATTCCGTCATACAGTGCTAGCCACTGAGCCACCATACAGTGCTAATCACTGAGCCACCATGTACTGTGCTAACCACTGAGTCACAGTATACAGTGCTAACCACTGAACCACCATACAGTGCTAACCACTCAGCCACTGTATACAATGCTAACCGCTGAGTCACCATATACTGTGCTAATCATTGAGCCACCATATACAGTGCTAACCACTGAGCCACCATACAGTGCTAACTACTGAGCCATCATACAGTGCTAACCACTGAGCCACAATACAATGCTAATCACTGAGCCATCATATACTGTGCTAACCACTGAGCCACAGTATACAGTGCCAACCACTGAGCCACCGTATACTCTGCTGCCCACTGAGCCACCATATACAGTGCTAACCACTGAGCCACCGTATACTCTGCTGCCCACTGAGCCACAGTATACAGTGCTAACCACTGAACCACCATACAGTGCTAACCACTCAGCCACTGTATACAATGCTAACCACTGAGTCACCATATACTGTGCTAACCATTGAGCCACCATTTACAGTGCTAACCACTGAGTCACCATATACTGTGCTAACCACTGAGCCACCATATACATTACTAACCACTGAGCCACCATATACAGTGCTAACCACTGAGCCACCATATAGAGTGCAAACCACTGAGCCACCATACTGTGCTAATCACTGAGCCACCATATACTGTGCTAATCACTGAGCCACCATATACAGTGCTAACCACTGAGCCACCATACAATGCTAATCACTGAGCCACCATATACTGTGCTAACCACTGAGCCACAGTATACAGTGCTAACCACTGAACCATCATACAGTGCTAACCACTAAGCCACTGTATACAATGCTAACCACTGAGTCAACATATACTGTGCTAACCATTGAGCCACCATTTACAGTGCTAACCACTGAGTCACCATATACTGTGCTAACCACTGAGCCACCATATACATTGCTAACCACTGAGCCACCATATACAGTGCTATCCACTGAGCCACAATATACAGTGCTAACCACTGAGCCACCGTATACAGTGCTAACCACTGAGCCACCGTACAGTGCTAATCACTCAGCCTCTGTATACAATACTAACCACTGAGCCACCATATACTGTGCTAACCACTGAGCCACCATTTACATTGCTAACCACTGAGCCACCATACAGTGCTAACCACTGAGCCACCATACAGTGCTAACCACTGAGCCACCATACAGTGCTAACCACTGAGCTACCATACAATGCTAATCACTGAGCCACCATATACTGCGCTAACCACTGAGCCACAATATACAGTGCTAACCACTGAGCCACCATACAGTGCTAACCACTGAGCCACTATATACTCTGCTAATCACTGAGCCACCGTATACAATGCTAACCACTGAGTCACCAAATACTATGCTAACCACTGAGCCACCAGAAACAGTGCTAACCACTGAGTCACCAAATACTGTCCTAACCACTGAGCCACCATACAGTGCTAACCACTGAGCCACCATACAGTGCTAACCACTCAGCCACTGTATACAATGCTAACCACTGAGCCACCATATACTGTGCTAACCACTGAGCCCCATTTACATTGCTAACCACTGAGCCACCATACAGTGCTAACCACTGAGCCACAATACAGTGCTAACCACTGAGCCACCATATACAGTGCAAACCACTGAGCCACCATACAGTGCAAACCACTGAGCCACCATACAGTGCTAACCACTGAGCCACAATACAGTGCTAATCACTGAGCCACCAAAGAGGCTTTGTTCCACCACATCCTTAATCTCTTTCTATACAGCATTTTCAACGTGTTTTTCACTTCAGCTTGCCCATTATTAGTAGAAGACACCACATTAACATCACCGCTAAACACAGCGTTCACACGGGATAACCACGTCTGGTCCCTAGATCTTATATCCATAGTGGTACACGGGTGACAACAATACTCTGTAAACAGAGAACAACAATTTATTCAAACCACCCAAAGGGTAAAAGGCCCTCCAAAACTAGAGATTACTTCAAAACAAAGATTCAATAGGAGTAAGGCCAGATCAAATGCAATATCATTTATTAAAAAAAAAAAAAATGTATTATGGTATATTATTATGGGAGTGTGTTTGGTTGGTATGTGACACCGGCCGGTGATTGCTGCCTGTTTGTATGAATGGTATTTAAGTATGTGTGTTGTTATGTTAAATTGTTTACACAATGCATATGATCTAAATAGGTCTTTCTTTAAATTGGTACTGTGCTGTAATTAGCACTGTATCTTGATAGTATATCACATTATCTGTATAGCACTTTAATACGGGAATTTTTCACATTGTTATGCACTTTAATTAATTGCTGCTATGTTGACACAATGTCTTTATTGTATCTGTTGTATATTCATCATGATTGTGGTAATTTCAATTATGTATATGAAATGTGTATTGTTTACATTGAGGCAGACATTTATAATGAGCCACTATGTGTCCAAATGATATTTCAGCCGTCACATCCATACACCTTGTAAATAGCCCTGATACCTCCCCATGCAACTCGCCGTTTCTCGGGAGCCCGTTGGTGTGTTGTCATGTACTGCCTCGGGACCGCCGGCCGCTCCATTGCCGAAGTGGTGGGCGTGTTCGGGGACGTGCAGTGACCGCGCCTGTGGGCGGACCCGGCTGACGTCGGGGTCTGAGGGCGGGTATTGGAGCGTAGCCTCGGCATGACGTGGCGTCGGATATTACGTCCGGCGCGATCTACCATTGGCCGGGGCGCCTTGGTATGACGCCACTGGTTACTTGGCAACCCAGTATGCGTTGTGGGGACGGATGTGACGTGCGGATCACCGCGACTTCCGGTTTTCGGACCGGGAGTCACAGGGCACGCTGGGTAATAGAACACACTATATAAAGTCGGCTCTCCCTTAGTACGACCACCCTCCTTGTGAAGAAGCTGGTGCGAAACGCGTCAGGGGGCGGTCGCAGTAAGGTAATATGGACCCATGATTGTAACTTATACTGACTCCTTACCTTTGGTATACTGATGTACCCAGTTTTGGGGCATTTATTAATTGTAACTCCACTTGTGGTTTGGTATACCTGATGATTAAGCTGTTTGTGGTCTTAAATGTTTCATGTGGTCTTCCTACTGCGTACCATTTGACATTGTCATTTTACACAGTGTTTTGTTGTTTTTTTAATAAATGATATTGCATTTGATCTGGCCTTACTCCTATTGAATCTTTGTTTTGAAGTAATGAGCCGCCATACAGTGCTAACCACTGAGCTACCATATACTGTGCAAACCACTGAGCCACCATATACTGTGCTAACCACTGAGCCACAGTATACAGTGCTAACCACTGAGCCACCATACAGTGCTAACCACTGAGCCACCATACAGTGCTAACCACTGAGCTACCATACAATGCTAATCACTGAGCCACCATATACTGCGCTAACCACTGAGCCACAATATACAGTGCTAACCACTGAGCCACCATACAGTGCTAACCACTGAGCCACTATATACTGTGCTAATCACTGAGCCACCATATACAATGCTAACCACTGAGTCATCATATACTATGCTAACCACTGAGCCACCATATACAGTGTTAACCACTGAGTCACCATATACTGTGCTAACCACTGAGCCACCATACAGTGCTAACCACTGAGCCACCATACAGTGCTAATCACTAAGCCACCATACTGTGCTAACCACTGAGCCACAGTATACAGTGCTAACCACTGAACCACCATACAGTGCTAACCACTGAGCCACCATACAGTGCTAACCACTGAGCTACCATACAATGCTAATCACTGAGCCACCATATACTGTGCTAACCACTGAGCCACCATATACATTGCTAACCACTGAACCACCATATACAGTGCTAACCACTGAGCCACAATATACAGTGCTAACCACTGAGCCACGGTATACAGTGCTAACCACTGAGTCACCGTACAGTGCTAATCACTCAGCCACTGTATACAATACTAACCACTGAGCCACCATATACTGTGCTAACCACTGAGCCACCATTTACATTGCTAACCAATGAGCCACCATACAGTGCTAACCACTGAGCCACAATACAGTGCTAACCACTGAGCCACCATACAGTGCTAATCACTGAGCCACATATACCGTGCTAACCACTGAGCCACAGTATACAGTGCTAACCACTGAGCCACCATACAGTGCTAACCACTGAGCCACCATACAGTGCTAACCACTGAGATACCATACAATGCTAATCACTGAGCCACCATATACTGTGCTAACCACTGAGCCACAATATACAGTGCTAACCACTGAGCCACCATACAGTGCTAACCACTGAGCCACCATACAGTGCTAACCACAGAGTCACTATATACTGTGCTAATCACTGAGCCACCGTATACAATGCTAACCACTGAGTAACCATATACTATGCTAACCACTGAGCCACCATATACAGTGCTTACCACTGAGTCACCATATACTGTGCAAACCACTGATCCACCATACAGTGCTAACCACTGAGACACCATACAGTGCTAATCACTGAGCCACCATATACTGGGCTAACCACTGAGCCACAGTATACTGTGCTAACCACTGAGCCACCATACAGTGCTAACCACTGAGCCACCATACAGTGCTAACCTCTGAGCCACCATACAGTGCTAACCACTGAGCTACCATACAATGCTAATCACTGAGCCACCATATACTGCGCTAACCACTGAGCCACAATATACAGTGCTAACCACTGAGCCACCATACAGTGCTAACCACTGAGCCACTATATACTGTGCTAATCACTGAGCCACCGTATACAATGCTAACCACTGAGTCACCATATACTATGCTAACCACTGAGCCACCATATACAGTGCTAACCACTGAGTCACCATATACTATGCTAACCACTGAGCCACCATATACACTGCTAACCACTGAGCCACCATGTACTGTGCTAACCACCGAGCCACAGTATACAGTGCTAACCACTGAGCCACCATACAGTGCTAACCACTGAGCCTGCATACAGTGCTACCCACTGAGCCACCACACAAAGCTAATCACTGAGCCACCATATACTGTGCTAACCACTGAGCCACAATATACAGTGCTAACCACTGAGCCACCATACATTGCTAACCACTGAGCCACTATATACTGTGCTAATCACTGAGCCACCGTATACAATGCTAACCACTGAGTCACCATATACTGTGCTAACCACTGAGCCACCATATACAGTGCTAACCACTGAGCCACCATATACTGTGCAAACCACTGATCCACCATACAGTGCTAACCACTGAGTCACTGTATAGAGTGCTAACCACTGAGCCACCATACAGTGCTAACCACTGAGCCGCCATAGAGTGCTAACCACTTAGCCACCATATACAGTGCTAACCACTGAGCCACCATATACAGTACTAACCACTGAGTAACCATATACTGTGCTAACCACTGAGCCACTGTATACAATGCTAACCACTGGGCCACTGTACAGTGCTAACCACTGAGCCACCATACAGTGCTAACCACTGAGCCACCATATACACCATATAAATCCCGCAAAAACAGCGCTCATTGGTCACCACCATCTGCGCCGACAAACCAGCGAGGCAGGATTTAAATCCTGCATCAAGAGCACTTATTGGTCGCCGATGACCGCGGAGACCAATCAGCGAAGCGGAATTTATATCCCGCGCCAACAGCCGCAGCACTGAGCCAATGAGCGTTGCCACGCGACTTTGGCTGGGGATTTGAATCTCGCCATATCGGAATACCCATAACTTGGGTGTTCCAATATGGCGATCGGCGTACTTCCAATGCGAGCAACTGGGAGATGAGCAGCTGGCATCACTCATCTCCTGACTGCGTCACCGCTGACCTCTCTGCGGTGGGAGATGAGCCATTATATGATCTATTTGAATCCCACTTCACTGATTGGTCACCGCGGTCGGCGGCGACCAATGTGCGCTGTTAAAGCGGGATAAATCCTATGCGGCTGATTTGTCATCCGCCGCCAGGTTGGCGACCAATCAGCTGCTAGCGGTATTGGCACCACATTTGAATATTGCTCGCAGCTGATGTGATTGGTCACCCGCCTCCGGGTTGCCGATCCATCAGCTGTTAGCTGTATTGCTGATCTCCCGGTGGTGTCGGCATGGGAGATTTAAACACTGCTGTATTTACATCTTCTGCGGCCACACTGTCGGGAGATCAGCGGCGCTCACCGGACACAGCTGCCTTGGTGACAAGCGGTGATGTCACCGCAAGAACAATAGCGGCGACATCACAGCAATATACACTTTCGCGTTACCTCACGGTGAGGCAGTTTTAGGGACCTGTATACCTGTATATTCTCTGACATACACAGTACTTTCTGGAGAGAGGACTCTACTATTCAGCGGCTATTTCTATGGCACCTGTATATTCTCTGAGATACACAGTACTTTCTGAAGAGAGGACTCTACTATTCAGCGGCTATTTCTACAGCACCTCTATACCTGTATACTCTCTAGGTACCTTTACACGCCGCCACAGAGGGCAGAAACAGGCAGGCACCGCATGTGCACGCGCGCGTTTTCAACGGTTCCTAACGATCCCTGATGCCGCATATACGCGCCGCCACAAAGTGCTCCACAGAAGGTATTTGCGTTCCCCGGAAGTGCCAACGGGTGCTGCGGGATACCTTCTGTGGAGTACCTTCCCAGATTTACACGCCGCTACCACAAGGGAATATGGGCGTACATATTGCGCGCCCTAAGTACATAGGCGTGACAGTGTTGTGTATTACACGACGCTCGTACGGTGATTGGACAATGCAATAACATCATGATTGGCCAGCGCAGGAAGGCTGCCTAATACATGACGCTATTGCAAATGTGTAGTGTGACTGGTCAGCTCATTAAATATGCCGCCCTGTGCAGGGACAGCCAATGGGTACACAGTAGCCCCCACCAATGATAGCTGATGGGGCGTGGTATACATGACGCTGTGGCACGCCCCAGGGTATTGAAATACTTTGCTTGTGCCCCGATTACATGCCGCCACCATAGGGATTATGCCTGCCTGTTTTTGAGCACGGCTCTGACACAGGTATCTGAAGACACAGGAAGGAACTTCTTGAATTACACACCGCCACTTCGCGGTCTTTTCAAGGCATCAGGCACAATTGTGTCCGATGCCTGGCGGTTTCTACCTTCCTGTGGCGGCGTGTAAAGGTACCATCTGAGGTACACAGTACTTTAGGTGTGACAGAAGTCAAATGGTGCAACAAATAGAGTACACAAATGCGGAAGGATGACATAGAACAGGTATGTTGGAAAGTGCAAACGGTGTGACACATGTCCACTGCTCCTGTTAGCACCACTAAAGATACACAGATGTTCATTTCGCCGCACTCCTGATACAATAGCATCAAGCCTATTTCTAGTTTTAATATAATTGTGTGAGCAATGCATCAGTCCTAAATTAATATAAACCAGCTGGATGATGCTACTCATGACATGTTTCATCTACTAGTGCATCAAAAAGTTCATTCATTTCAGTAATTCAATACAAAAAGTGAAACACATATATTATATAGAGTCATTACAAACAGAGTGATCTATTTCAAAGTGTTTTGTCTGTTAATGTTGATGATTATGGCTTACGGCCAATGAAAACCCAAAGGTCATTATTTCAAAAAATTGAAGTAGAGTTAAAGAGATAAAGAGTTAAAAACCACACTCTCATATTCCACAAGACATTAAAGGATAAATTTAATATTGATTTATTAGTCAACGTGTTTCATGGCTCCTAGAAGCGCCCTGAAACACAGCAACATCACATTGATTTTTGATGATACTCTAATTCATTGAGATGCACTAGTATATAAAGGTAAAATCATGATAAGGAACATGACTATCATGTCTTCTACCTGGGACCTCAAGTGGCGAAGTTATCCTGAAAGTTGGAGATCTCATAATTTTCTTGAGAATAAAGCCACAACCCTTGACCAGCCTTGTTATGAGTCACCAGAGGGTAGGTATGTAGGAGTAACGTGAGTTAATAAAAGCAAATGCCAAATTATGATCCTGTTTCAATGCCCAAAAGATAAATTGCTGTGTTGAATTTTTCCACATTCCATTGGAATTCTTCTCTACATATATCTTGGCCATTTCCATTACCCAGGTTTAGTAATTTTCTTTTATTTTATGTAATCGTATATGCTGTATTGTTTAGTTCTCCTTTGTAGCAGCTTTTGCATATTTTTATAAACATTGCCTACTTTTAGATAAAATTTAATAGCATTGTTCCTCTTGCTCTATAAATGCATCCTCAAAGCCTTACATTACTTGCACTGGTTGTCCAATCGGCCTGTAAAGCATTTGGTGGCAGCTAGTTGATTCTCTTGGATTATTGTGTAGATAGGCAGTGACTGCACCCAGGTATAATGTATATATATATATAGTAAAAAAAAAGAAAAAGCATCACCAAAAGAATGGTGGTGTGAGCCTTTTTATTGCCTAGTGGCGTGGCGACGTTTCGGATATGGCAATCCTTTCTCAAGCAATGAGTCTGTTTCAAACACACAATCTTGTAGGGTGGACATACAATGAACAATAATCAATTACACGTTAAACATACATTATTCATAAACATATTTCATGGATTCATAAAGTGCTAAGTGCTGCACCATACATTAAACTTTCCATAAACATGCATGTGTGGCGCCCCACTACGTAGGTGCCACAAAAGGGGTACTGCACCCAGAAAAGCGGTGTAGTACTCCACTGCAATTGTCAATTGACAATGGTCACAAGATGGAGCCCGAGAGCTGCACTCACACACTAGGGATAGTGGTGGGAGGAACCCAGGGAGGGTCTTAGCGACCTCTAGAGGGAACCGGAGAGCTCAGTGAGTTAGTTGGAGTTGGAGTTTGAGAATCGGAGGAGGAGGAGGTAGAAGGACCAGGCAGACAGCCTGCAGGAACCAAGAGGGTCATCTCGGCTGAGAGATCTTGACAGAGCACAGATCCCAAACAGAGTAAAGAAAGTAAGGAAGCTGGATTGGCAGAGTGGACTTGAGTGGGGAAGTGAGTAACGGATACTCCAAGTCTCACAGAAAATCCGCAAAACAGGGATATTATAAATACGGCCCTGACTCCCAAGGTCCTACAAGAGGGAAGGCAGAAGTGCAGTGGCAGCTGCGGCATTCACTAGAAGGTTAACCTGACGGTTACAAAAGGGAGAGGAGACAGAACAAGTAACAGCAGGAGGCCAGATCATCTATAAGAGATTAGGCTTCACACGGGAACAGAATAGAAGGAACGGAAAGGAACTTAAAGGAGGGTTCCATCTCAAGCCAGAATCCCAATTGCAGCCCAAAGCATTCGCCATTTACCATCTAATGAACTGTTGCACTGTAAAGCTGAATGAGAGTGTTCCAGTAAAGCTACCGGTGAAGTGAAGCTTCGACTTTGCTACATCCTTTCAATTACAAACTGTTTGCTCTTACAGTCTTTACAGCCCCGGAGGTCCAGTAACGCCTGTGGGGACTATTCCATCCAAGCTGCAATACCACCGACCACTGGAGGACTGTGGCGGCGCTGGTGAACATCACCAGACTCAGCAGGTGGCGTCACGACAAGACAACTTGTAAATAATCCCCTGTAAATAATCCCCCTTTTTCAGTTGACCTCCAGGGCCAAGGCTCTCGGGATGGCCACCGTGACTTCCTGGACTGAGAGAGAGAGACTCCCGAGAGCCAAGTACCCCACAGCACTGGGTGAGCCGAAGGGCGCGTCACATGGTTTTCAAGTATCCAGATAACAAGTATGAAGTGAATTACAGTGCCATAAAGTGCTAATTGCATTTTGAATTTAAAATTGTCACTGGTGTGAAATCTTATTTCAGGAATATGTACACTCACATTATATAGCTCCTCCATGGCCGCCGCTGCTTGTGGGCGTGCCTGGTGTTTGACTGCACATGTCTGTGTCAAAAAACTACATATCCCACAATCCTTTGCGTACGCACATGCTCATTAGGGATGACACCAGCGGCACCATTTTACTCATAGTATACACAGGAAGTGGTCATATGATACATTTCCGGGATATCCAACGGTGGAAATTTTCAGTATATTAATCCAAACCGCTTATCCCTTTATCCATATTGGCAAATATTATACTAAAAACCTTAGTAAACAAGATAATACTTTCATGGTGCCCTTAATATATTTCTTTCTAAATAAAGATTGTCTTACATTACCTTCATGGCATCAGGAAAATAGCCACTACAATGCCTCTATAGGATCATAAGAGCTACTCGTATAGAGGGAAAGGAACTATATCCAATATGGTGTCACTAAGCGGGCTGAACCCTACTATATATTTCAAGATACCCCATTGTACGTGCAAATGCGAGGCCACAAAGGGTATCAGCCCCAGAGCCCCATGCATGCATGACACCCTCATACCCCTCCACTTTCGCTCTCCAATCACAGTATACCCCCAATCTGAGCATAAACACAATCCAAATAAGAATTTTATTATTATTTTTTCGGAAAACTTTTCAAAATGTTTTCTTACAGATATAATTTTGAATACCAGTAAACACCAACTTGTGCAGTGAAAAAAGAACATTCTCCAACACAATAATCAATGTGAATGCATCCCCTCCATAAGGTCCAAATCTGTGAACAAAAATAAAAACAAAAAAAACGTTCTTATTAAAGATTTAAACAGACATAAAAATACGAAGAAAAAACAGGATTAGAAAATCATTGCATGTCTCAATTGTAAATGATCTTAGGCTGGTTTCACATTGGCGTTCCCCTCTGCAGCGTTCTGCGGAGGGGAACCGCAATGTGAGCGCAGCCAGCGCAAGGTCCTATCTTTATAATGGGGACGCACGGTGCTGCGCTTGACTGCGTATGACCGTGCGCTCCCATTCACTGCCATATGTTATCTGTACACAGGTGGACGCCTGCGCACAAATCACACAGTCTCGTCCGCACCAGGGACGCGACATGTTGCATTCCTGGTGCGGACGAGAGTGTGTGATTTGTGCGCAGGCATGCGCCTGCGCACAGATCACATATGGGAGTGAATGGGAGTGCACGGTAATGCGCAGTCAAGCGCAGCACCGTGAGTCCCCATTATAAAGATAGGGGCGTGCGCTCACATGGCGGTTCCCCTCCGCAGAACGCTGCAGAGGGGAACGCCAATGTGAAACCAGCCTTATTCATTTTAAAGTCCACATTGAGACCGTTTGGTTTCAATGTGTTCAACTTCATAATCCACTCAAGCTCCTTTCTTTTGAGTAGATGCACCCGGTCACCCCCTCTCCTCATTGCTGGAACCGCATCAAAATCTGAATCACACGTTAAGAAATGTTTTATTTTAAATTGTTCATTAGTAACTGGATGTTGGAAATTAGACCCTTTTAACATAAGACAACAATTCATACAGGACAGACAGGGAAAACATCCCTTTCTGTCACTTCCCGTCAATGACATTTGACTTGATTTTTTAAAGGGGCATACCGTTGTGGCCAAAAGTATTGACACCCCTGCAATTCTGTCAGATAATACTCAGTTTCTTCCTGAAAATGATTGCAATCACAAATGCTTTGGTATCATTATCTTCATTTAATTTGTCTTCAATGAAAAAGCACAAAAGCGAATGAAGCAAAAAGCAAAACATTGATCATTTCACACAAAACTACAAAAATGGGCCAGACAAAAGTATTGGCACCCTCAGCCTAATACTTGGTTGCACAACCTTAAGCCAAAATAACTGCGATCAACGCTTTCGGTAACCATCAATGAGTTTCTTACAATGCTCTGCTGGAATTTTAGACCATTCTTCTTTGGCAAACTGCTCCAGGTCCCTGATATTTGAAGGGTGCCTTCTCCAAACTGCCATTTTTAGATCTCTCCACAGGTGTTCTATGGATTCAGGTCTGGACTCATTGCTGGCCACCTTAGAAGTCTCCAGAAGTCTTTCTCTCAAACCATTTTCTAGTGCTTTTTGAAGTGTGTTTTGGGTCATTGTCCTGCTGGAAGACCCATGACCTCTGAGGGAGACCCAGCTTTCTCACACTGGGCCCTACATTATGCTGCAAATTTGTTGGTAGTCTTCAGACTTCATAATGCCATGCACACGGTCAAGCAGTCCAGTGCCAGAGGCAGCAAAGCAACCCCAAAACATCAGGGAACCTCCACCATGTTTGACTGTAGGGACTGTGTTCTTTTCTTTGAATGCCTCTTTTTTTTCCTGCAAACTCTATGTTGATGCCTTTGCCCAAAAAGCTCTATTTTTGTCTCATCTGACCAGAGAACATTCTTCCAAAACGTTTTAGGATTTCTCAGGTAAGTTTTGGCAAACTCCAACCTGGCTTTTTTATGTCTCGGGGTAAGAAGTTGGGTCTTCCTGGGTCTCCTACCATACAGTCCCTTTTCATTCAGACGCCGACGGATAGTACGGGTTGACACTGTTGTACCCTCGGACTGCAGGGCAGCTTGAACATGTTTGGATGTTAGTCGAGGTTCTTTATCCACCATCCATACAATCTTGAGTTGAAATCTCTTGTCAATTTTTCTTTTCCGTCCACATCTAGGAGGTTAGCAACAGTGCCATGGGCTTTGGAGATGGACTTATAGCCTTGAGATTGCTCATGCTTCCTCACAATTTGGTTTCTCAAGTCCTCAGACAGTTCTTTGGTCTTCTTTCTTTCCTCCATGCTCAATGTGGTACACACAAGGACACAGGCAGAGGTTGAGTCAACTTTAATCCATGTCAACTGGCTGCAAGTGTGATTTAGTTATTGCCAAACACCTGTTAGGTGCCACAGGTAAGTTACAGGTGCTGTTAATTATACAAATTAGAGAAGCATCACATGATTTTTCTAACAGTGCCAATACTTTTGTCCACCCCCTTTTTTATGTATGGTTTTGAATTATATCCAATTTGGCTTTAGGACAATTATTTTTGTGTTTTTTCATTGAAGACAAATTAAATGAATATAAGAATACCAAAGAATTTGTGATTGCAATCATTTTCTGGAAGACACTGAGTATTATCTGACAGAATTGCAGGGGTGTCAATACTTTTGGCGACAACTGTATGTCAGCTTTGACTAAAGTGGATGTGCTTGTCCTATTATGTTTGTATGAAAAGATCGGGGATGCAAAAATTCTTTTACTTGAGGTAAACATTTACCCAGCATGCCCCAATGTTTTTTGATCACAGACGCAATCTGGTTGCTTTCCTCACAAAACGTAGTTACTAATGGGATACGCTCTGGTTGCTTTCCTCACAAAACGTAGTTACTAATGGGATACGTCTGCTTCCTCCTCCCCTCTGTGACAGCCCCATTAGATTTCACAGTGTATTAATATACACTGTGAAATCTAAATTAAACAGAGGCAAATGTATGTAAAATAAAAAAGAATTAATACATCACCTCTCCGGTGCCTTCTCCTACTGTCTGGTGCCTTCTGCCGCTGTCCGGTCTCCGGTTGTAAGTGAGAGGTGTACTGATAAGACCTGTGGTGACGTCAGAGGGGGGGCGTTCCCGGGGCGTTCCCATCGCTGATTGGCTGTTCGCGGTCATGTGATATGTATCACATGACCGCGAGTGCCCAGGAACGCCCCTCTGACATCACCACAGGTCCTGTCAGAAGAGATCTCACTTGGAACCGGGGATCGCACAGCGGCAGAAGGCATCGGACAGGTGAAGTATTCATTCTTTTTTATTTTTCAGACACTTGCTTTTGTTTAATTTAGATTTCACAGTGTGTATTAATACACTGTGAAATCTAATGGGCGGCCACAGCTGTCACAGAGGGGAGGAGGAAGCTGGATTCTTCCTCCCCTCTGGGAGAATACGCAGAAGTAGCTGCATAAACAATTGACATATCAATTGTTTACGGAGCTGCGTTTTCTCCCGGAAAACGCACTGCGTATTTTTACGCAATGTCTGCACTGCAAAGTGAATTTCCCATTCACTTTGCAGGCAGACAAAAGGCACATTGCGTATTTTGAAAAGCGCGCGTAAAAAAACGCGGCAAAATACGCAATGTGTGAATGCAGCCTAATATTAACATCCAAAAATCTAGGATAAATGTGAAAAATTGGTTGATGTGATGATCATGACATCGTACGCATTATCCCATACATATATCCAGACTGCAGACATGAGGTTTTAGTTAGGACCCAGTAGTGTGAAAAAACCTTGTCGGCGGTTACTGGGCTTACAATGTCATGGCCATCACATCAACCAATTTTTCACATTTATTCTAGATAGTTTTCAGTAGCTTTCCAATATGATCTTGGTACCTGTTCACATAATGAAATAGTACATGTAAGCCATTTTGGTTTTTCCTTTAAAGGCATGAAGTGCTGGTGTGCAGCAGATCTCCTTTCAGTAAGTATTCTTATATATTTTCATGCTAGCACCCAACATTAGAGGTGTGCACCCATAATCTTAGTACATCATAAGTCATATTCTGTTAACCATAAGGGTACCTTTACACGCGGCAACTTTTCTAGTAATTTCACTGGCAACTTACTGGTTGCAGTGAAATCATGGACACATTGTTCTATCTTGTTGCTGTGTATAAATGGAACAATGTCTCCATGATTTCACTGCAACCAGTAAGTTACCAGTGAAATTCCTAGAAAAATTGCCGCATGTAAAGGTACCCTTAGGGTGCTTATTGCAGCCAAGCGGAACCACATTTCACCCCCATTATTAGAGGATGTAACAGCCAAAGTGTCACTTCGCAATACTTTTGAATTTAATGCTACACTGAAGAATAAGCTATTCAAAAAATGCAATTTAAGGTGGAGCTCATGGACCAGACATTTTACAACTAACCTACAACTGGAGATAAGTGATGAAAGTACTCACAGCACATCTCAGGTTTAAACCACAATCTTAATGTAGTTAGGCTGCTTTCACATCAGCGTTTTTTTGATAATGTGGCAGATGCGGGCAAAAAAAAACGCATCTGCATTTTCCGCCTAACGGCCGCACTTGCAACGCCCTTGCGGCAAGCCCCATGCTTTGTCTATGATGTACATGTCCATGTCCATGATATGTCCATGATTCAGTTGTGATCTTATGTAACTAAACTGTACTCCCAGCACATTCCACCTACCTTCCCTTCCTCTTCATCCATTTTTTCCCAGGTTTGCCACCCAACTTTACCTTATCCTTCCCTCTCCCCAATCTATTGAGTTGGTGTGTTTTGTTTTATTTTACTTTTGTAAAAATTCCAATAAAAAGATTTGAACAAGGATTCAGTATGGGGATGATCAGGAGGTTGCTGGCAGGGGTGGGGAAAGTAGTTTGAAATACCTTTTAAGATGAGGATTAGGCAGTATTGTCCTCTTCTCCGTGGATTCAGGACCAGGATACATCTAGGGGACATCTAGTTAAAGGACCTTCCTTATGTTATTAATACCATGGACCATGAGTTGCTAGAAGTTTAGTATTTAGAGTGCAGCTGTCTTTTTTGTGACAATATGTTATGTTCGGCTTTTCTACCTGTACACATTGCACATTAGGCAGTGCCACAGTTTTCTCTTGTTTAGCTAATGGGATCATGCCTTCAGCTTGGGCACTACTCCCTCACTAGCCTTAGGTGCTATTGTTGTCTGTTAGCAGGTTCCTACTCGCTCATTCAAGTGGAGGTTTGTAAACACAGGGAGAGGCAGACTGAGTCTAGGTTCCCAGTAAGGAGACATACCTCAACGAGGCTACTGGGTGGATATGGTAATGGCCATCTATACATGCTATGTGCCTCATTTTTCTATATATCTCCTTAGCTATAATGCCATTTTTATATTCTTATGTTTATGACTGCATAGCTTACTTACTATTCAGAGTGCACCTGTCTTTTATGTTACAATATACTATGTTCAGCTTTTGCACCTGTACACATTGCACATTAGAGAGTGCCACAGATTTTCTCTTATCAATTACAGCTCCAATCCCAAAGGAATGGGTACAAAATTTCTTTGAGAGGAGACCTAAGAAAACCAGATATTAAGAAAGGAGGGATAAGAGTTGAAAAAAATTAGTAATGAGTGAAATGTCTTCATGAGAGAGAAGGTGAAGGACAGGTAATTATTAATGAGGGCTAAGGGGAAGATTGGACTTGCACTTGCCCCGTGACGTCATGGGTTCGGGACTCAAGTGATCTGGCGGGTGGATATGTAATGTGGACCACTGGTCATTTGGTAATATATCTTTGAGCCTCAGGAAGGAAAGCATCCTGCTCACCTTGTTAGCACATGAGCCAGGAGTGTCCTCCCCTTCTGATTCTGTCTCTAATAGCTTCAGCAAATGCATCAGCCATTGCTTCTCTCACTAGGGACTAGTACCCTTTGACTCTTGTGTGGCAAAAAGGGACTGGAAGAAGCTGGAATTACCTTTATAATACACAGGGAAGACCATAGGAAGATCAAAATATCTTTGGCCAGCACAAAAGAGGGAGGAACAGAGCATGGGATGGACAAATGTAACCCTTTACCAGAGCATAGCAGTCAGGGACACACATTAAAGGCTGAAGTGCCCTACATTATCAACATCCCTGACTCAGATAACTGGTGTCTCAGTGTGGGAAATGTCCTAAAATACCTGTTCCCCCTCCTGATTCCCGCCTTAATCCCACCTATAGATTAATCCTGTAGTTTACTACTACCACCTCATTTACCACTCCCACTAAGCCACTAAGAGTGGTAGAGCCACTAACAGAAACGCCTAAATTATCTTTACTGTGCAATTATAAGTTTCTGTAGTCTTCCTTGACGATAGACTTCAAAAGCACTAGAGGGTGCTCTACCACTGAAATAAACAATAATGCATCACCATTCTTACATTCTGCTTAAATACGACCAGTTAAATTGATCTTGCAAGTTAAAGTAAAGACATGGCTAGAATGGTGCTGTACCACAGATTAAGTTGATACCTTTAGTAAAGAAAACCACTTTGTTTTTCTTCTTTATTCACCATTGAAGTTTTCAGGTAATGAGATTTCAGTGCACAAGGGCTGGTGTATACACTGGGTCTGACTCACCGTGGTCGGGACTCCGGTTTAGACAGGCGATGCTTCCTTCCTCCTTGTCACGGGTGGACCGCGCCTGCCGGTAGTGGGGCCCGGTGTAGTGCAGATCAAAAGTGAAGACGTCTTGGTGGAACAGATTAAAAGGGGTTTAATTTATTCGTGACGCCACCTATGAGTAGATTCGGTAAGGGCTACCGACGCTGCGGAGCCCCCGGGGGATGGACAGCAGCAAGATGTTACGCTCCCCACAGGCTGAGCGGTGATCCCCGGAGGCTGGAGCTGCTCAAGATGTTGTGCGGTAGCTGCGGTTACCTTTGAGTGCGGACGGACAGGTCATAAGGAAGCACAGACACAGAAAGTCTCTATAACGGGTCTTTACTGTAACCAGCAGGCAGTACATGGTATACAGTGGTTGAGTAGTAGACCGGGTGGACTCAGCAGTGATAGTGTCCCTCAGAGATCCGCAGTGTTCCTCCATTCTACCTAACTTGTTGCCAATGTCGCCCAGGAATACCAGGTCGGGTACGGGGAGGCTGCTTCAATGCCCTATCCATGATGTACGTTCTGGATGTTTTGGGGAGCCTTGGATCCCTCAGTGGGTACACCGCTGGTTAGACGACTGGAAGTTGGCTGGTGGTGGGGTGCTCCTGTTAAGCTGCTCTTCCACTCTTCTGGTTCGCGTGACAGAGGTGAACTGCTGCCAGCTTCGGTACCAGTGAACCGGCTGTAGGTTGTGGGCACGGGAGTCTTTTGGGAACCCGTGTAGATAATGCCCAATCCCGGTAGTTAAGGCCTCAGGTGCTGACACCCGACCGGTGACGGCCCAGGGGCCCGCACGGAGTGCGGAGCCCCCGCTCCTCTCCAAGTTCAAGTCCTCAGACTTCTCTAGTCTTGTAGGTTCTAGGTTCTGCTCTAGACTACTGTGTGTGTTCTCCTAAAGTACCCTAACACTCCACCCACCAGGACCTAGGATTGGCCCTCTGTTCTAGGTGATGCATGTTGGGTTGGATCTCAGAGTTAACTATATCATTGCCGAGTCAGAGAATATTGCGGCTGCAATACTCCCTTGTGACGCACTCGTTGCGGGGCGCCACAGGTCTTCTGCTCATACCCCCACTTCTACTCCTGCTTTCAGCATTTGAATGACTGGTCACTTTTCTTCATCTCTAAAAGATGTAATTGAGTTGAGATCTTAATCTGCACATCCACTGCCCTCAATGCCATTTTATTAAAAACCAGCTATGAAATCAAACTGCTCCCACCCCGCCACAGCAATTATGGCGGTGCTGTTGTGAAATGTCAAACAGGAAGCAGGTCACTAAAAAAGCAGTGAGCCATCCATTCAAACACTGGATGCAGATGATGGGACCAAAGAAGGATAAGATGATTCATTGCACAATCTTATTCATATGAACTGACATTTCATTACTAGAGGCTGCAAACAGACTGGGGCGAGACCTGGAGTCTGTGTATAACATCTAATTGTGACGTTATGACTAGACTCCAAAACAAAAAACCCAAGTCAGGAGTGAGAAGCAGCTCCACATGTCGAAATGTGATATCTAGGTAACAATGCAGAATGCTAACAGGGAGTAATTTACAAACTGTTGCTATTCTGCAACCTAGATACACACACAAAGTATACAAAATGCCAATCAATCCCTTTAACCCCTTCACAACCCATGAAGTAAATGTGCGCCATGGGTCGTGTCCCGGTGTTTGATGTGAGTTCCGGCAGTGGGCTCACATCATTTCCCTGAAATCTCAGCTGATCTCATCAGCTGAGATGTCGAGCTTACAGAACCAATCGGATTTGCGATCTGATCTGTGCTGTTAACCCCTTAGAGCGTGCTCTCATTCTCTGACAACGCAATCTAAAGGCACCGCAGCGGAGAACGCTCCTTTCCCGCCGTAATCGGAGATCTTGCAATAGAGCGGGATCTCCAGCAGTCACGTGATAGCCCAGGGTCCTGGCGTGACCCCGGATGCTATCACTATTCAATTCCTGTGAGTGGTTGGCCAGTGCTGCCAACCACTCACAGTGATCATTTGTGACAGGTACTAATGTGCTGCAGCTCATCAGGACCTGTCACAAGCGATCGGATGCTGCAGCAGTGTGCCTCCCTATGGGGCAGTGTAAAATGAAGAATCAATGAAAAAATAAAGTTTATAAACAAATGAAAAAAAGTGCATAACAGTTCAAATGAGCCCCCCTTTTCCCCATTCAAAATAAAAGTATAACATTTTTTTTTAAAAATACACATATTTACTATCACCACATTCATACATGCCCGATCTATCAAGATATAAAATCAATGAATAAGAGCCGTAAACTGCGCACCGGAAAAAAAGTCCAAATGCCAAACTTAAGATTTTTTGGTCGCCACAACATTGTTATAAATTGCAATGACAGGCGATCAAAACAGCATATCTACCCTAAAATCGTATCATTAGAAACGTCAGCTCAAGGCACAAAAAATAAGCCATCACACAGCCCCAGATCTCGAAAAATGAGAACACTACGGGTCGCAGAACTTTGCGCAAAGAGTGCGATATTTTTTTTTTTTTCAAACTTCAGAATTTTTTTTACATAGGAGTAACAGTATTCATGTTTGGTATCTACAAACTTGTACTGACCTGAGGCATCACACCGTCATGTCAGTTTTACCATATAGTGAATATGGCGACTAAAAACCCAAAAAACAAACGTGTAGTTGCACTTTTTTGCAATTTCACCACACTTGGAATTTTTTCCCATTTTCCTGTATGGTAAAATAAATTATTACAACTGAACGTACAACTCGCCCAGCAAAAAACAAGCCGTCATATGTCTACATTGATGGAAAAATAAAAAAGTTCTGGCTCTTGGAAGCAGGGGAGCAAGAAACGAAAATGAAAACGGAAAATTGTCGGGTGATGAAGGCGTTAATACTTACAATTATCTGATGAACGTGCATGATTCTAGGACAAAAACACTAAATTGAAACAACACTCTGTTGATAGCTTTTAGAATCAATAAAGAAACCTGAATATATATTTTTTCCTCTTTATAATAACTTACTGAATGACAAGTACTTTTTATATGCAGTAGTGACATTGAAGGCACCCGATTACCAGTATAATAACAGCCAAAGCTTTGTAAGAGAAATCAGACTGGTACATCAAGATCCAGGGGATCCCACCGTAACCCCTTTATGTAGTCTCGCATTAAAGAGGACCTGTCACCCCCCTGGTGCTTTCCAAATTGTTTGCTGCATTCAGAGAAGGGTTCCTCCCATGTCTCTACCCTTCTGTTACCTGTAAAATAATCACTTTTGAAAGTTTTAAAATAAGAAGTCCAGATGGACTTACTAATTTCTCATTCCTCGCTGTTCACAGGGTTTTCCTGCCCCCTGCCTCTGTTCCACCTCCTTCTTCAATGTGCTGCCTCCTGCCTGTGTGGGTCTTTGCTCCTCGCTGTGCACCTGCGCCTAAGCATCTGAATTCACGCAGGCGCACAGCGAGGAATTGGTAGGAGCGGGTCCCGACTTCTAGAACGACGCATGCGCGGGAACGTATGCACCAGATTGCTGCCCTACTGCTGCATATGGCATAATTTTTAGGAAGGCTGGCTCTGACGATGACGCTCCAGCAGCCGGGACCCACTCCTACCGATTCCTCGCTGTGCGCCGTGTGAAGTCAGGCGCTGAAGCGCAGGCGCACAGTGAGGCGGGAAGACTGCCACACGCAGGAGGCGGCACAGAGAGGCAGAAGGTGGAACAGAGAGGCAGGGGGCAGGAGGACTCTGTGAACAGTGAGGAATGCGAAATTAGTAAAACCTTCCGGACTTCTTATCTTAAAACTTTCAAAAGTGTTTTTAACAGGTTATGGAGGGGGGGTAGAGACATGGGAGACCCCTTCCCTGAATGCAAAATACACGTTGCATTCAGTGGTGATTTCACTTTGGAAAGTACCAGGGGTGTGAAAGCTCCTTTTTAAGTGCTCCCACCACGCTATCACATCCAGATTTCTGAAAGAAAGTATCATCCTATCCCTATCTTAGTATACTTATTTATCACTAAACCCCCAAGGCCAGTATTTGTGCAAATAAATTTGCTATTCCATTTCAGTATACTCACAAGAGTTACAACCTGTAAACCTACTCCTCATAGATGTTTGCTAGACCTGGTGGTGATTCAATAAGCTAGCAGACAGCCACAAGCCTGCGAGTCACATATGGCTATTAAGCCACAAGTTGAGGACTCCAGGTATAAGGAATGGGTTTCCATAATATACTTATATAAAATATGTAAAGATTATGTAATAAACATGCCAAAGGGAAAGGCACACATCTAGTTTGGATTTGACTGACATGGGTTTGTCGCTTCCACATACTTCAATAGAGCTATGCAACACATGTACCCAAGTGCAGCATAGGCAGCAAATGTTCTACAGTGGAACTAAGATATGAGATCTAGATGCTGTGAATTTCAAGCATGACACAGATATCATTGGGCAAGTGTGCAGAAACTCCACCATATTTACACTATATGGTCTGCAAAGAGGTCCCTTGCTTTTTACCTAGATGCTGTAGCAAGTTGACTTTAAGGGATTCTCAAAGAATGAAATAAATTGGAGTGGTTAATAAAATTCAAACTGCAGACTGTCCTAGAAATGTGTTAGTATGGACTAAAGACTGAAGATTTATGATACAGCTTCAGTCACCTGTGTTTAACCTGACATGTGTTGTATCATGCATACTTCAGTTAGCGGGCAGAAGGAGGGCTGTGATGAGAGAAGAAATATATTTTAACCCATATTGTGCTCAACATTTTCAGCTTCATCCTTCTCTCTCAGTAAGACAGCTTTATAGCAGGACAGAGACTGACTGCACTCAACTGGAAAACAATTTACCCCCATCGTGCTCAGCCAAGGAAGAGCTATATTTCTTGACATTTGGTAAACCTGCTCCCTAAAGACTAAGGTATTTGTGATACAGCTCCTGTCAGTTTTTAACACAGATTTCAGGAGCTGTATTTCTTTAGCCTGCAGCCTATATTGACATGTGACTAGGATGTGCTGCAGTTTGAATTATATCAGGGGTGCCATTTTACATCTTTCGTGCGAGCCCCTTTAAGTAGAAGTATTTTTTGTCGATTGATAGATTGGATTTCAATCGTGAGGCGCTTTTTATATACTTGGTCTAAAATTTGGGGGGTTTGAATGGAAATGGTGATTACATGGCTAAATTTTCTACACTCAAAAGGTTGTATGAGTGGTTTATTCTTAGTTTTATGTTCTGTTAATTTCATCAGGTTTTCTTCTGTTGCACGCCTATAAAATATCTTCATAAAGTTAATAGTTATATTTTCTAGTTCCATTATAGAAGTTTTCCAACACTTAGATATTGATGGCTTAAATGTTGATCTGATAAAAACAAAACACAATAATATTAATTACAGTGGGTACGGAAAGTATTTACACCCCTTTAAATGTTTCACTCTTTGTTTGATTGCAGCCATTTGATTAATTCAAAAAAGTTCATTTTTTCTCATTAATGTACACTCTGCACCCCATCTTAACTGAAAAAAAACAGAAATGTAAAAATTTTGCAAATTTAAGAAAAATAGAAAAAATGAAATATCACATGGTCATAAGTATTCAGACCCTTTGCTTTAACACTAATACTTAAGTCACATGCTGTCCATTTCCTTTTGATGCTCCTTGAGATATTTCTACTCCTTCATTGGAGTCCAGCTGTGTTTAATTAAACTGATAGGACATGATTTGGAAAGCCACACACCTGTCTATATAAGACCTCACAGCTCATAGTGCATGTCAGACCAAATGAGAATCATGAGGTCAAAGGAACTGCCCAAGGAGCTCAGAGACAGAATTGTGGCAATGCACAGATCTGGTCAAGGTTAGAAAACAATTTCTGCAGTACTCAAGCTTCCTAAGAGCACAGTGGCCTCCATAATCCTTAAATGGAAGAAGTTTGGGACCACCAGAAGTCTTCCTAGACGTTGCCATCCAGCCAAACTAAGCAATCGTGGGAGAAGCGTCTTGGTGAGAGAGGTGAAGAAGAACCCCAATATCACTGTGGCTGAGCTCCAGAGATTCAGTAGGGAGATGGGAGAATGTTCCACAAAGTCAACTATCACTGCAGCCCTCCACGAGTCTGGCCTTTATGGCATAGTAGTCAAATGAAGCTCCTTGTCAGTGCAAGACTGTCACACTGGACGACGACAGGGGTGGGGAAAGGAGAACCTGATGCTAAGGGCAAAAGGGGAGATGGTGACCCCTAGATAAACTAGCGCTGGCACTTATCTCCCCTAACATCCCTATACAGTTTCCGCAACTGTCGTCGCCAGGATACCTATTCCCTGACTGATCCTGAACTACTACTAACTAAGGATCAGACCGGGTGAACACTAGTCAGCCCGGCTACCAAATAAAGATAAACACAAGGGAAACAAACAAAGAGGGAAGGGAAGAAACACTTAGCTTGAGAAGATCCACACAGCAATTCAATAGAAACTCCAGTATACACAGCAGAGCTGAAAAGCTTCCTCCAACCACCTGACAAGCTATCACCAGCAGTGCATCCTGGGAGTCAAGGGGAATATATAGACAGCCAAAGGAAAAGGAATCAGCTGGGTCCTAGTGACCTCATCTTTCACTAATAGGGAAATGCCTCTTAAAGCAGCAGAGACATTTTATTAGGATTTTGACTGTTTGGCCAAGCGCTGGGACCTTCTATGAGTGGCTTCTATAGTCTCATCCGTGCCTCCTGACACATCCGTGTCAAAGATGTATGAAAGCACGCAGAGAGTTTGCTAAAAAACACATGAAGGACTCCCAGACTATGAGAAATAAGATTCTCTGGTCTGATGAGACAAATATAGAACTTTTTGGTGATAATTCTAAGCAGTATGTGTGGAGAAAACCAGGCACTGCTCATCACCTGTTCAATAAAATCCCAACAGTGAGACATGGTGGTGGCAGTATCATGCTGTGGGGGTGTTTTTCAGCTGCAAGGACAGGATGACTGGTTGAAATTTAAGGAAACATGAATGCGGCCAAGTACAGAGATATCCTGGATGAAAACCTCTTCCAGCGTGCTCTGGACCTCAGACTTGGTCGAAGGTTCACCTTCCAACAAGACAATGACCCTAAGCACACAGCTAAAATAATCAAAGGAGTGGCTTCAGAACAACTCTGTGACCATTCTTGACTGGCCCAGCCAGAGCCCTGACCTAAAGCCAATTAAGCATCTCTAGAGAAACCTGAAAATGGCTGTCCACCAATGTTCACCATCCAACCTGACAGAAATGGCTAAGATCTGCAAGGAAGAATGGCAGAGGATCCCCAAATCCAGGTGTGAAAAACTTGTTGCATCATTCCCAAGAAGACTCATGGCTGTCCTAGCTCAAAAGGGGCTTCTACCGTATATACTCGTGTATAAGCCGACCCGTGTATAAGCCGACCCCCCTACTTTTGCCCCCAATATCTGGGAAAACCTATTGACTCATGTATAAGCCGAGGGTGGACCCCAGCACAGGTATATAGCCCCCAGCAGTGTGGTATACAGGCCCCCCGATGGTATAAAGCCCTCCCCAGTGGTAGTATACAGCCCCCAGCAGTGTGGTATACAGCAGCCTCCCCAGTGGTATATACAGGCCCAAGCAGTGTTACAGCAGCCTTCCCAGGGTTATATACAGCAGCAGCAGCCCCAGGGGTATATACAGCAGCAGCCCCAGGGTTATACAGCAGCAGCCCCAGAGGTATACAGCAGCAGCCCCATGGTTATATACAGCAGAAGCCCCACGGTTATATACAGCAGCAGCCCCACGGTTATATACAGCAGCAGCCCCACAGTTATATACAGCAGGAGCCCCAGGGTTATACATCAGCAGCCACAGAGGTATACAGCAGCAGCCCCATGGTTATATACAGCAGCAGCCCCACGGTTATATACAGCAGCAGCCCCACAGTTATACAGCAGCAGCCCGAGGTATACAGGCCCCCCATCAGTATCCAGGGCCCCCCCATGCTCTGGAAACCAGTAAAGGAAGATGATTATACTTATCACTGTCCCGCTGCCGTCCCCGCTCTGCATCGCGATCCTCCATCTTAATTCACCGACGTCATTGTCGGCGCCGAACACAGGAAGCCGAAAGCCGGTGAATGAAGATGGAGGATCGCGATGCAGAGCGGGGACGGCCCCGGGACAGTGATAAGTATAATCATCTTCCTTTACAGGTTTCCGGAGCATGGGGGGGCCCTGGATACTGATGGGGGGCCTGTATCCCTCTGGGGGGGGCGCCCATGTAGTGACTCGCGTATAAGCCGAGGGGGTAACTTTTCAGCCCAATTTTTGGGCGGAAAAACTCGGCTTATACGCGAGTATATACGGTACTTAATACTGAGCAAGAGGTCTTAATACTTATGACCATGTGATATTTCAGTTTTTCTTTTTTAATAAATTTGCAAAAATTTCTTCATTTCTGTTTTTTTTTCAGTCAAGATTGAGCACAGAGTGTACATTAATGATAAAAAAATGAGCTTTTTTGAGTTTACCAAATGGCCCTAATGAAACAAAGAGTGAAAAATTTAAAGGAGTCTAATACTTTCCGTACCCACTGCATCTTTATAATATCACATACATGAGAAGAGTTGTGGTATCTGTCATGTGACATGACAGGAAAGCCTGCTGTGTGGAATGTGCTATATGAAACATTTCCGACACTTGATGATACAACGTGCAGAACACACAGCACAACATGATGTGGACTAACAGCAGAACCATCCTTCCAGGTCTTCTACTGGTTACTTTTATTATAGGTGAGGAAAAATGTGACTATTATATATTGAGAATGTTAATATTTGGTACAAAATATTAATAGGACAAGACATTACATGATGTATATTACCAAATCTTAAATACAATTAGTCAAAATAATGCTATAAATACCAAGAAACTACATAAATTCAATTATACATCATAATCTTTATTCTTTTTTCCAGATGTGCAGTCAGATTCTCAGGTGTCACAGGATCCTGATCTTCTCATCACAGAACACCAAGATGTCACCCTGAAATGTGCTCATAAAATATCCAATTATCAGTTTCTGATCTGGTACAAGCACATCCCAGGACTCGGCTTAGAGATCTGTGCTCATGGTGTGTCCACAGCTTCTAACCAGATCCCAAGATACTCAATGACTATGGACAGAACGTCTCTCACCACCGAACTTCATATATCAGGAGTGAAGGGGGGAGACACAGCTGTGTATTACTGTGCAGTGAGTGACACAGTGACACTGACACACCGCAGCTCTGTACAAGAATCAGCCTGCGAATATACACTCAGAAAGAAAAAGCAAAGGTCATTGTGCAAGAACTGTATTACTCTAGTTTTCAGACTACGGTAATAAGATTTGGCAGCAAATTGATTCATAGAACCTGGTCTATCTACCACGAAAGTATTCTGTGGCCGGTCAATGGAAGCCCTGACAACCTCACCCTACCTTCCATCATCCACAACGTTTCTTTGCATTGGCCAGCCAGGTGGGACATAATAGTTGAGGCACTTGTGACAAGAAAAAAGATCTGCAATTGAAGTTAAATGGAAGGCATCTCATGGCTCTTGTCCAGCGATCGCAGAATATTGACAAGCCTGACAGACTAACTCTATGACTAATATAAGGCTTTGTTTACACTCTCCTGATTTCCATTTGACTCACCGTGGCCGGGACTCCGGTTTAGACAGGCGATGCTTCCTTCCTCCTTGTCACGGGTGGACCGCGCCTGCCGGTAGTGGGGCCCGGTGTAGTGCAGATCAAAAGTGTTGAAGACGTCTTGTAGGGAACAGATTAAAGGGGTTTTTAATTTATTCGTGACGCCACCTATGAGTAGTTTCGGTAAGGACTACCGGCGCTGCGGAGCCCCCGGGGGATGGATAGTAGCAAGATGGAACGCTCCCCACAGGCTGAGCGGTGATCCCCGGATGCTGGAGCTGCTTAAGACGTTGTGCGGCAGCTGCGGTTACCTTGTAGTGCGGACGGACAGTTCATAAGGAAGCACGGACACAGAAAGTCTCTGCAACGGGTCTTTACTGTAATTGGAGACCAAAAAGCTAAATGCAACCAAAAACAACAGTACACTGCAGTAAAAGTATTAAATGAAAGTGCAGTATAAAAAATAGTATAACAAATACAGGGTACTTAGTCTATCCGTTTTTTTGCGCAAAAAAAGTTATATCAAGCCACGTCACTAACTTCAAAGTGTACCCATCTCTGACGCGGTCCTAACTGTTGTATTAAAAAACCTGACTAGTGTGTATACTTACCAGTAAGCAGGATCCAGCAAGACCTGTGTCTGAGATGGACTGAAGGCGACGGGGCTCTTTGTGTGCAGAGCCCAGAGAAGGGGCGGGAACTTCATCTCTTGCAAAGAAAGAGGCAACTTAATTAGAAACAAATGAGTCCTGCACACAGAGAACAAGTCTGTAAGAACATGTTCACACCGCCAACATATTTGGAGACCAAAAAGCTAAATGCGACCAAAAACAACAGTACACTGCAGTAAAAGTATTAAATGCAAGTGCAGTATAAAAAATAGTATAACAAATACAGGGTACTTAGTCTATCCGTTTTTTTGCGCAAAAAAAGTTATATCAAGCCACGTCACTAACTTCAAGTGTACCCATCTCTGACGCGGTCTAACTGTTGTATAAACCTACAGTGTGTAACTTACCAGTAAGCAGGATCCGAAGACCTGTGCTGAGATGGAGAAGGCGAGGGGCGGGAAGCCAGGAAGGGGCGGGAACTTCATCTTGAAACAAGAGGCAACTTAAGAAACAAATGTCCTGACACAGAACAAGTTGAAAAAGTAACGCAAAACTATTGAGAAAAGAAATGCGCAAAAAAACAGTACACTGCGAAAAATTAATGCAAGTCATATAAAATGTCCATCTCGGGTCTTAATCTTTTTCGCAATATACAAGCAGTCACAACTTCAAATGACACTAGCGCGGTTCAAGGATAAAAAACGACTATTGAACAACATAAAGAACAAGACTTCAAGGACAAGGGCGGACCTTGTTCAAGCCCGAAAGTGGAACCAATCTTGCAACAAAACAATAATTAAAATATAATGCAACAGAAAAATAGTAAACAATACAGGGTACTATATTTTGCGCAAAAAAATAATCAACCACGTACACTTCAAAGTAATCTTGACGGTCTAATGTTGTATAAAAACATACTAGTGTATACTTCAGTAGCGAAGAAGATTGTCGATGACTAAGCAGGGCTCTATTGTGGAGCCGTAAGGGTGAACTTATTATTCAAACAAGAGGCAACTAATAGAAACTTGTCTGAACAGAGAACAAGTGTAAGATGTTCACAGCAAATATTGGGAACTCACAGCAAAGGACCAAAAAATAGAACAAAGATCGTAAAGTAAACAAGTCTTAAAAAATTAAACCCCAAATATATAGCAAACCTATGCGCAAAAAAAAGTAATCAAAAGTATAAATCAAGTTAAAAAATTGACCGGCTAACTTGTTGTAATTAAATACAATCTCTAGGGTCTCCTAACAGTCAAAGATTAAATGACTGGGACCTTTCGAGCAGGCCAGAAGACGGGGAATCTGAAGGAGGGCTATTTGAACCAAGAGGACCGAACTATCTCTCAAGAAAGCATTAAGAACACAAAATTGAACAAAACAAGTCTTAAGACCAACCCAACAATTGAGTAAAAATTAAATAGCGATAAAAAATAGTACACATAGAAGTATATGCAAGTGAGTTAAAATGTAACAAAGGACTGTTTCCGTTTTTGCGCAAAAGTTAATCAGCCGTACTACTTCAAAGTGTCCTGACGCGTCTACGTGTATTAAAACTGAAGTTGTATACTACAGAGGGATCCAGAAGACGTGTTGAGATGTGAGCGACGGGCTCTTGTGCGAGCAGAGAGGGGAATTCATCCTTGAAAGGCACTTATTAGAAATAGTCACCAGAACAGTCTGTAGACATTTCACACGCCACTATTGGAGACAAAGCAAGCACAAACACGTCACGCAGTAAGTATAATGCAAGTGCGTTAAAAAGTAAAATACAGGTATGTATCTTTTTGGCAAAAAGTTACACGTCACTACTAGTGTACCCTCTTGCGCGCATGTTGTAAAAACAGTTGTTACTTACATAACAGATCAGCAGACTTGTTGAGATGAGAGGCGGGGGCTATGTGCGAGCGAGAGGGGACTTCTTCTGAGAGAGGCACTTATTGAAATGAGTCCTGCACACAGAAAAGTCTGTAAAAGTTCCGCAATTGGCCAAAGCATGCGACAAACACAGTACACTGCAGTAAGTATTAAGCAATGCAGTATAAAATGTACAAGGTACTTGTCATCTTTTTGCGAAAAAATCACAGTCCTAATTCAAGTGCTCTGACGCGGTCCTAACTTTTTAAAAACCAATGTATACAAGCAGGTCAGCACGTGGATGGAGGCGCGGCTATGTGTCAACAGAAGGGGACTCCCTGCAGCAAGGCATATAGAAACAATGTCGCAAGGACAAGTCTGTAGATTCACACGCATTTGGGACAAAAACTAAATGCGCCAAACACAGTACACAGTAAATAAAAGTATTAAATGCAAGTGCAGTATAAAAAATAGTATAACAAATACAGGGTACTTAGTCTATCCGTTTTTTTGCGCAAAAAAAGTTATATCAAGCCACGTCACTAACTTCAAAGTGTACCCATCTCTGACGCGGTCCTAACTGTTGTATTAAAAAACCTGACTAGTGTGTATACTTACCAGTAAGCAGGATCCAGCAAGACCTGTGTCTGAGATGGACTGAAGGCGACGGGGCTCTATGTGTGCAGAGCCCAGAGAAGGGGCGGGAACTTCATCTCTTGCAAAGCAAGAGGCAACTTAATTAGAAACAAATGAGTCCTGCACACAGAGAACAAGTCTGTAAGAACATGTTCACACCGCCAACATATTTGGAGACCAAAAAGCTAAATGCGACCAAAAACAACAGTACACTGCAGTAAAAGTATTAAATGCAAGTGCAGTATAAAAAATAGTATAACAAATACAGGGTACTTAGTCTATCCGTTTTTTTGCGCAAAAAAAGTTATATCAAGCCACGTCACTAACTTCAAAGTGTACCCATCTCTGACGCGGTCCTAACTGTTGTATTAAAAAACTGTAACTGTAACCAGCAGGCAGTACATGGTATAGAGTTTACCGGTAGTAGACCGGGTGGACTCAGCAGTGATGGTGTCCCTTAGAAATCCGCAGTGTTCCTCCATTCTAACTAATTGGTTGCCAGTGTCGCCCAGGAATACCAGGTCGGGTACGGGGAGGCTGCTTCAATGCCCTATCCATGATGTACGTTCTGGATGTTTTGGGGAGCCTTGGATCCCTCAGTGGGTACACCGCTGGTTAGACAACTGGAAGTTGGCTGGTGGTGGGGTGCTCCTGTGAAGCTGCTCCTCCACGCTTCTGGTTCGCGTAGCAGAGGTGAACTGCTGCCAGCTTCGGTACCAGTGAACCGGCTGTGCGTTGTGGGCACGGGAGTCTTTTAGGAACCCGTGTGAATGATGCCCAATCCCGGTTGGTAAGGCCTCAGGTGCTGACACCCGACCGGTGACGGCCCGGGGGCTGCACGGGGTGCGGAGCCCCCGCTCCTACTCCAAGTTCTAGTTCTCGACCTTGTTCTTGGCTCTGTTCTAGACTCTCTTTTTGACTATGTGTTTGTTCTCCTACACTTCCCTAACACTCCACCCACCAGGACCTAGGATTGGCCCTCTGTTCTAGGTGATGCATGCAGGGTTTGGATTTCTAAATTAACCAGGTCACTGCTGTGTCAGAGAATATTGCGGCTGCTTTTATGGCGGCAATACCCTCTTGTGACGCACTCGTTGCGGGGCGCCACACTCCCCCTTGGTTGAATACGCTTGTCCCCAAGCGTCACACTACCCACATTACAGAGGTTTTTTTTTTTTTTATAACAGGTAATACACTTTTATTAATGACAGGTCATTGTATGCATAAAAGTGAAACAGTAGAATAAACAGGTTAACACATTGCGCGGACCCGGCGGGCGGTCGGCTGTCCTTAGGTAAAAGTTCAGGCTGTGGCCGCCAAGTCGCGGTGTTATTTTGCAAACAGGAAGAAGTCTATGGGTGAAAAGTTCAAACAACAAAGTCACTTATGGAGGGCAGTGTTCCGGACTCGTATGGCGAACCACCCGTCACAGCATACATATCGCTCATAGGTTACAATGTCCCCTCTATACAAGTCTCGGTTAGGATGCCCTCGCGGTAGGTGCGATTCCACATCACGACGCCCCACAAATACTTCGGTACTCACACCCTCCTCCCTTAAGAATCCCCACCCGGTGGATAAGTTGAAGGTGCTTACCCGCCCGGTTTTACGGAATTGTTCAGGCAATGGAGATTGGCGGCGGGCCTCGGCGCGAGCCTGCATGTTGGCTTGCAGTCGAGTGTGCCACTCCTCCCTCCGGATACGACGTACCTCTTCGTTGGAGTGGTGCAGCGTGTGGATGCAGTCACTACGGCGTGATGGTTGTTGAACTTGAGTTTGGTGGGCAGTCTGTAGAAAAGCCCGGTTCAACGGGACCAGAGAAGATGTGGCTGCGGCGGCACCCGACCAGTGTACCCGAGCAGATCGCCCGGCAGAAGGATTCTTTGTGTCTCCCCAGGCGAACCCGGTGTAGAGGTCCTCAGCTGGGCTGTAGATCTCGTCGTCATCCTCCTCGACCTCTCCTTCGATGACTACGTCGGGCTGCTCGGCTGACGAAGACGATGGAATGAAATCCTCTGGGTCGGTGGGTGGCTGTGCTGCAAAGTTCTCCTCGGGGTCGTTGTGCAGGACTTCCAGGCTGTGGCCGCCAAGTCGCGGTGTTATTTGCAAACAGGAAGAAGTCTCTTGGTGAAAAGTTCAATCAACAAAGTCACTTATGGAGGGCAGTGTTCCGGACTCGTATAGCGAACCACCCGTCACAGCATATATGTCGCTCATAGGTTACAATGTCCCCTCTATATAAGTCTCGGTTAGGATGCCCTCGCGGTAGGTGCAACTCCACATCACGGCGCCCCACGAACACTTCAGTACTCACACCCTCCTCCCTTACAAATCCCCATCCGGTGGATAAGTTAAAGGTGTTCACCCGTCCGGTTTTACGGAACTCATCAGGCAATGGAGGTTGGCGGCGGGCTTCAGCGCGGGCCTGCATGTTGGCGTGCAGCCGAGCGTGCCACTCCTCCCTTCGGATGCGACGTACCTCTTCGTCGGAGTGGTGCGGCGTGTGGATACAGTCACTACGGCGTGATGGTTGTTGAACAGCTCGAGCTTGGTGGGCAGTCTGGAGTGGAGCCCGGTTTAACGGAACCGGAGAAGATGTTGCTGCGGCGGCACCTGACCAGTGTACCCAAGCAGGTCGCCCGGCAGAAGGATTCTTAGTGTCTCCCCAGGCGAACCCGGTGTAGAGGTCCTCAGAGGGGCTGTAGGTCTCGTCGTCATCCTTGATCTCTCCCTCGACGACCGCATCGGGCTGCTCGGCTAATGGAGATGATGGAACGGAATCCTCTGGGTCGATGGGTGGCTGTGTTGCAAAGTTCTCCTCAGGGTCGTCGTGCAGGACTTCTAGGCTGCCTGCCTCTTCTTCTGTAGCAGCGGGAAGTGGTGTTTCGATCCCGGTCACCAGGTAGGCCTCGGTAATTGCAGAGGAGGCCTCCGGTTCAGGGGAGAAACAGGCGACAGTCTCAGTAGTGTGAAAACTAGTCGCAGGTTCCGCAGGTGGAACCAGGTATGTGTCGGCTTCTTCTATGGAGCGTATTGGAAGATCCGGCTCAGGAACGGGGTCGGCTGCGGTTTCAATCGCTGGAACGAGCTGAGTTGTGGCCTCCACAGGAATGATGCAGTCTATGGGCTTCGGTGACGAGGCAGGACAGGTGGTGGGCGACGGTGAGGCAGTTGAGAAGCTGGCGATGTCGTCTGGGCCTGGAGAAGCTGTACCCGGTCGGCTCTGCTGCATCGCATGATGGAGTCTTCTGCCTAGGGTCGCACTCCAGCTGCGAATCGTCCACTCCACAGTCTCAAGTAACCGTACCCGGAGGTCTTGTAGAGCCTCTAGCCAAAAGTCGGGGCTGCCGTCTATGGTAAGGGCAGGACCCGGACCCGGTTGGCTTATGGCTGCTCTGGCCTCCGCCTCGACCTCCCGCATTAGGTCTTGGAGTCTCGTGCTGGCCATTCTCTTCTTCGAAGGGAACCACACCCGTTCAACCAGTAACCGTTCTGGTAGAGAGCTGGTGAAGAAGGTCTGTGACACTCCCATTTCCTCTGGGATTTTGTAGTCCAATGGTGGGAAAAGTCTTTGGGGTCCGCCCCAATGGTTGATTCGAGCAATCAGGGCGGACAAAGAGTTTGGCGCCTTTTGCCTTTAGCCCTCCCACGATGAGGGACGGTGGCTCACCCCTGGGCTTGCACGTGGCGGATTCTTGTGGCGGGAACGCCATCTTGGGCGCCATCTTGGCCCACGGTAAAAAGGCGGGAAAGTTCTTTTAGGGACGAACAAAGTCCAAATTGTAGACAATAAAGTCATTTTTAAGCACATTATACCCGTTAGGTAACGGGCCTGCTCGTATCCTGTTCGTGACACCATTTTCTGACTCACCGTGGCCGGGACTCCGGTTTAGACAGGCTGAAGCTCCTTCCTCCTTGTCATGGGTGGGCCGCGCCTGCCGGTAGTGGGGCCCGGTTGAGTGCAGATCAACAGTTGAAGACGTCTTGTAGGAACAGATTAAAAGGGGTTTAATTTATTCGTGACGCCACCTATGAGTAGTTTCGGTAATCGTTACCGACGCTGCGGAACCTCCGGGGGATGGACAGCAGCAAGATGGAACGCTCCCCACAGGCTGAGCGGTGATCCCCGGAGGCTGGAGCTGCTTAAGATGTTGTGCGGCAGCTGCGGTTACCTTGTAGTGCGGACGGACAGTTCATAAGGAAGCACGGACACAGAAAGTCTCTGCAACGGGTCTTTACTGTAACCAGCAGGCAGTACATGGTATACAGTTTACGGGTAGTGGACCGGGTGGACTCAGCAATGATAGTGTCCCTCAGAGATCCGCAAGTGTTCCTCCATTCTAGCTAAGTGTTTTGCCATTGTCGCCCAGGAATACCAGATCGGGTACGGGGAGGCTGCTTCAATCCCTATCCAAGCTATACGTTATGGATGTTCTGGGGAGCCTTGGGTCCCTCGGTGGGTACACCGCTGGTTAGACGACTGGAAGTTGGCTGGTGGTGGGGTGCTCCTGTGAAGCTGCTCCTCCACTCTTCTGGTTCGCGTAGCAGAGGTGAACTGCTGCCAGCTTCGGTACCAGTGAACCGGCTGTGAAGTTTTGGGCACGGGAGTCTTTTGGAACCCGTGGTTAATGATGCCCGATCCCGGTTGTTGAGGCCTCAGGTGCTGACACCCGACCGGTGACGGCCCGGGGGCTGCACGGGGTGCGGAGCCCCCGCTCCTACTCCAAGTTCTAGACTGCTCAGGTCAAGTTCTAGACTCCTTCTCTACAGACTAAGTGTCTGTTCTCCCTACACACTTCCCTAGCACTCCGCCCACCAGGACCCTGGATTGGCCCTCTGTTCTAGGTGATGCATGCAGGGTTGGATCTCAAAGTTAACTGGATCACTGCTGTGTCAGAGAATATTGCGGCTGCATTTATGGCTGCAATACCCTCCTGTGACGCACTCATTGCGGGGCCCACATATGCCCTCTGGTCCAGTTCGTAGGCGGATTCAGCCAAGCGCCGCTTGTGGTTCAGCACCACCATTTCACAGGGGACAGCTCCTTGGTGCTGAAGTTTAGCAGCAAGCTAACTTCACCTTACGGCGTCCGGCTCCCGCATCCGACGTTATGTCGGATCCGACCCGATCCGGCGCCATAGACCCCCATGTTAGGGGGCGCCGGATCCGGGAGGATCGGGGATGATCTGATTTCATCCGATTTTTCCCCTGGACACAAAAATGTTGCTTGCAACATTTGTGTGTCCGGGAGGAAAATCCGAATTGCCCCGGATCCTCCGGGACAGATGGAAACCGGATGGCAGATAGCTGCCATCCAGCTCCATCCAGCCCTATAGCATACTATGGGGCCGAAATCTGATTCGGGGCTGTCCAGTTCGCACCGGACATCCCCGGATCAGATTGTGCTGTGGTATGAACCCGGCCTTAGCAGTTCTTGCTGCTAAATTTAAGCCGCCGATGTCCGGTTCCCGGATCCTCCCGGTTCTGGCAATCTGGCGCCATAGACTCTCATGTTAGGGAGCGCAGAGGGAAGAGTTTTCGCTCCAGACACAAAAACGTTGCAAGCAACGTTTTTGTGTCCGGGAAGAAAATCCGAATTGTCCCAGATCCTCCCGGACAGATGGAAACCAGATGGCACATAGCTGCCATCCGGCTCCATCCGGGCCTATAGGGCAGCATTACAGCAAAATCAGGTCCTGGGCTGTCAGGTTTACAACAGACAGCCCCTGATTTTACCGTGGTGTGAAGCCGCCTAAGTAAGAATAGGTGTCCTGTAGAGATGAGCAAGTAAATTCAATGCAAATCAATTTTTGTCAATTATTTAGAAATATGCTGAACCTGGTGAATTTAAACAATTTGAGATTCATTTTGCGTGAATTGCCTACAATGGCCGCTGCCATTTTACACATTCCACAAAATTGCATGAGATAGATAAGTCTCATGTGACTTTGGATGTGGCCAAACAGCTTCCCTAAGATGCTTTACAACTATCACATCATCTCAGGGGAGTAACAATAACGGTTGCAGAGTGAGGTGCATTGTCAGTGCTATTTTCAACTGAAGGTGTGTAATGGACTTATAGTATGGAGGCCAGAATTAAGAGACATTATTACAATATGGGGGCCACATAGGGAGACATAATCTATGAGGACCAGAAATAGGGAATAGAGATGAGCGAGCCTTTCCCGAACATGTTTGCCAATTTCAAATTCAGCACAAACATTGCAGATTCAGCTTGGAATCGGAAATCTGAAGAATTTCCCAAAAATTCGGCCAATGCGGCTATGTTTGGGAAAGAAGTTCGAAATTTAAAATGGCACTGAAACTTTCCCTGTTTGTTTGGGACCAAAATGCTCACTGGTAGACCCACTGGCTGGGGACAACAGCTAAGCTTATTGTTAGGAGTGTCCCCAGCCGTTGAGTTTGCTGGCTTGTTTCAAGCTGTAGAATTTTTTTGAGCTTTAGACACATTTTTTAAGCTTCTTGGAGTTTGCAAATGTTTTGACACCTGCAGGGTGTGAATTTTGGAAACCGTGCCAAAAGTGGTAGCAACTGTGAAGTCCAGGAAGCTTACAGTGTCCTTAAAACATCCATTGCAGGGGGTCAGCAGTGTGGAGGGCCATCTCTTTTGCACTTATGTGATAGCAATTCATATAAAAATAGCATATGGCCATTATATGCTTCACACATGTTCTTATAGGTCTGTTCATGTTCACACTCAAGAAACACCATACTATGGATATTGCTTATTGAAAATATGTAATCACTATTTCATGTCATTCCATACGTTTATTACACAGATTTTTGACAAGTACACGACTGTGTTATTATATGTATAATTCATATTGAACGTGCCCTTACATTGTTGCAGTGCAGCTTTATTCATCAGCATTCCAGATGAATTGGTGACCTAAATATAGTTATTTGTTTTCATCATTATGTCTCTTACAAATATGGCAGTCTTCATTAAAGAGGACCTGTCACCCCCCTGCTGCATGGCAATCTAAAATCAGCACTGAATGCAGCATGTCTGCTGCATTCAGGGAAGGGGTCCCCCATGTGTCTGTGTGCTGTGTACTCCGAGATATAGCTTTAGGAAAACTCACTGTTAAAAGTAATGAGGACATTCCCTGGGGCTTGAGTCAGCTTGATTCATGGGGGCCATTCCCTCCCTCTCTGCCTCTCTGTGTCACCTCCTGCTGTGCAGGCTCTGCCCTTTTCCTCTCCTGCTCTCTGTCACTCATCCTGCCACACACAGCATACAAATCATTTGTCCTGACGTCAGCTCCAGATTCCTGCCCTGCTGTCTGAACTAAACATGAACAGCAGCAGGCTTACCGCAGCCTCTGGCTCCACAGAGATCTCCCGGATATGCGCTTTTGCAGAGCACACAGGAAACGCTGTTTGCAGCCTTTTCCTGTGTGCTCTGCAAAAGCACATTTCTTAGAGATCTCTGTGGAGCCAGAGGCTGCGGTAAGCGTCCTATTGCCACAGAGATCTATAGACAGGCAGCGCATAGCAATACCTGCTGGTAACCCTATGCGCTGAGGCAGAAAATTTCCAAGTTTCAGCCGGATCCACGAGGCTCAGGGGAAGACGCAAGTCTGACTCTAGCCTTGTTCTGCTGTAAATCCCTTTTCTGATTTAATCTCTCAATATTTTAGATATATTGATGATCAGCTCTTACCTGGAAGGGTCCAATAACTTCTATTAAAGATTTTGATGCCTATCTGAACACAAGGAATCTTAACTTAACCTTCACGGTATATTGACTTGTGAATAGTGTAAATTTTCTCGACTTGAAATTGATCAGTATTCCGGGCCAGGTAGTGTCTACATCACTATACCGTAAACCTTCCTCTGGCAACATGGTACTGCATGCAAGAAGCTGCCATCCTTCCCACACCATCCAAGCAATTCCTGTGGGCGAATTCACCCATGCTCTCAGGAATTGCAGCACTGCAGCTTCATATGAGAATGAATCTAAGAATATGTACCAACTTCTCAGTGACAAAGGCTATCCAGCTTGGCTACTCAAAAGAACACACAATATACAACCCCAGGCAAAAATTATGGAATCACCGTGTTCGGAGGATGTTCACTCAGTGGTTTAATGTTCTAGAAAAAAAGCAGATCACAGACATGGCACAAAACTAAAGTCATTTCAAATATCAACTTAATGGCTTTAAGAAACACTAAAAGAAATCAAGATAAACAGTGTGGTAGTCAGTAAGGGTAACTTTTTTCAGACCAAGCAGAGGGAAAAAAATAATGGAATCACTCAATTCTGAGGAAAAAATTATGGAATCACCCTGTAAATTTTCATTCCCAAGACTAACACCTTCATCTAATTAGATCTGCTTGTTAGTCTGCATCTAAAAAGGAGTGATCACACCTTGGAGAGCTGTTGCATCAAGTGGACTGACATGAATCATGGCTCCAACACAAGAGATGTCAATAGAAACAAAGGAGAGGATTATCAAACTCTTAAAAGGAGGGTAAATCAACACGCAATGTTGCAAAAGATGTTGGTTGTTCACAGTTTAAAATCTGGACCACATTCAAACAACATGGGAAGGTTGTTAAAGGCAAACATACTGGTAGACCAAGGAAGACATCAAAGCGTCAAGACCGGAAACTAACAGCAATATGTCTCCAAAACAGGAAATGCACAACAAAACAAATGAGGAACGAATGGGAGAAAACTGGAGTCAATGTCTGTGACCGAACTGTAAGAAACCGCCTAAAGGAAGTGGGATTTACATACAGAAAAGCTAAATATAAGCCATCATTAACACCTAAAGAGAAAAAAACAAGGTTACAATGGGCTAAGAAAAAGCAATCGTGGACTGTGGATGACTGGATGAAAGTTATATTCAGTGATGAATCGCGAATCTGCATTGGGCAAGGTGATGATGCTGGAACTTTTGTTTGATGCCTTTCCAATGAGATTTATAAAGATGACTGCATGAGGAGAACATGCAAATTTCCACAGTCATTGAAGATATGGAGCTGCATGTCTTGTAAAGGCACTGGGGAGATGGCTGTCATTACATCTTCAATAAATGCCCAAGTTTTCATTGATATTTTGGACACTTTTCTTATCCCATCAATTGAAAGGATGTTTGGGGATGATTAAATAGTTTATCAAGATGATAATGCATCCTGCCATAGAGCAAATACTGTGAAAACATTACTTGAAAGAAGACACATAAGGTCAATGTCATGGCCTGCAAATAGTCCGGATCTCAGTCCAATTGAAAATCTTTAGTGGAAGTTGAAGAAAATGGTCCATGATAAGGCTCCAACCTGCAAAGCTGATCTGGCAACAGCAATCAGAGAAAGTTGGATCCAGATTGATGAAGAGTACTGTTTGTCACTCATTAAGTCCATGCCTCAGAGACTGCAAGCTGTTATTAAAGCCAGAGGTGGTGCCACAAAATACTACAAAGAATTGTCCAGCGAGTTGAGGAAAATTGCACCTTGAGTTCTTTATAAAATTTCCATTTATTGATATTAAGGTAAAAACAGGTTTCTTAGCACGTAAATACACACGATTATCATGTCTTCAGGTCTTCAGGCAACATGTTTCGGCTAGCTTGTAGCCTTACTCATGATCTCTTAATGTAATGTAAAGCAACAAAATACTAGTGATGTATTGGAGTGTTCTTTCGCGTGTTTGTTTTTCATGATTCCATTATTTTTTCCTCAGAATTGAGTGATTCCATAATTTTTTCCCTCTGCTTGGTCTGAAAAAAAGAAACCCTTACTGACTACCACATTTTTAATCTTGATTTATTTTAGTGTTTCTTAAAGCCACAAAGTTGCCATTTGAAATGACTTTAGTTTTGTGCCATGTCTGTGATCTGTTTTTTTTCTACAACATTGAAGGGAACCTGTGACCTATCTAAAGCCTCCCAGGCTATCTCTACCTGTCCCTGCATCTTCCCATTACTACTCTAACTATCCTTTTCTATGCTAAATCAGCCCCGTGACTGTGTAATTAAAGCATTTTGTTACTTACTCATTATCATTATGATACTAATGATTCGGGGGGCTACCATTACCAACCCCTCTTGGTGTCCTCTTTGTGTCCCCTTCGCCACCTCCTTTGTTTTATATCACGCCCAGATGGGCGTGATGTTTACATCTCAATGCACGCTCCCCCCGCCTGGCTCCTCTGTCGGCAGAGTTCTGGGGTATGATGCCGACCGCGTCATTTCCGGTACTCCACAGCACGACTTCGGGCTCAGCAGTACGCATGCTCTGTGGAGCACCGTACGTCCATTGATTATGTGACACAAAGAGGACACCCGGGCGGCTAGCAAAGGTAACCCCCCGGATCATTAGCATAATAATGAGTAAGTGCCAAAATGCTTTTATTACACAATCACATGGCAGATTTAGCATAGAAAGGGATAGTTAGAGTAGTAATAGGAAGATGCAGGGACAGGTAGAGATAGCCTGGGAAGCTTTAGGTAGGTGACAAGTTCCCTTTAAACAACTGAATGAACATCCTCCAAGCCCATTGATTCCATAATTTTTGCCAGGGGCAGCAGCCGGTTCAAAAAAACAGGGCGATTTGCTGCAGCAGTATTGTGTTGATCAACCCAGAAGTAGGCCAAATAAAATCTGAATAAAGGCTTCCAGAATAGACTAGTCATATCTGTTAAGTACAATCCATATTTCAGGGAAATTTCTGGTATCATACCAAAATATTTATGAATCCTATGGCCACTTTACACGTCCCAACATTGTTTCGATATTGTATACAACGACACGGGAGCGCGCACTTTTTTGGATGAAATCCAAGATCGCCTAGGAGATGTTACACAGGGCGATATCGGCAGGCAACACAACTGCGATGTCTACGCCCCCGTGGACGAGCGAACCTGGGAACGACCGTTTAACATGGGAGTGAATAGGGGAAGTTGTTCTCCAAGTCGGTGTTGGGCTGTCACACAGCACGATCCTGCCAGATCGTCCATCCAATATCGGGCAGTTGGAGAGCCTGCTCATTTCTCCCCCAATATCGTTTTGGCATCGTTCCTGCATCGAATTGGTCATTTACACCATACAACGCACGAACGATATCGTCGCCAACGCACGAACCACGTGACTTTTTATCAAAGTTGGACGACGATATCGCGCCGTGTAAAGTGGCCATTACACGAGGACCCGGTGCTTGCAACTATATTATCAGCAGGATGTAGTGTTGTTGCCATAAAAGATCCCCTCTTCAGGAAACATTCTTTCTCCTAGTATTTTCACCCAGGTAAAAACTTCTCTAACTGGCTAGCACAAAAAGGCTTTTTCAAGTCCGGCGCATATCGCTGCCGCACTTGTACTTTGGCGCATAGATGTACTTCCTTTTGGAATGTCTCCCAATCTCACTCATATCCCATCCACAGTTTTATTACCTGCAATACCAAAAATGTAGTATATTGCATCAGATGTACTTCATGTGATCGTAGGCTGGGGTCACACACACAGATATCTGGGCAGATATTGTTCACAGATCTCTGGTTGCAGTGAAATCATGGACAGATTGTTCCATTTTGTGGCTGTGTACAAATGGAGCAATGTGTCCATGATTTCACAGCAACCAGAGATCTGTGAACAATATCTGCCCAGATATCTGTGTGTGTGACCCCAGCCTTAGCTACATCGGATGCACAACTCGCAAATTAAAAATCCGTGTCAATGAACACGTCCGAGACATAATTAATTACAATCCTACACTAAACACCAATAGAAATAAGTCAGCTGCCTCTAAACACATTATTTTCCAACATAATTCCAACATTGCTAGCATACAGATTTTTGGTTTAGAGAAATTAACTTTTTCAGCTCGAGGTGGAGATATCAAGCACCAACTACTAAGTGGCGAAACATACTGTTTTTTTTGCTTGCCACCACATACCCTGATAGTTTAAACCTTAGGCCATGTGCACACGCTGAGTATTTGATGAGTTTTTTACCTCAGGATTTGTAGCCAAAAACAGGAGTGGAGCAATCAGAGGAAAAGTCTAATGGTGGGTTTACACACACCAATCATTGTATCCAATCTCTGAACCAATCTCTGGTTGCAGTGAAATCATGGACACATAGTTCCATTTTGTGGCTGTGTACAACATGGAGCAATGTATCCATGATTTCACTGCAACCAGAGATTGGTTCAGAGATTGAACAGATAAATTGGTGTGTGTAAACCCACCATAATAGAAACACGTCACCACTTCTGTATTTAATTATCCACTCCCGAGTTTGGCTACAAATCCTGAGGTAAAAAACTCACGAAATACTCAGCGTGTGCACGTGGCCTAAGATGTGACGTCATGTTTCACTATTAAAATTGTTATTAATAAAGCCTCAATTTTTATTATTGAAAGAGTTTGTAATTCTGGAAAAAAATATTCTTTACTTGACAACAATAGTATATTATCATTTCCATAACAGCTGCATAAATTTCAGCGCTTATTTTATTTATTATTTTGTTGTACTTGTGACTGTATATATTTTTTTTCTTTTCTGTTTTTCCATGTGTGGTTTTATTTCTAATAATTTTCTTTTTTCTCCTTGTATCACATTTTTAGATGATTCATGATATATTTGGTTTTTCCCTTCCCTTTTGTTCTCATATATATATTTCATATAAATTTTATAATTTTTTTTTTGGGTTGCACCTTTTATATTGTATGCATTGGATATTATTGTAAGAGGTCTGCATAGAGGCAGTGCTTCTCTAGGCAATCCTAATTATTACACCTGTGATAATGCCTAGCATGTCTCCCCCCCTATATTCAGCCTATTTAGCACTCGCCTCTACTCACACCTCCAGGCTTGACAAAGGACTTAGTCCAAAACATGGGTCTTGCGCAACCACTTCCTGCCATGTCATCCACATGTTGACTGTTTCTGACTGCGCAGCTCCATAGATCTACTGTAAAAGCCTACAGGACCTCAGACAGCGCACATACTATACGTACACTATGTATAGTATGTGTGCAGCTGTCAGAGGAGCGACAGCTTCATTCACAAAATTGTACAGAGCTGACAGGAGCCGGCTTACTGTACAGGGTATATTAACCCATTACATGCCCACCTGAGTAGGTAGCATGTCTCTAGGGGGGTGGGCACACCCTAGAGACATGATGGGCACAATTATTATGAATATTTTAGCTGTTTTAACAGTTTTAACAGTTTGCTCATCCCTGATTCCAGCCCTGGCCCTGATGCATATGCAAAGTGTGAACATGACCTTACAGTCACAAAAAGTAACGTATCATATTGTAAAGCTTACATAAAAATGAGAAAGTTCTGGATCATACAACTATTAATGAATGAGCAAAAAATTATTCCATAGGTTCCAACTAGAGATGTACAAAAACTACTAGAAAAAAAAGCAGCATCAGAAAACTTACCATCCATGCCAAAAACAGAAACCAAATGCACTTACAGGACGCAGTCAGAGCCCAATTGTGGAGCAAGCCCAGCTGCTGGCTGATGACTCACCTCTACCAGCAAAATGTGGGAGGCGAGCTGCCATGCATACACTAGGCCTGCATAGAGCACCATTCACACTGATACATATGATGCAGAGTGTCTGAAAGCTACCCAACCGCTCTGCTGCCTGAGCATTGGGCCGCACAGTACAATGCTTCTGCACCACTGGATGAATGGTGCCCCTATGGGCCCAACTGCACCCTGGATGGATAAAAAAGTGCAAAAGTTTTTTATATGATAAATAAAAAACCTTTATAGATGGGATTTTGGTTCATGTGTTGGCCCAAGACATTTAAGCTGGTGACCCACGATCAAGGGATCCCATGCTCACCAGTCCTAACTAAATTGTACAAAAACTACTAGAAAAAAAAGCAGCATCAGAAAACTTACCATCCATGCCAAAAACAGAAACCAAATGCACTTACAGGACGCAGTCAGAGCCCAATTGTGGAGCAAGCCCAGCTGCTGGCTGATGACTCACCTCTACCAGCAAAATGTGGGAGGCGAGCTGCCATGCATACACTAGGCCTGCATAGAGCACCATTCACACTGATACATATGATGCAGAGTGTCTGAAAGCTACCCAACCGCTCTGCTGCCTGAGCATTGGGCCGCACAGTACAATGCTTCTGCACCACTGGATGAATGGCGCCCCTATGGGCCCAACTGCGCCCTGGATGGATAAAAAAGTGCAAAAGTTTTTTATATGATAAATAAAAAACCTTTATAGATGGGATTTTGGTTCATGTGTTGGCCCAAGACATTTAAGCTGGTGACCCACGATCAAGGGATCCCATGCTCACCAGTCCTAACTAAATTGTACAAAAACTACTAGAAAAAAAAGCAGCATCAGAAAACTTACCATCTATGCCAAAAACAGAAACCAAATGCACTTACAGGACGCAGTCAGAGCCCAATTGTGGAGCAAGCCCAGCTGCTGGCTGATGACTCACCTCTACTCACACCTCCAGGCTTGACAAAGGACTCAGTCCAAAACATGGGTCTTGCGCAACCACGTCCTGCCATGTCATCCACATGTTGACTGTTTCTGACTGCGCAGCTCCATAGATCTACTGTAAAAGCCTACAGGACCTCAGACAGCGCACATACTATACGTACACTATATATAGTATGTGTGCAGCTGTCAGAGGAGCGACAGCTTCATTCACAAAATTGTACAGAGCTGACAGGAGCCGGCTTACTGTACAGGGTATATTAACCCATTACATGCCCACCTGAGTAGGTAGCATGTCTCTAGGGGGGTGGGCACACCCTAGAGACATGATGGGCACAATTATTATTAATATTTTAGCTGTTTTAACAGTTTTAACAGTTTGCTCATCCCTGATTCCAGCCCTGGCCCTGATGCATATGCAAAGTGTGAACATGACCTTACAGTCACAAAAAGTAACGTATCATATTGTAAAGCTTACATAAAAATGAGAAAGTTCTGGATCATACAACTATTAATGAATGAGCAAAAAATTATTCTATAGGTTCCAACTAGAGATGATTATGATGCCCAAATGTCTTCGCATCAGTCTTGGCTAATCAAAAGCCATGACAGGGATGCTGGAAGGTAAGAGATTCACAGCCTCCTGTCCAGCCACTGGGTACCAGTGATTTGGACTTTATACCAGTGTCCGGTGAATCATTCTCTAGTCCCAGCCATCCAGGAAGCAACTGACAGTTCCTGATTTTGGTCTCCATCTTGTAGTGTTGGGTATCAGCTGAATGTCAATCATTGCCACCACCCTTATGACATGTCCCCCTGCCAGGGTAGAAAGAAATGGTAAATGGGTGTGGCTAGGGGCATGGCCAAAATTTACCACATATTCTCCCACTTTCTATTCTTCCAAACCAGGGAAGTATGTTTTCAGTATTAACCTTCGCACAAATGTATTCACTGCAAACTGAATTTTTGGGGAAAATTTGTCTGTAAATTAAAATGTCAAAACTTTTGCTCATCTTTAATATTAGGAAATACAACAGAAGTAGCTTTGCTTATTGTATGTATGCCACACATATGTAACTTTCCATCATCTATCTTGAACATAGGGATTAAATGCACTAGAGGGCGGTATTCCACTTAAAGAAAATGTCATGCATGCAATCTATTTCAATCAATAAGCTTAAAAGAAATGTGATTATAATAGTTCCCTGAAAAATGCCTACAACAAAATATGCCCATAGGCAACCCAAACACCTAACTCTAACCCTAAAACCTAACTCTTAACCTTAACATCTAAACGTAAACACTAACCCTAACCCCAACCTTGTGGGCATTTTTTTGTGTGGGCATTTTTGTGGTCGCCGATAATAAAATTGACTTTTGTTGGACATACTTACCGTAGTTTTTCCATAGAAAATTACAGTCACATATTTTTTAACTGATGGAAATTAGCACGATTTACAAACAAGACTAATTATTACTACCTCAGTAATTAATCGTTACTTAGAATTATCAATTTTTTAGGAGGTAATATGTTAAGTTTCTAAAGTAGATTTTAGATTTTGTTAAAGTAGATTTTAAAATTTTAAATTTTGTTAAAGTAGATTTTAGATTTTGTTAAAAAAAATGCTTTATTAACAATCCGTTAAAAAGGTCAAGGACCTACATAGAAAGACATTACAAACAAGACAATTTTTTAATCTAAAGAAAGTGTGACAAGGGAGGAGGGGGAGGGAACTAAATTTCCCTTATTTATTAATCCCTACCTACCAATGGGGGATTTTCACCCTAAATTGTTTCGGTGCCTCCATTCCTCAAGTGCAAATGATTCCCAGGTGTACAATAAATACGTGGACCATCGAGAATCAACCCCAAGAATAAAGCAAATATTCAAAGATAGGGCGCAGAATACAAACTATAAAAGGCAAGAGGACAACCACGATAAGAATGGTATTCGGCAAATCAAGTTCTCACTGATGTACAAGGTCCCACATTTAAGGAGTGGTTAGTTCAGAGTTCCGGATAAGGATAGATGATCCAATCTAGAAGGTGTTATTAGGGGACAAGAATCTGTTTTATCTTCTTTCCAGCATGCCAACAGATAAATTTACAACGTGCCGAGAAAGGAAATCTTAAGGGAATCCTGAATCACATATGGACCAAGAAATCTTTAGTGGGGATGTATTATGTAGACATCCCAGTATAATGCCGCCATTCACCTCGTGGTGTCTGGAAAGAAGATAAAACAGATTTTTGTCCCCTAATAACACCTTCTAGATAGGATCATCTATCCTTATCCGGAACTCTGAACTAACTACTCCTTAAATGTGGGACCTTGTATATCAGTGAGAACTTGATTTGCCGAATACCATTCTTACCGTGGTTGTCCTCTTGCCTTTTATAGTTTGTATTCTGCGCCCTATCTTTGAATATTTGGTTTATTCTTGGGCTTAATTCTCGATGGTCCACGTATTGTACACTTGGGAATCATTTGCACTTTAAAAAGGCAAGCCATTTTCAATCACTCCGCCTTCTGATGAGTTTGGCAGTTTAAGGTCAAACGAAACGCGTGAAGACTGGAGAAGCATCATATCATTTGAATCTACAGAAGAAATAAACGTGTGACCTTTCCCTACAAAACCACAATCGACGTCATTAAGTTAAGTGGTTTGGGAATGTTTTCTTCCCCTTAGGACCCCCCTTTTTCGAGGGAAAATAGGGTAAGATAAGGGTGAGCCGACAAGGTATGGAGGCACCGAAACTATTTAGGGTGAAAATCCCCCATTGGTAGGTAGGGATTAATAAATAAGGGAAATTTAGTTCCCTCCCCCTCCTCCCTTGTCACACTTTCTTTAGATTTAAAAATTGTCTTGTTTGTAATGTCTTTCTATGTAGGTCCTTGACCTTTTTAACGGATTGTTAATAAAGCATTTTTTTTAACAAAATCTAAAAGTTGGTAATTCATAACTGCCTCAGTAATTAAAAATCTTCTGACAGTCATGTGTATGAGCATATACATAAAAAGCATATGTAGAGGTTGTGTCATAAATATGTAAGAGGTAGGGGCACAACTCTGGTTGGGATTGGACTGAGCGGTTTCTTTAATTCAGAATTTCGCTATTTCAAACAGTACTAGCATTGTGGGTGATTAATAACAATCTAATGCACACAGTTGTGTAAACTAACCAGAGCTGCAGATTATTCCTATCATGGCAGCTATTCAAGTAGAAAGGTATACATATACTTTTTTGTTTCTTCAGCAATAAAACTTCCATGGGAGAGTTGACTGAGGAGACATATTTATATGGTATTCCCAGCCAGCCCCAATCCTGGAATAAGAAATCCGTTACAGATTTATCAACCTAGTTGATAAAATGGACATAAATCAATTCAATGGGCCAATAGCTATGTGTCAACACTTATCCCTGTCTGCAAATCTGCTCTAAAGACTGAATATTTTCCATTATCAATGCCACTATGACTTATCGTAAATTGTATTTCTTAGGAAACTGTCAAAGAAATACAAGCAGTCAGGAGGTACAATATTACTAAATCGGGAGTTATTACTGTAATGTAATTGATCTTATCAGAGAATTCTGCTTCTTTCTTCTCCTGGGCTGATCATTCTTTTTCAAAATTGAGATTCAAGGGTAAAATTTGTCATGAGTGAAGATAGAATTCTCCATTACTGAGATAGAAGATTATTGGTGTTAATAAAGTTCTATGGAGAGCTATAAATGTTGTTTCAGGAGAATTTGCAATAAAAAGTCTGTATAGGAATTTTAAAAGCAACAGCTGTCATCGCCTAGCTCAGTAATGGGAATATATACAGATTTCAGCTATGAATTCACAGTAAATGATCAATCTAGAAGGAGAACGTAGTCTTTTTTTTCTTAGGGGGTTAAACCACAAAGTTGTTAATTTTATTGCGTAATATTGATTTAGGGAAAAACAAAATAAAAGAATGGCTATTCTTTAACTCAAATGCTGGAAGAAGACAGACTGGTCAGGGATGTCAGACAGTCCCTGATTGTTTTTTCAAAGTACAGTCATATGAAAAAGTTTGGGCACCCCTCTTAATCTTACTCATTTTTTTTGGTTTAAAATTGGGTTTTTGCACCAGCTATTTCAGTGTGATATATGTAATAACTGGTGGACACAGTAATATTTCAGGTTTGAAATGTGGTTAAGTATGGGCACCCTTCTGATTTTCATTATTTGAATACTCCTAACTACTTTTTACTGACTTACTGAAGCACTAAATTGGTTTGATAACCTCATTGAGCTTTGTACTTCATAGCCCGGTGTATCCAATCATGAGAAAAGCTATTTCAGGTCCACTTGCAAGTTGTTCTCCTATTTGCATCTTCTCTGAGGAGTGGCATCATGGGCTCCTCAAAACAGCACTCAAATGATCTGAAAAAAAAGATTGTTCAACATAGTTGTTCAAGGGAAGGATACAAAAAGTTGTCTCAGAGATTTAATCTGTCAGTTTCCACTGTGAGGAACATAGTAAGGAAATGGAAGACCACAGGGACAGTTCTTGTAAAGGCCAGAAGTGGCAGGCCAACAAAAATATCAGAAAGGCAGAGAAGAAGAATGGTGAGAACAGTCAAGAACAATCCACAGACCACCTCCAAAGACCTACAGCATCATCTTGCTGCAGATGGTGTCACTGTGCATCGGTCAACAATACAGCGCACACTGCACAAGGAGAAGTTGTATGGGAGAGTGATGCGAAAGAAGCCGTTTCTGCATGCACGCCACAAACAGAGTCAATTGAGGTATGCAAAAGCACATTTGGACAAGCCAGTTTCATTTTGGAAGAAGGTCCTGTGGACTGATGAAATAAAGATTGAGTTGTTTGGTTATACAACAAGGCGTAATGCATGGCACCACAAAAACACAGCATTCCAAGAAAAACACTTGCTACTTACTGTCAAATTTGGGGGAAGGTCCATCATGCTTTGGGGCTGTGTGGCCAATGACGGCACCGCGAATCTTGTTAAAGTTGAGGGTCGCATGGATTCCACTCAGTATCAGCAGATTCTTGAGAATAATGTTCAAGAATCAGTGTCAAAGTTGAAGCTACGCCGGGGATGGATCTTTCAGCAAGACAATGATCCAAAACACCGCTCCAAATCTACTCAGGCATTCATGCAGAGGAACAATTACAATGTTCTGGAATGGCCATTTCAGTCCCCAGACCAGAATATCATTGAACATCTGTGGGATGTTTTGAAGTGGGCTGTCCATGCTCGGCGACCATCAAACTTAATGGAACTGGAATTGTTTTGTAAAGAGGAATGGTCAAAAATACCTTCATCCAGGATCCAGGAACTTATTAACAGCTACTGGAAGCGACTAGAGGTTGTTATTTTTGCAAAAGGTGGATCTACTAAATATTAATGTCACTTTTCTGTTGAGGTGCCCTTACATTTGCACCTGTCAATTTTTTAAATAATGCATATTTCACATTTTCAGTTAGTACAATAAACCTCATTTCAATCCTGAAATATTACTGTGTACATCAGTTATTACTGAAATAGCTGTTGCAAAAAAACAAATTTTAAACAAAAAAAAAAGAGTAAGATTAAGAGGGGTGCCCAAACTTTTTCATATGACTGTATGTTTACTCATTAAAGGAAAACTGTCAGGTCAAAAATCCATATGTAACTGATATCATTTTAAAATTCCTCGCTCTAAACTCTCTCTATTTATGTATTTCTTTTATTCATATTTCTCTCCTATCTCCTGTAAACTTCAAATAAAGAGATTCATTCCATTTGTCACTCACAGTGAATTATCCACTTAGTTCTCTGCTGTCCACTCCCCGTAAGATGAATATGCATGTCACATCACAGCACAGGAGATCAGTGGGGGGCTGTATTCTCCTTTCTGTTCTCTGTGTTTGCAGCCAGGAAGACTTGAAATACAACACAGAAAATGTCACAGCAGGATGCCTGCTTAAAAAAACAGATGGCGTCTAGATAAGATAAGGCAGACCTGTAATCCCTCACCCTGTGTCCGCAACAGAATAGATTTCTTAAAATGTGAAACCACAGTGCCCGGAGAGCAAAGGGAGGAGGGAGAAGAGAGCTGCTGAGAGGGAGTGCAAAATTACATGACAGCTAACAGAGCTAAAACTAATGGTCTCTGCTTAAAATGGGACAGGACTAATGCAGCAGCTGCCTGCAGGGTCTGACAATGCTGATAACATGGAAACTACAAAAGATACAATAATAATTTTACAAGTTTTTAAAAGGTCTGTCCAGGCACTATTCAAGAGTAATATTAGTATCATACTGAAAAATAACCTGACAGTGTACTTTTAAATGGAACTAGTTTTTCTTTTGCTTAAAAACCCTGGCCATCACCTTTAATATCATGTAAATGGGATTCCTGTAACCCTTTATATACCCTAGAAAATTTGTTTTATATTTGTCCTGTGCTGTATATAAATTATGCGGTTCGAGTGTTTCTAATCTGCAATCAGCCACTTCTCTTCACAGGGCAATTTCACACCCCCTGTATGTATTATCCCCCCTCCTGTCGCTCATGGTCTTCCTCTCCTGTGCTTGCTGCATGAGAAGCTGGATGCCTGCCATGATGTCACCGCCTTTCCCCGCTCTGCTCCGTGGCTAACATGGAGCAGGGCGGGTGAAGGAGCTGACGTTACCGCAAGAGGCGGGGCAGGCGTCCAGCTTCTCATGCAGCAAGCACAGGAGAGGGAGACCATGAGCGACAGGAGGGAGGATAATACATACAGGGGGTGTGAAATTGCCCTGTGAAGAGAAATGGCTCCAGCCATAAGACCACTCCTCTTTAGCTCCTCATTGTAAGTTTTTAAATTCAATTATCTTGCCTGCTGCATTCAGTGCTGCAATTAGATCAGCATTTATGGGGGGGGGGGTGACAGGCCCTCTTTAACTTCTTTAATACACACATGGTGTGAAAATGATAGAACATTCTGTAAATTTTGCACATAGAAACGTATGTGTATTAATAAATGTACTAACTAGAATGAATAGAGACATAAGTTCTGTGATAAAAAAATAAATACTTTAATGTAACAACAGATGTATACAAATGTAAGTAGAAAACCAACCATTTCTCTACATAATATCACATTCATGAGAAGAGTTGTGGTATTTGTCATGTGACATGACAGGAAAGCCTGTGGTGTGGTCTGTGCTATTTGTCACATCTCCGACATGATAACTGATAACACACAGCACAACATGATGTGGACTAAGAGCAGAACGATCCTTCCAGGTCTCCTACTGGTTACTTTTATTATAGGTGAGGAGGATTTTTATTAATGTATCCTGTGAATGTTAAACCGTGATTTAAGATTTCTATTGTATAGGATAGGCTCAGTATATTAGCACCATAGCCTTACAGCACTGGGATCCTGGATTCAAATCCCACTAATGACATCTGCAATGAGCTTGTATGTTCTCCCCGTCTTTGTGTTAGTGTACTTGGTTTATTTGCTCCAAAAGACATACTGATGGGAAATTTAGATTGCGAGCCCCAATGGGGACGGTGACGATAATGTCTATAAAGCACTCTATAAAGAACCCATTAATTCATGACTTATGCAATGCTTGCATTGAATTATACATAGTAATTTTTATTCTTTTTTCCAGATGTGCAGTCGGATTCTCAAGTGTCACAGGATCCTGATCTTCTCGTTACAGAGAACCAAGATGTCACCCTGAAATGTGCTCACAAAATATCAAATTATGATCGCCTGATCTGGTACAAGCACATCCCAGGACTTGGCTTAGAGATCTGTGCTCATGGTGTGTCCACAGTTTCTTACCTGATCCCAAGATACTCAATGACTATGGACAGAACGTCTCTCACCACCGAGCTTCATATATCAGGAGTGAAGGGGGAAGACACAGCTGTGTATTACTGTGCAGTGAGTGACACAGTGACACTGACACACCGCAGCTCTGTACAAGAATGGCAGGCATGGAACTAAATAAGGAACATGCCTCTGACTGTGATGCTCACCTGGATAAAGCTACAGTAAAATACAGTACAGTGCCCACTTCCCCCTCTCCACTACTCCCTAGGTGAAGCATTAATTTCATTGTGAAATAGTCAATAGTATCTAAGGGGAAAGGGTGTCCAGCCACACCTACAGGGGTTAAATTCAGGTGCCTGCGGTCAGTGACTTTCTCATTCTGTCGGGCCCACGGGGACGGGGGTACTCGGTACCGGACCGGGTTACTGCTGGGGAAGTCACGGGTGGTTCTGGTCCGGACCATGTCCCTGGCTCGACAATAAAAGGGGGATATTTACAGGGGATTGTCAGTCGTGACGCCACCCACTAAATGCGGCCAGTGATGGGGCCGCCGCTGCTGCAGAACCTCCGGGGATGATGGAATAGCAGCGTAGATGGAATAGTTCCAGTGGGTAGAACTGTGTTCCCCGGGGCAGTAAGGGTTAAAGTCTATGGTGTAGTGTGCAGGCAGGGTGCAATTCACTTACTAGCCAGATGCTGCAGAAACCTCTCCTCGGTGCTGCTGCCAACAGGCTGTGGCTCTGCAGGTGGAGGGCTTGCTGTAATCCTGTATGGAAGGAATGGCACCCAAGCAGATGAAAGCAGACAAGAGAGGCAGATTCAGGGTCTCCGTGTTTACTCTCAAAGTTCTCAGCGCAGCTTACGGTTCAGTTACAATTCAAGTACAGTTCTTACACGTCTCAGTTCAAGTACACGGGCTCACTTTCCCCTCCGGGGTTCCCTTAATCTCTGCAGCCAGGCCTCTCTCTCTGTGACCCCTCACGCTTTCTCTGTGTCATTTCCGGGCTGTTTACATTCTCTGGGTTCACTTGGTGTGTGTAACGCCGGACAGTATGGCAGTGACTCGGGCCCCTGTGGGTCCTCCTCGTCGTCACTGAGCTGCCTGTCCTTTGGGGTAGGGACCCTAACGTGTAGCTGTGGTCCCCCGTCGTGTTGTCTGAGGATCCGGGTAAAACTACGGTCCTCTCTAGAGCCGGCACTCTACTCAGCCAGCCTCCAGCAGTCCTCAAGTGTGAGGCTCTACCAGGCTCTTTCCCTCTGCGTCTCTCAGTATGGTAGGAGGGCTACTCCACCTGCAGTCGGTTGCTTTAGCTGTAGTTCCAGGGCCCGGGTATCACCGTCCCTCTCTTCCCTGCACACTGCTGGGGGTACTGGCTCCGGATAGGCTTTCTCTCTCCTCCGGCTCACACTGGCTCGGTACAGATTCTGCGCTCCTTACACCCCACTTTGCCATAACGTGTGCTTCTTTCTGCTGATCAGCTTAGCTCAACCTTCTGCTGTCCTCTGGCCTGTACCGTGTTCCTCAACCTGCTGCTGGTCTCTGTCTTTGCTGCTCGGCTCACTCCGGCCTACTGAACTCCTTCCTCCTCCCCCACCACTTTTTCTACTGTCAAGTCACCTGAGTACGTGTGTGCCCAACCCACTCCTTTAAATACAACCACCCCTCGCTTGCCTAGAGTCTCCAATCTCAGGGTTGGATGCTACCATCTACTGCACGGTTGTGTGGGCTGTGAGGGTGTTGATGTGCAACAATTGTCCTACCTGCCTGGCTGCAGTTCCCTTTTGTGGCCTCCTGGATGCAGGGGTGCCACAATTCCCTCCTTGGGATGCCCAGAAGCTTTTGTGTCTGCAGTGATGTCTGATCCAATCTCCATCTCCCTGTGTCTCCAGCCAAAGATACTAGTCAATCGCCTAAGTGTGAGCTTGAGTTCCTCTGTCACTTTGATGCCCACCTGGCTAAAGCTAGAGTAAAATACAGTGTAGTGCCCACTTCCCCCTTTCCAGCACTTCTCAGGTGAAGCTTTAATTTGGTTGCCAATTAGCCAATAGGATCTAAAGGGGAAAGGGCGTCCCGCCACACCTATAAGGGTTAAATTCAGGTGCCCGGGGTCAGTGAATTTTTCTTTCCCTCCTGCTTACCCCTGGAAGCTTTTGTGCTGGTCTGGACCCAAACTTTACCAAACCTCATTGGTAGACACTGATTGGGCAGTTTGGATCTCCACCCACACCCATCCAGTCAAAAATAAAGCACTTCTGAGAGAGGGAGTTTTGTATTTTTTTTTCTTTTTTGGTAATACTACATTTGATAATACTGATTTTACTAACAGTGTGAGCCTTTCAAACACTGCGAATGGCTTGCTTGAGTGTTTTCCATGCGTAAAGCACCCGAACTCCAAACACAAACACTGATTGTTTTTGTAAAGTCTTTATTTTGTATGAGCACCAAATTTTAAAGCTCAGTTCGGTCATCCCTTGTGATGAGCAGAACCATGGATGTTTAAATTTGCAGGATTCGGCCGGACTTTAACCCCTTCACCCTCGAACCTGTTTTGACCCTAATAACCAGGCCATTTTTTGCAATTCTGCAAATTTGCAACACTTTATGAGGTTATAACTATGGAACACTTCAACAGATCCCAGTGATTCTGAGATAGTTTTTAGTGACATATTGGACTTCATGTTAGTGATAAACGTAGGTTGATAATTTTTGCATTTATTTGTAAAAAATTCGGAATATTGGTGACAATGTTGTAAATTTCACAAAAAAATTCAAATTTTGAAATTTTATGCTGTTAAACCAGAGAGTTATGTCACGCAAAATAGTTAATAAATAACATTTCCCACATGTCTACATCAGCACAATTTTGGAAGCAATTTTTTTTGTTGTTAGGGAGTTATAAGGGATCGAAGATTATCAGCAATTTCTCATTTTTCCAACAAAATTTACAAAGCAACTTTTTTTAGGGAGCAGGTGCTTCACAGAAACTAAAGCAATATGGAAGGAAAAAATGAAAATGTTCCTTTTTTCAACAAAGATGTTATTTTAACTCAAATATTGCATTTTCACAAGGGCCACAGGATAAAATGGACCCTAAAATGTGTTGATCAATTTCTCCTGAGTATGCCGATACCCCATATGTGGTGAAAAACTACTGTTTGGTCACACGGTAGGGCTCGGAAGGTAAGGAACATCATTTGACTTTTTGAATGAAGAATTTGCTGGAATCATTAGCAGACACCATGTCGCGTTTGGAGAGCCCCTGTGTGCCTAAACAGTGGAAACCCCCCCACAAGTGACCCAATTTTGGAAACTAGACCCCCAAAGGAATCTATTGAGATGGGCAATAAGCAATGTGAATGGAGGGCTCTGAAGGGAGGGAGAAGACATTTTGGAATGCAGGTTTTGATGGAATTGTAAGTGGGGGTCATGTCACATTTAGAGAACCCCTGCTGGGCCTAAACAGTGGAGCTTCCCCACAAGTGACCACATTTTGGAAACTAGACCCACAAGGAATTTATTCGGATGTGTGGTGAGCACCTTGAATCCCCAGGTGCTTCACACATTTTTATATCATTGAGCTGTGAAAATGAAAACATGGAGGCTAAAAGAACAGTTTTGTGGGGAAAAAAAAGGATTTTTCATTTTCATACAGGCAACATGATAAAACGGACTCCATAATATGTTGTCGATTTCTCCTGTGAATGCTGATACTTCATATGTGATGGAAAAACAATTTTTTGAAATCGTAAGGGAAAAAGTGACATTTTTTAGCTGGTACCTGGTATGTCAATTTTAGGCTATGTGCCGTCGCTGCGGGTTTCTTGCGATTTTCCCACATTTTTTCCATCATATTTTTTGACTATTCCGCAGTACAGTACCTTACCTGCAAAGTGTATGGGAAATTAGAAGTCTTGTGCCAACGCTGTGGATTTTCCTGTGGTGGAAGTATCACGCATTTTCCTGCAGCATGTCAATTCTTTCAATGTATTTTTCACCTCTAAAACTCAATGTTAGCTCCAAAATACTGATCAAATACACAGTATTGTTCACACTGTGAATATTTGTTGTGTATTTAGCAGAGATTTTGTACTGATGACGTCGGGCTCCGCTGTATTTTTGGTCACCAGCGCAGCTACTACAGGCAGGTACAGGCTGGCAGCCAATCCTAGCTGCCTAATTTTACATACCGTATATACTCGTGTATAAGCCGACCCGTGTATAAGCCGACCCCCCTACTTTTGCCCCAAAAATCTGGAAAAACCTATTGACTCGTGTATAAGCCGAGGGTGGACCCCAGCACAGGTATACAGCCCCCAGCAGTGTGGTATACAGGCCCCCCCCCCCAGTGGTATACAGGCCTCCCCAGTGGTAGTATACAGCAGCCCTAGTGGTAGTATACAGCAGCCCCAATGGTAGTATATAGCATCCCCAGCAGCCCCAGTGGTAGTATACAGCAGCCGCAGTGGTAGTATATAGCAGCCCCAGTGGTAGTATATAGCAGCCCCAGCAGTAGTATACAGCAGCCCCAGTGGTAGTATATAGCAGCCCCAGTGGTAGTATATAGCAGCCCCAGTGGTAGTATACAGCAGCCCCAGTGGTAGTATACAGCAGCCCCAGTGGTAGTATATAGCAGCCCCAGTGGTAGTATATAGCAGCCCCAGTGGTAGTATACAGCAGCCCCAGTGGTAGATTATAGCAGCCACAGTGGTAGTATACAGCAGCCCCAGTGGTAGTATATAGCAGCCCCAGTGGTAGTATATAGCAGCCCCAGCGGTAGTATACAGCAGCCCCAGTGGTAGTATATAGCAGCCCCAGTGGTAGTATACAGCAGCCCCAGTGGTAGTATATAGCAGCCCCAGTGGTAGTATATAGCAGCCCCAGTGGTAGTATATAGCAGCCCCAGTGGTAGTATATAGCAGCCCCAGTGGTAGTATACAGCAGCCCCAGTGGTAGTATACAGGAGCCCCAGCAGCCCCAGTGGTAGTATACAGGAGCCCCAGCAGCCCCAGTGGTATATACAGCAGCCCCAGTGGTATATACAGCAGCCCCAGTGGTATACAGGCCTCAGCAGTATATACAGCAGCCCCCAGGGGTTATACAGCACCCCCCAGGGGTTATACAGCACCCCCCAGGGGTTATACAGCGGCCCCCTGGGGGGTACCCAGCAGCCCCCAGGGGGTACCCAGCAGCCCCCTGGGGGTACCAACAGCCCCCTGGGGGTACCAACAGCCTCCAGGGGTACCCAGCAGCCCCCTGGGGGTACCAACAGCCCCCTGGGGGTACCAACAGCCCCCTGGGGGTACCAACAGCCCCCAGGGGGTACCAACATCCCCCTGGGGGTACCAACAGCCCCCAGGGGGTACGCAGCAGCCCCCTAGGGGTACCAACAGCCCCCTGGGGGTACCAACAGCCCCCAGGGGGTACCCAGCAGCCCCCTGGGGGTACCAACATCCCCCTGGGGGTACCAACAGCCCCCAGGGGGTACCCAGCAGCCCCCTGGGGGTACCAACAGCCCCCAGGGGGTACCCAGCAGCCCCCTGGGAGTACCAACAGCCCCCTGGGGGTAGCAACAGCCCCCAGAGGGTACCCAGCAGCCCCCTGGGGGTACCAACAGCCCCCAGGGGGTACCAACAGCCCCCACAAGCTGGCACTGTCCCCCCTTGTAAGGGCCCCCCCCCCCCGCTACTTATACATTACCATTCCGGTTTTCTGATCAGCGCGGCTCCTCCGTGCTGCGTCTTCATCCTCCCGCGCTGGCTGCATCCGGGTTCTCCAGCGGTCGCGCGATGACGTCACATCGCTGCGACAGCCGGAGATCACGGATGGAGCCAGCGAGGACGGGAGGATGAAGAAGCACCGAGGAGCGGCGCCGATCAGAACACCGGGCTGGTAATGTATAAGCACCGGGGGGGGGGCCCTTACAAGGGGGGACAGTGCCAGCTTTTGGGGGGCTATATGAACTGCATCCCCCTGCCGCTGATTGACAGGGGGATGCAGTGCATATTTAATGAGCGGCCCCACGTGACGGGGCCGCTCATACAGCAGCCCCCCCCCCGCCTCCTCCAGCCTCCACAGCCCCCACCACACAGCCCCCACCACACGGGTCTACCGTATAGACCCGTGTATAAGCCGAGGGGGGGACTTTTCAGCCCAAATTTTGGGCTGAAAAACTCGGCTTATACACGAGTATATACGGTAGCTGGTAAACAAACATAGCTGATAAACGCTTTTTTTTTAAATTATTTATAGAAAAATGTTAAAAAAAAAGGATGTGGGGCTTCACTGTATTTTTGGTTTGCCAGGTACAACCAGGCAGTTATGGGCTGCCACCCACTGCCAGCTACCTAGTTGTACCTGGCTGGCAACCAAAAATGCAGCAAATCCCAACCTTGTTTTTATTATTTCAATAAATAATTAAAAAAAAAAAAGTTACATGAGGCTTCGGCATATTATTGGTTGCCAGCCAGGTACACCTAGGCAGCTGCGAGCTGAAATTCTCAGCGTGGAGTGGCTCAAGAGTTCTGGGCCTACCACGCTGCGAATTGCAGCCTGCAGCTGCCCAGAAAATGGCGCATTCATTGAAGTGACATTTTCTGGCACTGTACCCAAACTATTCTTGCTGCTGTGTAGCTGTGGCAGACTGGGAAATATAGGGTTACTGCAACAACACACAGAGAAAAATACTTTTATCAAAACAAAAAACACAAACTCCATCTTTATTACCCCCACATACCCTCTGAGGTAATCCATTCTGATGGTTGCACGTTGCTCAATCACCTTCAGAGACTGAAGCAAGGTAACAAAGGTCCTCTTTCTGCAGTCTCTGGATTCACAACTTATGCTGCACTGTATGACAATGATCTGCCATACAGTGCACTTGCAATCAGGGTGACCCTAGAGACTGCAAGAAGAGGACCCTTGCTGCAGTCTCTGGGCACACACTGATTGCAGGTGCAGTGTATACCAGCTCATTTCCATACAGTGCACCATCAGTGCGAGCCCATATACTGCAGGAAGAGGACAATTGATCCTTTGCTGCAGTCTATGGACACACGCTGATTGCAGGTGCACTGTATGGCAATATTCATACAGTGCACTGGTCAGTCGTACAGACCCAAGACCCAGAAATCACATGATCTGAGGCTTGGGTCAGGTGACCAGAAGTCTCCATGGCAGCATCAGGTTGCCATGGCAACGTTGGGTCACTATGGCGATGATCTGCTCATTGCATTTACATTGCGGTGGACTGACCAGTGCAGGGAGACAGGTGAGAGCACATGCTCCCTCTCTTCAGACCCTAAGTGCTGAGATCAGTAAGATCACAGCACTTAGGGGATGACACAGGGTCAGTGATCATACAGATCATTGTCCCTGCCTGTCACATTGCTCCTCCTCAGCTCCTCAGACTGATCTCCTCCATGAAGGGGATGGGGCTGAGGAGGAACAAGATGCAGTGCGGGCATGGATGGCAAAGGCGGGTGCAGACACAGGCAAGCATGGGCAGCACAGGAGGGCGTAGACACGGGTAAGCGCAGACACAGGCAGGCACGGGCAAGTGCAGACATGGGCAAGTGCAGGCACAGACACAGGCAGGGATGGACACAACCTGCAAGGATGGGAGCAGCGGCATGGGCATGGCGGGCACAGGTAGTTGGTGGGAGTGATCACTCCCAGCAATGCTGGAGGAGGCGATACTATCACCTTTAGCGTTCCAGCCTATGGAAGAGGCTATGACAGCCCCAACCATAGCCTGGTCATTACAATCAAAATTGAACAGCCAATTCCGGCGATCGTGGGTGTGGGGTGGAGAATCCACCCCCTGGGGGGATGAGCTAGACATTCTGTATATAGAATCACATGACAGGATGTCACAGCTTCATATCAGTTACTGCGGCCAGAGTGCCACATTTACTCCAGTATGAACCCATATTCATTTTGTTCAGAATGGCTCGGCTTTTTGGACATGCAGGATCGTCCTTGGTCTGGAAGGGGTTAAAAATAATTTGGATTTAAAACTGTATTTGACCCAAACCGAACCAGACACCAAACCCCATACCAGTCAATGGTAGGGATGAGTGAATTGGACTTTAAAGCTCAGTGTTCTTACCATAGAAAGAGTTTCCAACATTTTTCAGTGTTCGGGTTGGATGTTTGGGTGCTATACAGGGCCGTATTTCCCATTAGGCACCCGTAGGCACATGTTATGACTAATTTTTATATTTTTTGGGCTCCAGCACTCACTACCACCTACTTAGCTATTTATAATAATGAAATTTACTTGTTTTATTTAATCTAGAGCAGTTTATTTCATTAACAATAAAATACATTTTTCGGTATAAAAACATAAAATCATAAAACATTTATTTATATAAAATTTTCTCTCGATTTTTTATCTTCTGGTGCCACCTGTATGGATTTCTGCCTTAATCTTGTGTATTCTTACTTATGCGCTAGATTGAAGCAAACATATAGGACAATATATTATTCTCTGTGTGTACATTGCTTTGATTATTATCTCTACTTTTTACTGTATTTGGTCACTTACATGATTAAACCGATCATACACCTTCCATCTATGTTGCGCCTTCTTCTACACCCGAAATTCTGTTTTCCCTGTCTCTATTTGGAAACAACAATGTTTTCTTTATTATTTAAGATTAGTTAGAAGTATAGTTTTGTGCTTAACCTTATTTTACCCTATTCACTGGTGTTTTTTTTTAGATCTTGGCGTTCCTGTTCACACTTGGCACATTTCAGTCCCCAGTTGTTGTTCAATTTCTATCTTCGGTGTTTACTCCTCCATAGGGAAAACAGAATTTCGGGTGTAGAAGAAGGCGCAACGTAGATGGAAGGTGTATGATCGGTTTAATCATGTAAGTGACCAAATACAGTAAAAAGTAGAGATAATAATCAAAGCAATATACACACAGAGAATAAATGTTTTATGATTTTATGTTTTTGTTTTTATACTGAAAAATGTATTTTATTGTTAATGAAATAAACTGCTCTAGATTAGTGATGGGCGAGTCCTAAATTACTCGGAATCGCTTGACTCTAGCGAGTCCGAGCCCGGGACTCGCTACTCGTTGCGAGTCTAGCGAGTCCAATGTTAATGAATGGGGAAGCGAGTAATAGCGAGTAGTGTGCGATTTACAAATCGCAGATGTGTCTCGGAAGCTTCAGCCTGAAGCAATCCTAGTTTTGTCAGAGACTCTGACAAAACTAAGATTGGCATTGACTTGCATTGGACTCGTTTACTGTGCAATTAATCGCTGGGAAACTCGCACAGTAAGGAGTCAGGCTGTCTGCCCTTCTGTGCTGGCTACCGCAGCTCCAGGGTCCTAGAGCCCGGCTGCTCTTCCTGTGTGTAGCAGAGCTGAGATTGTTCTCAGTCTGCTCATCCCTGTGCATAGACATCTATATCTATGCACAGGGGATGTAGCAGAGAGGACATCGCGTTTTGGACTACGTCGGAAGGAAGAGGATTTTTTTAATTAAAGATGGAGTCCCTAATGGCTTTTTTTTTTTATTTCTAATAAAAAATTTTCTCTGCGTTGTTTTTTTTAAAACAATTTAATAGAAATTCATGGCGGTCATGTCTAATATTGGCGTGACCGCCATAAATTTTGGGCTTAGGGCCAGCTGATAATACAAAGCTGGCCCTAACCTCTTTATTACCCAGCGTGCCACCGCCACCAGGGCCGCTGGAAGAGCAGGGTTCAGCGCCAGAAGAAGGCGCTTCAATGAACACGCCATCTTCTGGGGTGGCTGCGGGCTGCAATTTGCAGCGGGGGGTGCCCAGAAAGCTTGGGCATCCCTGCGCTGCGGATTCCAGCCCCCAGCTGCTTAGCTGTACCTGGCTAGACATAGAAATTGCGCGGAGCCCCACGCATTTTTTTTTTATTATTTCATGGAATTCATGAAATAATAAAAAAAAGGGCTCCCCTATATTCTTGTGTCTGGCCAGGTGCAAATAGGCACCTGGGGATTGGGGGCAGCCCGTCGCTGCCTGCTGGATCCGGCTGGTTCCAGAAATATGGTGAAGCCCATGTAATTTTTTTTCTGAAAAATCAATAAAACAATCCTAAAAAAGGGACTGCATCTTTATTAACCCCTCGCCCATGGTCCAGGGGTTAATAAAGATGCAGTCCCTTTTATTTACATTGTTTTATGGATTTGTCAGAAAAAAATTTCACGTGGGCTTCGCCGTATTTCTGGAACCAGCCGGATCCAGCAGGCAGCGACGGGCTGCCCCCAACCTCCAGGTGCCTATTTGTACCTGGCCGGACACAAGAATATAGGGGAGCCCTTTTTTTTAATTATTTCATGAATTTCATGAAATAATTTAAAAAAAATGCGTGGGGCTCCGCGCAATTTCTATGTCTAGCCAGGTACAGCTAAGCAGCTGCTGGCTGGAATCCACAGCGCAGGGATGCCCAAGCTTTCTGGGCACCCCCCGCTGCAAATTGCAGCCCGTAGCCGCCCCAGAAGATGGCGCGTTCATTGAAGCGCCATCCTCTGGTGCTGAACCCCGCTCTTCCAGCGGCCCTGGTGGCGGTGGCACGCTGGGTAATAAAGGGGTTAATACCAACTTTGTTATACAAGCTGGTATTAAGCCCAAGATTCTTAATGTCAGGCCACGTTTGACCCGGCCACTAAGAATCTCCAATAAAGGGTTAAAAAAACACAACATAGAGAAAATTTTTTATTAGAAATAAAAAAAAAAAGCCATTAGGGACTCCATCTTTAATTAAAAAAATCCTCTTCCGTCCGACGTAGTCCAAAACGCACTGCCCTCTCTGCTACATCCCCTGTGCATAGATATAGATGTCTATGCACAGGGAATGAGCAGACTAAGAACAATCTCAGCTCTGCTACATCATCTCTGTGAGCAGGCGGGCTCTAGGACCCTGGAGCTGCGGCAGCCTGCACAGAGCAGACAGCTGGACTCGGCTCGCAAAGTAACAGCAGTTAGGCTACTTTCACATTACGATTTCTCTAAATCCGATGCTGTCCGATGAAAATCGGACAGCATCGGATCCAAACTGATCTCTGCAATCGGATGCCAAATAGGCATCCGAATCCTACTTTTTGCAGGATAAGTTTGGGCTGTCACGTAGCTCCCCCTCCTCTCTCCCTCCTGTCATCTTGCTGTCTCCCTGCTGTCCCCCTGTTTTGCCCTAGTGTCCCCCTACTCTCTCCCTACTGTCCCCTCTCATGTCCCCTTTCATATCCCCTCTCATGTCCCCTCTTGTCCCCTTTCATATCCCCTCTCATGTCCCCTCTTGTCCCCTTTCATATCCCCTCTCATGTCCCCTCTTGTCCCCTTTCATATCCCCTCTCATGTCCCCTCTTGTCCCCTTTCATATCCCCTCTCATGTCCCTCTTGTCCCCTTTCATATCCCCTCTCATGTCCTCTCCTGTCCCCCCTCATGTCACCTCAACATAACAAATCTTTATTCTCACCTTCCATCGCTCCCTCGGCGTCTCCATCAGCCTCCGATCGGGTGTGCAGGACCTGTGATGACGTCAGAAGCGTCAGCAGTTACCGCGGTAGCCGGTCATGTGACCCGATCAGCTGATCAGGTTCTGACATCATCACAGGTCCTGTTACCAAGCGGCTGCAGCTGGAGACGCCGAGGGAGCGCTGGAAGGTGAGAATAAAGATTTTCTTTATTTTAAACACTTGATTTAACTTATATTTAACTTCTGCAATGTATGTATATACATTGCAGAAGTTAAATTAGGCGGCACACAATAGGTTTAGTGCACTGAGCATGTACTGAGCATGCTCAGTACACTAAAATCGGGTCCGAGGAGACATCAGATGTTTCCTCGGACCCAGCTCCATAGGGCCCCATGTTAAAGGGATCGGGTCGGATCGGATGTGCACTAAATGCCATCCGACTTGGTCCGATCCTATTTTGTCCGATGTTATTTTGGGTGCAAAAATCGGCGCAGGATCCGATTTTTGCACCGATAAAAACACCGGACAGAATCGGATCGGACCAAATCGGATGGCATTTAGTGCACATCCGATTCGGTCCGATGCCCATAGGGCTGCATGGGGCCAAATTCGGATCCGATGCTGTCCGATTTTTATCGGACAGCATCGGATTTAGAAAAATCGTAGTGTGAAACCAGCCTTACTCTGCGAGTTTCCCAGTGATTACTCGCACAGTAATCAGACCAATGCAAGTCAATGGCAATCCTAGTTTTTTCAGAGTCTCTGACAAAACTGGGATTGATATTGATTTGCATTGGACTCATTGCTGTGCGAGTAATCGCTGGGAAACTCGCAGAGTACCGAGTCCTGCGAGTCCCTTACTACTCGCCGAGTAACGAGTCCTAGCGAGTAGACTCGCCCATCCCTACTCTAGATGAAATAAAACAAATGAAATAAATTATGAAATAAACATCATTATTATAAATAGTTAAGTAGGTGGTAGTGAGCACTGGAGCCCAAAAAATATATAAATGTAGTCATAACACTACAACAATAGAGATAGACTGCACAGGCAATCTCTAGGACCCTACAGCAGCATAACACAAAGATCAATAGCCAGGTTGATCTTTCCATAGCTAGCTCCGGTGCCTACATGCAAATATAAAAAAAGAATACCCGTAGGCACGTGCCTAGGACACCTGGTGTCAAGGGGGCGGCACCAGGGGCAAGTTAAAAAAATGTTTGTTTTTTTTAGATCCTCCTCCCTCCTCCAAACTCTTTATTAAATCCGGAGTGTTTTTGGGGGAGGGAGGGGGCCCAGGGGCGCACCATTCATTTGCAATCGTGCCTTTAAGGCACGATTGTAAATTAACTTGCGCGCCCCTGCACTTCCGGGTTCAGTGGAGTCCATTAGACTCCCCGCCCTGACATTCGGCCGCGCGCTGCTGCAGCGTCACAGCACTCAGCAGCAGGTGATGAGTCATCATCACACTGCCGAGCAGTAGCATCTGCAGAGCGAGGGAGAGAAGAAGACCTCGTCGCTGGATCTGCTGGGAGCGGAGAGTAGGTAAGGCGCTTTAGAGCCAAAGATATCTCTGAAGAAGAGGATGGGCAGGGGGCTGAGGGGGAGAGCAGCATGGAGAAAAGGGGGCTAGGGAACAACCAGGCTATGACATGAGGAAGGGGGGGAACAAGCAGACTGTGACATGGGGGAGGGGAGAACGAGCAGACTGTGACATGGGGGAGGGGGATGAGCAGACTGTGACATGGGGGAAGTGGGGAACGAGCAGACTGTGACATGGGGAGGGGGGGGAACAAGCAGACTGTGTCATGGGGGAGGGGGGAACGAGCAGGCTGTGACAAGGGGGATGGGGGGAACGAGCAGACTGTGACATGGGGGAGGGGGGAACGAGCAGACTGTGACATGGGGGAGGGAGGGAACGAGCAGACTGTGACATGTGGGAGGGGGGGAACAAGCAGACTGTGACATGGGGAGGGGGGGAACGAGCAGACTGTGACATGTGGGAGGGGGGAACGAGCAGACTGTGACATGGGGGAGGGGGGGGATGAGCAGACTGTGACATAAAAGGTGGGGGAATGAGCAGGCTAGATCATATGAGAGGGGGGACTGAGCAGGCTAGATTATATGAGGGGAGAATGAGCAGACTAGATCATATGGGAGGGGGGCAAACGAGCAGACTGCGACATATGGGAGAGGAGGGGAACCAGAAGCCTGGGTTATATGGGGGAGGTTGTCAGGGTGCCTGATGCCTGGTGCCAGGATGCCTGGTGCAGCTGGGTAACTGGTGCTATCTGGTGCCGGAGACCGGAGCCACAGGGGAAGAAGCTGCTGGAGACTGGGAGCCGCAGAGGAAGAAGTTGCCGAGTGCCTCGTGCCGGAGACGGCGAGCCACAGAGGAAGAGGTTGCGGGGTACATTGTGCTGGTGACCGGGAGCCACAGAGGATGAAGCTGCTGAGTACCTGGTGCCGGAAACTGGGAGCCGCAGAGGAAGAAGCTACCGGGTACCTTGTGCCGGAGACCGTAAGCTGCAGAGGAAGAAGCTGCCGGGTGCCTGATACCAGAGACCAGGAGCCAGAGAGGAAGAAGCTGCCAGGTATAGGGTACCTGGTGCCGGAGACAAGGAGCCACAGAGGAAGAAGCTGCCTGGTGCCGGGTACCTGGTGTCGTAGACCAGGAGCCACAGAGGAAGAAGCTGCTGGGTGCCTGGTGCTGGGTGCAGGAGACCGGTAGCCGCAGAGGAAGAAGCTGTCGGGATCTGGGATCAGGAGTCTGGAGTCAGGTAAGGCGCTGTTACAGCCAAAGATAGCAGCCTGGGGGGACAGAATAGGATAGATGGATGGAAGAATGGGGCGGCCTGGAAGAGGGGGCAGAATGGGATGGATGGATGAATGGATGGGGCGGCCTGGAAGAGGGGGCAGAATGAGATGGATGGATGGATGGGGTGGCCTGGAAGAGGGGGCAGAATGGGATGATGGATGGGTCAGCCTGGAAGAGGGAGCAGAATGTGATGGATGGATGGGGCAGCCTGGAAAAGGAGGCAGAATGGGATGGATGGATGGAATGGCCTGGAAGAGGGGGCAGAAGATGGATGGATGGGGGAGAAGGTACATGGATGGATGGTCTGATGGGGAGAAGGTACATGGATGGTTTAGTGGATGGGGGAGAAGGTACATGGATGGATGGAGGGATAGAGGGAGAAGGTGCATGGATGGATGGGGAGAAGAAGCTATATGGAACGTGGGGGGGAAAAGCTACATAGAATGTGGAGGAGAAGCTGCAAGGATGGGGGAGAAGTTATATGGATCATGGGGGGGAAGCTACATGTATGAGGGATGAGGAGAGGCTGCGTGGAATATGGGAGGGGAGAGGCTGCATGGAACATGGGAGGGGAGAGGCTGCGTGGAATATGGGAGGGGGATGGGGAGAAGGATGAGCTGCATGAGACATATAGGGGGAGGATAAGAAATATGGGATTCAGGGGAATGGTTGTGAGGCTGAGCTGCATGGAACATATGGATGGAGGATGAGCTGCATGGAACATATGGGGGGTGAACAGTATGGAACATGTGGGAGGAGGATGAGCAGCATGAGACATTTAATCTGCATACACATTTATATAGGGAACATACTGTAATGGTGATGTATTGTCGGTGGTTCTGATTATGTATTACTGTATTGCCAGTGGTTCTGGTGATGTACTGACAGCAGGGCTGTATTTCCCATTAGGCACCCGTAGCCACGTGCCTAGGGCACCTGGTGTCAAGGGGGCGGCACCAGGGGCAAGTTAAAAAAATGTTTTTTTGTTTTTTTTTAAATCCTCCTCCCTCCTCCAAACTCTTTATTAAATCTGGAGTGTTTTTGGAGGAGGGAGTGGGCCCGGGGGCGCAGCATTTATTTGCAATTGTGCCTTTAATTAATAACAAATAAACGCACATGCCCCTGCACTTCCGGGATCAGTGGAGTGCATTAGACCATCCGCCCCAACATCCGGCCGTGCGCTGCTGCAGCGTCATAGCGCTCAGCAGCAGGTCATGAGTCATCACCACACTGCCGGGCAGCAGTGTCTGCAGAGCACGGAAGAGGAGAAGACCTCGTCGCTGGATCTGCTGGGAGCGGGGAGCAGGTAAGGTGCTTTAGAGCCGAAGATATCTCTGAATAAGAGGAGGGGGCGGGGGGTCAAGGGGGAGAACAGCATGGAGGAGAGGGGGCTAGGGAACGAGCAGGCTATGACACGGGGGAGGGGGATATGAGCAGACTGTAACATGGGGGAGGGGGGGAACGAGCAGACTGTGACATGTGGGGGGGGGGGAATGAGCAGACTGTGACATGGGATAAAGGGGGGAATGAGCAGACTGTGACATGGGGAGGGGGGGAACGAGCAGACTGTGATATGGGGGGAGGGGGGAACGAGCAGACTGTGCCATGGGGGAGGGGGGAACGAGCAGACTGTGACATGGGGGAGGGGGCGAATGAGCAGACTGTGGCATGGGGGAGGTCGGGAACGAGCAGACTGTGACATGGGGGAGGGGGGGAATGAGCAGACTGTGACATGGGGGAGGGGGGGAACGAGCAGACTGTGACATAGGGGAGGGGGGGAACGAGCAGACCTTGACATGGGGCAGGGGGGAAAGAGCAGACTGTGACATGGGGGAGGGGGGGGGGGAACGAGCAGACTGTGACATGAAGGGGGGGAATGAGCAGGCTAGATCATATCGGAAGGGGGGAACGAGCACGATAGATCATATGGGAGGGGGGGAATGAGCAGACTAGATCATATGGGAGGGGGGGAACGAGCAGGCTAGATCATATGGGGGAGGGGGGCAAATGAGCAGACTGCGACATATGGGAGAGGAGGGGAACCAGCAGCCTGGGTTATATGGGGTGGTTGCCAGGGTGCCTGATGCCTGGTGCCAGAATGCCTGGTGCAGCTGTGTAACTGGTGCTGCCTGGTGCCAGAGACAGGAGCCACAGAGGAAGAAGCTGCTGGAGACTGGGAGCCGCAGAGGAAGAAGTTGCCGAGTGCCTCGTGCCAGAGACGGGGAGCCACAGAGGAAGAAGCTGCTGGGTACCTGGTGCCAGAGACCAGGAGCCACAGAGGAAGAAGCTACCGGGTACCTGGTGCCGGAGACCGTAAGCCGCAGAGGAAGAAGCTGCTGGGTGCCTGGAGCTGGAGACCGGAGCCACAGAGGAAGAAGCTGCCAGGTGTCGTGTACCTGGTGCCGGAGACCAGGAGCCACAGAGGAAGAAGCTGCCTGGTGCGGGGTACCTGGTGTCATAGACCAGGAGTCACATAAGAATAAGCTGCTGGGTGCCTGGTGCTGGGGACCAGGAGTCGCAGAGAAAGAAGCTGTCGGGTTCTGGGATCAGGAGATAGCAGTCTGGGGGGGGAAAGAACAGGATAGATAAATGGATGGATGGGGCGGCGTGGAACAGGGGGCAGAATGGGATGGATGGATGGATGGGGTGGCCTGGAAGAGGGAGCAGAATGGAATGGATGGATGGATGGGGTGGCCTGGAAGAGGGGGCAGAATGGGATGGATGGGGCGGCCTGGAAGAGGGAGCAGAATGGGATGGATGGGACAGCCTGGAAGAGTTGGCAGAAGATGGATGGGGGAGAAGGTACATGGATGGATGGTCTGATGGGGAGAAGGTACATGAATGGTTTGGTGGATGGGGGAGAAGATACATGGATGGATGGGGGATAGAGGGAGAAGGTACATGGATGGAAGGGGAGGAGAAGCTACATGGAACATGGGGGGAAAATCTTTTTGCTTTTTGTACGTAGAACGTGGGGGAGAAGCTGCAAGGATGGGGAGAAGTTATATGGTTCATGGAGGGGAAGCTACAGGGATGAGGAGAGGCTGCGTGGAACATGGGAGGGGAGAGGCTGCATGGAACATGGGAGGGGAGAGGCTGCATGGAATATGGGACATCGATGATTTCATTGTTTATGTGTGAGTGATTTCATTACATGGAGTGTGTTAAGCAGCCTGTAATATAGTGGACTGAATAGTATAGAGTTTCATATGTATTGTGATAGTGTATAATGTAGTGAAATATTTAGCATTTAAGAATGTAAATGATAGAAATAACGCCATCTAGTGGCTGGTTGAGATAGAGTCTGTAGCAGTAGATGTTAGTAAGGATAAGAAATAGTTAAACTGGGGGATTAGCACACAGATGGAGTGGCCAGTGGCCAGTTGGAACAGAGGAGAAACTCAATTTTAGATCAGTTGTAAGGACACTTGAGAAGGAAAGACATATCCTGGTGGTACTGGTGTGCTGGGAGTACAAAAGCAGCAAGAACTTGCAAAAGGGAACTTATTTGAGGTGAGAGTGATCACAGATTTGGGCAAATTGGAGTGTACCTGAAGGGAGAGAAAGGCACAGAACTGAGTCTGTCCAGGGTTCCTCAGGCTTGGGGTACCCAGTGAAGTGAGGGCGCTGCCAGGTGGAAGACATAGAGAAGAGAGAGCAGCTCTGTGAGCATGGTTGAAAGGGATCACCATCTGAGGCAATGGACCAGAAACTCAGGGAAATATATTGACCCATGGTTTCTGGTGCCATAGAAAAGAAGGGCTAATTTCACTTGCCGACCAGTAAACCGTTCAAAAGAAATGTGCAGTTGCCACAGTAACCGTTATGTTTGTGCCTCTGTGCTGTGCAGAAGACAAAATTAATTGTGCTGCCTGCTGCATTCTGTTCACAAGTGTTGTGCCCAGTAAAGACTGCCTTGTTGTTAAGAACATGTCTGTCATCTTTATCTGTATTTTCTATTGAAAAAATGCAACAGGACTGGCCTGAAGGTACTTAAAGAAACAACACCAGCACACACACAAAACGAGAACTCTCATTTAAAAACAGTGTGCCAGGGTGCAGAACTTTCCTTGCAAGTTCATGGTTACCTCCCTGATCAACAAGCCCTAGATTGGGAATGTTCAGGTCTCTATGAGACCTGCACATTACCATTCCAATAAGTAAATGGTTAAAAAACACAGACAGAGCAAAATCCTTTTTTTTGCTTTTAAATAAAACAAAGACATCCCTCTTTTACCCATTTATTAATCCCAAACTTACCCAGCTCTTACGGTAAATCCACATCACGATTTCCCAGAAAGCTCCCATGGCTATGTAACATTGCTGTGAGCGAAGATATTACAGTGTCTGCTCACCGCAAGCAGCACTAACACTGACTGCACCAAGAGTCACAGTTCTGAATGTGGTGATGTCAGAGTCGAGTTCATCTCAGGTCTTAGCTGGCGCGGCTCAAGTGTGACCACAGATGAACACTCTGATGTCACCACTCTCACATCTGCGGATCTTAGATCAGTGTTCGTGCACTGCTTGTGGTAAGCAGACACTGTAATGTCTCTGCTCATCGCAATGCAGCAGATATGTGGCTAATTTGAGGGACATGATGCTGTGGATTTACTACCAGAGCTGAGTATGTTTGGGGTTAATAAATGGGTAAACGAAGTTTGTATTTGTGTTTTATTTCAAATAAAGGATTTTTCTCTTTGTGTTTTTTTAACTCGTTACTTATAGGATTGCTAATGTGCAGGCCTCATAGAGACCTGAACATTACCAATCTAGGGCTTGGAGAGACCAGAAAATCAATTCTCAGATGTCATTAACCCCTTGTATAAACCTGATTGCCCCTCCACACCACCATTTTTTAAATTAATTATTGAATAATTAAAAAAAAACCTGTGTGGAATCCTGGTGTTTGGTACTTAGTGAATATAAAGCGCACAGTTGGGGGTTGGAGGGCGCAGCTGTCCTCTTTATCTGCATTAAGTATCAATATACAGGGGACCCCTACGCAATTTTTTTCAATTATTTATTTTCACACACATATGGCAGCATGTTCATTGTCAAGTAATGTTATTATTATTATTATTTATTTATATAGCACCATTATATTCCATGGTGCTTTACATGCTAAAAGGGGCAGACTAGGACAAGTAACATAGTAACAATACAAGTAACAATAAATATGGACAATTCGGCCGTACAGATACAAGAGGGGAGAAATCCTGTCCGCGAGGGCTCACAGTCTACGAATGTATACTGAAACCAATCACAGATGGGTGGGGGCGCAGTCTGACTGAATAGCCCATCACAGACATTGTCACAAATAATGGGCTTCTGTGATAAACTGTTGAAGTCAGTGCAGTGAATAAATTTGGGGGTTAATAAGTGGACTCCGGAACATGTGTCACCGCAGCAGTAGACTGGTAATTATAATTCTCTTGCTTTATTCACCTTCCTAGCTATCCCAAACTGTAACATGGACTTCAAAGGGAAGAGAAATCCATGTTCGGGGTCTGTGCCTTAATACTAGGTGTTTGGTACGGATCCCAAACTTTATAGTTTGGGTGTGCCAATAACTAATCTTAAAGGGGAACTCCGGGTAGAGAAAACCTTTTAGTACAGTTCCTGTCCTACTACATGATGAAAGAGAGCTGTGCATTACACTATATCTATAGATCACTTATAAATCGATAAAATCATCCCTGCTGCTCAGCTCTGACCCTCCTCAGAGGACTGAGCATTTCCGCATGTCAGCTTCATTCAGGACCAGAGAGCAGCAGGCGTGGATGCTATGAGCTGTAGGATCATCTTAAATTCCAGCACCCTCACACTTCTGTATAGGGAGGAGGCATGGCTGCCGGCCACATGCTCATAATACTATCCAGCCCCTACCAAGTAGCTATGGGGGAGAGGAGACCATGCAGAGCTGAATCGATCAGTGTAGTGCTCCTAGTCTAACAATAACAGTACACATTATGCATCATCATACAGCAGAGGATAACAGCGTGTATTTGTATCTTCTTGGTGACATGATTGCTATTTCAAGTCTGGACCCCCTGTCACATAGGATGGTATATCAGGGGCTGGATTGTAGTATGAGCATGGGGCCGGCAGCCACGCCCCGTCCCCATACAAATGTGGGAGGGCCTGGAATGTAGGATGATCTCGCAGCTCCCAGCATCCACGTCCTTGAAACACCTCCTGATCTCCGCTCCTGCATGAAACTGACATGCTGAAATGTTATTGTGGAGACACAGGGGTCAGTGGGTGCTGTCATCCGCTGGTCCGGCCGCCTTTAGAAAGGCAGCATAGACCAGGGCTCATCCCAACTGAGCGCCCAAGCTCCTTACCCGTGGGCAGAACGCTATGCAGACAACACAAAGTGAGGGAACCACAATAATAACACTTTATTTAATCCCCAACAGTTAGAGGCATATAACACATAACCAGCAAAACATAAAATATAACAGGCAACAGTTTCTCACCCTTCCACAGGCTTACCAGGGATTACAAGGTTCTGCTGTAGCCAGGTGACCAAAATGTCCCAACCTGGATATCTTCCTAGTCTCTGGTGCTTCTGTGGCACCCCAGTAATCTGGACGTCACAAAAGGCTACTGCACCCAATCCACGGGTGTGGGATCCCTGTCCTCAGTAAATGGTATGGCATGTCCGGGCACCCACACAAGCACCCAACACACCCGGTCCCAGGGACGGTGGGCGGACACTGCAGGGGGAGGGCCCAGATTGTCAGTGGGACGGTGGGAGTAATGGTGGAGGGTGGGAAGTTAGGAAGAGTAGCCAGTAAGCGGGAAAGAGAGGACAAAGGGACAGAGAACAGGAAGTGGTGTCAGTCTAGGAGAGAGGCAGTTGGGAGAAGACAGTTGGTGGAGTAGGAAGGAGAAGGACCCGGAGGACTTGAGCAGAGATGAAGCTCATCCTGGGTCCCAGGACACAAGGCTGCAGATAGACAGAAGGAGACCTAGGGGCATGGGTAGTGAAAAATCCATCCATGTGCCCGAATCTGAAGTGACAGCGGAGGGGCAGGTTGCAGACCAGGGGACCGATCCTGAAGGTGGGGAGGAAAATACATTCTCCAACCATGGAACCAGAGGCCACGAGGTCCAGAGGAGCTGTGGCCAACACCCGGCACATCCGCTGAAAAGGCTGCTGTACTAGGGTCAAGGGGACATGACCAGTCACCTGACAGGACCCATGGCTACTGGATCGGGGCAATGTGTGCAGAGGTGCAAGCGGGAGTGAGGCAAGCAGGCAGCGCTGAAGAGGGAAGCAACCAAAGAGAGGAACATAAAGGGGGTGTCTCGGATGAGCTATACCGGTTGCTGAAGACTACCCGGACTGCAACTGACACAACAACTGTACCCTGTGGTGCCTGCAGAGAGCAGTCAAGTAAATCGGGTTTGGAACTCAGATTTGTTTGTGAGACTCTTTCTTTCCTGCCTGAGGAGCGGCCAACTGCTGCTAAGCCACGCCAGCTGTAGAGCCCTGCTTATAAGACATTCCAACCCGATGGACTGGCCAGAGCTGCCCTGCTGACCCTCCATCATCTAACTCTCTCCACACTGGATACCCTCGGGACCTGCTCCAAAACTGTCACAGCTGCCACTCCATTATCCCCAGAGGTCCCGGACTGCAACAGCGGCCCCTACTAGCTGCCTACCACAGGTGGCATCACCACAAACACTTTTTTTTAAAATTTTATTTCTATTTTTACCCCTTTTCCCCTTTTTGTTTTTAACTGACCGCCCACTGGGGACCACAGACCAGGTCACGCCACCGTGACATCCCCCAGTTGCTTGAGGACCTCGAGAGGCCCAGTTCCAAGTACCTCAAGGCTCCCACTGGGGTGAGTCACTTCTCTAGTCGTGGCCGAGGTCCCTAGACTGATGTCCATGTAATCATATACTCCAGGTTCTGATCACCTTTGGTTGGGTCGGAGTGCCTAGACCCCGGGTTAATGCCTCTCGATCGGATAAGCAGATCCTAGATTGGTACCATGTAGCATATCAACTCCTGGTCATTGAACAGACCTTCTTAAGGGGCCGTCACACACGACAATATCGCTGCTGCACATGACGTTGCAGCGATATTAACGCGTGTGACATAGTGAATCAACCAGCGATATATCGTTGGTTTATAGTCGCCAGGTTTTCGGACAGGTCCGTAAACCTGGCGATGGTCGCCCAGTGGAGACGCAGCATCGCTGCGTGTGACACCGGGAGACACGCGATCAGCCAGCTCCCAGCGCTTCTCAGCAAGCGCTGGGAGCTGGTATCCATGTAAACAAGCAGGTAACTAAGTGCCGCGCTGTGCTTAGTTACCCGCTTGTTTACATGGTTACCAGCGTTCTCGCTGGTACTGATCGCTTGTGGGTTTGCCTGTGTGACAGCTCCCCAGTGATCAGCCGTCAATGTCGCCAGCGATCAGATCGCTGGCGACATTGATGTGTGTGTTGTGGCCTTTATGTACCACTGAGCACTCAATTCAGAACATTGGAGACTTCACAATTGGTGGACTAACACTGTGCTCTCATTGGCTAGATTTCAATCCACTTGGATAACATTCATATAAATGATGTGAACAGAAAGAGATTAAGGCTAGTTACATTTAGGGTATGTGCACACTGGTGGGCGGGTTGGTCGGCGGCGGCTGGGCGGAACCGCCAGGAAGCACTGCAGCCGTCCACCGGCTTCCTGGCGGGTATGTGCGGCGGGTGCCGGGCGGGTGCACAGCGGGTTAGCGGCGGCGGTTATGCAGCAGCTGGAAGCAGCACATGATTCTGCTTGCAGCCGCTGCAGAACTGGCCGGTTTATAGAACATGCACATTCTTTGCTAACCCGCTGGGAACCCAGCGGGTTAGCAACAGATGAGCATGTGTAAACCGCAGGTGTGTGCACAGCGGGTGTCGGTTTACATAGGTTTTAATGTTAATCCAAACGCCGGTTTGGATTAACATAAATTTACATAAAACTAATGTAAACCGACCGGCGGTTTACACAGCTAAACCGACCCTAACCTGGCCAGTGTGTACATACCCTTAGTCTTCCCTCCTCAACATTGAACAGTGGTGGCTGAGGTAATTTACATAGCATCAGCAATACACATCTTTGGACAATAGAAGGCTCACATTCTAAACTGTCTTTGAGTCTCTGACCTTCTCTGGCAAAAGGGTGAGATAATTACATTAGTAAGCATAACCTTTGCACAAAAGAGGGACTCCAGAGAGTCTGGTAGAAACAATGTAACAGCAAACATTAGATAACAACATTTTCTATAGTCTGGCTGATAAGAAACATCTCTCATGCTATACAAGTATATGTCGTCACAATTTTATCCCCTGAGGGGGGTCAGAGCAGAGGAGCAGGTATGATTTTATTGAATTAAGTGATCTATAGATCCTAGAACTGTAGTGGACAGCTCTGCTTCATCATGTAGGAGGGCAGGAACTGTACTAAAAAGTTTTCTCTCCCCAGAGTTCCCCTTTAAGCCATCAATATCAGATTAAAAGTCGTCTGACCTCCAGCACTCCACAGATCAGCTGTTTACAGCTGTTCTGGCATATAGACATGAACAGTAAGCAGAGCTGGAGCACAACTATGCAGTACATAGAAAAGTCATCAGTATTTAAGAAGTGCAAAATCACATTAACCTCTTCTGTGTAATCCTAGAGCTAATATGATAAATGATTCTGCATTTAGTAAAATAGGTACGGGATATAAATAGTTGCACTGACATTCAAGAGGACTTTCAAAATGTAGAACTAATAAAGACATGAATACTATTACTACTACTAATAATAATAATAATAATAACTCTTTAATATAACAACAACCAAAAATGTGACCAGGAAACCATACATTCCATCATTCTATGTAATATTACTTACATGAGAGGAGTTGTGGTATCTGCCATGTGACATGACAGGAAAGCCTGTGGTGTGGTCTGTGCTATGTGTCACATCTCCGACACCTGATAACACACAGCACAACATGATGTGGACTAAGAGCAGAACCATCCTTCCAGGTCTCCTACTGGTTACTCTTATTATGGGTGAGGAGGATTTTTATTTATAAATACTGGAAATGATAAACTTTGGTACAAGAAGTATTAGAAGGACCAGACACTACATGATGTATTTCACCAAATTCTACATAGAATTAGTTTCAATAATGATAAAAAACCAAGAATCTGCATAAATTCAATTATACATCATAATGTTGATTTTCTTTTCCAGATGTGCAGTCAGATTCTCAGGTGTCGCAGGATCCTGATCTTCTCGTTACAGAAAACCAAGATGTCACCCTGAAATGTGCTCACAAAATATCAGCTTTCCAGCTTCTGATCTGGTACAAGCACATCCCAGGACTCGGCTTAGAGATCTGTGCTCATGGTGTGTCCACAGGCTCTACCATGAACCCACGATACTCAATGACTATAGACAGAACGTCTCTCACCACCGAGCTTCATATATCGAGAGTGAAGGGGGGAGACACAGCTGTGTATTACTGTGCAGTGAGAGACACAGTGACACTGACACACCGCAGCTCTGTACAAGAATCAATGGATACAAAGACAGTAAAAAAAAATTAAGGCTTACCACGTCTGGTAATCTATCTACCAAAATAAGGTTCTCTGGGTAGAGGACAATGAAGTGTCGCTTTCATGTGAAACGGAATGGCATTGCCAAGTTCTTTGTATATCAAAAACTTTATTTCATTTCCATTAAATAAATGAATGTCAGGAATGCATTCCCATTGCAAAAAAGTCACACCTTTTTGGCTTTTTGCTGCCCTTAGTCATTATAAAGTAGTAAAAGAAACAAGCAAATTATTTAAAGGGAACCTGTCAGTTTGTTTATACCCCCAGCTATCACTGTCTGTACCTTCTTAGTACTATTCAAACCATCCCTGTCTGGCTCATAGTGTAATCTTAAAGGTGAAAAACAAAGCATTTACACACTTACATTTTTTGAGGCAGTGACTATACCTTGAAGGATGTAGTCTATTTGGCAGGTTAACAGTTAACATTTCAGCCAAATTTTATAAGGTGTTGTATGGCCTATGTGATGCCACAATCATGTGACTATAATAGGCGGAGCTATATCTTCATAGATCATAATGATTTTGCTTGCTTAGCTCCTCCCACTGTGGTCACATGATGGTTACATCACGCAAGTCCTTTAGACAGAGAAGTTCATTGAATGTTAGCTATTAACCGGCCAGATAGACTGCATCCTCCAAGGTGTAGTCGCTTCCTCAGAAAATGTAAGTGTATAAATGCTTTTTTTTCACCTTTAACATTACAATATGAGCTCAGACAGAGATGGTAAGAATACACCATATTCCAAATTATTATTCAAATTGTCCAATTGGTTTTAAGTGTCATAGGGTTTTTTTTTTATTAATGAAACCCATTGATGGTATTGTGTCTCAGGGTTCTTTGGATCACTGAAATCAATCTCAGATACCTGCGATAATTAGTTTGGCAGGGGAACCCAATAAAAGGAAAACTGGATGTTCCACACTATTAAGCAGGCCACAGTTTTCAAGTAACATGGGATAAAAAGGATGTCTCTGCTGTCGAAAAGCAACAAATAGTGCAATGCCTTGGACAAGGTATGAAAACATTAGATATTGCATGAAGCGTGATCATCGTATTGTGAAGAGATTTGTGGCTGATTCTGAGCACAGACGTGTTTGTGCAGATAAAGGCAGAATGCGGAAGGTTTCTGCCAGGCAAGTTCATCGGATTAAGAGAGCAGCTGCTAAGAAGGCCTTACAAACGAGCAAACATATTTGAAGCTGCTGGTGCCTCTGGAGTCCCTCGAACCTCAAGGTTTAGGATCCTTCAAAGGCTTGCTGTGGTGCATAAACCTACTATTCGGCTACCCCTAAACAGTGCTCACAAGCAGAAACGGTTGCAGTGGAACCAGACATACATGAAGACTAATTTTCAAACAGTCTTGTTTACTGATGAGTGCCGAGCAACCCTGGATGGTCCAGATGGATGGAGCAGTGGATGGTTGGTGGATGGCCAACATGTTTCAACAAGGCTGTGACGTCAGCAAGGAGAATGAGGAGTCATGTTTTGGGCCGGAATCATTGGGAAACAGCTGGTAGGCCCCTTTGAGGTTCCTAAAGGTGTGAAAATGACCTTTCTTCCATGGTAGAAAAAGCTAAAATGTGCCTTCAGGAGCAAAATCATCTTCATGCATGATAATGCACCAGCTCATGCTTTTTTTTTTAATTTTTAAGATTATAATGTTATCATAGGGAGGTTTCTTCAATAAAATTCGATGTATACTCTAACGGATGATGACTTTTATTACACTTGCTGTCATTTGCACCGACCATTTAGGAAAATCAGAGAAAAAGAACATTTGCATAATAATTTGGAACATGGTGTAGTACTATGAAGCTGCAGATAAAGACAGTGATACCTGGGGGGCATAAGCCAGCTGACAGGTTCCCTTTAAAGAAAACACGTCATCAGGGTAATGCACAGTGCACTCAAAGTATTTCCGTACATCAGGGCGGGATTCTAAGCAGATTATTCAGCTCTGCCACCTCCACTGCCTCTGGTGGCTTTATCCTTTTCCATATTTCAGAAAGAAACGAAACGGCTGAAATGAAAGAGGGGCACACAATAGTGTGTATCTGTCTTAACTTTTGAGAAATGGGAATAATGAAATCTGCTCACCTAGTATTGTTTTGAGAAGTCACAACCACTTTTTGCACCTCTGACAACTTTAGATGTCATGCTTTTCCACAGTTTGCTGCGGTCCTCCCTCGGTAAGGATCCAGTATTGCAGATAAGAGGAAAGAGACTAATGGACGTGTAACCACTCTGAAACCAGGCAACCACTCTGGGGCGATGTGTATACATCGCCCCATGTAATATGTCCATCGGCGATATTACAGGCGATGGGAGCCATAGGCTCCCATGCTACAGCATCACCGCTGGGGTTTGGACACACCCCAGTGGCGATGCCGCCTGTAGCATCGCCGGTGCGTTGCCAGAGGTATTGCCGCATGTAAATATGCAACAGCAATGCTGGCGGGGCGCCAAAAACGTGCACGCCCCCGAGCGATATCTCCGCCGAGGTCACCAGGTGTGACAGTACCCTTAAGGGGTGGGAGGACGGGTATTTTTTTGTTTATTTTGGAAACACACTTCACCTAAAAATTATGCTTTTAACCCCAGTGCAAGATGATCAAACACTTGCACAAGGCCAAGCATCAACTCTATCCGACACACAGCAATGCCCCCTCAGTGCTTTAAAAATGGAAAGCACCCGAACTCTGGACTTGAACAGGTTCACTCATTTCTAGTCTCGATTAGGCTAGGGTCACACCAGCATTTACCCTTGCGTTCAGGGGGTTCCGTGTAAAACTTAGAATTTGTCAGCATTAACGCAGTGTTAGTGGAAAGGTAAGACTGCGTTAACTCTGCCAATTCATTCCTATGGATGACGGAACGTTGGCATCCAAGATATCATTGAAATGTCACAGATTTGTGAACGTTCTAACGATATTGTTTATGCGTCCTTGTGTGCAAACGAACGATGTAGGAAGGAAAAATCATTGGAACATTCAACCAAAATTTGAGATCCAGACCTCAAATCTATCTTTTGTCGTCCAATTAACATACTGGGAAGCAGCAACATCATTCAGTGTGACACCTTTTTGAATGATGTTGTTCATATTTCTCCTATTCCTGCTGCTGTTTAACATCGTTCAAACATTCTTCTCAAAATAGCTGGAGCGTTGCCAAATTTAAGATCGTTAACGATATCCTCGCATGTGACAACGCACTAACGATGTGCAGATGGCCGTGCGCACCCATTGCTGGAAATATGTGATTTGTGCGCAAGCGGATGCCTGCGCACAAATCACACAGTCTTGTCTGCACCAGGAACGCGACATGTCGCATATTGAAATCATTGAGGCCGCCGCTGCTGCTCCCGCCCTTCTCCTTCCTCCTGCACGTGACGTCATAGCAGGCTAGAGTCTGCTGGCCAGCCTGCTCACAGGTAGGTGAAGGGTTAAAGCTCTGCAGGAAATGGCTGTGCGGCAGGTGAGGGGTTAATGCTCTGCAGGAGGAGGCTGTACTGCAGGTGAAGGGTTAATGATATGCAGGATGCGGCTGTGCAGCAGGTGATGGGTTAATGATCTGCAGGAGGAGGCTGTGCAGCAGGTGAATGGTTAATGCTCTGCAGGAGGCAGCTGTGTTGCAGGTGAAGGGTTAATGCACTGCAGGAGGAGGCTGTACTGCACATGAAGGGTTAATGCTCTGCAGGAGGAGGCTGTGCAGCAGGTGATGGGTTAATACTCTGCAGGAGGAGGCTGTGCTGCAGGTGAAGGGATAATGCTCTGCAGGAGGAGGCTGTGCAGCTGATGAAGGGTTAATGCTCTGCAGGAGGAGGCTGTGCAGCTGGTGAAGGGTTAATGCTCTGCAGGAGGAGGCTGTGCTGCAGGTGAAGGGTTTATGTTCTTCCATTACAGGATGACTGTGAATGTACTCTACGTTCCCGGGCTCAGTGTCCTCTCTGCAGCCTCTGTGAACCGCTCTGCTCTGGTTAAATGTATTTTGTTATTAGTTATTAGTATGTTGGTATCTTTAGGGTTAATGGCAGTAGCTTTGCTGTCCATGGTCTGGCTGTGGCCCCTCAAATGAGCGGCTGCTCCTGGGTGTGACAGGTGAGCGCCTTCTCCTGGGTGTGTCAGCTGAGCGGCTGCTCCTGGATGTGTCTGCTGAGCGGCTGCCCCTGTATGTGTCAGGTGAGCAGCTGCTCCTGGGTGTGTCAGGTGATGCAGCTGGTCCTGGATGTGTGAGGTGAGCGGCTTCTCCTGGGTGTATCACGCTGACATCTGCACAGCAATATAAAAATTCCCTTCACTTTGCTGCAGACACAGGGACTGATCTATTTCGTTGGCATTTAAATAAAAAAGAAAGAACAGAACCAAAAATGGATCAGAGACGCCGAGCGATCATATAGCCTAATAGGCCATGTGCACACGTTGTGTATTTGGTGTTTTTTACCTCAGCATTTGTAAGGCCTTGTGCACACGCTGAGTATTTGCAGAGTTTTTACCTCAGTATTTGTAAGGGCTCGTGCACACGATGAGTATTTGGTGAGGTTTTTCCTCAGTATTTGTAAGGTCTCGTGCACATGCTGAGTATTTGGTGAGGCTTTACCTCAGTATTTGTAAGGCCTTGTGCACATGCTGAGTATTTGCGGAGTTTTTACCTCAGTATTTGTAAAGGCTCGTGCACACGATGAGTATTTGGTGAGGTTTTTCCTCAGGATTTGTAAGGCCTCATGCACACGCTGAGTATTTGGTGTTTTTTTCCTCAGTATTTGTAAGGCCTCATGCACACGCTGAGTATTTGGTGAGGTTTTACCTCTGTATTTCTAAGGGCTCGTGCATACGATGAGTATTTGAGGAGTTTTTACCTCAGTATCTGTAAGGCCTCATGCACACGCTTAGTACTTGGTGAGGTTTTGCCTCAGGATTTGTAAGGCCTCGTGCACACGCTGAGTATTTGGTGTTTTTACCTCAGTATTTGCTAAATTATGTTCACACTAGATGGTGGCCCAATTCTAACGCATCGGGTATTCTAGAATATGCGGGTGTGCAGCGGTGCGGGTGTGCGGCGGTGGACCCCCTCAGTTCTCACCCGCTCCAGGCTTCTGTCCAGCCGCCTCTCACCCTAGCATGTCTTCTTCTTCCTCCAACATAGACGTCAACAATTCCAATGCCTTGGGGGGTGGAGTTAACAGGGGGTGGAGTTAACAGGGGGCATCATAATAGGCATGCCCAAGTGCATAGCCCTGATGTGGTTGGCGTGCCCTTGTTCACGGCCATCACAACGCCCCCTTGGGTAGCTCCACCCCCACCCCCGCGGCCTTTGAATTTCTGGAGTCTATGCCATGAAAAGAAGAATAATGGCGGGATAAGAGGCAGGCAGATGGAGCATGGAGCGGCGGCCGGGAGGGAGCATGGAGCGGGTGAGCAGCAGGCAGAAGACCCAGCGGAGGGGGTCGGGAGACCGGGCAGACTGTGCCTGTTTCACTGTAACGGAAATCCCGCGTCGCTGATTGTTCGCGGCTGGCTGCGCGCGACCAATCAGTAACACGGGTTTTGCATTAGAGAGACAGTGTGGCGTGAGTGCAAGGTGAGTGTAGGGCTAAGTGTGAGTGTTATGTGAGTGCAGGGCTAAGTGTGATGTAAATGCAGGACAGAGTGTGATGTGAGTGCAGGACAGAGTGTGATGTGAGTGCAGGGCAGAGTGTGACGTGAGTGCAGGGCAGAGTGTGACATGAGTGTAGGATGATGTTAGTGCTAAGTGTGAGATGAGTGCAGGGTGAGTGTGACGTGAGTGCAGGGCGAGTGTGATGTGAGTGCAAAGTGAGTGTAATCTGAGTGCAGGGCGAGTGTGATCTGAGTGCAGGGCGAGTGTGATCTGAGTGCAGGGTGAGTGTGATCTGAATACAGGGTGAGTGTGATCTGAGTACAGGATGAGTGTGATCTGAGTACAGGGTGAGTGTGATCTGAGTGCAGAGTGAGTGTGATCTGAGTGCAGAGTGAGTGTGACCTGAGTGCAGGGCTGAGTGTGACCTGAGTGCAGGGCTGAGTGTGACCTGAGTGCAGGGTGAGTGTGATCTGAGTGCAGGGTGAGTGTGACCTGAGTGCAGTGTGAGTGTTACCTGAGTGCAGGGCTGAGTGTAACCTGAGTGCAGGGCTGAGTGTGACCTGAGTGCAGGGCTGAGTGTGACCTGAGTGCAGGGCTCAGTGTGACCTGAGTGCAGGGTGAGTGTAGGGTGTAAGTGGTCTGCAGTACCTGGCTCCTGGTGCTGTGTGTGTTTAGCTTAAGCACCTCTGGTGATGTCACAGTTATGTGACCTTGCTCCAGCCATGATTGTGACATCATCAGAGGTTCTGTAAGTATGTAATAGGCTGCTTTCACATTGTTTTTTTTTTTAAAATGTGGCAGTTGCGGTCAAAAAACCCCATCTGCCGCATCTTCCTCCTAACGCCCGCTCTTGCGGCGCACATGCGGCAAGTCCCATGCATGGGGATTGCGGTAAGTGTGCGGCAGGTGCGACAATTGCGGTTTTGGTAGGTGCGGCGGTTGCAGCCGTGAAAAAAACGCGTTCAGTGGCGTTTATTTTCATGGCCGCAACTACCGGAACTGCAATTGCCGCATCTGCCGCACACTTACCGCAATCCCCATAGACAATGCATGGGGCTTGCCGCAAGTGCGCTGCAAGTGCGCCGCAAGAGCAGGCGTTGGGCGGAAAATGCGGCAGATGTGTTTTTTTGACTGCAACTGCCACATTTTTCAAAAAACTCCAATGTGAAAGCAGCCCTAGGCTGCGTTCACACATTGCGGATTTTTGTGCGCTTTTTTGCGCGCACTTTTCAAAAATATGCCATGTGCCTTGTTTGTAATAGCAAAGTGAATGGGAAATTCACTTTGCCATTCAGACACTGCGTAAAAATACGCAGCGCTTTTATGGGAGAAAACGCTGCTGCGTAAAGAATTGACATGTTAATTCTTTACGCAGTAGCGCCTGCGTTTTCTCCCATAGGGGCCGGCGCTGCTTGATCTGATGTTACAGAGGGGGAGGAAGAATCCTGATTCCTCCTCACCTCTGTGACATGCGTGACTGCCCCCATTTGATTTCGCAGTGTATTAATATACACTGCGAAATCAGAGTTAACTAAAGGCAAATGTATGAAAAATAATAAACAATAAATACTTACCCTCTGACGGGTGTTCGGGTGTCTGGGAGCCCAAGAATTGACCTGCTAGGACCTGTCGTGATGTCAGAGTGACTCAGAGGGGCATTCCTAGCGCTGATTGGCCGCTCGCGGTCATGTGATAAAATGGATTGGATACAGCTGACATCGTCCCACTTTTATGGATGAAACTCTGTCTAATTTTTTTTATACGCTCATGTGAACCTACCCCATTAACTTAGATTCCTTATTAGTGATAGAATATTTTCTATGCCTTTGTGCAGGTTCTGTGATTTGTTGCTCAAATGCAACTGTGTCTAGTAGTCTAACAGCAGAATTCTGTTTCAGTCTGATTTACAAGCTACAGAATAAAGTCTATAAGCAAATGTCTGCTCTAACCAGTGAAATGATGTGCACACAAAAGAATGGAAGAATCAGGATAACATTTGATTAGTATAATATGTGAAGATACATTTAATGTCCATTATGTTTATTTATATTAAGGGATACACCATACGAATTATTTATTTAGTGCATACTGTTGCACTTCTAACTTTCTGTAGCCTTTTCTGCAGATGCATCAAAACTAGCACTAGAGGGCGCTACACCACTTATATATAGATTTGTACACACGATTTTTTTTAATTAATGAGATTAAAAGAAATGGAATTATACCTATGAGTTTAAAGTGAACTTGTCATAGGGTTTTCCAATATACAGTTTGACCACCACAGCATTCTAGTAAGCTGTATGTCCCATTCCTGTATGCATGCATAAATAAGATCTTTTATTATGCATTGGGATAGGCCATAGAGTGCAGTTTACTAAAGCCAACACATGGGCATCACTTTACTTTTCTCTGCCCTCAGCAGAGTAGGACAAAGTACGCCTGTGCAGCAGCATAAATGGGAGACACTGTGTAGATGACGTAGTATGGCATCATCCACATGAAGAAGAGAAGGCTGATGGCAATTGCAGGAAGAGAGGAAGCACTGGATCAAGCCAAGGGATGCCCATCAGACCGGACCGCAAAGACTGTAGGTATAATAAAGGCTTTTTTGTGTGCAGTGCTGATAGGCTAGGGTCAGACTTGCGTCGTGCATGCGCTAAAAGCATGCTTTTTTTAAAGTTGAAAAAGTTAGAGAACGCATGCGTTGACGCATCAATAGGCCCCAATGCAAAAAACGCACCACAAATGTGCCATGCGTTGTTTTGCATGCGTTTTTGGCTCACCTCCCAAAAATGCGGTAAGCAACGTTTTTGAGTGCTTTTTCAAAAACGCATGCGTTTTTTTTAACATGGGGCTTTATGGGAAACGCATGCGTTAACGCATAGTACATGTAGGCACCATGCGTTAACGCATGTGTTTTTGCATGCTTATTTTGGAAAAAATTACTAAGTTCAAAAAACGCATAGCAGTGCTGGGGGCACAAAAAACACCCTAATGGTACCTTTACATGCCGCCACAGAGGTTAGCAACAGGTAGGCAACGCACGTGCACACGCGTGTTTTTACCTGTTGCTAACTGTTGCCGATGCCGCATATACACGCCGCCACAAAGTGCTCCACAGAAGGTATTTGCGTTCCCCGGAAGTGTCGACGGGCACCGCGGGTTACCTTCTGTGGAGTACCTTCCCTGATTTACACGCCGCTACCACAAGGGAATATGGGCGTACATCTTACGCGCCGCAAGTACATAGGCGTGACAGAGTTGTGTATTCCGTGACGCTCGTACGGTGATTGGACAATGCAATAGCATCATGATTGGCCAGCCTGCGCACGAAGGCTGGCTAATACATGACGCTATTGCAAATGTGTAGTGTGACTGGTCAGCTCTTGGAATATGGCGCCCTGTGCAGGGACAGCCAATGGGTACACAGTAGCCTCCACCAATGAACGATGATGGGGCGTGGTATCCATGACGCTGTGGCACGCCCCAGGGAATTCACTAGGGCACGCAAATACCTTCCTGTGCCCCGATTACACACCGCCACCATAGGGATTATGCCTTCCTGTTTTTGAGCACGGCCCAGACACAGGTATCTGAAGCAACTGCAAGACACAGGAAGGAACATCCTGAATTACACGCCGCCACTTTGCAGTCTTTTCAAGGCAACAGACATAATTGTGTCCGATGCCTGGCGGTTTCTATCTTTCTGTGGCGGCGTGTAAAGGTACCATAACAAAAACTGATCTGTTTTTATGAACACTATGAAAAACAGATTGGCAAGTGTGACCCTAGCCATAGGCTTAGTGATTTACCCACAGCATACTAGAATGCATTAAATGAGGCCTTAAAGGAGGTGGTCACATTTTACATTTGGGAAAAACTGGTGACAGGTTATCTTCAGTTTGAATTACTTAAAGAGAACCTGTCACCAGTTTATTGCTAATTCATGTGAGAGCAGCATGATGTAGGCAGAGAACCTGAATCCAACAATGTAATCACTTAGTTTACTGGGTGCAGCAGTTCTGACACAATCAGAATTTTTAGATTTCACATATAGCAAAGCTCAGAGAGTTGCCCTGCCCACACCCATGTACAAACTCTATAAACAGTGAGATGCTAATCATGGCAGAGGGTGTGCCAGACTACCTGAACTCTAGCTGACCTAGTCCCGCAGCGATTATCTTCTGAAGCAAAAATCATATGTGTTAATAACCCCTACAGCATGCTGTCTTCAGATTAGAGAGCAAAGAGAGGCTTTCAAAAAATAATCACTGCTATTTTAGTAAATAATCAGGTTTTACAAATAGCAATAATTAAAACATCTATACTAATGAGAAACTCTGACATATGTAATACCTTTAATTTTAACTAGTGATGGGCGAATCCTAAATTACTCGGAATCGCTTGACTCTAGCGAGTCCGAGCCCAGGACTCGCTACTCGTTGCTAATCTAGCGAGTCCAATGTTAATGAATGGGGAAGCGAGTAATAGCGAGTAGTGTGAGATTTACAAATCGCAGATGTGTCTCGGAAGCTTCAGCCTGAAGCAATCCTAGTTTTGTCATTTATTTGCATTGGACTAGTTTACTTTGCAACTGTAATCGCTGGCTGGGAAACTCGCACAGATAAGAGTCCTGTCTTCTTTGTGTGCTGGCTGCCAGCTCCAGGGTCCTAGAGCCTGCCTGCTGCCTGATGTAGCAGAGCTGAGATTGTTCTCAGTCTGCTCATTCCCTGTGTACAGACATGAATGTCTGTGCACAGAGATGATGTAGCAGTGCTGAGATTGTTCTCAGTCTGCTCATTCCCTGTGTACAGACATGAATGTCTGTGCACAGAGATGATGTAGTAGAGCTGAGATTGTTCTCAGTCTGCTCATTCCCTGTGTACAGACATGAATGTCTGTGCACAGAGATGATGTAGCAGTGCTGAGATTGTTCTCAGTCTGCTCATTCCCTGTGCATAGACATCTATATTTATGCACAGGGGATGTAGCAGAGAGGACATCGCGTTTTGGACTGCGTCGGACAGAAGAGGATTTTTTTAATTAAAGATGGAGTCCCTAATGGCTTTTTTTTTTATTTCTAATAAAAAAATTTCTCTGTGTTGTGTTTTTTTTAAAACAATTTAATAGAAATTCATGGCGGTCATGTCTAATATTGGCGTGACCGCCATAAATTTCGGGCTTAGGGCCAGCTGATAATACAAAGCTGGCCCTAACCTCTATTACCCAGCGTGCCACCGCTACCAGGGCCGCTGGAAGAGCGGGGTTCAGCGCCAGAGGATGGCGCTTCAATGAACGCGCCATCTTCTGGGGCGGCTGCGGGCTGCAATTTGCAGCGGGGGGTGCCCAGAAAGCTTGGGCATCCCTGCGCTGCGGATTCCAGCCCCAGCTGCTTAGCTGTACCTGGCTAGACATAGAAATTGCGCGGAGCCCCATGCATTTTTTTGACTCCGACTCCGAGACGACTCCGACTCCGAGACGACTCCGACTCGACTCCGAGACGACTCCGACTCCGAGACGACTCCGACTCCGAGACGACTCCGACTCCGAGACGACTCCGACTCCGACTCCGAGATGACTCCGACTCCAAGACGACTCCGACTCCGAGACGACTCCGACTCCGAGACGACTCCGACTCCGACTCCGAGACGACTCCAACTCCGAGACGACTCCGACTCCGAGACGACTCCGACTCCGACTCGACTCCGAGACGACTCCGACTCCGAGACGACTCCGACTCCGACTCCGAGACGACTCCGACTCCGAGACGACTCCGAGGCGACTCCGACTCTGAGGCGACTCCGACTCTGAGGCGACTCCGACTCTGAGACTCCGACTCTGAGGAGACTCCGACTCCGAGACTCTGACTCTGAGACTCCGACTCTGAAATTCATTAAATAATAAAAAAAAAATGCGTGGGGCTCCGCGCAATTTCTATGTCTAGCCAGGTACAGCTAAGCAGCTGGGGGCTGGAATCCGCAGCGCAGGGATGCCCAAGCTTTCTGGGCACCCCCCGCTGCAAATTGCAGCCCGCAGCCGCCCCAGAAGATGGCGCGTTTATTGAAGCGCCATCCTCTGGCGCTGAACCCCGCTCTTCCAGCGGCCCTGGTGGCGGTGGAACGCTGGGTAATAAAGGGGTTAATACCAGCTTTGTTATACAAGCTGGTATTAAGCCCGAGATTCTTAATGTCAGGCCACGTTTGACCCAGCCACTAAGAATCTCCAATAAAGGGTTAAAAAAACACAACACAGAGAAAATTTTTTATTTGAAATAAAAAAAAAAGCCATTAGGGACTCCGTCTTTAATTAAAAAAATCCTCTTCCGTCCGACGCAGTCCAAAATGCGATGTCCTCTCTGCTACATCCCCTGTGCATAAATATAGATGTCTGTACACAGGGAATGAGCAGACTGAGAACAATCTCAGCACTGCTACATCATCTCTGTGAGCAGGCAGGTTCTAGGACCCTGGAGCTGCACAGAGAAGACAGCTGGACTCGGCTCGCAAAGAAACAGCAGTTACTTTGTGAGTTTCCCTGCTATCACTGGCACAGTAGCCGAGTCTAATGCAAACAATGGCAATCCTAGTTTTGTCAGCGTTTCTGACAAAACTAGGATTGATATTGATTTGCATTGGACTCGTGCGAGTAATCACTGGGAAACTCACAGAGTACCGAGTCCTGCGAGTCCCTTACTACTCGCCGAGTAACGAGTTCTAGCGAGTAGATTCGCCCATCCCTAATTTTAACCTGTCTTTACCATCATTTACATATAATATGCAGAGAATATGTCAGAAATGTGCAAAAAGCAAGGACGTACCTCTAATGGGGAATCAATTAGCTTTTTTTTTTAAGTTTCCATAGACCTGAATAAAATTAACTCTACAACTCTGCATTAAAGTTATGTTCCCACAGGCTGCTTCATGTATATGAAGGGGATTTTCCATACACAGTTCTTGTGCATATTATATTACTTGCATTGTGGGTGAGATTAATCAAAATGTTATCATTATGCAGCAGTGAACATCCATGGTGTAAACTGACCAGAGCTATAGATATTAAACCTGCAGCATGTCAGCTATTCCTTCTCAGAAAACCTCCCATGGCACAGTAAACTCTATGTCTATGGGACCAAAATATTCACCTTCCTTGGCTAACTTGGTAATGTCATTTTGGGAAGAAAGTGAGAATCTATTTAATCTCCACATTTTCTGGTATGACAGATTTATTGATGACATGCTTCTCATTTGGAGGTGTGATACATTTGCTATATTAGAATTTATTCAGTGTATTAATAATAATCATTGTAACCTGTCTTTCATAGTCACCTCTCAAATATTTCATTTTTGGATTTGCAATTTCAAAGTGTTTGTTATAATATCCTTCTCACTTCAATATACTCTAAACCTCTAGAAGGTAACAGTACCCTCCATGTTCATAGTAGTCATCCTAAATGTAGTGTTAAATATATTCTACTCCTAGAGTTCACTGGCATCAAAATAAATTGTAGTGACACCAATAAACTATCTTCAAAGCTTAAACATTCATTTGACAAACTCAATAAGAGAGGCTATTGTCAGTGGTTAGAGGTACCAGCATTTTAAAACAAAATAGATTTGAACTTGTTTCACACTAGCGCAATACCCATAATAACAGAATTGAAAAAACACTTTAATTCCTTCAACATAGCATGGAGTTTAATGAGATCAAATCCCTTATATTAAGACACTTACCGATCCTATTTAAAGATTCCTCATTGCCTAGTTTAATGCAACCAGGATGCTTAGTTGTGGCTAAAAAGGTGGTTACCATTGGTAAGATCCTCTCTACGAGCCTTTTTCAATAAAAAAGCCAGACAAGACCTGGTTGGAACAGCCAGGTTTTTTTTAAATGTGGTAATTAATGTAGAAACAGCCAGCTCCAGCTGGGAGAAGCCAGCAATGAAATAATTCCTGTGACATATAGTTGCTGGCCAACTTTTCAAAGTACGCTTACTCTGAAATACCACATGGTTGCAAAGGAAAAATAGCGTATTTTCCGCTTTTTAAGACGCACTTTTGCCTCCCCCAAACTGGGGGGGGTAAAAGGGGGTGCGTCTTAAAAAGCGGATGTGAAAATATATGCAATTTAAAAAAAATAATAAAATATTACCAGGGGGAGGGGGGCCTGCCGAGTGGGGGTGCCGGAGGCAGCTTACATGGGCTGAGGGGCACAGCTGCCCTACCGGAGCTGCAGGGGATGACCGGCGGTAGCGAGCGGTGGGCGCCGCCATCTTCCCTCTACTCGGCTGCATTCACTAAGCAGTGTGCAGCCGGCCGGTAGAGGTAGAGACTTCAGAATGGCCGCGGGTCTCCGTTATGGCCGCGGCCATTTTGTTGAAGTCTTACCTGACTGGCTGCACAGTTAGTGAATGCAGCCAGCCAAAAGAAACATGGCGGCGCCCACCGCTTGCTGCCACCTCTCATCCCCGGTACTCCGCTCCTGCACCCGTGCCCCCGCTGCAGCATCGGCCCTGCTCCTGCGCCTCTCATCCTCCTGAACCTGCCTCCGGACCCCCGCTCAGCAGCCGCGTGTCAGTAAGTCATTGGGGTCCGGAGGGGGGGAATGGGGAAGAGGCATTCACAAAAGGGGCAATAAGCAGGATGGGGACATATATACAAGATGGGGGGTCAGTTTCAGGATGGGGGGACATATATAATGGATGGGGGGCATAGTTTCAGGATGGGGGACATATATACAGGTTGGGGGGCATATACACAGGTTGGGGGGCATATATACAGGATGGGGGACATATGTACAGGATGGGGGACATATATACAGGATGGGGGACAGATATACAGGATGGGGGCATATATACAGTTTGGGGGACATATGTACAGGATGGGGGACATATACACAGGATGGGGGCATATATACAGGTTGGGGAACATATAGATAAGATGGGGGAATGTATATGCCAGAATGGGGTATATATACAGGATGGGGGGGCCATATTTATAGCATGGGAACATGTATGCCATGATGAGCGATATCCCAGGATGGGGACATATATACAGTATGGGGACATATATACCAGGAGGAGGAACATTTATACCAGAATGGAGGGGACATATATACCGGAATACCAGGATGGGGGGGTTTATGTACCAGGATGAGGGACATATATACTGATTTGTAAGACGGACACTGGCATTATAAGACGGACCCCATTTAACATTAAAAATAATTTATTTTCTCTTTTCCTTCACCAAATTTGGGGGTGCGTCTTATAATCAGGTGCGTCTTATAAAGCGAAAAATACGGTAATACTTGGCTATATTTGTGAAGACAGTGTATGATGCATGATGCTCACAGCTAAAATCTAATGACAGGTTCCCTTTAACTAAACAATACAGACAATATGGAAGTTATAGAACATTCTGCATATTCAGCGCACAGAAAATTGATGGATAATCGTACTAACCACCAATATTAGCTCTGCAAAATGTAGAATACACATATGAATTATAATAGTAATAATATTACAAAGGTTGTCCCACAAAAAAGTGCATTTTAATAAATAAAATGTAGTGTAATAATAAGTTCCATAATTCGATGCTTTATGAAGAAAACTAAATGTTCCTGTGCTGAGATAATCTTATAAATGTGTTCCTGCTATGTTCTGTGTAATGGATGTGTCTGACTGTACAGGGGCATGGTCTGATCATATCATATCTCCTGTGCTGAGATAATCTTATGTGTTCCTACAATGTACTGTATAATGGTCATGTATGACCGTACATAATCTGATCATATCATATCTCCTGTGTTCAGATAATCTTATATATATGTCCCTGCCATGTACTGTGTAAAGGCCGTGTCTGACCTTAGAGGGTCATGGGCTGATCAGACCACATCTCCTTGGCTGAGGTAATCTTATAAATTTGTTCTTACTATCTACTGTGCAATGGCTGTGTCTGACCTTACAGGGACATGGTCTATAAGATTATCTCAGCACAGGAACTGTGGTATGATCAGACCATATAACTGTATGATCAGACACAGTCATTACACAGTACATAGCAGGGACACATATATAAGATTATCTCAGCACAGGAGATGTGGTATGATCAGACCATGTCCCTGTATGGTCAGACACATCCATTACACAGTACATAGCAGGGACACATATATAAGATTATCTCAGCACAAGAGATGTTGTATGATCAGACCATCTCCCTGTACAGTCAGACAAAGCAGGGACACATATATAAGATTATCTCAGTCCAGGAGATGTGGTGTGATCAGACCATGTCCCTGTAGGGTTAGACACATCCATTACACAGTACATAACAGGGACACATATATTATTATCTCAGCACAGGAGATGTGGTATGATTAGACGATGTCCCTGTATGGTCAGACATGGTCATTACACAGTACATAGCAGGGACACATATATAAAATTATCTCATCACAGGAGATGTGGTATGATGAGACAATATCCTTGTACGGTCAGACACGGCCATTACACAGTGCTTAACAGGGACACATATATAAGATTATCTCAGCACAGGAGATGTGGTATGATCAGACCATGTCCCTGTACGGTTAGACACATCCATTACACAGTACATAACAGGGACACATATATGATTATCTCAGCACAGGAGATGTGGTATGATTAGACGATGTCCCTGTATGGTCAGACATGGTCATTACACAGTACATAGCAGGGACACATATATAAAATTATCTCATCACAGGAGATGTGGTATGATGAGACTATGGGTAGGGTCACATTGCAAACATGAATTGCATTCACCGCATCCGGATCCGGATGCGGTGAACGCAATGCCGGTCGCACACAGTTTTTTTCAAAACTGTGTGCTGAATACCGCACTGCGGTCACCGGATGGCTCAGGATGTGTAATCCTGAGCCATCCGGTAACTGCATAGCTTGCGGTTCCCGATCTGGCAAGTTAATAAAGAGTTAAAATAGCTGACCTAAATGACTTTTTGAGGTCTGTAGGGGGGCTTAGACCCCCCTACAGACCGGCCGGCGACTTCTATAGTGTTCTTCTACAATTTCTCAATGGTCACAGGCTCTTCGGAGCCCGTGCATGTAAACCAAAGGGGCCCCCCCGTATCACTATACTGGGGTGCATAGACCCCTGTATTACAAATAAGCTGTATTGATGTCTAGTAACGGTTAAATGTGTACATTTGCATTGTAAGTATATACTTACAACATTCTTTCGTAGGCAGAGTGAAGGAAATCCATGGGCGGGGCTGTGTGCAGCAGCCTCCGCCCGCTCCTTCTTGATGCCCGCCCCCTCTGGCCGTAATCCAGTGTTTTGAGGGCGGGCACGTCATTAACGGGGCGTGGCTAACCACGGCACATAGTTAGCCACGCCCCTTTAACGACGTCCCCGCCCTCACAAGACTGGATTACGGCCAGAGGGGGCGGGCATCAAGAAGGAGCGGGCGGAGGCTGCTGCACACAGCCCCGCCCATGGATTTCCTTCACTCTGCCTACGAAAGAATGTTGTAAGTATATACTTACAATGCAAATGTACACATTTAACCGTTACTAGACATCAATACAGCTTATTTGTAATACAGGGGTCTATGCACCCCAGTATAGTGATACGGGGGGGCCCCTTTGGTTTACATGCATGGGCTCCGAAGAGCCTGTGACCATTGAGAAATTGTAGAAGAACACTATAGAAGTCGCCGGCCGGTCTGTAGGGGGGTCTAAGCCCCCTACAGACCTCAAAAAGTCATTTAGGTCAGCTATTTTAACTCTTTATTAACTTGCCAGATCGGGAACCGCAAGCAATGCAGTTACCGGATGGCTCAGGATTACACATCCTGAGCCATCCGGTGACCGCAGTGCGGTCCCGGTAAACGCTGCGAAAACTGCTGCCTGCATGATTTTAAACGCAGGCAGCAGTGCCGGATCCGGCCACCGGATGGCTTGTGAAGCCATCCGGTGTTTTGCATAGGCTTCCATCAGGAGCCTTTCCTGGACCGGTTTTGAGCTTTTTTAAAGCTCAAAACCGGATCAGGATTTGAAACAAAAAACGCCAATGTGACCCTACCCTATCTCAGCACAGGAGATGTGGTATGATCAAACATGTTCCTGTATGGTTAGACACATCCATTACACAGTACAAAGCAGGGACATGTATATGGCCAGGGTCACATCGGCGTTTTTTGTTTAAAATCCTGATCCGGTTTTGAGCTTTCAAAAAGCTCCAAACCGGACCAGGAAACGCTCCTGATAGAAGCCTATGCAAAACACCGGATGGCTTCACAAGCCATCCGGTGGCCGGATTCGGCACTGCTGCCTGCGTTTAAAATCATGCAGGCAGCAGTTTTCGCAGCGTTTCTGGGACCGCACTGCGGTAACCGGATGGCTCAGGATGTGTAATCCTGAGCCATCCGGTAACTGCATAGGTTGCGGATCCCGGCTATTGCCGGGATCCGCAACCTTACTAAAGAGTTAATTTTGAGACCTAAATGATCGTTTGAGGTCTGTAGGGGGGCTTAGACCCCCCTACAGACCGGCCGCCCACTTCTATAGTGTTCTTCTACAATTTCTCAATGGGCACGGGCTCTTCGGAGCCCGTGCATGTCAACCAAAGGTGCCCCCCCCCCTATCACTATACAGGGGTGCATACACCCCTGTATTACAATTATGCTTTAAATATGTGTTCTAAACAATGATTTATCCAAATCGCAAACTAAGGATATATTTACATGTGTCCGGAGGCAATCACCATGGTTTTCCATGGGCGGGGCTGTGTGCAGTAGCCTCCGCCCGCTCCTTCTTGTTGGCCGCCCCCTCTGGCCGTAATCCAGTGTTGTGAGGGAGGATGCGTCGTTAAAGGGGCGTGGATAACTATGTGCCGCGGTTAGCCACGCCCCTTTAACGACGCATCCGCCCTCACAACACTGGATTACGGCCAGAGGGGGCGGCCAACAAGAAGGAGCGGGCGGAGGCTACTGCACACAGCCCCGCCCATGGAAAACCATGGTGATTGCCTCCGGACACATGTAAATATATCCTTAGTTTGCGATTTGGATAAATCATTGTTTAGAACACATATTTAAAGCATAATTGTAATACAGGGGTGTATGCACCCCTGTATAGTGATAGGGGGGGGGCACCTTTGGTTGACATGCACGGGTTCCGAAGAGCCCGTGCCCATTGAGAAATTGTAGAAGAACACTATAGAAGTGGGCGGCCGGTCTGTAGGGGGGTCTAAGCCCCCTACAGACCTCAAACAATCATTTAGGTCTCAAAATTAACTCTTTAGTAAGGTTGCGGATCCCGGCAATAGCCGGGATCCGCAACCTATGCAGTTACCGGATGGCTCAGGATTACACATCCTGAGCCATCCGGTTACCGCAGTGCGGTATTCTGCACACAGTTTTGAAAAAAACTGTGTGCGACCGGCATTGCGTTCACCGCATCCGGATCCGGATGCGGTGAATGCAATTCATGTTTGCAATGTGACCCTACCCTATAAGATTATCTCAGCACAGGAGATGTGGTATGATCAGACCATGTCCCTGTATGGTCAGACACATCCATTACACAGTAGATAGCACGGACACATATATAAGATTATTTCAGCACAGGGGGTGTGGTATGATCAGACCATCTCTCTGTACGATCAAACACGGTCATTACACACAGTACACAGCAGGGACACATATATAAGATTACCTCAGCTCATCAAATTATGGAAATCATTTGTATTTTAAGATCTATTAATTAATATTTACTTTGTTTGTCAGTTAACCCCTTTAATCCTTAAGGTACGTCACACGCCACCATATGGCCTCTATATTGCTGGCGATTTGATGTGAGCGTGCACGTTTCGGGCACTTTTTTTCAGAGCACTGTGGAGATGTCACACGTAGCATTCTCGCATGCGATCTTTGGCGATTCTGTGTCCCGGAAATCGCCTGCAGAAGACCGGAAGCGATCTTCCCTTCACACATCATCGCGTCACACACGCCACAATCGTAGCAGCGATGTGGCCAAACTGTATCGATAGGGGCGTGCTAGAGTGTGTTTCACCGTGCCCCTATCACTGCGATTGGTGAACAGAACTGCATTCCCATTGGTCAGCCTTGTGTGAATGCACGGGTCATCAAATAAGGCGCCTCGGACACGGCCAGCTAATCGGAACGCAGTATCACCCAGCAATCGCCGCAGATGCAGTGCAAAAAAACACCATCCAAGCACGCCTACGGGATTGCTTTCAGGATCGCTGTGTACATAGCTATCCCTGTCACACACCACGCTGCGTTGAAATCACCTGGTGGATATCGCCTGATTTCAGTGCAGTGCAGGGCAATCAGGCGACGCTCCAGCAGCGATTTCTCGCCGTAGAATCGCCCAGTCACACGCCACTACGCACATGCGATGTGGTTTCCACATCGCTGAAATCGGGGAATTGCCAGTCATCTCGCCGGCGATATGGCAGCATGTGACGGTACCTTCAGTGTAAGGACAGATGTATAGAAATGTGACCAGAAAACCATTAATTTCTCTATATAATATAACATTCATGAGAAGAATTGTGGTTTCTGTCATGTGACATAACAGGAAAGCCTGTGGTGTGGTCTGTGCTATATGTCACATCTCCGACATGATAGCTGATAACACACAGCACAACATGATGTGGACTGAGAGCAGAACCATCCTTCCAGGTCTCCTACTGGTTGCTCTTTTTATAGGTAACATGGTTATATTTTATATTTTACTGGTAATGTTCATCTTTGATATATTGCTAAAAATAAATGATTTATTATACGAAATACAATATAGAATTAGTCCTCACAATTGCATGAAATAAAAAAATTATATTTTACAAGATTCTACATTGAGTTAAAAACCCAGAAATCATGCATTTATTTTATTAAACATTATATTTCTTCTTTTTTCCAGATGTGCAGTCGGATTCTCAGGTGTCGCAGGATCCTGATCTTCTCGTTACAGAATACCAAGATGTCACCCTGAAATGTGTCCACAAAATATCATATTACAATTTTCTTATCTGGTACAAGCACATCCCAGGACTTGGCTTAGAGATCTGTGCTCATGGAGTGTCCACAGATTCTAACCTGATCCCAAGATACTCAATGACCATCAACAAAACGTTTCTCAGTGCTCAACTCCATATATCGAGAGTGAAGGGGGAGACACAGCTGTGTATTACTGTGCAGGGAGAGACACAGTGACACTGACACACCGCAGCTCTGTACAAGAACCAGCCTGCCAATATACACTCAGAATGAAAAAGCAAAGATCATTGTGCAAGAACAGTATGAGGCCACTTGCTTTTCGACAACAACTTCCCAGTCCATTGACATGCCTGCTTATAATGAAGTTGAATTTTCTTTTAATATAGCTCTAGGTATCAGATATACGGATTAAAAAGACTATGTGAGCACAGAATGACTATTCAAACCTTTTATAAGTGTTCGGTGCTTCCATGATTTGGCTAAACAATTCAGTGCACCTTACCACCTACTTTTTTTTCATCAATCTCTGCTCTCCAGGGGCGGACTGGCCCAGGTGGCAGGGGGGCAAGTGCACCCTCCCTTACCCCCTCCCCCCCTGCTTCTCATGTCAGGGCTGGCAGACCAAAACTGCCACCCGGGGCCAGAGGCACCAGCCAGCCCCTGCTGCCCTCCTCTAGTTTGATTGACAAGTCAAAGAGTGCAGCAAGCGTTTATACTAGGTTTGACAAGTACATTGTGTGCTGACATACAACCTTTAATATATGGCTTAGTGTACAGTGTATAGTTTGGGGTCCATACCAAACATCTAGTGTTCAAGCACAGATCCCAACATGGACTTCCCTGAGAATTCCGTGTTGCAGTTTGTGTTTGGGAGCTGTAAAAAAATAGTGATTAAACTTAAGCATCATACTTACAGTAGCATTATTACTTACCAGTGTCCGGACATCACACTGCTTGTACTTCTGGGCCTTTCATTAACTTCCTGAATATTCATTGCAGAGGTACCCATCAGCAAATCACAGACGCTGTTGTGGCGCCCCGCAACGAGTGCGTCACAAGGGAGTATTGCAGCCGCAATAGTCTCTGACACAGCAGTGATATAGTTAACTTTGAGATCCAACCCAACATGCATCACCTAGAACAGAGGGCCAATCCTAGGTCCTGGTGGGTGGAGTGTTAGGGAAGTGTAGTAGAACACACAATAATCTAGACAGTAGGAGAATAGTCTAGAACTCGGAGAAGAAGGGTCTAGGACTAAAGCTTGGAGAGGAGCGGGGGCTCCGCACCCCGTGCGGGCCCCTGGGCCGTCACCGGTCGGGTGTCAGCACCTGAGGCCTTAACCACCGGGATTGGGCATTATCTACACGGGTTCCCAAAAGACTCCCGTGCCCACAACTTACAGCCGGTTCACTGGTACCGAAGCTGGCAGCAGTTCACCTCTGCCACGCGAACCAGAAGAGTGGAGGAGCAGCTTCACAGGAGCACCCACCACCAGCCAACTTCCAGTCGTCTAACTAGCGGTGTACCCACTGAGGGATCCAAGGCTCCCCAAAGCATCCAGAACGTACATCATGGATAGGGCATTGAAGCAGCCTCCCCGTACCCGACCTGGTATTCCTGGGCGACACTGGCAACAAGTTAGGTAGAATGGAGGAACACTTGCGGATCTCTGAGGGACACTATCACTGCTGAGTCCACCCGGTCTACTACTCAACCACTGTATGCCATGTACTGCCTACTGGTTACTGTAAAGACCCGTTATAGAGACTTTCTGTGTCTGTGCTTCCTTATGAACTGTCCGTCCGCACAACAAGGTAACCGCAGCTGTCGCACAACATCTTGAGCAGCTCCAGCCTCCGGGGATCACCGCTCAGCCTGTGGGGAGCGTAACATCTTGCTGCTGTCCATCCCCCGGGGGTTCCGCAGCGTCGGTAGCCCTTACCGAATCTACTCATAGGTGGCGTCACGAATAAATTAAAAACCCCTTTAATCTGTTCCACCAAGACGTCTTCACTTTTGATCTGCACTACACCGGGCCCCACTACCGGCAGGCGCGGTCCATCCGTGACAAGGAGGGAAGAAGAATCGCCTGTTTAAACCGAAGTCCCGGCCACGGTGAGTCAGAAAATGGCGTCACGAACAGGATACGAGCAGGCCCGTTACCCAACGGGTATAATGTGCTTAAACTGGACTTTATTGTCTACAATTTGGACTTTGTTCGTCTCTAAAAGAACTTTCCCGCCTTTTCACCATTGGGTCAAGATGGCGCCCAAGATGGCGTTCCCGCCACAAGAAGCCGCCACGTGCAAGCCCAGGAGTGAGTCAACCCCCCCTCATCGTGGGAGGGCTAAAGACAAAAGGCGCCAAACTCTTTGTCCGCCCTGATTGCTCGAATCAACCAGGGGGGCGGACCCCAAAGACTTTTCCCACCATTGGACTACAAAAGCCCAGAGGAAATGGGAGTGTCACAGACAGACAGAGAGAAGTTCTTGACCAGTTTTACAAGAACGTGTTACTGGTTGAACGGGTGTGGTTTCCCTCCAAGGAAGAATGGCCAGCATGGGACTCCAAGACTTAATGCAGGAGGTCAAGGCGGAGGCCAGAGCAGCCATAGGCCAACCGGGTCCGGATCCTGCCCTTACCATAGACGGCAGCCCCGACTTCTGGCTAGAGGCTCTACAAGACCTCCGGGTGCGGTTACTAGAGACTGTGGAATGGACGATTCGCAGCTGGAGTGCGACCCTAGGCAGACGACTACACCATGCGATGCAGCAGAGCCGACCGGGTACAGCTTCTCCAAGCCCAGACGATGTCACCAGCTTCTCAACTGCCTCACCGTCGCCCACCACCTGTCCTGCTCCGTCACCAGAGCCAATAGACTGCGTCATTCCGGTGGAGGCCACAACTCGACCCGTTCCAGCGACTAATATCGCAACCGATCCCGTTCCTGAACCGGAGCTTCTACCACGCTCCATGGAAGAACTTGATCTCTACCAGGTTCCCACCGAGGGACCCGCGACGTGTTTCACAAGTACAGAGACTGTCGCCTGTTTTATCCCCGTACCGGAGGCTTCCCTTGCCATTGCCGAGGCCTACCTGGTAACCGGGATTGAAACACCTTTACCTGCGGAAACAGATGAAGAGGCAGGCAGCCTGGAAGCCCTGCAGGACGTCCCTACAGAAGGATCCGCAGCACCACCGCCCTGTTGTACAACGGAACTAGCTTCAACATCTCCAGCCAACGAGTAGCCTGATGTGGTCATCGAGGAAGAGGTCGGAGAGGATGACGACGAGACCCACAGCACCGCTGAGGATTTCGACACCGGGTTCGCTTGGGGAGACAACAAGGAACTTCCTACCGGGCATACAGCTCGGGTACACTGGTCGGGTGCAATGCCGACACCTTCCCCTGTGCCGTTCCACCGGGTGCCGATACAGACAGCCCGCCAAGTTCAAGCTTCCCGCCAAACCACCAGCTCCACTACTCATCTCTACACCCCGAGCCGTAACGACGGAGATGTACGCCAGAGACGACGAGAGGAGTGGCAAGCCCGAGAACGCGCCAACATGCAGGCCCGTGCCGAGGCTCGCCGCCAGCCGCCGCTGTCTGCTGAACTCTGCCGTGAAGGTAGAATTTCCACCTTTAATTTACATACCGGGTGGGGGTTCGCTTGGGAGGTGGGTTTGAATGAGGAGGTGTTTGTGGGGCGCCGGGACGTTGAGTCAAACTTGCCAAGAGGACATCCCGATCGCGACCTATACCGGGGCGATATTATCACCTACGAGCGCTACGCTTGTCCAGATGGGTGGTTCGCTATCCGGGTGCGCCATCGTTCTCCGTGCCAGTGACTTTAAAACTTGAACTCCCTCAATGACTCTGTTCCCGTTAATCACTGACTGTGAGATCTTGCGGCTACAGCCTGGACTCTAGTTAAAGGACAGCCGACCGCACGCCGGGTCCGCACAAAGTGATTACCTGTTTCTTTGCTTATGTCAACAAAGCATGCCTTTACCTGTTTTTCATTTTAATAAAAGTGTGTCGTATATGTTATAAAAATACAAAAACCTCTGTAATGTGAGTAGTGTGACGCTTGGTGACAAGCTTATTCAACCAAGGGGGAGTGTGGCGCCCCGCAACGAGTGCGTCACAAGGGAGTATTGCAGCCGCAATATTCTCTGACACAGCAGTGATATAGTTAACTTTGAGATCCAACCCAACATGCATTACCTAGAACAGAGGGCCAATCATAGGTCCTAGGGGGTGGAGTGTTAGGGAAGTGTAGTAGAACACACAATAATCTAGACAGTAGGAGAATAGTCTAGAACTCGGAGAAGAAGGGTCTAGGACTAAAGCTTGGAGAGGAGCGGGGGCTCCGCACCCCGTGCGGGCCCCTGGGCCGTCACCGGTCGGGTGTTAGCACCTGAGGCCTTAACCACCGGGATTGGGCATTATCTACACGGGTTCCCAAAAGACTCCCGTGCCCACAACTTACAGCCGGTTCACTGGTACCGAGAGCTGGCAGCAGTTCACCTCTGCCACGCGAACCAGAAGAGTGGAGGAGCAGCTTCACAGGAGCACCCCACCACCAGCCAACTTCCAGTCGTCTAACCAGCGGTGTACCCACTGAGGGATCCAAGGCTCCCCAAAGCATCCAGAACGTACATCATGGATAGGGCATTGAAGCAGCCTCCCCGTACCCGACCTGGTATTCCTGGGCGACACTGGCAACAAGTTAGGTAGAATGGAGGAACACTTGCGGATCTCTGAGGGACACTATCACTGCTGAGTCCACCCGGTCTACTACTCAACCACTGTATGCCATGTACTGCCTACTGGTTACAGTAAAGACCCGTTATAGAGACTTTCTGTGTCTGTGCTTCCTTATGAACTGTCCGTCCGCACAACAAGGTAACGGCAGCTGCCGCACAACATCTTGAGCAGCTCCAGCCTCCGGGGATCACCGCTCAGCCTGTGGGGAGCGTAACATCTTGCTGCTGTCCATCCCCCGGGGGTTCCGCAGCATCGGTAGCCCTTACCGAATCTACTCATAGGTGGCGTCACGAATAAATTAAAAACCCCTTTAATCTGTTCCACCAAGACGTCTTCACTTTTGATCTGCACTACACCGGGCCTCACTACCGGCAGGCGCGGTCCACCCGTGACAAGGAGGGAAGAAAAATCACCTGTCTAAACCGAAGTCCCGGCCACGGTGAGTCACTGTCACAGAAAGTGGGCATCTGTGATTGGCTGTTGGAGTAATCTGGAATCAGTGTATTTGATTAAACCAGAGCTAGGGTGGGTGAGGGACTCGGACACCGGGGCTACTGTGTGGGAAGTCACGGATGGTCGGGACCCCGGTGCCGTGCCCTGGCGATCAATTATACCAGATGTTGATGGTAAACGGTGATGCCACCTGTAGAGTCCGGTGAGATGGTACCGGCGCGCCAGCCGGCCACTGAGGTGATGGTTGAGGCAGCAAAGTGTGGTACAGCTCCCCACAGGTGGAGCTTTACCTCAGGGCAGCTATTGCGGTGAGACGGTGAGGGAGGACAGTGATGGTGATGGTGGTGCAGTTCTTACCCCTTCTGCTGATGATGTTGATGATGTTAAGCCCTCCGGGCTGCAGCAGGAAGAATAACAGAAACCATTTCCAGTTTAACTCTGTTTTACTTGGTATCGGCTGATGGCATAACAAAACACGGTACAGTTTGGTTTTAGGGTGTTGTTGCCAACTCAGGGTTTCTCTTATGGAGTCTCTAGATGTCCTTTCTCTGTCTTTCAGGGTTTACTACTTTCTTTCTGACTCTAGTTCTTTCAGTCTTTTACCACCTTTGAAGAGCTCCCCCGCCAGTCCTACGGTCTGTATCTAGAAGACAAGTTCTGTCCACTACCCGGTCTGGATAGGGCAACCCGGACAAAGAGTAAAGAGGCTCCCTTCCAGTACCGCAGTATATGTCTGTCACTTTTCGCTTCTTCTAGTGTCCTGAACCGGTTTTCAGTCCTGAGGGGTGAGGTACCTTTGTGGCACTGTCAGCAACCCGGCCCTGTTGGGCCTGCAGCTCTTCGGCTTTGCAGTCAGGGCTGAACTTCTGGCTGCCTCGGTTTCCGTGTCACCAGTGTCCCCTCAACATGACCAGTTGGCTCTTACCAGCCCTGGCCCGTTGCCTTCTGTCCTGGGTCCCCACATAAAGATGGGGTACCCTCCACTCAGCTGGGTTGCCAGGCCTGACCACTCTGTCTGCCTTCCCAGCACCTTCTGAGGTAAACTGTCAACTGTCACTCTTACTCAGTCCTAAGCTCCGCCCCCACCTGTGGAACCTACTATATTACCAGTTCCCCCTACTCTAAGTGGTGCGGTCCTAAGTGAGTGTAAAAATAGACTCCATAAGATTGAAATCCTAAACTAGCAACTTACAATAATATTACACATAAATAATAAATGCAATACTACTCTGTGGCGCCTAGTCACAGGGGCGCTACATATACATTTTCAGTTTACTCCAACAGCCAATCACTGTCAATTCTCTGTGACAGGGTCTGTGATTGGCTGTTTGACTCCTCACCTATTGACTGAAACCATAGTACTGTAAAAATAAATACATTAAAAGAAATGACAAAGCGCTTCGCTGTATTTTTGATTTTTAGCGCAGACAAAGGGGACAGCTACAGTCTGCCATCGTCAGCTGCCTGGCTTTACATTGGCTGGCAATCAAAAGCTGGCATATCATCATTATTATTATTGTTATTATTATTGCACCCCTTTATTACCCAGCGTGCCCCCACCACCAGGGTTGCTGGAAGAGCTGGGTAAAGCGCCTGAAAATGGTGCTACAAAAGAATGTGCCATTTTCAGAAGCAACCATAAGCTGTGACTTTCAGCATTGGGGCTCAGAACGCTTCAACCTTACCATGCTGAGAATCCCAGCCTCTAGCTGCTTGAATTTTACCATGGGCGGCAAACAAAGGGTAAAGCCCACATATTTATTTTTTAATTATTTAAGTAAAAAAAATATGGGCTTCCCTGTATTTTGATTCCCAGCCAAGGTAAAGCTAGGCAGATGGGCGTGGCAGCCCATAGCTATCCGCTTTATCTGTGCTGGAAGTGAAAAATACAAAGACGCGCTACGTACATTTTTTAAAATTACTTATTTATTTTTATACTACTCTTATGTCAGTAAATGGGTGAGGGGTCAAAAAGCCAATCCCAGATGCTGTCTCAGAGAATGAGCATCTGTGATTTGCTGTTATAGTAATCTGAATACAGCCAAGACATTCTAGCATCTACAATGCTAAAATGTATGAGCTGATTCCAGATTACTCCAACAGCCAATCACAGACGCTGACTCTCTGTGATACCGTCTGTCACTGGTTGTTGAGTCCCTCTGCAATGAATATCTAGAAAGTTAAGGACTGGCCCAAAAGTACAAGTGATGAAATGGCCAGGCATCGGTAAGTATAATGCTGCTGTGTAATCTGCTTTCTTTTTACAGCTCCCCCGCCCCCATCTCATAACTTTAAAGTCCGAGTTCGGAGTTTGGACTCAAATTTGAGTCACGTTTGGCCCCGAACTCGAACTTTAATAAAAGTCTGGAGGGTCCGCTGAACCCAAATATCAGGTTTGCCTATCATTACTAATAATTCATATCCAATTGAAACCAGAAGTTTACATACACTATACAAAAACACATATATGCATGTTTTTCTCACTGACATAAAACCAGAATAAACCTTTTTCTGTTTTAGGTCATTAGGATTACCATAGTTATTAATATTTGCCAATTGTCAGAATAATGAGAGAGAATACTTGAAAACATTTTTATTACTTTCTGCAAAGTCCCAAGTTTACAAACATTTAATTAGTATTTGATACCATTACCCTTAAACTGTATGACTTGAGTCAAACATTTTGGATATCCCCTCATAATCTTTTCACAATAGTTGATAGGGATTTGGGCCCATTCCTCCTGACAGAACTGGTGTAACTGAGCCATGTTTGTAAGTCACCTAGCTCGCACCTGCCTTTTCAGCTTTGCCCATAAATTTTCAATAAGATTGATTGATCAGGGCTTTGTGATTGCTACTCCAAAACATTGAGGCCCCTTTCACATCTCTGCGTTTGCTGCGTTTTGCTGCGTTTTGCTTCATTTGCGTTTTTTCCGCGTTTTTACCGCAAAAAACGCATGAAAACGCATGCGTTTTTGTCCCCATTGATTTTAATGGGAACGCATGAAAAACGCATGCAAAAACGCATGTCAAAACGCATGTGCGTTTGCAAAAACGCAAAACGCATGCGTTTTTGCAAGCGCAGCTCAAAACGTGGCAAACAACGTTTTGGGCTGCGTTTGCAAAAACGCATGCGTTATGCGTTTTTGCAAACGCACATGCGTTTTGACATGCGTTTTCGCATGCGTTTTTTGCGGTAAAAACGCGGAAAAAACGCAAATGAAGCAAAACGCAGCAAAACGCAGCAAACGCAGAGATGTGAAAGGGGCCTGACTTTAATATCCTTAAGCCACTTTGCAACCAGTTTGCCAGTAAGCGTCAGATCATTGTCCATTGGGAAAACCCATTTCCACCCAAGCTTTAACTTCCTGGCTGATGTCTTGAGATGCTGCTGTAGTATGGACACATAATCTTCTTTCCTAGTGCACCAGTCCCTCCTGCAGCAAAACAACCCACAACATGATGCTGCCATTGTTTCACAATTGGGATGGTGTTTTCAGGCTTCTAAGTTTCTCCTTTTTTCAACCAAATGTAACAATGGTTTGGACCAAACAGCTTAATTTTAACTTTGTCAGAACACAGGACATGTCTCAAAAAAATGTAGATGTTTGTTCTGTGCGCATTTCCAAAAATTAATGTGGCTTTTTTATGTTTCTTTTGAAGTAATTGCTTCTTCCTCGCAGACTGGCCTTTCAGTCCATGTTGACACAATACTTGTTCACTGTTAATAATTACACAATTATAACAGCTTCTGCCATCATCTTCACAAGGTCTTTTGCTTGTGTTCTTGAGTTGATATGCACATATCAGACCAAAGCATGTTCATCTCTGGGACACAGAACCCATCTCCTTCCTGAGCAGTATGATGGCTGGGTATTCCCATAGTGTTTGTACTTGCATATAATTGTTTCTGCAGCTGAACAAGGCACCTTCGGGTATCTGGAAATTGCACCGAAGGATGAACTAGATTTGTGCAAGTCTACAATTCTTTTCCTAATATATTGGCTGATTTCTTAAGACTTTACCATGATGCTACATAAAGAAGCAGTGTATTTCAGGGTGCATTAAAATACATCCACAGGTGTGTCTAATTAACTCTAGTGTTGCAATAAACCCATTAGAAGCTTCCAAACACATTATATCATCAGATGGGCTGTCCCAAATTGTTTAAAGACATAGTAATCTTAGTGTATGTAAACCTGTGACTTTTCAGAAAGTAATAAAAATACCTTAAACATTCTCTCTCATTATTCTGGCATTTGGCAAATATAAATAATTATGGTAATCCTAATTGAGCTAATTTGGGAATTGTTTATTCTGATTTCATGTCAGATAATGAGAAAAACATGCATATGAGTCTCTTTATATAGGGTAAGTGAACTTCTGGTTTCAACTGTATGTACAGAGACTCATGCCCCTTTCACATCAGCATCTATCGCTGATCGCGGCAGTTGCGGTGAAAAAAACGCAACTGCCGCGATTACCGCATAAAGGCTGCGATCGTGACACACTTGCGGCAAGCCCTATACAATGTCTATGGGGCTTGCCGTAAGTGTGCGGCAGGAGCGGTTTCGGCACTTGCATCAGGTGCGGCCGCGAAAAAAATCGCGTTTTTTTCGCGGCCGCACCTGCTGCAAGTGCCGAAACCGCACTTGCCGCACCTGCCGCACACTCACCGCAAGCCCCATAGACATTGTAGGGGGTTTGCCGCAAGTGTGTCACTATTGCGGCCGTTATGCGGTATTCGCGGCAGTTGCGTTTCTTTCACGGCAACAGCCGCGATCAGCACAAAACGCTGATGTGACAGCAGCTTAACAAAGACACAATTTGTTATTTTTCTACATCAAATGATTATAGTAGATAAACTTATCAGTTATAAAGAACATAAATGAACAGGATAGGTAATATACTATGAGCTTTGCCATGTACATGAATTCTTTAAACTGACAGCAAAGAGACCTTTTCCAGTCTCAATATTTAAACTTTAGACCATACAATTCAGAATGCATAATACAAATCTCAAATTATACCCTAATATTCACATCATAACACAGATTGTAATATTCAAACCCTTGACCCCATATCTCAGTCTCCATTCCAGACTTCCATATTCAAATTTCATTCCAAACCCTAATACTGGACCACAGGTTACATACTGTTCAACTCATAATAAAGCACTATACCAGACACTAATTCCTAGATCTCACGCCAGAGTCTCACATTCAGAGCCAGAGTACACCCCTTTAGTCATTGTACTCAACTTTCTTCAACCTGGTTTTCTTTCTGTGGACAATGTTCCTCTTTCACTCCATTCCCCTCTTAAGTCCTGGGGCACTTTGCCTTTGTTTGTTTGAGTTTTAACCAGTCGTTCAAAAGCATATTCATAATTAATAAATGAAAGTGTATTGGAGAAAGGTAGTTCATATTTTGAGCCACACTATTACTTGAAGATCGAGATGAGCAAATTGATTTGAGTGGAATTGGAATTTTTTAATATGCAAAAAAAACCTGCATTTTTGAAAAAAATTGATTTTTGTAAATTCACTTCACGTGGCTATCACTTTGCTGAACTATATATTCACCTCACCGGTCACCTGTCAGACATCTCAGCTGCAATCTGCCTGCAATCTGATCCTCAAAGTTGCCTTTTCTCTTCCCCATTGCGAGTCACATCTCCCAGCCTGTTCACGCTAGGCCAGGGCTTGCGGCTGCCAGTAGACATCAACGGTCACTGGACTTTGCACGTCATAACAAAAGCCAAAAGAGCAACAAAAAACTTGGTTTATTTCACCATGAAAAAACCTTTCAAATAAAAAACAAGATCAAACGCCAAAGTGCTGACACAAAGTCTGAGTTGTTGGTAGCGTCCCCAATAAGGATCATAGTCTGCAGCAGGATTGGCGATGGCAGACTCACCCACTTCCCTTGCAGGAACTGTGTATGGCCGGTGCCAAGGGAAAGGTGGATATGGCTCCCTCGGCACCTCAGGAATATGTCCAGGGCCAAACATAGCCATTTGCGGTGGATGATGGGACACTGACTGGGGCTGGGGGGGCTGTGGGGGCTGGGCCAAGATGGTCTCCCCGTTCAGTGTCCCATTCCTCGACGCCTCCAGGGCCAGAGTGATGATCCTCTCAAGGTGTGTTCTTTCTGGCCGGGCCAGCTCGGACACCCGTTCACTGACCATAAGCCCGATCCCAGTCCAAGGTAAACGCTCAAGGATAAGCAGAACCCTCTTGGCCCAGTCACCCAGCTGGGTAGAGGGGGGGAGCTGGTCTTCTTCGTCTGCCCCCCCTCACTGGGCCGAGGGTGCTGCATGGTGGGACCGGAATCAGGCTCCCCCCCCCCGATGTTGTGGGGGGCTCTTCACGAACGGGTGCCTCCTCCTGGCTGGGCCCAGCGCCTTGAGGGTCCTGTTAAAAAAAAATAGAAAAAAAAAAACATTAGATTTTCAAAAGCACAAAACATCTATGCTCTAACTGCAAACATCCCTTCACCCACTTTAAGCATGCAATGTAAGCTAATTTAAAACACACCCCTACTGAGCCATTCACATATTGCTATGTATTGCAACACACACTGCTTACTCTACTCACATAAGTAAGCACCATGGTGACACATAGCTGGTGACACAAGCACACTAGGTCTGTTAGAAATACAAAGCCAAAAACCACACCATTCCCAAATGTGCACTGTTTAAAGAACACACGCTCATATGTTTGATCAGTAACACACAACACAAGTGTCTCCAACCACCATTGCGGAGTGAGAGGACCACAAAGCTCTTTAACATACCTCTTGTGGCGGAGCCGACACTTGGAGAGTGGCGGAAGAAGTTTGTGCAAACTCCCTGCTGCACAGTGTAGTCGGAGGGAAATGCTGGTCCTTGAGGAAATGGAGGAGGTTATAGTACCACAAACGTGGCACATAAACCTTCCCCGTTCCACTCCCGAACCGCATAGAGTTTTTAACTTCATTTAACTCCCTCTTGTACACTGTGCGCAGATTGGATATCTTACTTTGCACAAACTTCAAATCCACACTCAGCCCCGGGTTGTGCTGCTGGCTGAGTGCGATGAGCTGGTCATATGCCACCCTCCGCGCCGTATTGTTCTTGTATTCCGGCGCTTTGGTCCGCCACAAGCACTCTAGCTCCTGGTATTTTGCTATGAAGGCCCAGATATATTCCTGGTTGTCTGTCATCTGTGAACACAGAAAAAGGCTGTCAACACACACATGCATGTATCATGTCCTTTCATGTGTTTGGGTGTGGCTAAATGTGTCCCTGTGCACACATGATTGATGTGTCATTCATGGGTCATACATTTCACCAGCTAAACATTATGCATGTGGCAATAAGGGCATAAAGCTACATGGCCAAAGAGTATGTACGTATGGCACTATATTCAGATGGATGGAGGGGACAAACTTTCCATTTTTAGGGTGCCAACACAACCAGCTAAAGTAGCCTCCCCGAGGTGGTATGTATATCGCCCTCTCCTCCAAGCCATGATTGCTTAGCCTATTTGAAAAGTACACATGGACATGGGCAAAGCAAACCTGCAGGTTAAGGTAATGTTAAAAAAAGTACGGGTAATTTGTGTGGTGCTCATGTATATTGCCAACAATCAAATTAAAACAAACAATGTAGTAACGCAACAGGGCCCATTACAATACACTGAGGGGTTACAGCAATGGACTTCATTGTAAGGCAACATAAAGGCTGGCAAAATGGGCCACAGGCACATATCCCTCCAGCAAAAGATGTTGCTTGTTGTTTGTAATAAATTGACCTGGTTTATGTGGAGTCAACACCATACACTGTGTGCACATGCAGCTTTGGAATACTTATCAAATCAGGGCGCTTTAAGCTCAGATTGTAAGGTGAAAGGTCAACACAAACCAGTAAGCCACTTACATTCACGTCAGAAATGAGCCAGTCTGTCCACAGAGTGCATGACGGGGACAGTTGGACAACTTCATCTTTATTATTACATTGTTTGGCAATAACATGTAATGACACGTAATGTGAGTGCACAAGCATGTGACGACAAGAGGCGGAGCAAGTTTGGATAACAACATCATATGTTGGCAGTCTTTCAGAGAACCACTATGGTCACATTATTGTTACCCACCACTATTCAAGACTGTTTGTAAGTTTGTTGCTCATTAACCATTAGCCAGCCACACAATACCCCTTCGCCAAGTTGGTGCATGAAATTTTTACAAACCACATTGTGACAGCATTTTTGCCCTTAACCTTTTTACAAAGGAATAAAAAAAAACAAAAAAAAACCTTAAGGTAAAAATAGTGAAAGCTGCAGTTCAGGCAATAACACTGAGGTTCCAATGGACCCTTGTGGAGGCCTCCCGATGCAGCATCTGATTCTGAATTATCAATGACTTTAAAGCACAGGTGAAAAAATAAAACATATGACAACATAATGAACACGAGAGATAGGCAACAAACACAGCTCAAACCGCATCAGTTATGGACACATTTTGCCATTTGGTTGGCAGGTTAACAAATGGAGCTAGAGGGTGTGCATGGTTGAACAGGGAAAACATAAATATGTAGATGGGTAAAACAAATTTCACAATGTCTGCAAAGTTGCAATCAGTGAAGCTCCATTCCAAAGCAAAAAAAAACCCTAGACTTGAAACAGCACATCACAATTACACCAAAAAACCATGACGAACGAGAGTCACCAATACATACCGTCAATCCTGCTGTGCGACAAGAGGGGACGCTGCCACAGTGTCTTTGCATGTGTTGGTGTGTGTGTGTATGATGGACAAGTCGTCTTTTAAAGGACACACAGCCAATAAAATGTTTGATTAGCTGACCAATCCACGACGTTGGGCTTTGTCCCTCAAGACGCACTACCATTGGACGCCGCAAGTGTGTTGTATAATTGGTGTTTGCGCATTGATAAACCGCACACAGCTGAACGCAATTAGGTTTTCTGCCCAGCGCCATTGGGGTAAGTACTGTTCCTCAGTATGTCTGTGGAAATATAGCCCTAGTTAAGTTTCAGTTCACCAGTTCAGGCTCATCTGCAAAGCATATATGGTGTATAGACTCTGGTGCTAGCAGCCATATGACAAATAATAAGGATTTCTTCACTGACCTTGTTGAAAGCAAGTCAGAAAAGTTCATATTAGCTAATGGTCACTATATGACTTCAGAAGAAGTAGGAGACGGCTACCTCCACTATCCAGTTTCCTCAGCACAAAGCAGAAAGATCCCAGTAATGGATGTTCACTATGTTCCCAGTCTTGAAAGCAATCTTCTGTCAGTAAAGAAGCTTATGCAAAAAGGGAATGTAGTTACTTTTAAAGACAACAGCTGCATTATATCAAAGAACGGTCACCCTCTTGCAGAAGAAAAAAATCCTAAATGAATTTATCAGCTAAAATGCAAAAAAAGAGTGTACAGTGCTAGACAAGATCTGCATAAGAACTGTATCCATGAATGGCACAGACGTCTTGGGCATACAGACTCATAAGCAGTAAGGAAGCTAGGTCAACTTGAAAATGGTGTTGAAATCAAGCAATGTAGTCAAATGATGAAGTGCAGTAGCTGTCTTAAAGGGAAAATGTCCAGAAAATCCTTTCCCAAAGTAAGCACCGCTAGATCTGCACAGCCACTAGATTTGATACACACAGATAATTGCAGTCCAATGAGTGTTACTCCAAGCAAGAAGAGATATTTCCTCATATTTAT